>CM063258.1:7676772-8301102 GCA_032158295.1 Pycnopodia helianthoides | reverse complement strand
TTGGGGGGGGTTTTTTTTTTTTGGAAATTTTAAAAAAAAATTTAAAATTTAAAAAAAAAAAAATCCAAGAGATCAAAAAAAAAGGCCCGGGGTTGGGGGGGCCCCCTTGGGGTTTTTTTTTGAAAAAAAAATTTTTTTTTTTTTAAAAAAAAAAAAATTTTAAAATTTTTTTTTAAAAAAAAGGATTGCCAATTTTTGGGGGGTTTTAAGGGGGTTTAAAAAAAAAAAAAAAAAAAAAAAAAAGGATCAAGAAAAAGGTTAGGGGACCCCGAAAATTTTTTTTTTTTGAAAATTAAAAAAAAATTTTTTTTTTTTTTTTTTTTTTTTTTTTTTTTTTTTTTTTTTTTTTTTTTTTTTTTTTTTTTTTTTTTTTTTTTTTTTTTTTTTTTTTTTTTTTTTTTTTTTTTTTTTTTTTTTTTTTTTTTTTTTTTTTTTTTTTTTTTTTTTTTTTTTTTTTTTTTTTTTTTTTTTTTTTTTTTTTTTTTTTTTTTTTTTTTTTTTTTTTTTTTTTTTTTTTTTTTTTTTTTTTTTTTTTTTTTTTTTTTTTTTTTTTTTTTTTTTTTTTTTTTTTTTTTTTTTTTTTTTAAATTGAAATAAATAAATAAAATTAATTTGAATTTATCCAACGTATCTAGTCAAAAGTGTAAAGCAGCATGGTCAGGGCAGACTCCTGACTCTGAAGAAAAAGGTTCAGGTTCGAGACCTGTGTTTTTTTTTTTTTTTTGGAAATTGAAAATAATAAAATAAATAAATTGAAATTTAATCCGAAGTAGTCTAGTCAAAATGTAAACAGCATGGTCCAGTGCAGACCCTGACTCTGAAGAAAAAGTTCAGGGTTCGGACCCTGGAGTTTTTTTTTTTTTTGAAATTGAAAATAAATAAAATAAATTAAATTGAAATTTAATCCGAACGTATCTATCAAAAGTGTAAGAGCAGCAGTGGTCCAGTGGCAGGACTCTGACTCTGAAGAAAAAGGTTCGGTTCGAGACCCTGGAGGTTTTTTTTATTTGGAAATTGAAAATAAATAAAATAAAATTAAATTTGAAATTTAATCCAAACGTAGTCTAGTCAAAAGTGTAAGAGCAGCATGGTCCAGTGGCAGGACTCTGACCTGAAGAAAAGGTCAGGGTTCGAGACCCTGGAGGTTTTTTTTTTTGGAAATTGAAAATAAATAAAAAAATTAAATTTGAAATTTATCGAACGTAGTCTATCAAAAGTGTAAAGCACAGTGGTCAGTGGCAGGCTCCTGACCTGAAAAAAGGTTCAGGGTTCGAGACTGGGGTTTTTTTTGGAATTGAAAATAAATAAAATAAATTAAATTTGAAATTTAATCCAACGTAGTCTATCAAAAGTGTAAGAGCAGCAGTGGTCCAGTGGCAGGACTCCTGACTCTGAAGAAAAAGGTTCAGGGTTCGAGACCCTGGAGTTTTTTTTTTTTTGGAAATTGAAAATAAATAAAATTAAATTAAATTTAAATTTAATCCGAACGTAGTCTAGTCAAAAGTGTAAGAGCAGCAGTGGTCCAGTGGCAGACTCCTGACTCTGAAAAAAAGTTCAGGTTCGAGACCCGGAGGTTTTTTTTTTTTTTGAAATTGAAAATAAATAAATTAAATTAAATTTGAAATTTATCCGAACGTAGTCTAGTCAAAAGTGTAAGAGCAGCAGTGGTCCAGTGGCAGGACTCCTGACTCTGAAGAAAAAGGTTCAGGTTCGAGACCCTGGAGGGTTTTTTTTTTTTTTTGGAAATTGAAAATAAATAAAATTAAATTAAATTTGAAATTTAATCCGAAACGTAGTCTAGTCAAAAGTGTAAGAGCAGCAGTGGTCCAGTGGCAGGACTCCTGACTCTGAAAAAAAAGGTTCAGGGTTCGAGACCCTGGAGGTTTTTTTTTTTTTTTTGGAAATTGAAAATAAAATATAAATTATAATTAAATTTGAAATTTAATCCGAACGTAGTCTAGTCAAAAGTGTAAGAGCACAGTGGTCCAGTGGCAAGACTCCTGACTCTGAAGAAAAAGGTTCAGGTTCGAGACCCTGGAGGGTTTTTTTTAATTTGGAAATTGAAATAAATAAAATAAAATTAAATTTGAAAAATTTAAACCAAACGTAGTCTAGTCAAAAATGTAAGAGCAGCATGGTCCAGTGGCAGGACTCCTGACTCTGAAGAAAAAAAGGGTTTAGGTTCGAGACCCTGGAGTTTTTTTTTATTTTTTGGAAAATTGAAAATAAATAAAATTTTAAATTTGAAATTTAATCCGAACGTAGTCTAGTCAAAAGTGTAAGAGCAGCAGTGGTCCAGTGGCAGGACTCCTGACTCTGAAGAAAAAGGTTCAGGGTTCGAGACCCTGGATTTTTTTTTTATTTTGGAAATTGAAAATAAATAAAATAAATTAAATTGAAATTTAATCCGAACGTAGTCTAGTCAAAAGTGTAAGAGCAGCAGTGGTCCAGTGGCAGGACTCCTGACTCTGAAGAAAAAGGTTCAGGGTTCGAGACCCTGGAGGTTTTTTTTTTTTTTGGAAATTGAAAATAAAAAAATTAATTAAATTTGAAATTTAATCCAACGTAGTCTAGTCAAAAGTGTAAGAGCAGCAGTGTCCAGTGCAGGACTCCTGACTCTGAAGAAAAAGGTTCAGGGTTCGAGACCCTGGAGGTTTTTTTTTTTTTTGGAAATTGAAAATAAATAAATAAAATTAAATTTGAAATTTATCCAACGTAGTCTAGTCAAAAGTGTAAGAGCACATGGTCAGTGCAGACTCCTGACTCTGAAGAAAAAGGTTCAGGGTTCGAGACCCTGAGTTTTTTTTTTTTGGAAATTGAAATAAATAAAATTAAATAAATTTGAAATTTAATCCAACGTAGTCTAGTCAAAGTGTAAGAGCACAGTGGTCCAGTGCAGACTCCTGACTCTGAAGAAAAAGGTTCAGGTTCGAGACCCTGGAGTTTTTTTTATTTTGAAATTGAAAATAAATAAAATAAATTAAATTGAAATTTAATCCGAACGTAGTCTAGTCAAAAGTGTAAGAGCAGCAGTGGTCCAGTGGCAGGACTCCTGACTCTGAAAAAAAGGTTCAGGGTTCGAGACCCTGGAGTTTTTTTTTTTTTTGGAAATTGAAAATAAATAAAATAAATTAAATTTGAAATTTAATCCGAACGTAGTCTAGTCAAAATGTGTAAGAGCAGCAGTGGTCCAGGGCAGGACTCCTGACTCTGAAAAAAAGGTTCAGGGTTCGAGACCCTGGATTTTTTTTTATTTTGGAAATTGAAAATAAATAAAATTAAATTAAATTTGAAATTTAATCCGAACGTAGTCTAGTCAAAAGTGTAAGAGCAGCAGTGGTCCAGTGGCAGACTCCTGACTCTGAAGAAAAGGTTCAGGTGTCGAGACCCTGGAGTTTTTTTTTTATTTTGGAAATGAAAATAAATAAAATTAAAATTAAATTGAAATTTAATCCGAACGTAGTCTAGTCAAAAGTGTAAGAGCAGCAGTGGTCCAGTGGCAGACTCCTGACTCTGAAGAAAAAGGTTCAGGTTCGAGACCCTGGAGGTTTTTTTTATTTTGGAAATTGAAAATAAATAAAATTAAATTAAATTTGAAATTTAATCCGAACGTAGTCTAGTCAAAAGTGTAAGAGCAGCAGTGGTCCAGTGGCAGACTCCTGACTCTGAAGAAAAAGGTTCAGGGTTCGAGACCCGGGGTTTTTTTTTTATTTTGGAAATTGAAAATAAATAAATAAATTAAATTTGAAATTTAATCCGAACGTAGTCTAGTCAAAAGTGTAAGAGCAGCAGTGGTCCAGTGGCAGGACTCCTGACTCTGAAGAAAAAGGTTCAGGTTCGAGACCCTGAGTGTTTTTTTTATTTTGGAAATTGAAAATAAATAAAATAAATTAAATTTGAAATTTAATCCGAACGTAGTCTAGTCAAAAGTGTAAGAGCAGCAGTGGTCCAGTGGCAGGACTCCTGACTCTGAAGAAAAAGGTTCAGGGTTCGAGACCCTGGAGGTTTTTTTTTTTATTTTTGGAAATTGAAAATAAATAAAATTAAATTAAATTTGAAATTTAATCCGAACGTAGTCTAGTCAAAAAGTGAGCAGCATGGTCCAGTGCAGACTCCTGACTCTGAAGAAAAAGGTTCAGGTTCGAGACCCTGAGTTTTTTTTTTATTTTGGAAATTGAAAATAAATAAAATAAATTAAATTTGAAATTAATCGAACGTAGTCTAGTCAAAAGTGTAAGAGCAGCAGTGGTCCAGTGGCAGGACTCCTGACTCTGAAGAAAAAGGTTCAGGGTTCGAGACCCTGTAGGGTTTTTTTTATTTTGGAAATTGAAAATAAATAAAATTAAATTTGAAATTTAACCCGAACGTAGTCTAGTCAAAAGTGTAAGAGCAGCAGTGGTCCTAGTGGCAGACTCCTGACTCTGAAGAAAAGTTTTCAGGGTTCGAGACCCTGTGAAGGTTTTTTTATTTGGAAATGAAAATAAAAATAAAATTAAATTTGAAATTTTAACTCAACGTAGTCTAGTAAACGTGTAAGAGCACAGTGGTCCAGTGGCAGGACTCCTGACTCTGAAGAAAAAGTTCAGGGTTCGAGACCTGTAGTTTTTTGTTTTTTTTTTTGGAAATTGAAAATAAATAAAGTTAAATTTGAAATTTAACCCGAACGTAGACTAGTCAAAGTGTAAGAGCAGCAGTGGTCCAGTGGCAGGACTCCTGACTTGAAAAAAAAGTTCAGGTTCGAGACCCTGTAGGGTTTCTTATTTTGAAATTGAAAATAAATAAAATTAAATTCGAAATTAATCCGAACGTAGTCTAGTCAAAAGTGTAAGAGCAGCAGTGGTCCAGTGCAGGACTCCTGACTCTAAGAAAAAGGTTCAGGATTCGAGACCCTGGAGGGTTTTTTTTTATTTTGGAAATTGAAATAAATAAAATTAATTAATTCGAAATTTAATCCAAACGTAGTCTAGTCAAAAGTGTAAGAGCAGCAGTGGTCCAGTGCAGGACTCCTGACTTTGAAGAAAAGGTTCAGGGTTCGAGACCCAGTTTCTTTTTTGGAAATTGAAAATAAATAAACTTAAATTTGAAATTTAACCCGAACGTAGTCTAGTCAAAGTGTAAGAGCAGCAGTGGTCCAGTGGCAGGACTCCTGACTTTGAAGAAAAAGGTTCAGGGTTCGAGACCTGTAGGGTTTTTATTTTGGAAATTGAAAATAAATAAAATTAAATTTGAAATTTAACCCGAACGTAGTCTAGTCAAAAGTGTAAGAACATTCATAAATGCAATGCAACATTATACTTGTTGATCATAGATTTTCCCTTTGTGCCACGGAATTAAAACCTTTACAGCGAATGATTGAATCATATTTACGAATATTACGAGTCACTGATGTGAAATTATTCAATTTTTTAAATATCTGTGAAACTCACAGTCGCCTTCTGAGAAAATCTGCTTTTAGTATTGACATGGTGAAGGAAGTGAGTATGAAAATTAAACTACTCATTAAATACTTATCAAATTATTGTTGAGTTTAATGATGATCGTCTTGTAGTTTGGAGACACATAAGAAGTGATATGCAAGTACAACAGGATAGTTTTACAAGTACAACAGGATAGTTTTTTGAAGAAAAAAAGAAGACGGTTTGGTTTAGAATGTACCGTTTGGACATGCTAAATCCACCCAAATCTTTACAGAGTGAAATGCTTGACTGAGTAAAATGAGTGAATTATGCGCCTTTCTGTATGGGACTGATGGTGGCGTGACGCAAACGCGTTTGCGCGTCTGCCTAGTGCACAACTCTACAGCGTTTGCAAACCATGAACGCATGCGTGAATGTATAATTAGCAAATTTCATGGGAAAGGTCCATTGTCGGTTTCAGTAGTGGCTATAACCGGTCCGGCACCCGTTTGGATTGGCTGTAAAATCAATGGCCCCTGTTGATTGACAACCCCCTCTAGGAAGTAAGGCATGGTCCAGCTTAGGATAGCATGGCATATGAGCTGACTAGTGTGTACGGCGTGGTTAAGAACAATTGACATATATTGCAGTGTTAGCATAGAATCGCACAATAAGTTTTGAACCCAATAGATGCCCCTCCTGCCAATTTCAATAAAAACATCTTCAATTTAACGTCTGACTCATTTAAAATAAAAGTTCCATCGCGTCAGCATTCAGCAGTAAAGAAAAAACTATTTCGGTTTCAACAGTTTACCTTAGCTTTCAGTGGTCAAATAAAGATAATTCAAATTTATTAGGTCGCAACGATCATTCAATATCGCAGAAGCCAACAGTAAGAGGCTGGTCAATCACTCAATTTCATCAATAAGCACACATTTCTCAAACTGTTGCATTCACAATTCGTAAATATTTGCGAGTTGTGCCCAAAGTTGCAAATAATTACGTAAATATTTGCTATTGGAACACAAGTTGTGAATATTCACGTCAATATTAACGTAAATATTCGTGAATATTTACGTAAATAGTTACGTGAAAATTTACGACTTGTGCCTCAAGTGCAAATATGTACGTGAATATTTGCGAATTGGGGCAAAAATCGTGAATATTTACGTAACTATTCACGTAAATATATTTGTTTGATGTCCCTTCAGGGCCACCATAAGTATGTAATTTTGTAATTAAAAAATTCTGCTAATCACTTTTGTCTAATCACTTTTTTGTTTGAACATTGCGCTTTGAGGCCGTTTTGCGGCAATAGTGTGCTAGATAAGTTTGTTTTTATTATTAAAATTATCAACGATAGAAAGGTCTATAAAGCTCCTCCGACGGGGCTTAATGCTATAGCAAAAATGAGACAGTGATCAAGGTGGCAGACCAGTATTCGGTACTGTTATTGCACGTATTGTAACGTGAAAAAAGGATGAAGACGGCATGACCCAATGCCAATGGAATTGCATGTACACTTGGTATGTAGCATTGTGTAATGCACGTATAAGAACCCAGTGCACCTGTTGTAAAGAGATAGGGTTCGCCCCTGTGTTCCTGGTTTGATTGGCAGCGTATTGCGCTACAGCACCGTGTAAACCATTACATGGTACTATGTAAAGGAAAAAGGGTCTCATACTTCAAAACGTTCCAACGGGTACTATACGCTACGAGGAGTGGCTTTATGACCAGCGATCCTACTACATTCATTCAATCAGTCTGATGGTGTGGAGGAGCATGGATGATACAACCGTTCTCAGAAATGGCATCGAAAACGTGAGTGTTTAACAACACTTTTGGGACTAAAGTGCACAGTTTTGTCTGGAAACCCAGATGTTCCAACGGATACTATACGCTACGAGGAGTGGCTTTATGACCAGCAATCCTACTACATTCATTCAACCAGTCTGATGGTGTGGAGGAGCATGGCTGATACAACCGTTCTCAGAAATGGCATCGAAAACGTGAGTGTTTAACAACACTTTTGGGACTAAAGTGCACAGTTTTGTCTGGAAACCCAGATGTTCCAACGGATACTATACGCTACGAGGAGTGGCTTTATGACCAGCGATCCTACTACATTCATTCAACCAGTCTGATGGTGTGGAGGAACATGGCTGCTGCAACCGTTCTCAGAAATGGCATCGAAAACGTGAGTGTTTAGCAACACTTTTGGGACTAAAGTGCACAGTTTTGTCTGGAAACCTCACAAGGTGTCCTGGATCTTTTTTCTTCTTTACAAATGTACGAAAAAACTCCCGTTCTGAGCCCTTATTGCTTTTCTCGTTGATTAAAAAGAGTGGCGAAGGTTACTGATGTGCTCGATTTATAAAAAACACAATTATTTTGAGTTGTAAAGATACATGTATGTTGGGGATATACCATGGAGGAAGGAATCGGACACACTTTTTTTGAGTGTACGCTACTTGGGCATGAATTTTGTTTTGCCCACTTCCATGGCAAAATAGCCAAGCTCGAAAAAATCAAATGTACATGACTCATGACAGAGATGAGCTGTTTTGCCATCAAAACGGCCGGGACGAAAGTGTAAAAAAAAAATGCCAAGATGGGACATGCCATATACAAAACCATACATTGTAGTTTGAAACTTCCATAAATAACACCCTTAATTTACCCAGAAATGATCTTACATTGACAACCCAAATTGTCGGTCGAGTTGGGCTGTTTTGCCGTTACCATTGAGTAGGTGTTGTGACCTACACTTGGTGATTCCAATGCATGTTATGGTATTGTTCGTATTCTGAATTATCGGTTGACACCCCAGAAAAAACTTTTCCGGTAATTTTGCTGCCAGAAAAAAAATAGCGTTCCGTATTCCTGCAGCATAATTACCGGAAAAGTTTTTTCATTCCGTAAAATAGAAAGACCCTGAACATGAGTTTGTACATGTGTACACGGTTGTGGGTGAAATAACAATATGTACTTACATGTACTATACTATGTGTAGGTGTTTGGGCAAATGTGGTTGATTATAATTACGCTAATTAGCATAATTAGTATTTACATTTACGGAAAGTCCGTAAAATTACGGGGAAAATACGGAATATTTCACTTAACGGAGTCCGTAAATTTACGGACATTTTTAACAGTGCAGGCTTTTGCGAGACCTTTGGACTACCTTCGCTCGCCTGTAAATTCCGGACTGAAGATGCCAGACAAGGACCATAAACATTTGATGTTCGGACGAGTGACTAACCAAGGCAGAGTCAGGTAAAATTGTTGTCTCTTTAGCATGCTTAGTTCATGAGTTATGGTCAAACTTAACTAAATTTAATTCTTTCCAATATTCGGCTTGACATGTCGTGTCGTCTTGAGATTTCCGGCTTTTTTTTTTGCTTTTGCCCATGCGGTAAGCCTACCATACATAGGATATATTGAGCTTTTTCGGGACAAAACCATGACGTCACCATCTCGCAAAAAGCTCACAATTGCCAGGGTTTTTGAAATTGGCCTTTTTTCCCACACGAAAAGTGTCTTCGGGGATATCTAATCTATCGTTCTGCACCGTTAATTCAACTTTTTTTTTTGACCCGCCATTTAAAAAGTTATAAGGTTAGTACCCTTATTAATATTCACAAAAATCGAACCATGCCAAAATGCCCCATTTCTGAGATCACTTTTTGCGGGCACCTCCCCCGATGCTGCCCATATAATTTTCAAGTCCGAAACTCTCTTATCCTAGGATATATTGAGCTTTTTCGGGACAAAACCATGACGTCACCATCTGGCAAAAAGCTCATAATTGCCAGGCTTTTTGGAATTGGCCTTTTTCCCTCACGAAAAGTGTCTTCGGGGGGTATCTAATCTATCGTTCTGCACCGTCAATTCAACTTTTTTTTTTGAACCGCCATTAAACAAAACATAAGGTAGTACCCTTATTAATATTCACAAAAATCGAACCACGCCAAAATGCCCCATTTCTGCGATCACTTTTTGCGGGCACCTCCCCCGATGCTGCCCATATAATTTTCAAGTCCGCAACTCTCTTATCCTAGGATTTTTTGAGCTTTTTCGGGACAAAATCATGACGTCACCATCTCGCAAAAAGCTCCTAATTGCCATGGTTTTTGGTTGAATTGACGGTGCGGAACGATAGATTAGATATCCCCGAAGACCCTTTTCGTGTTGGAAAAAGGCCAATTCCAAAAACCCTGGCAATTTTGCGAGATGGTGACGTCATGATTTTGTCCCGAAAAAGCTCAATATATCCTAGGATAAGAGAGTTGGGGACTTGAAAATTATATGGGCTGCATCGGGGGAAGGTGCCCGCAAAAAGTGATTGCAGAAATGGGGCATTTTGGCGTGGTTCGATTTTTGTGAATATTAATAACTTTTTTAATGGCGGGTCAAAAAAAGAGTGGTGCAGAACGATAGATTAGATATCCCCGAAGACCCTTTTCGTGTGGGAAAAAGGCCAATTAATTGCCAGATGCTGTAATTGCAACGCAATACCTTTTTATTGCAGTCTATGGTTGTTGAGGCGTCAGCGTCCTATAAACTGGGCCAAGCGTTAATTTTACGCCGGTGTGACCTTCGCGATTCCGCGTATGGAGTTTCTAAAAATTTAAGACCAAATAAGCATCCTTGTCCTAGAGTTTTAATTCTTCTTAATAGTAATTAACACATTATTTGTGTATTTATTTTAAAAGCTAAAACTAATTTTATAAAAATTGTACTGAGTATTTTTGTTTTTCAGATTTTGTCATTATATATAATTTAAAACACAGATTTGATTTCAGGGGAAAAAATGTGTTCTTCGTTTGACGTGTTTTCTCGTTCCGATACGCTCGAGACTTGCAGAGTCTATTGGGAAATATTCTTCATGCGTGGACATAACCGCTCCAGATTTTTGGCGATATTTCAAAAATGCCAACACCTTTTGAAATGAAACTTTCACGGGTTAGTTTTATGGTATATATCTACAATTATTTATAGCTTTAAAGGAGCTCTATACTTCTGGTTTTGGGCCATTCTATGAATCCTTATTCACTGTGAATGAAGCTGTATCGAATACAATTAACCTGTAGAAGTTTCAGCCTCAATAGTTGTCAGGTTTTTTAGATAAAAGTGAAAATTACAGAGCCCTTTTTCATGAAAGTCGTGTTTGTCCGTTGTAAATTACTGTTATTGACATAGCGCCCCCTTGCGGCAAAAGACACATGATTCGGGAATCGGCGATTCTGACTTGGTGTTTGAATTCAAAAGTTGACATCGCCGGTGTAAAAGGAGATTCTGTCCCCCGGTGAATGTGTCCCCCCGGACCACTTTACATGGCTTGTCTAGGGTACAGCGTCCCTAAGTCTTGGTTCCAAGACCATTGGTGTTTGCTCGGTACACACAATCAGTACCAACGTTCGGTGTGGAAGCGTCCCCCTACAGCGTCCCCGAAACAGTATCTCCTAGGATAAACTGTCTCTTGTTAGGTTATTCTGTCCGCCGTGCTCAACGGAGATTATGTCCCCAACGGAGAATGTGTCCCCCAGGTATGAGCGTCCACCGACGGAACTTCAGTGGGACATTTTCGGTAGGTTTGACACACATTTTCACCTTTAAAACAGCCACTTTGTGTGCAGTAAAACAAATTTTATTCAAAGAGGTGTACTAATGTATCAACATGGGCCTGTAAAATAATTTAACGTTGCAGCTTTAACATGAGAATAATTAATTTCAATAATATTTTACGATCTTTTCGTTCGCGACACATGAAAAGTTGCGGACGTAGGGTACACAACTAAAAGTAGTTCCGGTCGGCCGTCCCAACAACCGACTTGATTCCAAGAAGTAGGCATTCGGAATAATACTACTGCGCACATCTACACAGGCAGCCTATACTGCACATAGTTCCCCCAAAGTTGGTGCATTTTGAATGAAAAGGGGCAACAATGTCTTATTTTATTGTCTAAATTACAAGAATCGCACAGAGGAATTGAAACAAATAAGGATATAAAAATAATTACATTGAATTTCATTCTAAAATCAGAGGGGGACAAGATCCCCTGGCGGACAGAAAAACCTAGCCGGGGGACACATTCCCCTATTAGGGGATCTGTCCCCCCGGACCGTTGTGCGGGGGGACCGAATTCCCTGTGACACCGGTCTAAAAATAGATATCGACTTCGCGGTCATGAAAGGTCACTTTCCAACGATAACACTGACACGTGTTGTAGCACACCGCACTCTCACCATGCACACACACAGCGCCTGTACACAGCCCCCACACACACACCGCTATTGTCCACACACCGCTATCGCCCACAATCCTAAGATTGTGGGCGATACAATCCTAGGATTGTGGGCGATAGCGGTGTGTGGACAATAGCGGTGTGTGTGTGGGGGGGGGTGGACACACAGAAGGGCATATGTGGGGTCCTGACAACAATGGAACAATGGACCCCACAAGGTCATTTCAATAGGAACAATTGGGCCCCACAAGGGAATTCTTCAGAAAAGGGAATAATAGAACAACAATAGCAGTACCCCACAAACCGGATCTGTAAGGATGTGTGTGTGTACAGGCGCTGTGTGTGTGCTTCCTTGGGTGAGAGCGTGGTGTGTTGTGTTAAAGACAGTCGGGGGGGACCGGAACAGGAGTTGCAGTGCATTCGGGCATCGCATTCGTGCGGCTGTGGTTATGCACATTTTTAGCTTTATGGTAAGCAAACTATTACACAGCCTTGCAATCAAGGCTAGTTTGAGCATTGAGTAATTGCTGGGTCAGAAAAGTTTTCCTTTCGGTTGCTGCATACCTAATGAGCTTGGAGGACACGTTTTCAAAAATTCATTTCGGGAAAATTGAACATTGTAACGAAAAATAAACATCATACAACGAAGCAATACTATTTCATTGTACCTAGGGAAAGTATGACACGATTTTCTTTGCTACAGATAAAGAAATATGAGACCAAAACATTACGGATTTTGTGCAGAAATAAGAGTCTTCCGTGGTGCCATCAGGGACTTTTCAAGTGTCGGTTTATAATTAAACAATCAGTACCTCCCCATTTTTGTATATTTTTTTTAAATCTAAATAAATCAAAGTTCCCCAGCTTCACCTAGCCAATCCTAGCCAAACCTAGCCAAACAGCATGCCAACTGTCTTGTTACCATCAAGGTTGCTTTTTACACAAACAAATCAATTAATGACCTTGTTTTCCCATAGGAGTTGGTATTCCCGTAGGAATTGTACAGCAATCACTTAGCATTGGACTTAAAGGTCAATACTAGATTATGGTGCAAATTTTGTCTCTCTAGCATGCTTAGTTCATGGGTTAGGGTCCCCCCCCCCCCAACTAAACTTATTTCTTGCAATTACTCGGCACGAGGTGGCGCGCCTTCTTGAGGCCCCGTCACTTTTTGATTTTGGCGTGGGGTAGGCCTACTATGTTAGCTACTGGCGTCGCTTACAAAATTCGTTCAGCCACGGCGTTTGGACATGAAGAGAGCCCTCGTGTGGGGCTATCCAAGGGTGTAAGCTTGAAAAAATCTAGTTGCGATAATCGTAACCCTCCATCCTCCCGACGGTCGGAGAAAAGGGACAGAAAAGGGACCACAAAAGTCGAATTTTCGGACGAGTGACTATCCAAGGTAGATTATGGTGCAAATTTTGTCTCGTAGCATGCTTAGTTCATGAGTTAGGGTCTCCCCCAACTAAACTTATTTCTTGCCATTACTTCGGCACGAGGTGGCGCGCCGTCTCGAGGCCCCGGCACTTTTTTATTTTGACGTTGGGAAGGCCTACTATCTTAGCCACTGGCGTCGCTTACAAAATTCGTTCAGCCACGGCGTTTGGACATGAAGAGAGCCCTCGTGTGGGGCTATCCAAGGGTGTAAGCTTGAAAAAATCTAGTTGCGATAATCGTAACCCTCCATCCTCCCGACGGTCGGAGACCGGAGGGTTACGAGTCATGCAGTGCAAAAAAGTGGCGAAATAAAAATTTCGACTGTTTTTGTCAGACTAGTCACCAGATTTGCCCAATTTTTACCACTTTCAAAAAACATGGAACATTCTAAGAACATGGATTTGATCTTCAATGTGTAATGAATCCATTCATAACACTCTAAACATCGTTGAAAAATCAACCAATCAGCGTAAACCAAACCGTTGTGTAGGCGTGGCGATCGTCTGTGTGCGACTGTGCGTGCACGCAGTTAATGTATGAAACGGATTTGCGCTATCTGCAGTTTGCGCTGATTAATTGCAGGAACAGCAATCCAGAATGCGCGCTCAATCTCTAAATTTTTTCTCATCAATATCCTGTGATTGTGCAACTCAACAAAATGCGCTCAACGACGAGTCCGCTTACGCTGATTGGTCGAGATGTTGCTAGGTCACGAATCGCGAGTTCGAAAACCGGACCTGAGAATGTTTACCCTTCGTGAGATTTTCGCTCAGTCTCTGGTAAGTTTTTGTCTTTTTTTCTTAAAATATTTTCTCAATGATGTAATGAGTAATACGAATGGATTCATGACACATTGATGATCACATCCATGTTTTTAGAATGTGTGTCATGTTTTTTGAAAGTGGTAAAAATTGGGCAAATCTGGTGACTAGTCTGACCAAAGTAGTCGAAATTGCAGTTTCGCAACTTTTTTGCACTGCATGACTCGTAACCCTCCGGTCTCCGACCGTCGGGAGGATGGAGGGTTACGATTATCGCAACTAGAAAAACTCGGGCATTGATGTGGGGGTGATTTTAACGTGCTAACCTTGTGTTGCAGCTCGGAGTCCAAGAATTCAGGTTGGCAAGCTTTCGCGAGGACTTTGTAGTACCCCCGCTTGCCTGTGATTTCTGGTCTGGAGATGCCAGACAAGGGACCAAAAAAGTCGGATTTTCGGACGAGTGACTATCCAAGGTAGATTATGGTGCAAATTTTGTCTCTCTTCAAGTTGGCAGGCTGTCTCGAGGACTTTGTAGTACCCCCGCTCGCCTGTGATTTCCGGTCTGGAGATGCCAGAAAAGGGACCACAAAAGTCGAATTTTCGGACGAGTGACTATCCAAGGTAGATTATGGTGCAAATTTTGTCTCTGTAGCATGCTTAGTTCATGAGTTAGGGTCTCCCCCAACTAAACTTATTTCTTGCCATTACTTCGGCACGAGGTGGCGCGCCGTCTCGAGGCCCCGGCACTTTTTTATTTTGACGTGGGGAAGGCCTACTATCTTAGCCACTGGCGTCGCTTACAAAATTCGTTCAGCCAGGGCGTTTGGTCCTGAAGAGAGCCCTCGTGTGGGGCTATCCAAGGGTGTAAGCTTGAAAAAATCGGGCATTGATTTAGGGGTGATTTTTAACGTGCTTACCTTGTGTTGCAGCTCCGAGTCCAAGAATTCAAGTTGGCAGGCTTTCGCGAGGACTTTGTAGTACCCCGCTCGCCTGTGATTTCCGGTCTGGAGATGCCAGAAAAGGGACCACAAAAGTCGGATTTTCAGACGAGTGACTTTCCAAGGTAGATTATGGTGCAAATTTTGTCTCTCTAGCATGCTTAGTTCATGAGTTAGGGTCTCCCCCAACTCAAACTTATTTCTTGCCATTACTTCAGCACGAGGTGGCGCGCCGTCTCGAGGCCCTGGCGCTATTTGATTTTGGCGTCGGGTAGGCCTACTATCTTAGCCACTGGCGTCGCTTACAAAATTCGTTAAGCCACGGTGTTTGGACCTGAAGAGAGCCCTCGTGTGGGGCTATCCAAGGGTGTCAGCTTGAAAAAATTGGACGTTGATGTGGGGGTGATTTTAACGTCCTTACCTTGTGTTGCAGCTCGGAGTCAAAGAATTTAAGTTGGCAAGCTTTCGCGAGGACTTTGTAGTACCCCCGCTCGCCTGTGATTTCCGGTCTGGAGATGCCAGAAAAGGGACCACAAAAGTCGGGTTTTCGGACGAGTGACTATCTAAGTTAGATTATGGTGCAAATTTTGTCTCTCTAGCATGCTTAGTTCATGAGTTAGGGTCTCCCCCAACTAAACTTATTTCTTGCCATTACTTCGGCACGAGGTGGCGCGCCGTCTTGAGGCCCCGGCACTTTTTTATTTTGGCGTGGGGTAGGCCTACTATCTTAGCCACTGGCGTCACTTACAAAATTCGTTCAGCCACGGCGTTTGGACCTGAAGAGAGCCCTCGTGTGGCGCGCCGTTTTGAGGCCCCGGCACTTTTTGATTTTGGCGTGGGGTAGGCCTACTATCTTAGCCACTGGCGACGCTTACAAAATTTGTTCAGCCACTGCGTTTGGACCTGAAGAGAGCCCTCGTGTGGGGCTATCCAAGGGTGTAAGCTTGAAAAAATCGGGCGTTGATGTGGGGGTGATTTTAACATGCTTACCTTGTGTTGCAGCTCGGAGTCCAAGAATTCAAGTTGGCAAGCTTTCGCGAGGACTTTGAAGTACCCCCACTCGCCTGTGATTTCCGGTCTGGAGATGCCAGAAAAGGGACCACAAAAGTCGGATTTTCGGACGAGTGACTATCCAAGGTAGATTTTTTTGCAAATTTTGTCTCTCTAGCATGCTTAGTTCATGAGTTAGGGTCTCCCCCAACTAAACTTATTTCTTGCCATTACTTCGGCACGAGGTGGCACGCCGTCTTGAGGCCCCGGCACTTTTCGATTTTGGCGTGGGGTAGGCCTACTATCTTAGCCACTGGCATCACTTACAAAATTCGTTCAGCCATGGCGTTTGGACCTGAAGAGAGCCCTCGTGTGGGGCTATCCAAGGGTGTAAGCTTGAAAAAATCGGGCATTGATGTGGGGGTGATTTTAACGTGCTTACCTTGTGTTGCAGCTCGGAGTCCAAGAATTCAAGTTGGCGTGCTTTCGCGAGGACTTTGTAGTACCCCCGCTCGCCTGTGATTTCCGGTCTGGAGATGCCAGAAAAGGGACCACAAAAGTCGGGTTTTCGGACGAGTGACTATCCAAGGTAGATTATGGTGCATATTTTGTCTCTCTAGCATGCTTAGTTCATGAGTTAGGGTCTCCCCCAACTCAACTTATTTCTTGCCATTACTTCGGCACGAGGTGTGGTGCCGTCTTGAGGCCCCGGCACTTTTTGATTTTGGCGTGGGGTAGGCCTAATATCTTAGCCACTGGCGTCGCTTACAAAATTCGTTCAGCCACAGCGTTTGTACCTGAAGAGAGCCCAAGGGTGTAAGCTTGAAAAAATCGGGCATTGATGTGGGGGTGATTTTAACGTGCTTACCTTGTGTTGCAGCTCGGAGTCCAAGAATTCAAGTTGGCGGGCTTTCGCGAGGACTTTGTAGTACCCCCACTCGCCAGTAATTTCCGGTCTGGAGATGCCAGAAAAGGGACCACAAAAGTCGGGTTTTCGGACGAGTGACTATCCAAGGTAGATTATTTTGCAAATTTTGTCTCTCTAGCATGCTTAGTTCATGAGTTAGGGTCTCCCCCAACTAAACTTATTTCCTGCCATTACTTGGGCACAAGGTGTGGTGCCGTCTTGAGGCCCCGGCACTTTTTGATTTTGGCGTGGGGTAGGCCTAATATCTTAGCCACTGGCGTCGCTTACAAAATTCGTTCAGCCACAGCGTTTGTACCTGAAGAGAGCCCAAGGGTGTAAGCTTGAAAAAATCGGGCATTGATGTGGGGGTGATTTTAACGTGCTTACCTTGTGTTGCAGCTCGGAGTCCAAGAATTCAAGTTGGCGGGCTTTCGCGAGGACTTTGTAGTACCCCCACTCGCCAGTAATTTCCGGTCTGGAGATGCCAGAAAAGGGACCACAAAAGTCGGGTTTTCGGACGAGTGACTATCCAAGGTAGATTATTTTGCAAATTTTGTCTCTCTAGCATGCTTAGTTCATGAGTTAGGGTCTCCCCCAACTAAACTTATTTCCTGCCATTACTTGGGCACAAGGTGGCGCGCCGTCTTGAGGCCCCGGCACTTTTCGATTTTGGCGTGGGGTAGGCCTACTATCTTAGCTACTGGCGTCGCTTACAAAATTCGTTCAGCCAGGGCGTTTGGACCGGAAGAGGGCCCTCATGTGGGGCTATCCAAGGGTGTAAGCTTGAAAAAATCGGGCATTGATGTGGGGGTGATTTTAACGTGCTTACCTTCTGTTGCAGCTCGGAGTCCAAGAATTCAAGTTGGCGGGCTTTCCCGAGGACTTTGTAGTACCCCGCTCGCCTGTGATTTCCGGTCTGGAGATGCCAGAAAAGGGACCACAAAAGTCGGGTTTTCGGACGAGTGACTATCCAAGGTAGATTTTGGTGCAAATTTTGTCTATCTAGCATGCTTAGTTCATGAGTTAGGGTCTCCCCCAACTAAACTTATTTTTTGCCATTACTTCGGCACGAGGTGGCGTGCCGTCTTGAGGCACCGGCACTTTTCAATTTTGGCGTGGAGTAGGCCTACTATCTTAGCCACTGGCGTCGCTTACAAAATTCGTTCAGCCAGGGCGTTTGGACCTGAAGAGAGCCCTCATGTGGGGCTATCCAAGGGTGTAAGCTTGAAAAAATTGGGCATTGATGTGGGGGTGATTTTAACGTGCTTACCTTGTGTTGCAGCTCGGAGTCCAAGAATTCAAGTTGGCAAGCTTTCCCGAGGACTTTGTAGTACCCCCGCTCGCCTGTAATTTCCGGTCTGGAGATGCCAGACCGGGACCACAAAAGTCGGGTTTTCGGACGAGTGACTATCCAAGGTAGATTTTGGTGCAAATTTTGTCTCTCTAGCATGCTTAGTTCATGAGTTAGGGTCTCCCCCAACTAAACTTATTTTTTGCCATTACTTCGGCCAGAGGTGGCGCGCCGTCTTGAGGCCCCGGCACTTTTCGATTTTGGCGTGGGGTAGGCCTACTATCTTAGCCGATGGCATCGCTTACAAAATTCGTTCAGCCAGGGCGTTTGGACCTGAAGAGAGCCCTCATGTGGGGCTATCCAAGGGTGTAAGCTTGAAAAAATAGGGCATTGATGTGGGGGTGATTTTAACGTGCTTACCTTGTGTTGCAGCTCGGAGTCCGAGAATTCAAGTTGGCAAGCTTTCCCGAGGACTTTGTAGTACCCCCGCTCGCCTGTGATTTCCGGTCTGGAGATGCCAGAAAAGGGACCACAAAAGTCGGGTTTTTTGACGAGTGACTATCCAAGGTAGATTATGGTGCAAATTTTGTCTCTCTAGCATGCTTAGTTCATGAGTTAGGGTCTCCCCCAACTCAACTTATTTCTTGCCATTACTTCGGCTCGAGGTGGCGCACCGTCTTGAGGCCCCGGCACTTTTCGATTTTGGCGTGGGGTAGGCCTACTATCTTAGCCACTGGCGTCGCTTACAAAATTCGTTTAGCCACGGCGTTTGGACCTGAAGAGAGCCCTCGTGTGGGGCTATCCAAGGGTGTAAGCTTGAAAAAATCGGGCATTGATGTGGGGGTGATTTTAACGTGCTTACCTTGTGTTGCAGCTCGGAGTCCAAGAATTCAAGTTGGCGTGCTTTCGCGAGGACTTTGTAGTACCCCCGCTCGCCTGTGATTTCCGGCCTGGAGACGCCAGAAAAGGGACCACAAAAGTGAAAAGGGACCACAAACAGTCGGGTTTTCGGACGAGTGACTATCCAAGGTAGATTATGGTGCAAATTTTGTCTCTGTAGCATGCTTAGTTCATTAGTTAGGGTCTCCCCCAACTAAACTTATTTCTTGTCATTACTTCGGCTCGAGGTGGCGCGCCGTCTTGAGGTCCCGGCACTTTCGGTTTTGGCGTGGGGTAGGGCTACTATCTTAGCCACTGGCATCGCTTACAAAATTCATTCGGTCACAGCGTTTGGACCTGAAGAGAGCCCTCGTGTGGGGCTATCCAAGGGTGTAAGCTTGAAAAAATCGGGCATTGATGTGGGGGTGATTTTAACGTGCTTACCTTGTGTTGCAGCTCGGAGTCCAAGAATTCAAGTTGGCGGGCTTTCGCGAGGACTTTGTAGTACCCCGCTCGCCTGTGTTTTCCGGCCTGGAGACGCCAGAAAAGGGACCACAAAAGTCGGGTTTTCGGACGAGTGACTATCCAAGGTAGATTATGGTGTAAATTTTGTCTCTCTAGCATGCTTAGTTCATGAGTTAGGGTCTCCCCCAACTAAACTTGTTTCTTGCCATTACTTTGGCTCGAGGTGGCGCGCCGTCTTGAGGCCCCGGCACTTTTCGGTTTTGGCGTGGGGTAGGCCTACTATCTTAGCCACTGGCGTCGCTTACAAAATTCATTCAGCCACGGCGTTTGGACCTGAAGAGAGCCCTCGTGTGGGGCTATCCAAGGGTGTAAGCTTGAAAAAATCGGGCATTGATGTGGGGGTGATTTTAACGTGCTTACCTTGTGTTGCAGCTCGGAGTCCAAGAATTCAAGTTGGCGGGCTTTCGCAAGGACTTTGTAGTACCCCCGCTCGCCTGTGATTTTCGGTCTGGAGACGCCAGAAAAGGGACCACAAAAGTCGGGTTTTCGGACGAGTGACTATCCAAGGTAGATTATGGTGCAAATTTTGTCTCTCTAGCATGCTTAGTTCACGGACTTTCGGACTATCGGGCGGACACCCATGAATCAGAGTTTTCGTTGCAAGTTGCTGTAGGTGGATGTACCTGTAATAAGTCTTATAATCTCTGTGCATTTTGGCTGACATTTCCAAAAGATGTAGGCCTAGCAAGCTTTTACTTGTTCTTCATTTTATCTTTTGCAATACATCTTTTATCAATAACTTGTTCTATTAATTTGCTTAAACACACCGAGAGTATATGGTGGAGTCATAGTAAGACATCTTTTCATGAAAATGTTTTTTCATAAATTTTATTCAAGTCATCACAAGAAAGTTTATACGGATACCTTTTTCCTTCTAAAAATGCCTTGGTTGCTCAGTTACATACAATATTCAAATAGTCATTTAGCAAAGTGATGTACTACTTCCTGCTGCATGTTTAATTTATACGGGAATTTATTATAGCGTCTCAGATCGATTTGAAAATAGACACGCGGTCAGGCACGAGATAAAGTTCCCGGTTTTTCAAGGCCTATACACCGGACACTTCGGCACCTCGCAAACTCGGCACCCACAAACTCGGCACCTTACAAACTGGGCACTTTGCAAACTCGGCACCCACTCGGCACCAAGATGTCGGCACCATACAAACTCGGCACCGGCCTATTTTTGACTAACAAACTCGGCACCAAAAGTATGGTCAACTTAAATGTACTAGCACAATAAAAATGAGGGATGTGTCGATCCTTTCTCAATACTTCGATTTACAATGTGCAAACGTGAAATGTCACGTGAAATTTGTGGGGATGGGGCCAGAAGTGCCCCTAAAATATTACCCTATAGTTTCGCCGCTTGAATTTAGACACAAAAAATCACGCACAATCTGACGTGATGATATCAAGTTAACATGAATTAAATAAACATAAAAATGCAAGGTTCCAGAAAAGGACAAAGACAACTAAAAAAACAATTTAGAGACGTGTCCCTTAATATCGTATTAAATATGATAAAAATGAATAAGCAACACAAATTAATAAAAAATAAATAAAATAAAATGGGAATAAACGTGTAGGCCCTTATGTTTATAAATATTGTATACATTTTTCAGGCCCTTATTATATGGTGTTCCATGCCATCTTTAGTCCGAATTTTTTTACCGTCGCATTTTTTTCCCCGTCGCTTTTTTTTCCCGTCGCATTTTTGTTTCCGTCGCATTTTTTTTAATGGAACACCGTACCTTATGCATTTTGACCATTCGTTTTTGTATTCAACTTGTCCTGCAAAAAGAAAACTTTTATTTCGTAGTTTGCTTATATACAATCGGCAGAAACTGTATTTTGTGCATGTGCCGAGTTTGTGCATGTGCCGAGTTTGCTAGGTGCCGTTTTCGACAGGGTGCCGAGTTTGTATTTGTGCATGTGCCGAGTTTGTGGGTGCCGAGTTTGCAAGGTGCCGAGTTTGTGGTGCCGAGTTTGCAAGGTGCCGAGTTTGTGGGTGCCGAGTTTGCAAGGTGCCGAAGTGACCGGTTACCTACGCCGCGCCTTGTCGTTCCTGTCCCACCAACCCACAAGGGTTTACCGCATAGTCGTCGAAAAGTTCCCGGTTTTCCAAGGCCTATAATACGGCACCCACGCCCTGCCGTTCCCATCCCCGTCCCGGTGCTACCTACCCACAACAGTTTATTCAACCAAGATAGTGTATTGAATTTCAATTGGGATGATATGGCACTGGGATGAAATGGTACTGGGATGAAAGTGCTTTGGGATAAAACGGTCGCCGAAACTATTGGGATGAAACGGTTTGGGGATGAAACGTCCTGTTTTCCGAGACGTCACATTGTTTACTGAGCCTTAATTTGCTTTCTGCAAATTGGTTTGACGTCGTTCAGTTATATCTGTTCATCTCAGTTTGTCGTTTACAACTATATTTTTTTGGAAGCTGTCTTTATTTTGGGGATTTAAGGACGGGATTCTTAACACTTCATTATCTTTACATTTGCACTTTCTAGGCCCCCTACATCAACACAATGTTTATTTCGTAGTTTTAAACCTGTACTATGCAAATAACACGCATCTCAGAATTATGTTGAGTTTCTCTCGTTTGAAATTTTCAAAAAATATTATAAAAGTAACATTGTCTCTCTCTACGTGTCACGTTTTACAGTTTCACTTTTCACATTAAATTTACTTGAAATAATTTGTGATTTTAAGGTTATCATAGCAGAGAGTGTTGATCCCAGAATAGACTTGTAGTACTATGGAGCAAGGGACGTAGCCAAGTCAAGTGCTTGATAAAATGATTCGATAACTTCATGCCAAGTACTCTGGTCTTTCCAAATGCAGTCCATTTACAGCCTATACGTTCGTTAACTTATGTCAATAATACTGTCCATACCTGCCGACCATTTTTGTCAAAATATTGTCTGGTCAGTACAGGGTGCACCCCACCAAATAATCGGATAATCTCCCATAGCATACAGTGCAAATGCTAAATATTCAAAATTACACGAAAAATACTTAGAAGTCTCACAGCTCTAGAATTCTCACAGTAAAGGGAAAATTATTAATTGACTCTTGAACTTTTAATCTCTGCTCAATTTTATATGGGGAGTCCCTGGGCCCGTCGAGTTATTCTCCCTCCAAGTAAAAAAAAAAAACACCCCCTACACAGGAGTAATTTTCAAAACGTCCGAGCATCAATCTTGAAAAATGTCCCTACACCTCTCGGCAAATAGGACCATTTATTTCAGGGCCTATGTCATCCAAAATACCTCAAGTTGGAAGACAACAACCCCCAGGTCACAATTGGGCAACATTTTTACTCTGCAACACTTTCTGGTGGGGACTCTCAAATCTGTCTAATATAGAATAATTTGAGGGCCTACCAAAAATTAATGAGCTCGACGCTCTGTTTTCCCCTATTTGGTGGGGTGCACCCTTCAAGGCAAGTACTGTCAATGTTTTGCCAAATACTGTTCGGTTTCTGTGAGCGTGCAAACTTCATCCACACACGCCTTCTAAATCTACTAGCTGATCAAAGATAACATACAAATAGTTACTGTTAATTTTACTAACTTAAAAAACAAAATGTTTTTGAAAAGCCCGCGTGTCGAGAATCTGAAAAGGCCAGGTCACGATTGAATTGCTACGTGACGTCACTTACATGAAAACAACGACTGACTAAGGTCTAGTAGCTAGAATTGCATGCTATTGGACTTGGTGCTTGGACTGTACTATTCATGTATGGGTGTGCATGCAACTATCATGCCAACAGAGGGCGCCTTGCGCCGTTTGTCATGCCATAGACTACTTCGCAAATACTCAGTGCGCATGCGTTAGCCGTGGAATGAGGTGCATGCTGGTCTAGCTAGTGACAAATTTTGTCGTTACCTAGACCAGCATGCATCTCATTCCACGGCTAACGCACGCGTACCGAGTATTAATTTGCGAAGTAGTCTACATTCACACGTAACGGCCGCCCTCCATTGGTGTATTGTGTAGTTTTATCGCCCCTTTGGCGTAATGGTATGGTTCAAGCTACGTGAGAAGGCAAGATGTCGGCCAACGGCTAATAAACCCAATTCTCATAAAAGAAATGTTACCTTAAACCAATGTACATTCTTTTTTAGCCCATACTTCACAGTTCTATGCCTCTTTTGTCGATTTAAAATGTATATTGGAGGTGTTGACGGCGTGTTGACGGTACCGAGCGTGTTGACGGTGCGTTGACGGTATTTAGTAGGACCCAGTTAGCAAACAGCGCCATCTGTAGTTTAACTAATGGAAGGTAAAATCTACGACTGTTCAGTGTTTGATGGTTTTGTAAGACATCACAGGTGCCGCCCCCCCCCCCCGACAGGTGGCATGACAAAAACAACCGTGCATTTTTTATGACTGCACAAAACCAAAACACATCGACCAAGAGGGCGGCCTCTCTGTTTATGTCCATAAAAAGTATATTATTTGTTAGTACCGTAGTGTATAATGTAGTTCTGTTCTTCGGTACTTTGTGAAACAAGATTGCCAAGGAAGGAAGGAAGGCGACACTTTTTGTGTAGCAACGTAAAAACTTTACAAAGAACAAGGACTGAAGTGAAGAAGGTAAGACAGGCCTCTACAAGTACATGTACAACATGTGTTTTAAAAAAGGCTACAGTCATGAGCTAAAATTACATATTTCTGATTGTAATTTTGTATTTTTTAAAACTTGTTTTTTGGAGTTGGATTCTGGAATTTGTTGGAGGTCAACAAAACACTCCTGGCTGGGAGACCTGGATCCACATTCCTTGTCAAGGCCACGTCACCACTTCGTTGCAAAGCTCAATTGGAAAATTTGCCGAAATCGTTCATGGTTCTCTTCATTGCTAGTTATATATAGTATAATTCTACCTCCCATGGTCAAACTACCTCCAGGCATGAGTCCATGGCCCATGGGGCTCCAGCACCACTGCGACCTATTCTTTCGCCCTATGATGTTTTTTATCTGCAGAGATCTAGATCGCGAAACTTACCGATTGAATGCTTATGTACTTGCAGATAGCCGGACTGTTAAAAATTCTTGAAAATTGGTGAAAATCAAATGATTTTCGAGAGTTAGAATTGTCTCAACGATCCTGACAACTTGCTTATTTTGAAGTAGTAGTGAGTAAGACCCAAAAATTTTGACTTCATCTGTCGTAGTACGTAGTTTTTAAAAAAAGGAGTACAGCGCCCCAGTTACTGGGTCTAGTACTAAGTAGTGAGTAGTACACACGTTCTCATAATTACGTTTAAAAAAGTGCTTTTCTGCGTTACTGTACGACGGGATCAAAATGTTTGGGTTCGAAAACTAGGTTTTGTCTGGCTCCCTCAAAAGCATTAGAAAAACGATACAATCAATTGCTACGATTGAGTTGGTACCAGACTAATTTACTCGCAGATGCTGCGAGTAAATTAGTCGTTTTAAAAGTTCACTCTCGAAAATAATTTAATTTTCACCCAAAAAGTGTGATGTTTTTCAAAGAAATTCCAGCAGTCCGGCTATCTACGAGCACATTGGCATTCGATCGGTAAGTTTCACGATCTAGATCTTTGCAGATTAAAAACATCATAGGGCGAAAGAATTGGTCTGCAGTGGTGCTGGGGCCAAGGATACGGAGAGGATTGGCCCTATTCATGGGGCTAGGGAGACTTTTGTATTGAGGGGGGCACCAATTTCAAGATCAGGAGAAAAGAGGCCATGCCCATTGGCATAAATAAAATGAGGTCTATCTCAAATTTATACAGACTGGTTGATATGCGCATTCGCAATGGTCGAAAGGCACTGCCGGACTGTGGCAAGGAAAAGGTGTCAAAAGTGTTCCCATTTTGACCATTGTGCAAAATCAACCAGGCAGTATTTGTGGTAGACCTTGTGGCATCTGTAGCCTTCGCACAATTCCAGGACTGGTTAGACCTTCCTCCTCCCATGACCATGGTAAGACAAATATTAATATAAAAAAATAAGAATATCAAAACTTTTTCCACAGAAGGCCTATTTTATCCCCTCTCAAAACTTGAAATATACATGGGCAATTCCGCGGTAACACGCGTTACGTTTTAGGGTGTCCTTCATTATTCTCCATTCTCTGGCTGCAAGACTACTTTGATTTAAGTGTTCATCTTTTGTATTTTAAAACCTGAAACTCTAGGCTAGATCCCCATGTTCACACAAAAGTGAAAGATCAACTGTATGGTGTAGCTGAGAGAGCTCTGCGAAAATCGGTAGCACGCGTTTCGCTGGATGGAAAGGCCCAAAAAATGTTACATGTTGTTTCTAAAAGAACACTACCCATACTTATTTACATTGATATATTTTTGATCCTGACCCTTAAAGTAGGGCAAATTGGTTAAATCATAAAAAACACAACTTTTTCCCCATCAAAGTGCCCTATTGGAAAAGGTTTTTTTTTTTCACAGTTAACAATACCCAAACAATTTTGTTTTTCCCTGACACTTCCCCTTCGAATGATATAAAGATAAAAATTCAGTTCTGGTTGCAAATTTCTTTTTTTTGGAGAAAATTCCACCTTTTCATTGAATTGCCCACATGATGATTTATACATAGATCTTGATATTGGTTTACCCAGTAATCAGTAACTGGGGTGCTGTACTCCTCTTTTTGGAATTTTGGTTTCGATAGTAAAAACAATGAATGATTGTGGAAACAAAAATCATTAAAAAAAGGAGTTACTGGGTTGAGGTCCTGCCATGGACTGGAGGTATGTGTGTGTGTGGCCAATTTAGTGGTGCTATCTTAATCCTAGCCCAGGTATAGTAGTAGCGTGTCCTGGCTGCGATTTTTTTTTCTGCAGCATAGTTGGTCAATGGCAAAGAATTTAACCAATCAAATGTGCGTATTGTGGTCACGCGGCTCCCTAATCATGAATATTCACCAAAGATTGTATGATATCCACTCATAGGTATATTTCCACCTAAAACTTTCCTGTTTATGGGTGCGTGCGTCTGAAACAAGTGTTGTGCATTGGAGGAAGTGTAAGATTACGGTGCTACCCCCTACCCCCCCCCCCACCACCCCCTCAGTCTGTCGTCTCACGTCTTGTCAGATCATTCACAATGGAGGACGAAAGCCACCGCATCTTTTATTGTGGATGTTTAAATTCCTCACAACTTTCTCCATTCACCGATAGCCCCTCCTCCAGTAAATTATGTGTAAGAACATGGACACTTTTGTTTAACACAATTTAGGCCTGAATTTGTACCAAATATATTGGCTTACTTTTTATTAAAAGAAAAGAAAAATTAGTGTGTCTATATAAAGTGCAGACATCTGAATACCTTGCTCTGATGAAGGAAATGAAAACGTGTCACAGTTTGTTTAGTCGCTTACTTATTTTTAAACTTAGGAATAGAACATGTAAAACCCACTCAGAACACTACACCTCAGATAGCAGAACATTACGGCTAATGGTTTAATGTATTTCACAATGGTCTAAAGTATTTTATTTCGCCTTGTTTACAGTGGCCTTTGCTGTATATTCAAAGGCATTTTCTCACAACATTTCTTTGTACTTAGGCTAATATTACAATGTAAATAGTACAAAAAGTGTTGTGTACAGATCTGAAAAGTAAGCAGGTCACATGTACGCGTACATTATGTGGAGCGATTTAGGAGTCTAGACTACAAAATGCGGATGTGTACATGTGGAAATTACACAACTTACACGCGTACATGTACACGACGTCCTATGGACACGCTTTGAGTAGTAATAAATATTCATTGTGGCAATGAATTATTCATCGAAAATGTCCTAGCGATTTTGTGGATCTTTAGTCTTGAGTAAAGTAATCCCTGATAGCAGTTCTCGAAGGAAACTATACTGGCATGGTGCATCAGGTGATGTCACAGGGCCAGGTTTCAGGGCTCTGCTTACCGTAAGCAAAGAATCTGTGATTACGGAAGCAGGGATTTCCGTGATTACGTCGAGCATATTTCACAGGTTAGCTTGTGCGTGCGCGTACTAGGCATTCTTCGCTTATAATAAAGCTAGCGCAAAAAATCGTCACTTGCACAGTAAGGGGAGAATGGTGATTGCAAGTGCACTATTTGGCAGTAAGCAGAGCCATGAAATTGGGACCTGGTCATTTGTGTAAGTGATGATAAACTAGTAAAGGTGCGAGTAAATTAGCTAAGAAAACTACAGGAGCCTGCAGCCAGCACTAGGCATTAAAACACCCAGAGCTGGTAGGGCTACATTTTATCTTCTGAAAAGTACCAACATGATTTGTATTAAATAGGGGCCTACTGTCTGCATACGGAGGCCGTTGGTTTAGAGAGTGCACTGTATACGGCTCAAACCACAAACACACACATGCATACACGCATGCTGTACAGTGCAGTGTACATCTACGTATGTAGATGTACACAGCTAACTCAGGTGGGTACACGGCGTAAAGAAAAACATAATAAACTAGACTTAAATTTTTGTTGGAACAAAAACACGGTTGTTCGGTAAATATCTCCAATAAATTAGCAAAGCTGTCGATAAGTAAAGAGACAACTTTGTACTAAACGTTCAGTTAGTTGTGATTCTAAAGATTTGCATTTTTGAAATAAGAAACTCTGATCAAGCCTTGATCAAAGTTCCTTATTTGACACCTGACGACGCCATTGCAGCAGTTTCATCTACTAATAAATAGCTAACTATATGTGATGTTTCAATTTTATGTGAGCTTGGAAGTGTGTCTTTGTTGGCCCAAAAAAAATGCTCACATTGGTGTTTGTGTGGATTTCCCGTTATAAACTAAAACAAGCTGGTATCTGTCACAGAGCGAGCAAATAATGCCACAGAGCGTAGTAAAAGCATGACCATTAATTTGATATAGCGCCACCATACTGCTAACGTTTGAAATGTGGGACTACTACAGACACAGCGGACTATGAACCTTATGATGATCAATGAAGCAGAACAGCCAACTGCAGTGCTTTTCTGTAGGCCTATACACACACTTTGAAATGCCAATTAATATACACATTGGCTTTAACGCCCGTTTTGGACCAGAAGTTAAGGTCATAATGATATCATCTCTATGCAAAGGTTTGAGCAGGCTCAATGACCTACGACTAAATTATAAGTGGTTCTTGAGATATGCATTTTCGGAATTTTCAACTTCCTGTTTGAACCAAGATCAAATCGGGTCACACTCTGTGTAGCGGTTGTTGAGTATTATGAGGCCTTTCCGATTACAGATTGTAAAAATCGGTTAGGAATAAACTGCGGCACAATCTCAGACATATTGCCGTGACTGCGCAACCCAGTGTTTTATCCATAGGGGAAGATTTACCAATCTAATCGGTAATTGTCATGAAAATACATTGTATTTTGGTTATTATCTAGTAATAACTTATCTAGAATAACTCTAAGTAAAAGCACTTCAAGCTACACAATTTAGCAAAGCCTAAAAAAGCACTTAAGATTAAAAGCCTGACATTATTTTGATTGTTAGCGAATGGACGGCTGTTTTAGAGACTAACAAAGCTATTGCCAAAACCAGGTTGTGTGAACCTTGAACAACATGAACAAAGACTAGAGTACAAGCATGTTTGAACTTTGCACCTTGCGGTCAATAGAACGAAAAGCAGCTCACAATGCAACTGGTATAGATCACGCAATGTGTGTGTTTTCAGTGTAGTTATTTTCCCGCGGTTTAACAGCGGGTCAATGCATACCCGATTTCAACCGGAAGTGAAGGTCAAATAGGTAACATCTCTGTGGCAAAGTTTGAGACCGCTTATGGACCTACAACATGGTGTAACATTTGTGATTAGTGTATGTGTAAAAAGTTTGAATATTTCTTAAAGTATGAAATTTGAAATTTTTAACTTCCGGTTTGAACAGGAAGTAAAGGTCAAATGGTAACACTTTGTGTAGTAATTGCTACATTTTTCAAGACCTCTCTGATGAGATTGAATTAATAGCTAAAGTACTTCTCGAGTTACGAATTTTTATAGTATTAAAGTTTGATTTACTGTATTTTGACACTATGATGACGTCATCATGACATCATCATGATGTCACAACTACCTGAGGGAGGTTGTATTACTGTCCTAACATGGTGTTAATTTGAAGTTGATCTGATATACAGAAGTTTATGTTTTTACAAGGAAAGTGTTTTTTTTAAGAATTACACAGAGGCAAACTTTGACCTTCCGGTACGACCGGAAGTAAAGGTCATGTTAATTTGATGTGAACTTGTTAAATGTTGCACATGTCTTGATCTATCATATGTCAAAATATGAATACTGTAGCTATATTATTCAGAAACATACATGTATTGGCATGAGGTCATTTTTTTTACTTAAATGGCTTGTAACCTTTGACTCCTAATAAATATCTAACTATGTGTAAAGTTAGAAGGTTGTGTGAGCTTGGGACTTTTGTTAGCGGACAATCGTGGGAGATAAGAAGGAAGAAGAAGAAGAAGTTTAAAAAAAAAAAAAAAAAAAAAACGGAACAAAACAAGAGGTGTTCCGGGCGGAGTGCCCGAACACCTAATTAAAAAAATTAATAAAAAACGGAACTCAAACAAGAGGTGTTCCGGGCGGAGTGCCCGAACACCTAATTAAAAAAATTAATAAAAAACGGAACACAAACAAGAGGTGTTCCGGGCGGAGTGCCCGAACACCTAATTAAAAAAATAAATAAAAAACGGAACACAAACAAGGGGTGTTCCGGGCGGAGTGCCCGAACACCTAATTAAAATAAAACTCCAACGCCTTGGTCAAGGCTAGATTGTATCGTGCTTGGTGGGAGATTGCAACGAGCAACGGAGGAGTCCAATTCAGGGCTTGTTACTCATCATAGAGTGGAGGTAGCCGGACTGACAGTGACTTAACGACAACCATGCACAGTTGAATAAAGCATGCACGATGGAAACCACAACCATTGATGTTTAACACTATTGTGTTGACCCCTTGCACAACGCAGAATGCAACTCCACAAAATGCGCGTCTACCATTTCCACCATTTTTGGGTAAATTCTTGACTCCCAAAATGGCAGACAGGATACATGTAGGCGCATGTTGTAAGTGCACTGCGTGTTGTGCAAGGGGTCTATAGAGCGTGTGTGAAACCCATAAACATGAAGTGGAGGGGAAGGGTGTGACTATAATAATAATTACAGTAATACAGTAATAGTTATTTCTGCACTTCTCTAAACTTGTCTTTTCTTTAGGTTTGAATTGGTCTTTTTTCCCACCATGGCCAGCTTCTTGGCCAGACCGCTGCGAAGACTCATGGCATCACCCGTGATCCTCCGTCACAGCAGTAAATTCACCAAGACAATCAAAGATGGCATTAAAGGGAAGAACCTGTTTGCGTCTCCAGAAACGTCTGCTTTTTATAATCCAAATCACCCGCCCTACGAGACCGATGTTCTGATTGTTGGAGGGGGAGTGATGGGATCGAGTATTGCGTACCACCTGAAAAGAGACGCAGAAGCGGGACTTAATGTGGTCGTCGTTGAACGGGATTGCACGGTAAATGACAGATTTCAAGACAAAAAAGGGATTCGGAAAATTTAATTTTACAAAAATCTTGATATATATAATGTTCGACCTGACAGTTCTCTGATTTTTAAAGCTTGTACCAGTTCAAATCCTCCAGAGAAATGTTTCCATCAGAACTATCAAAGTCAAGGAAATGTTCTTTACTTCGATTCTGCTGAGGTTGCTGTCCTTAAAAGCCCCTTAACCCTCTTGCTGTCTGACCATTCAATACCATTTACTGTGGTTTTGAATGATAGATAAACTATGCCAGCCTGCACTATGATACCATGGGGGAATGCATGTACACAGTACTCAGTTAGTTCTGTGCACAGTTGGGCCACCGTACACGACCATTGGCAGTCGAATGGTTTCAAATGGTTGGTCAACTCACTGGAAAATGTTGCCAAGAGTCACTGACAGTAGGAGGGCTAAATCTAGAAATCCATAGGTTACCCCCAAAAGTGGAAAATCCATCATTTATTGTTGATGGTAGTTTCTAGATTTTTTGGTCAGCAATGACTCTCACCCCTGGGCCCAAACTCTTAAAGCTATTTGAGGGTAAGCAATCTTTTGTGCTTATTATAGCATTAAAAAACATGCATCAGCAAAGGTGTAATTCATAAACGATTAAGAAGATTTGGCAGTGCATGTGCCCGTTCACAGTAGATTTGCACTGTTACGTAACTCATCAGGGCCCAATTTCATAGAGCTGCTTAAGCACAAAAAGTAGCTAAGCACGACCAAATTATGCTTACCAGAATAAGGTTACCGGCCAAACTACCATGTCACATTTTTTATTTGTGACTGGTATCCTGCTGATTTCTGCTTAGCAGAAAATTGTTAAGCAATATGTTCTGCCTAAGCAGCTCTATGAAAATGGGCCCTGTTTACAAGAACCGTCAGCAAGTTAGCGTGCCTTTTGCTTTGCTTACGGTTAGTAGTGTTTTTGAAATAGACATTCTGCTAATGGCCGCTCCGTAAGCAGAAAATATCTGCTTAGAGGCTTTATCAAATTAGGCCGTGCTCATAGAGGTGCCTGTCACCAATGAAATAACTACATCGCCTTTACTAGAATAATGTACCAGGCCTTGAGTGTTGATTTATCCTTAAGCTTCTTTTGGAGTGTTGAAATATCTGGACATCTTTTTGATGTTTTGATTTTTTCTTTTCTTTCCCAGTACACCAGGGCGTCAACCACTCTGTCAGTCGGTGGCATCAGGCAACAGTTCTCAATCCCAGCCAATGTTGAGATGTCCATGTACAGTGCAGACTTTCTTAAAACAATTAAGGTAGAGAAAAAGATTCAAGATTAACATTCCCAACACCTTACCCCCTCCCCCCCAAAAAAGCCACCCCCAAAACAAACAAACGAACAAAAACCAAAAAACAATCAGAAACAATAACAACTGGGCTCTTGACCCATTTCACAACGCTGTTTACCGATAAGCAAATTGTTGTGCTAACTGTAGAGTTCTGTAACAGTTGTTATTACGCGTCTAAATTTTCACTGGAAAACTGATTTCTAATTCTATTTAGGCCCTATTCCGAGTTGAAATTGTAAAGTAAAGTAAATACAGGCAGAAGACGGTCAATAAAATAAATGTAGAGTTCTGTCCTTTTAGAATCGGCTACGCGTTTCAAGTCTAGATTATGCTCCAATGAACAATGGGAATAATACTTGCATTTAACTTAAAATAATCACATAAACGAAGAATATCACGACGATGACGACGACGGTAAAAGAACGGTGTCAGTTCCCTATCTCTGATCTCTGTGTGAAAATCGCCCCACAATGCATTGCGAAGATACGCTCTGCATGCAAATATACTGAGAATATTTTAGGGTCAAAAGTCAACTGATTAGCATATGTAAACAAAGTATCGTTGGAGACTACACTAACTACTACAGAAGAAATGCATTCACAGTGTATTTGCTCTGCATTTCAGTCACTCATTCTTTTTCTAGTTAAAAAAAATTAATAAATAAAAAAGTTACCATGTGGCGTGTTGTGGCCGAGTGGTCAAGCGCACTGCACTCAAACTCTGGTGTTATTGATCAGCAGAGTGTGGGTTTAAATCCCGGTTGTGGTACTTGTGTCCTTCAGCAAGATATTTACCATAATTACTAGTCCCGTGTACTAGGAGTGGTAGGGCACGTAAAAGAACCCAGAACACTTATTGTGGAAGAGTAGGGGTTAACCCTGGTGTTTCTGACTCACATACAAAGCACCATTGTTTACAGGTTTCCTCACAGGCTTGCGAGCTACAGTTATTAAGTTCACTTATGAGGCACCCTTGGTTTCATTACCGGAAATATATGAAATGTATTTTGCCTTGCATATTGTAAGCAGCAGTAGGGGATCTGCTAAGCTGAAATAACTCCTCCCAGGTGTTATAAAATGACCCCTTAACTTCTGTTAATTTACATTTTAGGAGCATATTGTAAGCAGCAGTAGGGGATCTGCTAAGCTGAAATAACTCCTCCCAGGTGTTATGAAATGACCCCTTAACTTCTGTTAATTTACATGTAGGAGCATATTGTAAGCAGCAGTAGGGGATCTGCTAAGCTGAAATAACTCCTCCCAGGCGTTAATATGAAATGACCCCTTAGCTTCTGTTAATTTACATGTAGGAGCACCTGTGCGTTGATGATGCAGATCCACCTGATGTTCAATTCAATCAAGGAGGATATCTACTCCTTGCCTCAGAGAAGGGCGCAGAACAAATGATGGAGAATCACAGAATGCAAAGGTGTGTTGTTTCAATTCTTTTTTTATTTAATATTTTTGTAAAACCCTTTATAGCCCTTTCAGCCGCAATGTTGGCATAAGTCAACCAAGATAACACACAAACTAATGTAAAGCACATTGATTTGTTATTGCAAAATGCGCTGCATAAGAACAAGTTATTATTAATATTATTAAACAAGCACTCATAGGCTATTTGTTGTTAAAAAGCTGTAGTTTTGTCCAAGTTCACCCTCCATACCCAAGCTTATCGTCATTGGAAGTGTAGGATCGGATCTTTCAAATGGTTGTCAAATAAAATCAGGTAGCTATTATGCAATCTCTTCAAATTTGAGTGAAAAGATCCAAATTGCCAAACACCTGCAGAGCACCGTGTGGTCGTGTAGGAAAAGGTGATTGGTTGTACAAACACACTGAGGAAACAAAGACCAAGAACTTGAACAGTTATTGGTCGATCTCAATGATTTTTGTCAAGAAGTAAGACATTTTGTATCACTTATTATGCTCTAAATGAAATCTTCAATGTAATAATAGAGTAACAGTTTGTAAAATTGACCTTTGAACACAAGCTTACTGGTGTGTGAGAATGTGTTCTTCACGCTTCAATGGTCAAACATTGTGGGCACTGGGCACTATAGTGTTTGTTTACAATGTCAAAAAGAGTTTGGTAACCAGAGGGTTCAAAAGTAAACTTTACCCTCACTTCACTGGTGTTCTTGTGAGAAGTTATTCCAAGTCTATCATTCCACTTTTTACAAAAAAAAGGTTTGTAAGAGTCCAAAATACATTATTGAATAGCACCAGTGTTTTGTTTTTTGTTTTTTTAAACAAAAGGCGACAATTTGTTTGTATCTTTGTAACACTAGGGAGTATGGTGCTATGGTTGAGCTCCTTACTGCCAAACAACTCAAGAACAGATTCCCATGGATGAATACAGATGACATCGCCCTAGCATCATATGGTAATTAAAATCCCTTTCAAAACCCAGTGACTGCATTGTTACGACCCATAAAAAAGTGAATTTAATGCATTCTGATAATTCATTCACAGTTTAAATGGTATGCCCATTGATGCATAACAAATTATGTATTTGATTGATGTTGTAATGCGCCGTATTTTTGACCGCGTGAGGGCGCTCTCAAAAATAATTGTATCACTTCCGGGGGTATAACTTAAGCGATTATCGTCTGCTCAGGTAGCTGTGTACAGTTTTAACATCGGCGTTCTGTCACTTCTGTGCGCGAGAGAGTTTAGTTAATGCTTCTAGAATCTAAGGTGGATTAATAACAGCTCATTTAAAGAAATAAAGAGCCCTGCATCTAATCTTAAAAAATATCAGAACTGGCAGTTAAGCGTGGCTCATCCTTTCTTAGAAACAACTGTTCTCCGCAAACAAAAACTGCTTCAAATACTTCCTCCAGACAGATAAGGACTGAAACACATTACTACCAGACGTCATATCCATCAAGGAAAATAAGACCTTTAAAGGAGCCGTTATTACCTTAGATTCTAGAGGCACTGACTAAACTCTCTTCTTGCGCACAGAAGTGACAGAACGCCGATGCTAAACTGTACACAGGTAGCTGAGCAGACGATAAGTTATACCCCCGGAAGTGATAAAAATGTTTTTGAGAGCGCCCTCACGCGGTTCAAAAATACGGCGCATTGCACCGGGGATAAGAATTCTATTGTACCTACACCAGTGGATGATAAGCACTCATCAGGCTGTATCCGAAATGGCGGTTAGAGTTATGGCTACGACTGTTGCTGAGGGTGTTGCAAAGGACATCCTTCACTTCAATGCATGATGACACAGAAATATAGCTGTAGCCATAGCTCTAGCCACCAAATGGGACAGTAGGCTACTTTGGTGGGATTAAAACCCACAATCCCCACATCCTTAAGTTAGATCCGAGTTACATGTATTAGTGGCTGCTCTAGAAGGTGGTGGTCAATGGTTCAAGTGACATCTGAGTAGACTAAGGATTTGCTTCCACAGGACTAAAAAAGAACAGATTGAGCAGTGCTTTAACGCAGAGATGAAACCAAAGTCACATATTTAGGTACAGTACATTGGTGGCGTTGTGTGTAAAGCGTTCGCCTTTGACCATTATAAAAATATATGGTTTATTGTAAAAAACATTCGAATTAAAACAGCTTAGATGCCGAACAAAATTCAAATTTACAAATGTTAAAAATGCAATACACAGTTAAGTTACCAATATTAAAGGCTTGAATGGTCGACAGATTTGTGAAGGCTTCCTTCTAATCGAAATGAACCATTCATTGACCAAATGATGTAATACTAGAGCCCAAATAAGGGCGGTAACTGGTTCTTTTGTTAACCTGACGAGGAAGTTCAGCTATCGGTTTGACAAAAGTGCAGCAATGATCACTGGCACCAAGCGGAGCAAGTGGTAGAGTTTGGTCAAACAAAATCAGAATAATTGGTGAAGATCTTATCGAGCATAGAATCCTGACGTGTAGGAAATGTGACAAGTTGTGCCATTCCCAAATTCAACTCAATGGTGTCACTTTTAAGATGATTAAAATCCCCCATAATAGTTATTATGGCAGACATGTCAGTCATACGAATAGAATCAACGGTATAACAGATGTGTTGTAAAAGATCATTCTCGTATGTAGCATCAGGAGGAAAATATATTACACAACATACAGATTAACCGAGACACGTTTGGATAATTTCAAATCAAACTTCAACCACATGCATTCAAAAACACATGCATGAGTAGACAAGTGTTGCACTTTAAGATGATGTTTAGCAAAGATGGCTACAACACCTCCTCTTCTTGTCTGGCGACATTTACTAAAAGTGTTGTAGTTAGAAATGTCAGCTTAATGGAGGGAGGATTCTCTGAACCAGGTTTCTGTGATGATAGCAATATCCGCATTGAGAGTAGCTAAAGTGGTCTCAAATTCATCCATCTTATTTTTTAAGGATCTGGCGTTGGTCAGGAACATGCACGGTAATAATGTAGTTTTTCTTTTATCAGATGTAGTGATCGCTTGAGGTGTCAAAGGAAGAATTTTGCGATGAGATACTCAAAGATAAACAATTTTACTGTGGTGTTGGTTATCTCAAGGCATAATTCTGACTGGAATTGGTGCTTGTGCAAAATGACATTGTAGTAGCGATGGCGAGACATGAAAGGTATGATGTGCACTGTTTGAGTGGTACCTGCTGAACATGTTGTTCTTGTTATTCCTGCAGCCTCTCCTGCTTCGATATTTTAATAAACCGCTGATCTTCAGTGATTTAAGAATTTGCAGATTCACACACAGCACTGATCTTCGTAAACCAAACAGTTGTTGACGAGAATATCTGATGCATTGAACAGTGCTCTTTCTGCTAACTGAGATGTGTTCTTGCTCACCAGTAGGTCTACTCTCCGGACCAGGATTAATTTGGATGTCCATAAAAATGGTAATGTCAATCATTGGTTGATGGGCAGGTATGAGCAGGCAAGTGTAGCCATGTTTAGTCCATTTGGCAAGAGGAGTTTTAATTGATGATGGACTGTTGACTCCATTCAGTTTACAAGATCTACTCAACAATGTCAATGGTAGAGGCAGGGTAGGTCTACCACAAAACTCACGTTTTTGAGAAGGAACATTCAATGAAACATGGTGCAGGAATATCAGAAGTAACAGCGATTTGAAGAACTTTTTATGTTTCCCAGTGGCGGCCATTGTTAATCATAAAATCACACGCTAACAGTAGTACTGAAGATCAATAAAACTCCTCATCACATCACAGGGTTACAGTTACTAATATGTACACCAAAATACTTCCAAGATGTCAGGCAAACAGTTCCCAAATGATGTACAGTAAAAAATACCCATGGATGGGCAAAATAAAAGAAGATTTAAAAGGATTACACCAACCATAGATACAGAGAGTAAAAAAACATAATTATGGCCCTGCTGGTTTGAATCCCGACTAAGGCCATCATATTTGAGTAGAGTTGTGCATTGGTTCTCTCTTATGCCACGGGAGTTTTAACTCCGGGCCCTCCAACACCAACACCTTTGAGCTCTGGCTGTGCTCTGTGTTCATACATGGGTTGATATGGCTGGCTGCCTAAGGCGCCCTTGCTCGACTGTGTGGCTTGCACACATTGTAGCTGCATCCTTGGCAATTAGGCTTCTCAGCTGCAAGTAAGAATGGTTAGCCTCCTATAATATTCTTATCATTCATTGCAATGGGCAGTTTGTTACTCAGCATTCAAAAAGAAAACAGAAACACAAGAATTGTAAGTGAGTGCGTACAGGGTGTACAAATACTGTCCAATTGGCAAGCAACAACCATTATTATTTTACCACACACACAGATCTTTGACGATTGATTGGTAGAACACGTTACAAGTCAATGTTTATTTTGACGTATACTGCCGCAACTCTCAAAAATTTAATATTGGGGTCCAATATGGATAATTATCGGCAAGGTTGTGTCTCTGCGGACAAAGTTGGTGTCTATTTGGAGTTATCCATGTTGTTTAGAAGTTTTTAAAAGGTATTTTCAGAGTGTGGGGTGGATGAGTTTCTGTATCTGTTTTTATGTTTATTGGGAAAAAATTTAAAATGACGAGGAGCTACAATCCCGGCCAAAATGCTTGGGCCACCCGTTCCTATAACGTTACAATAACCATACAATAACCATTCCCTGTCTCACAATAAACATTCTCTCCCCCGTCCCCCGTCCCCCCGCTCAATGTTGTCTGGAACGCAGAAGACCGTGCAACTATGTGATTCAACATTGAAAGGGGGCAGGGGGGCTCAACGAGATATGGCCGGGATTGTCTGAAATTTTTTAAGCGTGAATTTTTTGGTTAAACATTACAAAATAAGGCTTTAAAATGACTATGAATGTCCAAAGACAGTGATTGCCATTCATCGCTGAGTAGGGCGTTAAAACAAAATTCAAATCAGCAAGGATGATTTTGTGGGGGGGGGGGGGGGGGCTGACTAAGAATGTTCAGAGACAGCCAATGTTCATGTATTGCTGAAAACGGCGTTAATACACAATTCGAAGCAGTGAGGATGTTTTTGTCGGGGAGGGGGGGGGGGCTGACTATGATTGTGCTTTGACAGTAAATGACTATTTCTTGCCGAGTAGAGCGTTTGAACACAAAAGAACACACACAGGCAACATTTTTGTTGTTGAAATTTGTGTAATTTTTTTGTTGGGGGTGGTATTATGTTGTGAGCATTAATACAAAATAAGTAAAAAGAGAATAGAAACAATGGGATTGATAAATGAAAGAATGGTTATAAGCAATGAACATTCATTGTTTGTCGAGGAAGGTGATAAAAAAAAAGAGAAAAAAAACACGAGCATTTTATCTCTCCTGAACTCCATTTAGGTTCAAGACATTTGACTTGTTAAGCGTATCTCTTAACCATTACACCATTCATAGACTTACACCATTCATAGACTTGATTTCAAGTCTGAGATCGCGGTTATTCCTCTGTATCAGGCACGAGAAACGCCCCCACAGATAAGCTATCATGGGCCAATATAACAATGTGCGCTATTTAGCCCAATAATGTATTGGCTATCAAGTAGACTAAAAGCCACGATCGCAGGCTTGAAACCAAGTCTACACGGTTCACCGTAGTAGAGTAAATAAAGAGATTTCATAAATTTCTTTTCTATTTTGGTTTTGAGGGTTAACCGTTTGATTTTCTGCCAAATAACCGAATGAGGTGGTTCAAAAGAATATGAACAGGTTATGTGTTGTTTGTGCACTGTAATACCCTTTTCGTGTTGAACAAAAACCTTTTTCACGTAAGTTACAAGCAAACATGCCATGGTGAATCGTGTGGTGAACCATCAGACATGCGTGATATGTCCACACATTTGGCGGGTACTAACGGGTCATCTTCTTGGCGAACCCCACTCTCTTCTTCGGATCCAAATCCGTTACAAGTCCCTTTTTACGAGCTTGCCTGTACTTGAATCCAAGTCTATTCATGGCGCGCCTCATGGTTCTATCTGAGACATGCATCAGTCTGCATGCAGACTTTATTCTTGCCGAGGTAAATGGCCCCTCTGTTTTCCTAAGTTTCTGTACATTTCTCACCAAAAGACGCTCCTGGCGCTTAGAAAGAAGTCTTTTTCGCCCACCTCGGCCACGGTGACACCGGTGAACTTGCCCTTCATGTTTACAATTCCGCTGAACAGAACTACGGGATACATTGCACGTTGCCGCTATTTCTCTCTGTGATTTTCCGCTCTTCCGCAAAAGACGAATATATGCACGATTTTCGTTCGAAATTAAGCCACGAAACACCATGTTGTAAATTTGCTCTTGCTTTCTATAACTATGTATCAAATGCTTTGCTTCACTTATGAATTGTCTCTGATCCACCAAAGATTGGAGTATATCTGTGTGCAGTCAACTCCGCAAAATCAACTAAAGGAACTTTCAGACAATCCCGCGCAAAATGCTTGGGCCACCCATTCCCAACGCTACAATAAACATTCACTGTCGACATCCCCTGACAATAAACATTCTCTCCCCGTCGTCCCCCCCCCCCACAAAAACATCCTTGCTGTTTTGTAACGCCCTACTCAGCAGTAAACGGACATTCAGTGTCTATGGACATTCATAGTCTTTTTAAAGCCTTATTTTGTAATAAGAAATTCAAAAATCACGCTGAAAGAATTTCAGACAATCCCGGCCAAAATGCTTGGGCCACCCGTTCCTATAACGTTACAATAACCATACAATAACCATTCCCTGTCTCACAATAAACATTCTCTCCCCCGTCCCCCGTCCCCCCGCTCAATGTTGTCTGGAACGCAGAAGACCGTGCAACTATGTGATTCAACATTGAAAGGGGGCAGGGGGGCCCAACGAGATATGGCCGGGATTGTAGGCCTATGTGTGAGTTATATAAAACAAATATTGAATGCATTTCATTCGTTCTCTGTTTTCATTTTTAAATGGTAATGTGCTTCTGATTAAGAATTGTTGGGTCAGTGCAACAACATTGTATCTCGCTTGAAAGCTTTCTGTGCAAAAACATTGTATCTCGGCGCCTTTTTGGTTTTGTGTGAGATATGACCTTTTGACACCTTCAAACTCGTGTGTAATGTATGCTATTATAGGATATGAGATATTGTTGCACTGACAACCGAATGTAGTTCGTTCTGAGAATAAGCAGTTGAGCACAATGAACCTCTTGAAGGCAAGGTATTCCTTTAGTTTTTGGAACCATTAGATTGTTTTAATCCGGTATAAATGTAGATATATAAAGGGGGTCAAAGGATTAGGAGTGACCGGGATTGGGTGAAGTAATGAGCCACTTCACACCCATGAAATGTCCCATATGGTCTGCGTCTCAAATAGCCTCTCCTAGTCAAACTCCTACTGCCCGGCTTCTTGTGTTGATCCCTGTTTCAAACTGGGGGCAGAGGTGTGCAGGCGGATTTCTGGCGCCTTAAAAACCAGATTGCTCCGGGCAGGTGGGGCTCGTCAGCCATGGGAGGCAGCCCACCTAGGAGATGGAAAACTCTGATTTCAAACCCTTGTTGAACCCCCTATTCCTCTCACTTTAAGTGAGAGGAAGAAAATCCCAGTATCCTATGATCACTTGTGATGGACCTCAAGGAGGAGACCATCCCTGGTAGCACTCAGTGTGAGAGGACGACCGACTTGTGTGGATACAGGTAGGCCTAAACGTCCTGGCTTCACCTTTTCACAGGTGGGGGTGGCTACCTAGCTGACAACCAAATTTGACAGCTACGAAGGAGCCAGGGTGGCTAGGAGAGGAATGACTCATCCGCCTAGCTAGCTTAGAGCGAAACTACTTCATGATGGAAAGCCGTAAAAGCACCAGGGTTAAAGCCCCTGCCTCTACTAACTTGCCACTTCTTTCCGGGGGCCTTCAGCGAGTAGAGCAACATGATGTGCCAACTCCAAAGCCAACTGAAAGAGATGGTGTTGTTACTAACAACGAAAAAGACAATTGGAATAGGAACCTGGAATGTGAGAACTTTACATCAACCAGGGAACCTTGAAATCCTACTTCACCAACTGAAAAACTTTGAATGGGAGATAGTAGGCATATCAGAAACACATTGGACAGACAAGGGAGAATTTACCTCAGAAGGATACAAAATACTTTTCTCAGGAAATGAAACTCTTCACAGAGGGGGTGTAGCACTGATTCTGAACAAAACAGCCCAGAACTCACCACTAGGGTATCATCCTATCTCATCCAGATTGATCACTGCAAGATTCCAGACTCAAGCAGGCGCCATCACAGTGATCCAAGTTTATGCTCCAAACACAGCTGATAATGAAGAACTAGTAGACAAATTCTATGACCAACTTCAAGAAGCAATCAATTCTGCACCAAAGAAAGACATTCTGATAGTGATGGGTGACCTAAATGCAAAAGTGGGAAACAGTTACTCACAATGGAAACAAGTTTTAGGCCGACATGGATATGGAAAGGCAAATGCCAGAGGAGAAAAATTACTCAATTTTTGTGCGGCAAATAATCTTTTTATCACCAATACCATGTTTAAACAAGCAAAAACAAGTAGAGAATGGACATGGGAGTCACCTGATCAGAAGACCCACAACAAAATAGACTTTATAATGATTAAATACGGGCCATTTCACATAGGCCTAGTATTAGCCTAAAATTGGCTTTCAGACGGCAAAACATGCACTTTTCTCATTCTTGTTATACCTGCGCCAACAAGATCCCATCAATGTTCTCTTGTATTTGGTTTAGTTTAGTGCTCCTCAGCAGATTCAATTAAAAACTAATTGGGATCATATTGGCGCACAAATATAATAAAGATCAAAGGTCGTACTAAACTACATTTTTTCCATTTCAGGTGTTTTTGCACCGTTAATATAAAAATACACGCAGAATATGATCCCATTAACTTTTCATTGTTTTATGATAATGTAGATACTCAGCCAAACTGTAAGAGCAAAACAGCATGGGATTTGTACGACAATTAAAAATATTAGAGGTCAAATGTCAAACCAGAATCTTATTGTACATGTGTCCAAAAGCGTTACTTAGTAAAGAAGTCCAAGTGCATAAAGTAGACCTACTTAAACACATTCATCCTGTATATCTTTGAGTAGTAAAGTTTGTTTCTGATATGGATGTGTTTTTGGTGTATTTGCTTTTGTTGGCAGGTTGGGGTAGGTGTTTTGTGCATCTTACACTTGCAGTTTACAATGTACTTGCCTAAAAACCAGACAATATAGTACTTTTATTGATGAGTGCCTTATATTGTCATAACACGGTGCGATATAAAATATCATGCATTTGTTCTTTTTTTGCCACTAACTCTGATTCTTGATAAAACCAGTACTGTACATGCATATCTAGAGACAAAAATTTTTGAAATAATTGATTGAATTGTTTGACAGAGTTGTTTTACTTGGAATACAATTGTACAACACTACATGATATGCACAAAGTAACAACATGCTGTTGTGACCTTTGACCTGTAATATTTTTGAGCGCCATACAAATCCCATTTGGTTTTGCTTTTTATGTGTTGCTGAGAACCTATATAATCATAAAATGCAGACAATTTAATGGGATCACATTGGCGTGTGCATTTCTTGAAGATGCAAAATTACGCGAAATAGTAAAAATTTGTAGTTGCGTATGACCTTTGACCTATATTATATTCGTGCGCCAACATTATCCCAATTATTTTTCAATTTAAATCTGTTTAGGAAGACTAGACTAAACCAAATACAAGAAAACATTGTTGGGATCTTGTTGGCGCAGGTATTTACAATAATGAGAAATGTGCATGTTGTGCCAATTCTAGGCCAATGGATGGGCAAAATAAAAGAAGATTTAAAAGGATTACACCAACCATAGATACAGAGAGTAAAAAAAAAAATTATGGCCCTGCTGGTTTTAATCCCGACTAAGGCCATCATATTTGAGTAGAGTTGTGCATTGGTTCTCTCTTATGCCACGGGAGTTTTAACTCCGGGCCCTCCAACACCAACACCTTTGAGCTCTGGCTGTGCTCTGTGTTCATACATGGGTTGATATGGCTGGCTGCCTAAGGCGCCCTTGCTCGACTGTGTGGCTTGCACACATTGTAGCTGCATCCTTGGCAATTAGGCTTCTCAGCTGCAAGTAAGAATGGTTAGCCTCCTATAATATTCTTATCATTCATTGCAATGGGCATTTTGTTACTCAGCATTCAAAAAGAAAACAGAAACACAAGAATTGTAAGTGAGTGCGTACAGGGTGTACAAATACTGTCCAATTGGCAAGCAACAACCATTATTATTTTACCACACACACAGATCTTTGACGATTGATTGGTAGAACACGTTACAAGTCAATGTTTATTTTGACGTATACTGCCGCAACTCTCAAAAATTTAATATTGGGGTCCAATATGGATAATTATCGGCAAGGTTGTGTCTCTGCGGACAAAGTTGGTGTCTATTTGGAGTTATCCATGTTGTTAAGAAGTTTTTAAAAGGTATTTTCAGAGTGTGGGGTGGATGAGTTTCTGTATCTGTTTTTATGTTTATTGGGACAAAATTTAAAATGACGAGGAGCTAGGCCTATGTGTGAGTTATATAAAACAAATATTGAATGCATTTCATTCGTTCTCTGTTTTCATTTTTAAATGGTAATGTGCTTCTGATTAAGAATTGTTGGGTCAGTGCAACAACATTGTATCTCGCTTGAAAGCTTTCTGTGCAAAAACATTGTATCTCGGCGCCTTTTTGGTTTTGTGTGAGATATGACCTTTTGACACCTTCAAACTCGTGTGTAATGTTTGCTATTATAGGATATGAGATATTGTTGCACTGACAACCGAATGTAGTTCGTTCTGAGAATAAGCAGTTGAGCACAATGAACCTCTTGAAGGCAAGGTATTCCTTTGGTTTTTGGAACCATTAGATTGTTTTAATCCGGTATAAATGTAGATATATAAAGGGGGTCAAAGGATTAGGAATGACCGGGATTGGGTGAAGTAATGAGCCACTTCACACCCATGAAATGTCCCATATGGTCTGCGTCTCAAATAGCCTCTCCTAGTCAAACTCCTACTGCCCGGCTTCTTGTGTTGATCCCTGTTTCAAACTGGGGGCAGAGGTGTGCAGGCGGATTTCTGGCGCCTTAAAAACCAGATTGCTCCGGGCAGGTGGGGCTCGTCAGCCATGGGAGGCAGCCCACCTAGGAGATGGAAAACTCTGATTTCAAACCCTTGTTGAACCCCCTATTCCTCTCACTTTAAGTGAGAGGAAGAAAATCCCAGTATCCTATGATCACTTGTGATGGACCTCAAGGAGGAGACCATCCCTGGTAGCACTCAGTGTGAGAGGACGACCGACTTGTGTGGATACAGGTAGGCCTAAACGTCCTGGCTTCACCTTTTCACAGGTGGGGGTGGCTACCTAGCTGACAACCAAATTTGACAGCTACGAAGGAGCCAGGGTGGCTAGGAGAGGAATGACTCATCCGCCTAGCTAGCTTAGAGCGAAACTACTTCATGATGGAAAGCCGTAAAAGCACCAGGGTTAAAGCCCCTGCCTCTACTAACTTGCCACTTCTTTCCGGGGGCCTTCAGCGAGTAGAGCAACATGATGTGCCAACTCCAAAGCCAACTGAAAGAGATGGTGTTGTTACTAACAACGAAAAAGACAATTGGAATAGGAACCTGGAATGTGAGAACTTTACATCAACCAGGGTACCTTGAAATCCTACTTCACCAACTGAAAAACTTTGAATGGGAGATAGTAGGCATATCAGAAACACATTGGACAGACAAGGGAGAATTTACCTCAGAAGGATACAAAATACTTTTCTCAGGAAATGAAACTCTTCACAGAGGGGGTGTAGCACTGATTCTGAACAAAACAGCCCAGAACTCACCACTAGGGTATCATCCTATCTCATCCAGATTGATCACTGCAAGATTCCAGACTCAAGCAGGCGCCATCACAGTGATCCAAGTTTATGCTCCAAACACAGCTGATAATGAAGAACTAGTAGACAAATTCTATGACCAACTTCAAGAAGCAATCAATTCTGCACCAAAGAAAGACATTCTGATAGTGATGGGTGACCTAAATGCAAAAGTGGGAAACAGTTACTCACAATGGAAACAAGTTTTAGGCCGACATGGATATGGAAAGGCAAATGCCAGAGGAGAAAAATTACTCAATTTTTGTGCGGCAAATAATCTTTTTATCACCAATACCATGTTTAAACAAGCAAAAACAAGTAGAGAATGGACATGGGAGTCACCTGATCAGAAGACCCACAACAAAATAGACTTTATAATGATTAAATACGGGCCATTTCACATAGGCCTAGTATTAGCCTAAAATTGGCTTTCAGACGGCAAAACATGCACTTTTCTCATTCTTGTTATACCTGCGCCAACAAGATCCCATCAATGTTCTCTTGTATTTGGTTTAGTTTAGTGCTCCTCAGCAGATTCAATTAAAAACTAATTGGGATCATATTGGCGCACAAATATAATAAAGATCAAAGGTCGTACTAAACTACATTTTTTCCATTTCAGGTGTTTTTGCACCGTTAATATAAAAATACACGCAGAATATGATCCCAAAAAATTAGTTAGTGGCCTGACGTTTCGACCCTAGCAGAGTCTTTCTCGAAGGCTAAAAATTTTTAGCCTTCGAGAAAGACTCTGCTAGGGTCGAAACGTCAGGCCACTAACTAATTTTTTGCATTTATACTACAGGTCCTTTTGGTTGGTAAGCAGTTTGCAACAGCTAATTCTAATTTCTCAAGAATATGATCCCATTAACTTTTCATTGTTTTATGATAATGTAGATACTCAGCCAAACTGTAAGAGCAAAACAGCATGGGATTTGTACGACAATTAAAAATATTAGAGGTCAAATGTCAAACCAGAATCTTATTGTACATGTGTCCAAAAGCGTTACTTAGTAAAGAAGTCCAAGTGCATAAAGTAGACCTACTTAAACACATTCATCCTGTATATCTTTGAGTAGTAAAGTTTGTTTCTGATATGGATGTGTTTTTGGTGTATTTGCTTTTGTTGGCAGGTTGGGGTAGGTGTTTTGTGCATCTTACACTTGCAGTTTACAATGTACTTGCCTAAAAACCAGACAATATAGTACTTTTATTGATGAGTGCCTTATATTGTCATAACACGGTGCGATATAAAATATCATGCATTTGTTCTTTTTTTGCCACTAACTCTGATTCTTGATAAAACCAGTACTGTACATGCATATCTAGAGACAAAAATTTTTGAAATAATTGATTGAATTGTTTGACAGAGTTGTTTTACTTGGAATACAATTGTACAACACTACATGATATGCACAAAGTAACAACATGCTGTTGTGACCTTTGACCTGTAATATTTTTGAGCGCCATACAAATCCCATTTGGTTTTGCTTTTTATGTGTTGCTGAGAACCTATATAATCATAAAATGCAGACAATTTAATGGGATCACATTGGCGTGTGCATTTCTTGAAGATGCAAAATTACGCGAAATAGTAAAAATTTGTAGTTGCGTATGACCTTTGACCTATATTATATTCGTGCGCCAACATTATCCCAATTATTTTTCAATTTAAATCTGTTTAGGAAGACTAGACTAAACCAAATACAAGAAAACATTGTTGGGATCTTGTTGGCGCAGGTATTTACAATAATGAGAAATGTGCATGTTGTGCCAATTCTAGGCCAATGGATGGGCAAAATAAAAGAAGATTTAAAAGGATTACACCAACCATAGATACAGAGAGTAAAAAAAAAAATTATGGCCCTGCTGGTTTTAATCCCGACTAAGGCCATCATATTTGAGTAGAGTTGTGCATTGGTTCTCTCTTATGCCACGGGAGTTTTAACTCCGGGCCCTCCAACACCAACACCTTTGAGCTCTGGCTGTGCTCTGTGTTCATACATGGGTTGATATGGCTGGCTGCCTAAGGCGCCCTTGCTCGACTGTGTGGCTTGCACACATTGTAGCTGCATCCTTGGCAATTAGGCTTCTCAGCTGCAAGTAAGAATGGTTAGCCTCCTATAATATTCTTATCATTCATTGCAATGGGCATTTTGTTACTCAGCATTCAAAAAGAAAACAGAAACACAAGAATTGTAAGTGAGTGCGTACAGGGTGTACAAATACTGTCCAATTGGCAAGCAACAACCATTATTATTTTACCACACACACAGATCTTTGACGATTGATTGGTAGAACACGTTACAAGTCAATGTTTATTTTGACGTATACTGCCGCAACTCTCAAAAATTTAATATTGGGGTCCAATATGGATAATTATCGGCAAGGTTGTGTCTCTGCGGACAAAGTTGGTGTCTATTTGGAGTTATCCATGTTGTTAAGAAGTTTTTAAAAGGTATTTTCAGAGTGTGGGGTGGATGAGTTTCTGTATCTGTTTTTATGTTTATTGGGAAAAAATTTAAAATGACGAGGAGCTAGGCCTATGTGTGAGTTATATAAAACAAATATTGAATGCATTTCATTCGTTCTCTGTTTTCATTTTTAAATGGTAATGTGCTTCTGATTAAGAATTGTTGGGTCAGTGCAACAACATTGTATCTCGCTTGAAAGCTTTCTGTGCAAAAACATTGTATCTCGGCGCCTTTTTGGTTTTGTGTGAGATATGACCTTTTGACACCTTCAAACTCGTGTGTAATGTTTGCTATTATAGGATATGAGATATTGTTGCACTGACAACCGAATGTAGTTCGTTCTGAGAATAAGCAGTTGAGCACAATGAACCTCTTGAAGGCAAGGTATTCCTTTGGTTTTTGGAACCATTAGATTGTTTTAATCCGGTATAAATGTAGATATATAAAGGGGGTCAAAGGATTAGGAATGACCGGGATTGGGTGAAGTAATGAGCCACTTCACACCCATGAAATGTCCCATATGGTCTGCGTCTCAAATAGCCTCTCCTAGTCAAACTCCTACTGCCCGGCTTCTTGTGTTGATCCCTGTTTCAAACTGGGGGCAGAGGTGTGCAGGCGGATTTCTGGCGCCTTAAAAACCAGATTGCTCCGGGCAGGTGGGGCTCGTCAGCCATGGGAGGCAGCCCACCTAGGAGATGGAAAACTCTGATTTCAAACCCTTGTTGAACCCCCTATTCCTCTCACTTTAAGTGAGAGGAAGAAAATCCCAGTATCCTATGATCACTTGTGATGGACCTCAAGGAGGAGACCATCCCTGGTAGCACTCAGTGTGAGAGGACGACCGACTTGTGTGGATACAGGTAGGCCTAAACGTCCTGGCTTCACCTTTTCACAGGTGGGGGTGGCTACCTAGCTGACAACCAAATTTGGCGCGCGAGGTTACGGAGGTGCGAAAACGCAAGAAATTTGTAAAATTTGACCTTTGACCTCAATTATCTCTCTGCGCCAACAAGATCCCACCCACTTTGCACTTAAATTTGTTTAAGGGCTGTTAGATCTTTCATCAGAACTTAATTATTTAATGGGATCTTAAAGGCGCATCGAGTTATAAGGCGTTGAAATTGGCACGAGGGCGCTGTTCATCAAAAGTTCAGGTCAGCATAACATGACGCGCTAACAAGATCCCAACTTTTTTTTTTACTTCTGTAATGAGCCCCACTTGAGGTTAAACAAAATGTTTTACTCTTGGTGGGACGAGCTTGGCGCACGTTTTTCTGTTTACTTGGAATGTACTCTTCATTTTACGAGGGTCCTTTGGCTGAAACTTCAATAATTTTTTACGCCCAAACGTCAGCAAGCTAAAATTTTGGATATATTAGTTTGGTATGATGATGTATCACTCTGATTTTTTAGAAAAAGATCTGAGAACCCATGAATCACACCCCCCCCCCCCCCCTAATTTGGTACATTCTTACAGGCAGTGACTCTTAAGTCTCTGTTAAAAACTCATTTGTTTGAAGCTGCTTATTTGTCATCTGCTTACTTGTAATGTTTCTTTCACTATTGTATATTTTATTGTTCTCTTTATGCGCTTAGAGGCTTTTGCATTAGGCGCTTTACAAATGTCTTTATTATTATTATTATTATTATTATTATTAAAGAAGAGGTCATTAGTGCCATCAAAAAGATGTCAAATGGAAAGGCCCCGGGCTATGATAGTATAACGGCAGAGGAGTTAAAAGCATCCGGAGAGAGTCACATTGACATTCTTCACAAACTCTGCAACCTAATCTGGCATAAAGAATCATTCCCAACCGACTGGGGCAGAGCAATTATAACACCCATATTCAAAAAGAAGGATAAGCTTGATTGTGGAAACTACTATCGGGGGATCAGCTTGCTTAGCCACTCCGGGAAGGTATTGCATCAATCCTACAACGAAGAAACTTGAAGAAGACAGAGGAAATTTTATCAGAGACCCAGGCAGGTTTCAGACCAGGGAGGTCAACCATAGACCAACTGTTTACTCTACGACCAATTGCAGAGAAGCACCTTGAAAAGAACAGAAGCCTGTTTTGTTACATTGACTTTGAGAAGGCATTCGATTCGATATGGCAGGAAGGTCTTTGGAAATCTATGAGATTTTTTGGCTACTCCAATAAGCACATCTGTCTCCTAAAAGCATTATACAAAATCTCATCTAGCGGTGAGTGGAGAACTTACAGACTGGTTTCAAACAACTGTGGGTGTACGCCAGGGCTGTGTACTATCACCACAGCTATTCAACATCATCCTAGAAATGGTTATGTTGCATGCCACCTATGACACCCCTGTTGGAACAAACATCCAAGGCCATCTGATCAACAACCTCTGCTTTGCTGACGACATAGTTCTTCTAGCATGCAGCGAGATAGATCTTCAGTCCATTGTAGATAATGTGCACCAGTGGAGCTCAAACTTTGGCCTCAAAATCAATATTGCCAAGACAGAGGTCCAGGTCATCAGCAAACAGCAGCAAGACATTAATATCAGCATAGGTGGAATCAAACTGCTACAGGTGAAAAAATTTGTTTACCTGGGAGGTACCATCACTCAATCAGGGAAATGTACAGAGGACATAAAGAATAGGATTGGAAAAGCCCTGGGTGCTGTTCAGAATCTTCACAGCATACTGACAGCCAAAGACATTAGAAGTGTTACAAACATTGAAATATATAAGACACTCATCCTATCCATCCTTATGTATGGATCAGAAACGTGGACACTGAAAAAGGAAGATGAGAACAGGCTCATTACCTTTGAGATGATCTGCCTCCAGAAAATCTTGGGTGTAACCAGACTAGATAAAATATGAAACACAACGATTCGGGAGACTCTAGGACTGGATGAAACCATTCTAGACAGAATAGCAACAAAACGGCTGCGTTTCTTTGGCCACGTAAATAGGATGAGACCATCACGCTACCCAAAGATACTCCTGACTTCTAATATACATGGTGATAGACCCCGGGGCAGACCAGCCAAGAAATGGTTAGATTGTGTAAAGGCTGATTGTGCTACCAGGTGTCTAGGATCACTAACAGAAGCGACCAGAACATCACAAGATAGCAAGATCTGGCTGGAGGTCATGAAGCAGAAGCCATCACACATCTCCTAGATGGTGTGGAAGGCTTAGGTCAGCTAGGTCAGGTCAAAATAAAAATTAAGCTGTGAAAATATCATTTCAAAAGGTGGTAGCGTTTTTGAGATAATGCCGAAAATCCGGAGCGGTTACGTCCACGCAGGAAGAATAATCCGCAATTGGAATACACAATCTGAGAAACTTTTGTGACAGAAACGCTTCTCAGATTCAATTTTTTTCTGATAGAATTTATATATTTTTCCATAACCACATTACTCTGAAGTAAAATGATTCTCAACATGCTTCATACTATCAAAAGCTGCTGTACTTCTAACCAAGTAAGTTTTTTTTGCCATTAATTTTAAGAGTGATTACCAAACGTAGACCTTCCTTTTAAGTCTGCTGCCACCTAGTGTCCATGAAAGTCTCACATTGTATGAAAAGGGTTAGCTTCGAAACTCAATGATTGTTTTTTGGTTTGTTTTACATAGGATTTGAAAATGAAGGTTGGTTTGATCCTTGGTCACTTCTCAAGGCGTTTAAAGAGAAAGCGTTGTCCCTCGGGGCTCAGTATATAAACGGAGAAGTCACAGGATTTGGTTGTGTACAAGCGCCGATACAAGGGGCTGAAATGGCATACTACACAGGCAGTGGTCGAAGGGTGAAAACTGTGAAGGTGGGTTAATTCAATTCAATTCAATTCAGTTCAAAAAACTTTAATCATCCTTAATAGGCAATTACAACAGTTAATCAGCTCCATATAAAAACATTAAGAGTTATGGAGAGAAATATACAATATGCAATTATTTAAAAATATAAAGATTATTAGACAAAATGACAAAGCAGATATGTAAAAATGGTTGAAACCACAGCAATTAAATAAAGTGAATACATATAAAAAACATAAATTGAATACATTATTAAGAACCACAAAACAAATTAAACATATACAGTGAAAACAGGTAAACAGTGGTGAACCAGACCTCAAAATAGCTGACGTCTCGCACACGAAAACAGTTGAAAACAAGTGCAAAACGTCTGGCTGCCACTGGAACGAAAGAGAACTTCCTTCTGTTTGTTTTGCAAGGGGGGAGTCTAAATCGACGTCCTGAAGGAAAGAATTGAAACAATTGTTTGAGTATATGACTATCACTGGTTAAGATTGATTGAGCTTTCCTAAGTACCTGTTGCTCACAGGACTGGGTAATATCTCTCTGTGGCTCTCCGATAATTTTAGACCCAAGTCTGACAATCCTTCTCAAACTGTTTTTGTTCTTTACACTTAAGTTGAAATACCAGGAAATGAATGAAAAACACAACACACTTTCAATAAACGACTGATAAAAAAAGACTAAGGATAGTTGTGTCAACGGAGAAGGTCTTTAACTTCCGAAGAAAATATAACCGTTGATGACATTTTTTAACAACTAAATCGGTGTTCATTCAAATCTTGCATTTCTTGACTATTTGATAGGTCATTAAAAAGACAACCAACCTGAAAAGCTTGTGCCCTGGACACATTTTGTCCCCTAGGATGGTCAGAAGGTCATCATCATGTGAGATTAAGTCAAACTCACCCCCTCCGAAAACTCTGAAAACAGCATTTTTGTCTTCTTGTAAGTTTCACTCTGAGAGCCCACTGATTATAAAGTTTACACTTATATCAATACTTCAAGCAAACAGCATTTAAAATATTACATGAGCATGTATAAAATCTCTGCCAGAACAAAACTGTCTTTGATGTTTCCACTAAAATTTTACCACAACATTTTTTGAAGTTTTTATAAATTGGTTGTATGGGATATTTAAAAGGGATATGGGATATAAATTAATTTACTCTTCATGATGCATTCAGGTTGGCCTTAATGGTTTCTTCCCTGCCTTCAACCTCTTTAACCCCGGTTCAAATCCCAAAAGTTGGAGCCTTTGCGTGTGGGTTGGGTTTTCAGTCCCTACCTGATGGTGTAGGTATTCTCTTATTTGTGGTTTTCCTCCCACATTTAAAACTGATATTTCCTCGTCTTCTCTTCATGGGAATCTTAAGGCCTCTACGGGTCACAGTGTTACAGGCCTGGAATTACACAAAGGCCACCGAGGCAATGACCTCTGTTGCTCTGGCAGGCCAGGAATTTCATCTTTGAGAGGGCAAGGCCATTTTTATTTTGCAAAGGGCACTTCGATTGGAAAATCTTAAAGTCTATGGGAAACTTTTGAAGGGGCACAGAGGCCAAGACCAGGGCAACAAAGGCCATGGCCTCTTTGGCCTCTGTGTAATTCAAGGCCTGCTCTGGTCTTTGCCTTGGTGCCCCTTAAAAACTTAGAATGGAAATACGTTTGCGAAGTTAAAATAGCCTTGCCCTCTCAAGGATGAAATTCCAGGCTAAATGCTTGATGCTTATGAGGAGGCCCTTGAATTCATTCCCAGAATGATATGCTGTCAAAGTATTAATTCCTTTCGTTTCTTTTGTTTAGATCCGTATGCCGAACAGTCCTGAGGTATTACAAGTGCGGTGTTCCATGGTGGTCATCGCAGCAGGGCCGTGGTCAGGGGAGGTGGCTGAAATGTTGGACATCGGCAAGGGGACGGAGGAGGACCTCCTAGACATAGCCCTGCCAGTGGTGCCGCGGAAGCGTTACGTTTACGTAGTTCACTCACCGGACGGGCCTGTGCTCGACTGCCCAATGGTGATTGACAACTCGGGGGCCTATATAAGGAGAGAAGGATTGGGTGGAAATTACGTCTGTGGCCGAGGGCCACCAACAGAGGTCAGTTTTACTGGTTAACAGTGACTTGCGTTGCCATAACCCCGTATGTATTATTATTTGATTTATTTGACAATACAAGTCATCATCAACATGTCAAATTTTGATTTTTCAAGTTGGATGTAGGTGATTATTGTATTACGAGTAACCGTTGAATTACATTGAAACAGCATTAATTAGTACTTTCAATTGACAAAATTTTGGGGAAAAATTTCTTCACCCAAAATTGTAATGAAATCTGTTCCTTTTTTTGTGCGAAAGTCTTGTAAAAAACTTATCTTGGAAGATGTGACTTTCTTTTCCTGTAGTGGATTTTTTTATAATTTTTTTAAAAAGAATTACATAAACTAAACAAACTGATGTTGTGCTCTCTTACACACAACAGGAAGATGAACCTCCCATAGATAACTTGCAAGTAGATTATGAATTTTTCGAGGAGAAAATATGGCCACATCTAGCTCATAGAATGCCGTGTATGGAGAACTTGAAGGTAAACATATTTCACTCCTCTCATCTTCAAAGACCAAAGGTCTTGTAGCTCGACAGAACTCTCTCTCCGGACCTAAAACATTCTATATTTTCTGTTATATTGGCTGAACTTTAGATGTTTGCAAACTGAAATTGTACGGCGCGTCGTGGCCGAGTGTTCAAAGGCACTTGACTCAAGCTCTGGTGTTTCTGATCAGCAGAGTGTGGGTTCGAGTCGCAGCCTTGACAATTGTGTCCTTAAGCAAGACACTTTACCGTTATTGCTGCTGTGTAATGCACGTAAAAGAACCCAGTTACACTTATCGTAAAGAGAAGGGTTTCGCCCCGGTGTTCCTGGTTTGATCGACAGCATATTGCGCCAAAGCACCTTGTAAACCATTACATGGTGCTATGTAAAAGAACAGATCTCATACTTTAAAAAACGAGCTCCTCATATCTTGCAGGAAAAAATACTGAGTGCTTTAAGATGCCAATTAGTGTGATAAAGCGCTATATAAGAACTCAGTATTATTATTATTAAAGCAAGAGGCCACCGACACTTATTGTATTTACACCATGAGTCAATTTGGGTTTGTAATCACTTTGAAACAGTTATTATTATTTTTTTCACATGAGTTTTACAATACACACGTTTGACAATGTTTTGTTTTGTCTGCCTTCTTCTGTTCTCATGTTAGGTCAAAAGTGCCTGGGCGGGTTATTACGACTACAACACATTAGATCAGAATGCTATCATCGGTAACCACCCAGCTTACCCCAACCTCTACCTGGCAACTGGGTTCAGTGGGCACGGCATCCAGCAGGCTCCCGCCGTTGGCCTTGCAGTCAGCGGTCTGATGCTACATGGGAAGTGTAACGCATTTGATATGTCGGAACTCAGTTTTGATCGTGTCATGCAGAACAAGCCGCTATTCGAGAAATGCATTTACTGAGGGATGATTGGACATTCTGTGAGGTCTTTTAGAAAGCTGCAAATATCTTGCTGGTAAGTCTCAAGGCCACATGCGCATACGCATAAAAACTTGCTGAATGGGCAAGGTTTTAACTGCTTTACGACTACAACACATTAGATCAGAATGCTATCATCGGTAACCACCCAGCTTACCCCAACTTCTACCTGGCAACTGGGTTCAGTGGGCACGGCATCCAGCAGGCTGAATGGGCAAGGTTTTAACTGCTTCAAGCTCCCAAAGGTTTTTAATTTTTAATTTTTAATTTACCAAAATTCACTAATTTTATTCCTCAAAGGAATTTCTTCTTGTTCTACGTACTGCATCTCTTTGGAAGACCTTGCCAAGTGCATGTGTACCTCCATCCTACAATCTAGTTTAAGAGGAATATCAATTCCTACCTTCAGGGTTATTTTCATCTTAAATGTTTTCTTCAAAAAAATAAATAATATCACCACACTCACAAAAAAAGGACAGTTGTTGAAGTGTGTCATGTTTTGTGAGTTAATGAGATAGATGTGTTTAATAGTTGAGGAAAATATTGCTGACAGTGTATGGGACATGGACTGTTTGACACTGCCAAAGTAATAGATCCAGCAGATTTTTAGGGTGTGCCATCATCAATCCCTGAAATGCCCCATACATTATTTTCTCCTCCCCAAAAAACAATAATGCTGCAGGCTCTTTTTAAAATAATTTGAGAGAAGGGTGATGCGGGGTACTTATACGGAACTCGACCCCCCTACCTCCCCACACTTGGGCACTGTTAGGTAGTGGGATACAGTTAAGGAATTGGGCGAGGGTTTTTGGTAGTAATAAATTGTAAAACGTATCAAAGAATCTGTGATTTATAATTATTATTATGCATACCTCTATATTTTTGGGTGGGAGACTTAAAGAGCAACATGAACGAACACAACAAATATGTTTTCTGTTTAAACTGATGTTTGTCGGGGTGTGGTAAAGACGTACCTTACACCTAATAACCAATAGTTAAAAGGTTTAATGGTGTAAATAAAAAGACAATATTTTGACACAAGTCTGTTTTAGACCGGACGTCGTTTTGCGAAAGGAGCGTGTCGTCATCAATTCATTAACATGTCATGAATAAGAAATTTCACCGGTTTTGATGACGTAGAGCCGTGGAAACGTTTGGATCCCCGCCCGCCGTCCATCTAGATGCATTAATATGTATACAACAACACAATGTATGTACAGTACAGTATGTGTGTGTGTGTTACGCATCCGTCCGTGCGAGTGTATTTTGAGTGCAGCCCAATCAGCTGCTGAGAACAATTGTCCACATACTATCAGGTGTGAATTGTACATGAAATTTACTGTACAGCCAAATACACAGTCCTCAAAAGAGAGCACCGTTTGAGCCAAATTGCGAAGTAGAGATTGCGTCTACAAACATGAAAAACTCATTCTCGTTACTTCATTTTAGTGCCAAAAAAAGGTTGAAATGTAAAAGAACTTTCAACATCTTTACCGTTCTTATTATAAATCTGGAATGTTTTTGCAAATTTGTAAAGCCTTCTAACTGACTAACATGCTCGGTCAAAGTGCAATCATCAGTCGCTTCCACGGCCTGATTTCATTCAAAAAGCTTTTTTACAAAGTGCCACCAGCAGTCAATATGCGGGAAGATCTTGGAAATCGTGGAAAATTTTGTGTTTTCAAAGTATTAATCACTCCAAACTTCCAATACTATTTTTTCTGTTGAATTTAGATTGTAGATACATTATAAAGAAGGTAAAACGTTTCTTGCTGCTGAAAATACACCGTTCTTGTGGCTCTTTAAAGGCAGGGTATACTTTTGGTAATTACTCCACAAGTTAATGATCATAAAAACTTACTTGGTATAGAGCACTGGAGAGCTGTTCATATTATAAACCTTTGTTAGAATCGACCCCCTTTAAAGGTATGTAGTTTTAGAGAAAGAGTTAACTTTTCACCACAAAACTTAGATCTGAGAAAGGCTTCAGGCATGATGCAACAAGAGCCCAAATATTCACAGGTTTGATATTTTATGCATATGTTGGGATACAAAAAGTGGGGATATTGGTCTGTGACAATTACCGAAAGTATACCTTGCCTTTAAACTGCAGTCACATTCCATTGTTGAATGGCTCAGGACAAAAACGAAGGTTATTTACTTGTTAATATATATTTTCTTATTTTATTGAAATGTATATAGGCATTTATAGGCCTGTTTACTTTTTATGAAAGTATTTTTCAAAATGACGTATATTTGTAAATTTTTATAGCTGCAGGATTTTACTCCAATCAATGGGATAGTTTTTCTCAATCTTGAATGTGTTCATCTCCAAGCAGAGCTGATGCAATCGCGGTGATTACGGCAAAATTTAAGGGGCTGTGTACCCATGATCACAGCTGCCGCCCGTGGCTGTACGTGGGTAATTATGAACTCTCACCAAAAAAAAGATGATCAGAGCATATTGATCGAAACGTTGAGTCGTTAACCACCGGTTCTTTTCAGAACCAACACTACTCAAAAGAGATTTAAAATGGTGTCACCGCAAACCTCTCCTAGTTAACTCTCACCAAGTAACTGCACATGTGTGCCTCCCTCTGTATAAATCTATAGAGAGCGCGCATGCAGTAACTGGATGAGAGTTCATAATTCCAAGTACAGCCACAGGCCTGCAGTGATCATGAAGGACACAGCCCCTTTAGCATACGGTATTTAGTAGAGTATCATGTAATGAATATTCAGTTGTTTGGGGGTGCATGTATGATTGATTGTGCAACAACCAGACTAGCCTCCATCATTTATAAGTAAGGCTGGCAAACATTACGGCCTTGCAAAAGGCTCATGGATACTGTCATGATAAAGCATTCACTCTTATAAGTGAGGCCGATTTAGAACAGGTTGATTACAGTCTCATTTATACATTCTACCTCCATGAATTAAGTGACAGGGCTGGTCGAATCGAGTACGCTATGGTTTATTTAGGGAATAACAGTGCGATGAGCTGGTCTTCACTGCGTGGTAATGACCGGGCTGTTGGCTGGCCGCTGTTAATGGACAGAGCCGAAGGTAATTGTAATTGTCTACTGACAGGCCAATAATTTAATCTTTGAGAGGGCAAGGTCATTTTCATTTTGCAATGATCATTTCTATTGGTAAATCTTAAAGTCTATGGAAAACTTTTGAAGGGGACCAAGGTAACAGAGGCCATGACCTCCCTGTAATTCTAGGCCTGTATTTATAGTTCTTTGCAACATTGTCCTGTTTAGTCTTGGTGCAAGTAGTTGTTCATTTCTATAACGCTATTATGATCAGTACTACCGGTATCTGCCCGAGATGGTAAATCCTGGTAAATTATAACCACTCACTCAATATACTGCTCCAACAGTTCATCGCAGCAAGTAGTGTTCTCCCCTAACAGTGGTCCGCTGGCTAACTCGTTAAAACACCCAAGGACCACTCAAAAAACTCCAAGTTGCTCGGCTGGCTAGTTCCGTATTGACAAGCACCCCTTTTTCATTTGAAATATGGACCACTGAAAAAGCTGGGGTACTAGTGAAATGACAAGATAACTGGTTCTGCTTGCTTGTGACGATGCAAAAAAAAAAATCTTCTGGGCAACTCACACAGTCTTAGCTACGCAGCAATGAATCACCTTGGACAAGGGTAAAGAACACCGTGCACCAAGACTATGCCTTCTATAGATTCAGAAACAGCGCACCATTCAAAGTTTTTGTTTTTGTAAAGTAAAGTAATGTTTTCTGCTAAAGACACATATCTATTCTCTAACTTCTAAGTAAGTCAAAAAGAAGTTTGTCAGCTTTTAAATTGTTTTCCTTCAGAATTTACGTATTTAGATACTTATGTTAATCTTATATTTTGTCTTGCCGATATATTCTTTTAAAGGCCCTGTACACTATTGGTAAGATCGAAAAACACATATGTTCACAGATTCACACATAACTTACATGATTTAAAGTAAGTAATGGTAGAAAGGGTTCCTTAAAATATTTCTGCTAAAAATGCTATCGTTTCTGAGAAATGAGTAAAACAATAGTTTTTATCCCGAGCGATAATAAACTCGATGTTTGAAAGACAGAAAACACATAGGGTCTCTTTTCACTATTTTCTAGTGACCTCGAAGACCAATTGAGCTCAAATTTTCACAGGTTTGTTATTTCATGTATATGAATAATCACACAAAACATGAACTTTGTTTGCGACTGTTTTGTCAGCTCTACTCTTTAAAGGCCCTGTACACTATTGGTAAGATCGAAAAACACAAGATTCACACGTAACTTACATGATTTAAAGTAAGTAATGGTAGAATATTTCTGCCTAAAGTGCTACCGTTTCTGAGAAATGAGTAAAACTTGGTCGTGTAATCTGAACGTTACCTTAGCTATAAAACTAGGTCCTTTGTATTCAACTTATAATTGATTTAATCAGTATTGTGCTTGTGACCAATAGCCAGTTAAATAAAATGTGCTTTTTTAATCATAATAATTGAAGTGTGAAGATGTACATAAAATTGCTGTGTTTAGACTGTTCAAATCTTCCACATATTTTTAATTCAGGGAACCTTGTACATATGTTGGAAACAATATTGAAAATGTGTAGTCTCTTAAAGGAACGTTACAGAATTGGTTTTTGCTAACAAAACAGTGCTGGCAGTGTAATCACTTTATGTAATCCACCATATACATAAAATGACAAACCTGTAGAAGTTTGAGATCGATCGGCCATCTGGGTCACGAGAAAATAGTGCAAAACCGTTTACAAATTTGCATGTGTTATACAATGCATGAATAAAACGCTCATGAGCGATAAACTCCAATCGGAAATTAGTTTGATTTATTTCTCATCAAATATGGCATTTCAGACAGAAATATTTCTAGGGATGTTTTCTACTATCATCATCATTAGACCGTGTAAGCTTTATGTAAATCTGTGACCAAAAGTATATTTTACAATTACCAATTCTGTAATGTTCCTTTAAGAGAGCACACACCAATAATGACAATTGAACCAGTGTTTTTAATCCAATACTCCCAGTTATGGGCATTTATTGATCTTTCAAACCGTTTAATTTACATCATGAGTCTGTAATTGTATTTGCAGATTGTTTATTTCCCCGACTTGCAACAAGTTCAATCGAGCCAGTTTACCCTCTGGTATACAGAGCAACACAGGACATGTTCTGATTGGTCTATTTCCCGATAGACACACCCACTGATCATCTTCAGGCGCTCTGATTGGTCTACTTCTTCTTGGACACACCCACTGTTCTTCCTCTCCTGCCGGTAGTCTTGGTGTGTTGACCTCTGACACGCAGACTGTGGAGAACGAACACAAGAGTATACAAATTCAGCATCTCAAAATTCAAACAATTTTGGCCCCATTTGAAAAGACTGGTAAACACAAAAACTTGCCAAGCTCATGGAAATGTTGCTCAGCAGATACAGGTTACCAACCAAAAAGCTGCATAATTTACATTATTACGACTGGTGCCCCGTTAAGTTGTTGCTTAGTGTTTCCAAGCAACATAGCTTTAAGACATCGGGCACACAGCACATTCAACGTTAACGGAACAAACATTTGCGTTACACACACCAGTAATTTCCTCAGTTGGCATCATGTTAAAGTTTTGTCGTTTCCTCTTGAGTGGACTTGAAATATAACTTGGGTTAATTTAAATTTACGACAACAAATAAAAGGTGAAAACCATGAATCTTAAGTTGAAATGCTTGGAAACACTGAGCAACAATTTAACGGGGCACCAGTCATAACAATGTAAAATATGCAGCATTTTGGTTAGTAACCTGTTCTTGCTAAGCAACATTTTCATGTGCTTGTGACCATGAAGACAAGAGCTGGCATCATTCAAGCTAACCATAGTTCTGATCACCGAAACAAAGGTTATCCTACTTTGAGCACATCAAAAAGATGCCAAACTCGGATAACCCAATGACCACTCTGGGGTAGGCATAGCTGGAAATTGACCCATACGCTGGATTGACACCATTCAATTGAGCTGTAGCGCCAGAGTCATCCACACTGCAACAGAAGTTGGCAGCAAAAAAACGTCGGCACTGGAGAAGTTTCATTATGCACTGGCCATCTCTAGGCATATTAACCTGAGAGGATGGCCTACTACCGCTATGAATCTTAGTGTTCCTTTGGACTAAAACAAATAACACCTACCCCCAGTAGTGACGCAGACCACGATGAGCTCTGATCTTCTTCAGTCTCTCCAGATCTTCACGGAGTTTGTTGTCCAAGCTGTTTGCCAGGACCTGGCTGTATTTGCCATCACGCTCATCCTTCTGTCTGTTCAAGAACCAGTCTGGGATCTTGTACTGACGTGGGTTGCCGATGATGGTGATGACCTTGTCCACCTATCAATGACACAAAAACAGAGGACACATTTCTGTTTGAGATCGTTCCTTAAATCAAAAGCTGAAGTTACATCAACTAAAAATTACTGTGGCTTCACCAAATTAGTACGCCTGTGGATTTTTTCCTCCCGCGCAGCGCCCAGGAAAGCACAGAGTACTTCACACATTGGTGTTGGTTATAAAAACAATGTATTTTGTATCCCTGATGCAATTTCTATTCAAGAGTAAATCCTATACAGCCATAGTTTTCTATCAAATCTAGGTGTTTAAACTTGGTAAATCTTGACTAGTTAATAAAATTTTGTTTGCATCCTTGACAAACTAGTTAATTCGACTACCAAGAAGAAGTACCAACCTCTTCTTCAGTCAGTTCACCGGCTCTCTTTGCAAGGTCAATGTCGGCCTTACGACAGCAAACATTGGCATATCGCTTCCCGACGCCCTAAAATTAGAAAAGGGAAAAAATTTGATTTGAGTGTTAATACAGAAAGTTAACATAATAACATTTATTATCATCTAACGATACCTCCATTAAAATCACACTTTTAATGCAGCGATCAAACTCATCTCATTGGAATTGAATATTAATTCACCAGGAAAAGATGCTAAATCTGATAAAAATAACCAAAAACATAACCGTCTTGGAAAACAAGAAACACATTAATTTTGGCCATAACCAACGAGTGGACACATGACAGTCAGAGTTGACACAAATTCTGAATACTCTACACAACACAATAATACGACAGGCTAGGTCTAGGTCCTAGGATTGGAAATATTGTTCCTACCTTGATGGCAGTCAGGGCAAACATGATCTTGCGTCTGCCATCGATGTTGGTGTTCAACACACGCAAAATGTGCTGAAACTTCTCAGGAATCACCAGACTCTGCAAAGAGTGATTGAAATGAATGTTTAATAAAGTGGCTCTTGTGCCAAACTGTTCAGTAAACGGGGATTGTAGGCTACACTACATAAATTTTGGGCCACAATTACTTTAGTTCATGAGTTAGTGACAATTCGAAATCGTTTTCAAAACAAACGAACACTCATTGCTCAACCTATTGAACCATGTCAACAACTGCATGGGATAGCCTCACCCACTATGTAGTGTTTGCAAGTACCCAACGGGTAGCCGAAACTTGACATTTACATTGTCAAACCACATTTTGTATTTATAGCATATGAAAAACTTTAACTTCAAAAATGTGTTCGGTTTGCAAAATGCACTCGGTCGGTATCTTTATACTACAATACGTGACAGTCAAACTTGCAATAAAATCTTTAATTTTTTACCCTTTCCAATACATTTTTATGAACAAAAGTCTTTTAAATAATAGGGAATTATTTTCCTTGTAAATACAAAAATTTCAAAAATGCTTTTAAAAATAGGATTTCAATGATTAAAGTGGATTTAGACACGAGTCCCATAAGTCCCCTACCATTTTGCCTGCTTGATGGATTGGAAAAGACCGTCTAAGGATCTGTTCGGCAAAAACTCCTGTACAACCAACGTGATTGGATAACGTTTTCGGGCTGTTGGAGAACTACCCTCTCTTAACCAATCACATAACGCGTTACATAAAGGAAAGCTCCAGTTCTACTAAAACAAAATGGCGGCGACCGGTGAAAGAACGACGGATATTATCCAAGAAGACGAGGCAAGTTTGTCCGAAATAGAACATATTAAATAATATAAATGCTAGATATTAACCAATAATAGATAAAGTATTGATTACCGAAATATTTGGCAAACATTTAATTTCAAGTGGCACTTTCATTTACGATTAAAAGCACTGCCAGGGTATGGCAAGTTGTTTTCAATAAGGGCGCCCTCTCGCTCTGCTCGTTATAAATTTGTATGCAGTTTGAAGAAACCCTTGCCCCCTTGGATTTTTAGAGGGTCTTGATGGACAAATTCGGTCTCAATTTTAATTACACGTTCGGACAGTTTTGGGGTTTGACCGTGTTTAATGGCAAAGACTGGGCCGTTGTACTAGTAGTAGTAGTACCGTAGACACATCATGTATTGGTGGGGGATCTAAAAGGAAAGGGGGTGTGGTCTACCCGTTGAAACCAAGGACGACTGAACAAAAGGAATCTAGGTGTTTTGACAGTGAAAACGTCCTCACTTCACTTTCGTGTACAAAACCAACGGGGATATCACTAAATAAAAATACCAAACAATGGGAGAACATAGAAGTCCTTGATTTACTGGGTCCTCAAACTTGAGTGAATGTGGGGAAAGATTAGTTGTGATAATCGTAACCCTACATCCTCCCTACGGTCGCAGACCAGAGGTTTACAGAACAACTAATATTGTGTTCGTTACTTTGCCCAGTTGCGCATCCATGCAACACCAAGAGAAAATGTGGTTCTTATAGGAAGACCTGAGGGAGTGCCTCATAATATACCGGTACATGTAGCTCAGTTGGTAGAGCATCTGCCCGGAGTGTCAGTGGTCTTGGGTTCAAATCTCAATGAGGACCATTTGATTTTTCTCTCATACCTTGTTTGGTTAAGACAACTAATGTAAGAAATCACCATATTTGCTATTTCTATCATTTTTGTCAGACTAGTCACTAGACTTGCAAAATTGTTACCACTTTACCACACATTCTAAAAAAACAGGTTTGATCTTCAATGTGTAATGAATCCATTCATAACACTCAAAACATCATTAAGAAAAAATATTTTAAGAAAAAACAAACAAAAACTTACCAATCTTCAATCTTCAATGATGAAATCCTTATTCAGCTATATATAGCTATACTAGGATGGTACAGAAGTGACGTCACACAGGCCATGTGCATAAGAAGTATAGGTGGCCACAAGATAAAAAGAACGACAACAATGGGCGATAAACCTAGATAAACCAGGAAGATATGTTTCCGAAAAATAAACTCAAGGACAATAATGGCAATGCTGTTTATTCTTGTTTGATTGAATGCACTATTTGAACCCAGTGTGTATTTTTTAATTCTTTGTTTGCACGTCCACTACAGAGCTTGGATCTTCCCGAGTTGAATCTTGGTGTTCTAGATCTAACATCAGATGAGTTCATTCTGGATGAAGTAGACATTCATATTCAACAAAATCTAGAAGATGATGTTGTCAAAGCAGCCCTTGAATCCGTAAGTAGAGCCTAGCCCCCCTAAATGGTAACAATCTGGAGTCAAAAATGCACCTCTCCGGCGGCTTTTTCAGCCGAGAGTCAAAAACTACTTATCTATGATAATGATAATGCATATGACCCCTTGACGTCACCGGCGGCTGAAAACTCCGGTTAGCATTATAAACACACACATAAATGTCTCTTTGCTTGGAAAACAAAACAAAATCAAGAAGAAACCAAACTTACATCATACAGCTAAATACTCTTTCTGTCCATCCAGAGTTTCCTAAATTGTGTCATTGTAAAATGAAGCCTACACGTTGGGTAGTTTTTCGCTATAAACGAAGCTAAAATTTCCAATGAAACTAAGCCCCGCAGACCATGAGTGTGCGGACTAGTGGCTGCACATGTATACGGTTTGAACGTGTGCACCAGCGATGATTATTGCAATGTCATGGGAATAACCTTATTCCCGAGCATGCGCAGAAACGTCAAGGGGGAGCCTCCCTGTGATAATGTGGTCTGCGTTGTTCATGTTCGCGGCACTTGTCGAGTGAATTTTTTGCCGTGTGTGTGTTATGTTAGGGTTGAATGCTTGACGTGTAGATCGATACACAAAAAAGGGAGCTGCGGAATCGCCTCGCTTCTCAAAGAACGAAAATCCCCAAATCATAATTCCGTTGTAAATTGGCTTGCTGATCAATGCCTGTTGGATCGTGCTTTAAAGAGTCACATTTACGCCTATTGATTGCAAATTTCTGAAGTTTGGCGTTGTATTTGCTTAGCTCAGAACATTCATATAGGCAGGTCCAAACTACTTAGCCGCCGGTGACGTTATGAGTCCTTCATCGCGGGGTTTGTTTACCTCGCGTTTTCAGATTTTGGGCTGGGAGTGTTTCGAGGAAAACACATTTTTACCCTGTTTTAGCTTGAGGTAAAGGACTCATAATAATTTTTTATATTTCTTGTGGACTCCATCTGTTGGAAAAATGTAAAAGCTAAATATTTCCAGAGCATCCTGTAACCGCTCTTTAAGCAGTTATATGCATCAGGACTTGACTGCAAATTCTCCATAAAAAATTAAACGATATTAAACAATTCAGCTGGCTAGATTCTACGTCCCAAAGTTTCATGTAAACCACCGTCTGCGCAGATTGTTCACGTAGAAAAATACTGAACGAAAGCCTTAAAATATGGACCAGTGACAAGACTGGCGATTAGTAAAATGGCAAGCTAACTGGTCCCACTGGCTTGAAGGTATTTTACAGGATTGGTAGAGCTGACAAAATAGTTGCAGACAGTTTTTATGTTTTGTGTGATCAACCATATACATGAAATAAAAAACCTGTGATAATTTGGGCTTAATCTGTTGTGTGAGTCGTGAGAAAATAGTGAAAAACCATGCACAATTTTCAGCATGTCAACACATTGTAACAACCAGAATCAGCTGAACATTCCTATTTTTTGTTTTTAGGTTTTCAGATACAGTTTTCTCAAATGTGAGCTCATTTCAGAGGGAAATGTTTCACAGAAAAAATGATCTAGTATGAGCTTCATAAACAGTAAGCTTTCAGACTAAAATGAAACAATGATGTTTTTTATCCTTACCAATCCTATATAATACCTTTCAAGGTAAACCCTGTATTCCTAAACAAAAGCACCCTTTGTCTATTTTCAGTAGCTATTAATAGATATAAATGGTTATCCGGTGACGTATCAAAAAGCAACGTTTGAAAATATTAGTTGAAACACTTTGTGAATTGTTTTTATCTAGATTTGACTTGTGTGTTTGTTTACAGGGAGTGGATCTTCGTCAGTATTCCAAGCAGATTGAAGCCGAGCTCCAGACAGTGGAAAATGCCTCTATACAAGACTGTATCCTTGTAGACTTCAACTACTTGAAATTTTGAATATGAAAATGAGTGTGTGTGGATTGGATGACTGTGTGGATACAGTGCGAAACTTGCTAATTACTGAGAATATTACATCCGTAAAAACCTGAGGGTGGAGTCTTAGATGCTTTGCTTTATAATAATCATTATTTTTACAGAAACTTAGTGGAGGTGTGGATAGAGATTACCTTTGGTTGATGGTAGTGGATAGATAGTGGATTTGAAGCTTGTGGCGTTTGAATTGGTTGTTGATGCTATACACTTAACTGATCTGCACAGATATTAAAGAGAGCCAAAACATTGCCAGCTTGCACAACCAGATATCTGCGTGTGACACAATACTTGAAGTAAGAACCTTTCAAACTAGACAGAAATAAATCAACAATTATGAGTTGATATTTAGATGGTAACATAAAAAATAGTGGACTTTTAAAAAGGAATATCCAGAACAAACAAAAGTAATACCCAAATGTTGGATACGTATGAGAACAATATAGCATAATATAATCACAAGGAAATCTTGTTTATGCATCGTGAAATGGAACAGTCCATATTTCAATGAATGATTATACTCTGCTTATTGTATAAATAAAATACATCCTATATATATTTTATTTTATACCTCACACATAGATCCTTGTCATTTTGTATTTTTCATATAATTCATACTTTATTTCAACAATAAATAATACAAAGTTTTATTTCAACAATAAGGTATTGAACGGTTGATAAAGATATAGCTTGTGCTGTTAATAAACAGTTGGCTAAAGCGTGTGCTGTGTTCATAGCCAAACACGTGTTGGTGCCCAAGCTCACGCACACGCTAATAACGCATAGTACATTGTATGTGCTAAGCTTAGCAGCTGCGAAGCTTCCTGAATGCTGGTGCTGCATACTCCTGAGGAGTTGAGGTGGTTTCAAGTCAGCTTACGGCCCGATGAACAGGGGGTAATAATTGTAAGGCCCTTTGAAGGGCCTACCTGGCTTGAAAGGGGGCAGAATTAATTCATTTTTTTTACTATTATTTTTATTATTAATTGCTAAGAGAGGTTTGTGGTAACACCATGTGAAAATCTCTTTTGAGTAGTGTTGGTTCTGAAAAGAACCGGTGGTTAGCAACTCAACGTTTCGATCGTTCCTGAAGACGATCAGAGCATACTGATCGAAAGTTGAGTCGTTAACCACCCGTTCTTTTCAGAACCAACACTACTCAAAAGAGATTTTCACATGGTGTTACCGCAAACCACTCTTAGTTATACTTTCACCATGCAAAGTTTCAAATCCTACTTATTGTTAATTGATTTGCACCTGTGACTTTTCAGCGGATGGAGGAGATGTTAAATGGGTTCCAGTCAGATCTGGGTAGCCTCAGCGCTGAGATCCAGACGCTACAGAACCAATCAATCGCTATGAACATCAAGCTGAAAAACAGACAAGCTGTCCGCGGGCAACTCAGTCAGTTTGTTGATGAGATGGCAGTTCAGGAGTCCATGATCATGTAAGTGGCATTTCTTTCCTGTTTATTTCATTTTGTTAAGGTGTATCGATTGGGCCCAATTTCATGTCACTGCTTACCGCAAAATTCTGCGCTTAACCAGTTCACGCCGGGTGCGTGCTTTCTTCTGCAAATTGTTTTGGGACAGACTTCAACGGATGTTTTTTAATGCCCGGAACAACTTTGGATTCTTCTCAATTTTTTGCTGACGGCCAGACAGCTGACGTTTATATCAATCAATCAATCGGAAAACATTTATATAGCGCCAAAATCAACAAAAATTGTTCAAAGGGCTTATATTCTACCAGACTTTCCATTGTGTAGGGTGCACAGGCAGGTACCTACCATGATTCGCTTTGATTCCCCCTTACAAAGAGTGACAACAGTTTCTGGAAAACGTGCCTTGTAAAATCCCTTTCCGGGGGTTATTGTGTCACCCCAAATTCCAGACCTTTGTCCTGTTGTTGTACAAATGTGGCATACAAGAATGGACAAGCTGCCACCATTGTTTGTCTTTACATTTGGTTCAATTGGAGGTTAGTCCGAGATTCCAGCATACCATTGCAGATTTTTAGCAATGGCTCACAGCCGAGGTTCTGCGAATCAAAGCCCAGAATCAATGCCACCATTGTTTGTCTTTACATTTGGTTCAATTGGAGGTTAGTCCGAGATTCCAGCATACCATTGCAGATTTTTAGCAATGGCTCACAGCCGAGGTTCTGCGAATCAAAGCCCAGAACTAATTATGGGAACCTTTGATGTCTTTCTTTTGTGAAATTAGGCCCAGACGTCATCATCACAATAATCTTGATCAAGTAATAGACCACAAGGGAAAGTGACTGGGTAAATTTTACATAATTTTGGGTTGAACAAAGAAATATTGACTAGAGCAGGACTTAAACCTCCAACTTCCATATTAGCATGCTGTCATTCAGCCAACTGAGCTATCTATTCCTGATGTCGGTGGCCTCCTTTTGTTCGAGGGTGTAGCCAGGGATTACACCCAAGTTTACATTACAACCTGGGAAGCAGCAGCAGCTGAGAGAAAACCATTAGGGGATGCGACTTTTTATTTCAAACATCAAGTTGTAAACCACAAGGGGAACCGACTGGGTAAATTTTGAAGAGTTTTAGGTTGAATAGAGAAAAAATGACAGGAGCGGGAGTTTAACCAGCGACCTCATAATCCATGCTTGTTATTCTAGCTACGTTTTTTCAAAGGACAAAACTGCGATGTCCCTATATTAGTGGCGTGTCGTGGCCGAGTGGTCTAGTTCACCGAACCAAGCTCTGGTGTTGTCAGCAGCAGAGTGTGGGTTCAAATCCCGGTCGTGACACTTGAGCCCTTGAGCAAGGCACTTAACCATAATTGCTTCGTAAAAAGTTGGGAAGGTTGTGCATTCAGCCAGGTTCCTAGTGGATGATACCCATGCCTACATCCATGACATCCTGACGTACTGTAGGTGTAACCTTGTTTCAGCCCCAGGAGTAGGTGCCCCTTGTGTCTGTTGATTTGGGTCAACAGCCCAAATCAGTTAAGTGTAGCCCTCACCTTGAAGTGGCCGTTCAACCTTGTGAGTAAGGCGATGTCTCTTAATTTTTTTTCAAATGCAGATATCTTTCTCATAGTATACTCTGACTGTGTGCCAAATTCCATGCTTGTATCATCAAAGGCACAATTCCCAAACATTTTTCCTATTAATTATCTGCCCCACTAATCTTGCCCAAATTATCCCAGAGTACACACAAACCCAATGGCACTTGAGATACGACACTTAAGCATGAGGTATTTCTTGAAACAACATGGTACTGCATTATTACACAACTGAGAAACAATATTTCTCACTAACAATAACACCAAGACACTATTCAGTGAGATTATTATTTTGTGTTTCTTGTCCACATTCAGTCACATCTTAGACACAGCTGTCACGGAGCGACAGTTCCTCGAGCAACTCCATGAGTTGAATCATAAGATAAGCTTCGTCAAGGAGCAGTCCTTTAAGGAGGCCATCTCATGTAAGGATGTACAAGACATCTTAGAGAAGCTGAAACTCAAGGTAATCTTGGCTGAGTGTTTTCTGTAACCCATCTTTTAACCAGTTCGCTACGGAGTAAAATCCTTTTTCTGGTACCCAGGTACCTGTTTGGGATTATTTTCAGTCAAAAAGGAACTTTTTGTTTCTAGCCATTAATTTTATTTTATTTTTTGTCAATGAAAGTCAGTATGGACACCCATATAAAGATGTTTTCTCAATGACATTTGCAAATTTTAACGGCTCATATTATTTTTATGGTCATGTTTCTGAATCATGATCAGGCCGTTGGAAAGCCGGTATGTAACGGCCGATCATCAACCCATGCCCAGTCGAACAGACGGCATCCTGGAGAGAGATGAAAGGCTTCATAATCCGTCTTACAAAATTGTGGCTGGTACAGGGTGTATGTGAAAGGAACAGTTACTTTTGCGCGGGGGCCACCAAACCATGACTCTATGGTCTCCATGAAACAATTGCCTGTAAATCAGCAGGATACCAGTCACAAATTGTACATGTGACATAGTAGTTTGGACGGTAACCTTATTCTGGGAAGCACAATTTTGTTGTGCTTAGCTACTTTTTGTGCTTAAGCAGCTCTATGAAATTGGGCCCTGTTGACATGACCACCATCAACACACATAGAAACTCGAAAGCCAGTTTGTAAATCTGCACTGTGTGTTACTTTAAAGTTTTACATGTTTTTTATTGAGTCCTGTGAAGTGAGCTGGTTAAAGACCAATACAAGTACAGTTGGTAATTCTAAAAGGAAATTGATTCATTTCTATCTGAAAGCTTACTATTTATAAAGTTCATACCAGTACAATCCTCCTGAGAAATGTTCCTATGTGATATACTGTCAATGTCCAGAAAAGAGCATTTGTAGAACTCCACAAGTCACTGTTGCTATAATAGGTTGATTTCAGCAATTGAAATAAGGATGTACAGTAACTATTTTTGTTGTTGCAATAAAAATTTGACCTTAAATTGATTGGATCAATCGGATCAAGTTGGCTCAGTGGTTTCTTTCCCTGCCTTTCACCTCTGTGGACCCGGTATGAATCCCACCTCAAACCAGAGCTTTGCATGTGGATTGGGTTTTCAGGCACTACCTGATTGCTTGGGTTTTCAGGCACTACCTGATTGCTTGGGTTTTCAGGCACTACCTGATTGCTTGGGTTTTCACCCATTTGGGGTTTTCTTCCCACATCTTACACTGAAAATTTCATTTTGTTTGCTAATTATTTTTATTTGGTTGAATTGTGCTGTTGGATGTGCAATACAAAAATAAATAAAACTAGAGTTTAATTGCGTTTGTGCACAAATGCCGAGCTGTTTCGCCAATAATATTTTCAAATTACTCAAGTAAATATGAAAGTATTTTTTTATTCAATGTAGATATGATGTATCGAGCCTGTTTAAAAAAGAATTTCGATTATACAATGTTCATTTAGCAAATTATGACTTAAAGGTGCAAAAAGTTTTAAAAAATCATAAATAATCATGTGATGACGTCATCATGACGTCATTTCAAAATTTACAAGAAATTGCCAATATCTAACAACCTACCAAGTTTCAACATGATCGCACTAATACATCGGGAGATACATGATTTCGAAAAAGGCACCTTTAATGCCGCGTCACTTGACCCCGATGACGTCATTGATCTGAAATTTCACACATATGATGGCTGCCTGACAGTCAACATATGTGTAAATTTTAAAGTGATTACACAAAACTTCCCCACACACATCTTCAAAAAGTCCATTTTGAACAGTTTTCAACCTGCCGCTAGAGGGCGCTCGTTTGTATCATGACGTCATCGGTATTTTTTTTTAACTGCAACTGCACACCCTTGCCAGACACTAACATCGTTGAAAGCATGTTCATAACATTTAGCACTTTTGAATTACAATGAGGTCACGCACACTGAAGAAAATGTAGACCTAATCTATCCCTATACAATCCAGCAAACAGAAACCTACAGTCTTTTGTGGCTGATTTGATACGGATTTTCAAATATTTAAAATAGAAACCCTTAAGCTGACGTCACGTGACAGGTGATGACGTCATCATGACAAATTTCTTTTAGACAATTCCTTGCACCAATGCCAATCATCACTGAAATTTTCATTGCAATTGCTCTTTAGGAACTATGCAAGAGGCCGCTTAGAATGAATCGTGCCTTATTTCAATGACTTCCGGTTTACTGAAACACACAAACTAAAAAAACAATATTACAAACACTTTAACGAAAACAAGAGCTGTTTCGCTCCTCTGCGAAACAGCTAAAAATAATTTAAAAAACTTTAACAAAAACAAGAGCTGTTCCGCTGCGCTGCGCTGCGAAACAGCTAAAAATAATACAAATAATTGAAGGCTTTTTGCATGTTAAAATTGGAGGATGGGAATAACTTTACTTTCTCTAAAATCAATGATTCATTTAAATGAACAGTGTCATTTAATGCTGATCGTCAGCGTTCACAACACATTTTGATAAAACTGTGTAATGTAAACTAAATCTGGAGTGGCATTTCCGTTGCAGGCAATAGCAAAGATCCGTGAGTTTCTACTACAAAAGGTGAACCAAATGAGGAAACCCATGACGAACTACCAGCTACAACAGAACACCATGCTGAAATTTAGGTGGGTTACCATGGACTCTTTATCTCAATCCTTTATATGGGAAGAAATAATTACAGAAACTTGACACAAACTTTGCCTGCCTCATGTTAAAAATCTAAACATACTTGTGCATGGAGCGTCACATAGTAAGTGCAATGGCCAAACAAAGTTTGCGCTAAGTGTCTGTCATTTTGTTTCTACAATCCATACTTTGGCTCAGTTTGTATGCAATGATTTGAATGACAAGTTCATAGATTTTTAAGTTGAGGCCTGGACCCTCACTTCTAAGATGGAGAAGCCTCTAGTTGGGTGTTATACCAGGATGCTGTGTATGGCCCTGATGAACATCTCATGGCAGGATCACATGAGGAATATAGACGCTGACATGCCGAAGGTGGCAGAAAAGATCAGTGTTTGACAGAAAAGATCAGTGAACGCCGTCTCAAGCTTGCAGGGTGCTGCATCTGTCACCTGAAGCTTGGCACCAGTCCAACCTTTCTCTGTGAGCCCACATGAGGAGTAGCCTCACGTGGGAGAAGATGTTTCTCCTTCGTGGACGTGCTGAAACGGGACACCGGCTTGGCCGGCACTTCATTCTCGCATGCTGGACCGGGTCATCTGGACCAAGATCATTGGGCAAGCTAAAAATGCCGTATGGCTTCCACTTGGTTGATTGACTACGAGGCAACCATTTTTTTCTTTCTATCATTCAAATCAAAACTGAGGCTGGAAGGTCAGAATAGTCTGAACTGTTTCTGAATGAATGAGAATTTGCATTTTTGTATTGCTCTCACAAACAAGGAACAAGACAAAGGTCTACTGCTTTAACTATTTTAGCCTGGAATTGTCTCTCTTGATTTTCTCCTGATTCTCCGAGACCTGAGGACCATTTCTCTTTATTTATTTTTGTAGGTTTTTCTTTGAGTTTTTGTTATCTAATGAGCGGCACATTGCCAAAGAGGTACGTGATGACTACGTGGACACCATGAGTAAAGTGTACTACTCTTACTTCAAAGGATACATCAGTAGACTCATGAAACTACAGGTAAGATGACTCATCCACTATCATTTATAGATGGTGTAAGTCTTGTATTGGCTGCCATTGCTGAGGTCAAACAATAGAAAAGTGCACGCGCTGCGCCAACTTTTAGCCAATGATAGGCCTTCATTGACCTCAGTGACGGCGCTGTTTGAGCTTGTGACGTCATATGCAAGGGATCTACTGAAACATTTTGGGGAACTTTGGCTGCCTTTACTGAGGTCAGACAATGGAAACTTGCAGGCGTGTTCGTGCCGTGCACATCTCTCAGCCAATGGTAGGTCTTCATTGATCTCAGTGAGGGCACTGTTTGGGCTTGTGACGTCATATGCAGGGGATCTATTGAAACATTTTGTGGAACCTTGGCTGCCTTTACTGAGGTCAGGCAATGGAAACTGGCACACGTGTACGTGCCATGCACATCTCTCAGCCGATGATAGGTCTCCATTGACAACGGTGAGGGTGTTGTTTGGGCTTGTGATGTCATATGCAAGGGACCTATTGAAACATTTTGGGGAACCTTCGCCGCCATCGCTGAGGTCAAACAATGCAAACTTGCACATGTGTACATGCCGCGCACAACACTCAGCCAATGATAGGTCTTCATTGATCTCAGTGAGGGCGCTGTTTGGGCCTGTGACATTTTATGCAAGGGATCTAGTGGTACATTTTGGGGAACCTTGGGTTCCTTGCGTGCTTTGCTTAATGCGTGAAGGAAACAAATTCTCAAACTTTGACAGTTCCAAATGTTTTGATTATGCATGAGACTGCACACTCAGTTGATATTAATAAAAAATGTAATAATCGCTTTTGGAAGAGGAGGCTTTGAAAAGATCTAATAATAGATAGGCTTATATAATTATAGTGCACGTATCTACCAATAAGGTACTCAAGGCGCTTAAAGAAACAGAAACATTTTAATATAACAGGTTTATAACTTTTTTTAATTATGAGACCATGTTATGTAGCACCTTACATGGGTTTACAAGGTGCTGTGGCGCATTCAGCAGCCACTGCAACAAACACCGGGAACTAGTGTTAAATGTGAAAATCAGATTTTCACATTATAGAAAAGCAAGATGCACAAAGGACTGAGAATTACCCACCAGACCACAAGACACAATTCTGTAATTTTGCACTTGGCCATTAACCTCCCAAATCTAGTCAAGTGTTTTTTTAGTGAGAACTAAATGGCTTTATCAGGTAAGTCTGCTGCCACCTAGTGTCCTTAAAAGTTCCCTGTTTCAAAATAAAGCATTTATGAAAATAAAGAGAGTTAAGGTCTTGTGGAAATCTTTTTGGACCAGTGGACACTCGATGCCACTAGACCTGTGATGATGTGAATTTTTTTTTGAGATCTGATCCATGGCACCACTGGAAACCGTCAGATTTATTATTGATGTTTTCTTCTTTTTTTCAGTATGATGAGGTCGCAGACAAGGAAGATTTGATGGGCGTTGAAGACACTGCCAAGAGAGATATCCTTTTTTCGTTGTTGCGTATTTTGACTCAAAACACAGTATTACCAAAAGAAAAATTCTCATCGTACCATATATTTGTTTTCCTTAACATTTCACACGATTTTTCTCCAAACCGTCTCTCAAAAACCGCTCCACTGTCTTCACTCTGGGTAACCGTGGCAACATCATCCATAACAATCTAGAAGCACCAATTATTATTCCACATGCTGCCCAGAAAGATGACACAAAGGTATGGCTCTGAAATTTGAGTTTTAAAAATAACAATTTATTTAAGAAACTAGACATGAAGTGTTTGTAGAATTACAAACACTAGGTGTTCGGGTTCTGTCAATAGCAGTGTATTAACAGTTTAATTAACAAATATAACTTGATTGCAGCTTGCTTTGTTTTCAAGATATGTAATAAATGGTAAAAACTTCAAAAATTAGTAACAAATAGTGTGATGACGTCATTTCAAATGTTTAGAGTCATTGTCTAACGATCCTTTAAGTTTCAACTTAGTCAGACTTGTGGCTTAGCAGATACTTGCACCTTTAAGGCAATAACACGTGACACATGACGACGTCATCAATCTACAACTTCACACATATGTTGACTGCACGAAGGTTTACCAATTATGAAATGATTATCAAAAACTTTTCCACAGAGCTAGCCAATATCACAGAGCGATGTAAATGCATGACCAATAACATTTGATACAGTGCCACCATGCAGGTACTATACACAGGCTTCGTGGACTTTGGACCTTGTGAGCCAGTTGTGCTATTGCATTATACACAGTTTAAATGCGGATTTCGACCAAAAGTTAAGATCAAATTGGTATTATCTATGTGCAAACGTTTGAGGAGTATCAAGGACCTACAGCCTGATGTAAAAATTTCGACAAGTCTCTAACCTCACGTTAAAATGGTGTAAAATCCCACTATGTGTTGCATCCTAAACTGCAATTTTTTGTAAATACCCCAAATCTTCAACGACGTCTTATTTTAAATGTAATGGTTCAACATTTTTGTAGAGAAAATTTCAATTTCATTCCTGAATTGTGATGATATTCAATTGAATTTGAGATGGGACTGACACAGAAATTCTTCTTTGGAATGTACAGGCCCATTTGTTTTTGCTGTGCGATGACCTCATGTTTCAAATTTTGCTCTGAAAGGGTATAAAGGATAATTATATTTTACAACATTTTAACACGGTAGAAACTGTAAAGCCCCCCCCCCCCCCTCCCCACTTTCATGAGGACTCTATCTATTGGTTAAAGAGTGCATCACAAAATTCGATTTGACCTTCAAGCCCCATTTTACCCTTTACATCCTGGGCCTTTTTGCCTACAGGTGACCTCAATCCTCCAATATCATCCTCTCCTCTGTAACTTCACACCAACATGTTTGGACTGGGATGATTGGAATGCCTGGTTGTTGTTAACGTAATGCTTATTTATAGGCAAAATTGTAAAGAAATGTACAATAAAAGTCACGTGGAATAGTTTCAGCTGAATGCAGTGTCTACTTGCTGAGAAAACAGTTAAAAATAATGTCACAGTCTTTTCACTAGAGCGTTGAATCCATCCGTTTTAGTGAGGTGACAGTGGATCCAAGGCGCAACTCTGGTGGCAGCATTTGCAAACAAACACCAACCCACAGACATCTGAGAAACATTTTATTCTCAGATTCAAATTTATGCTTTTGGGTGAAAATTTATCCAAACCATAACACTTTGAAGGGAATCCTTTCTCAAAATAGTTTATACTACCAACAGCTGCAGTACTTCACATCCAGTAAATTGTTATGGTTATTAATTTTTAGAGTATTTACCAATCTATGACCCTATCTTTAACATACCTCCCAAAATGTGGGTTCTCATGTACATGTAGTTTCAGACCTTTTTGTCACCAGTGACTCTCACCCCTGTATGTTTTTAAATTTCAGCACACCTTTGAGAGTCTATTCCGCAGCCAGCACTATGCACTCCTTGACAACTGTTGCCGGGAGTATCTGTTTGTTTGTGATTTCTTCATGGTGTCGGGCTCCAGCGCCCAAGACTTATTCAACGCCATCATGGGAAAAACTCTGTCCATGTTCCTGGTGAGTTAGCGATTAAAGTTCTGTTGAAGTTATCTTGAACCTGGTAAAAATGCAAAGTTTAACTTCCAACAGTCGAGGCCATTTGATTGACTTGCGTATGGTTGAGCAATTGTGCACAGAGGGTTGACTGTGAACTGTGCAGATGCATTCACCACATCCTATCATATTGCAGTCTGGGATAGTGCATCTATCATTCAATACCACAAAAGTTGATATTGAATGGTCAGACAGTGAGAGGGTTGACTGTGTGCTGTGTAGATACATTCACCACATCCTATCATATTGCAGGCTGGGATAGTGCATTTATCATTCAATACTACAACAGATATTGAATGGTCAATCAGTGGGAGGGTTAACTGTGTGCTGTGTAGGTGCGTTCACCACATAATATATCGCAGGCTGGCATTAGTGCATACTGTCATGATGAGCTGAAATGGTCAGACAGTAGGAGGGTTGACTTTATACCGTGTAGATGCATTCACCAGATGAATTTATATTGTAGGCTGGTATATTGCATGTATTACTCAAGACCATGTTTCATTTCCTAATGCCACGTCATTGCTAGTTTTCTTAACCATTCACGATCAGTACATCAAATTGTTATCTTTGACTTGATTTACATGCTTTATAGGAAGTTGCATAAAAAATAAGCTCAGCAAACAATCATACAAATGTATGCCATTCTATACAATAGGAAATTTCTCCAAGATGTCACTTATAAGCTCAACTGTATGATAGTTTAACACACTCAATCGGTTGAATGATAAGCACAATTCTCATATATCAACCATTAAGTGTAAACCTTGATTTTTTAGGTGTTCGTAGCATAGCGCGCAACACCTCTTGTTTTTGTTCATTTTTTTCTTTTCTTAATACTTCTTCTTCTTCTTCTTCTTCTTCTTCTTCTTCTTCTTCTTCTTCTCCTTCTCCCCCGTCTTTGTCCGCTAACAAAAGCACACTTCCCAAGCTCATGTCAACTTGAAATTTCACATATAGTTAGATATTCATTAGGAGATGAAACCGCTTTAGTTACGTCATGATGACATCATTAGTTATTGAAATACGCTAAATCAAAGTTTATTATTTAAATAAATCATAACTCAAGAACCCTAAATTGGATTGTTACAATCTAAACGTTATCGGAAAGGGAATTAAACACTCAACAAATAATACATAGAGTGTGACCCCATTTGATCTCGACTTCCGGTTCAAATCGGAAGTTGAACATTTCAAAAATTCATATCTCAATAACCACTTTACATTTCATCACAGATTGTAGGTCTGTTAGCCTGCTCAAACTTTTGCACACAAATAACTTCAATTTTAGCTATATTTTTGGTTGAAATCAGACGTAAGACGCTTTCTTTTGTTGTCCCGCATTTACTGTGTATATGCAAAAGCACTGTGGCTGGTTGTTCCGCTCCATTGATCTGACGGTTCATTGATCAGAATGTCCACAAAGCCTAGTTTGGTATGAGGCTGTGCAAACATGCTAAATGACAGCACTTTTGTCATCCAACTAAGACACACTTTCAGTGGTCTAGTGGTAAGACATCTGCTCTAGCAGTGCAACTGTCTTGGGTTCGAATCCCACCTGATGGCATGTTTTGTTTTTTCTTTTTTTACGCAACTCGGGAAAGTACTTAGTATACAGTGCTTAATACACATAGGGAAATGGTTAAAGGGGTTATAAAAGTCTTGATAAAAAATCAGCCTTAAAATCAAATTGATGCATCGGTTTCCGACTTACTCAATGTTTCTTATTTCAAATTAAAAAATCTTTATAGTTTATCAATATTTTGTACAAAGACATGTTAACACTAACTCGGACATGTCTACTCCGAACACCTTGTTTTTGTTTCTACAAAAATACATGTCTAGTTTATTATTATTATTATTTTTTTCTTCATAAAAATGTTTTCCTTATAAATAAATTGTCAGCTTGATTTGAAAAGAAGTTATGTTTTGATTGCAGAAACACATGGACATGTACACCAATGAATGTTTTGATTCTATTGCTGTGTATCTATGTCTACACATCATCTTGAGGTATCGGATGCTCATGCACAAACGAGCAGTCCCGGCCCTAGACAAGTAAGTTGACCAAACAACCCTCAAATCCTCCAAAGTCTGTCCCTGTACAATTTTAATGGAATAAGTTCAGGATTGCATTGCTATGACATGGGGTCAGGCTCTAATTCTAAGTCTGTAATTGTAAAAGTAAAGACAGAGATGTTAAGACAAGAAACTGGATTGGTGATTATTATTCAACCTGTAACTGCCGTAAAGGATATTAAAGGCACAGTACACGTTTGGCAATGAGTCTGCTGATTGTGTTAATCCCATACAAATGTAGGTTCATACAATAAAACTAACCTGTACAAATTTCACTTCAAAAGGTGGTCGCATTTTGAGATATCACCGAAAAACCGCAGCGAATATTTCCACGCAGGAAGAATATTCCCCACAGGAATACACAGTCTGAGAAGCGTTTCTCTCAGATTCAAATTTTGGGGAATAAAAAATGATACATTTTCCATAACCGTAGTACTTTTATAAGTTGAAAGTTTCTAAAAATTCATTATACTACCCAAAGCTGCTGTACTTCTTACCAAGTAAGTTTTTATTGCCATTAATTTTCAGAGTCGTTACCAAACGTGTACTGTGCCTTTAAGTCAGTTTCCGTTGTGTTGTATTACTTTCAGATACTGGGAGACACTCTTAGAGATGTTATGGCCACGGTTTGAATACATCTTGGAGCTAAACATCCACAGTATTAAGGAAGCAGACCCACAGAGGATGGGCTCCATCGACATCAGACCGCATTACGTGAGTTTCACAACCAATCATTTGGGATGTTTGTTGAAACTACACTTTTGAAGTGTTTCTGTTCAGGGATGAGAAATTTCAGGCTGTTAACTGATTTCAGATACATGTAATGTTTGCCTTGGGAAGAAAATCTGGTATTTCCTCCAGAAATTTCTTTTTGGTCAACTTATGGGGCCCCAAAAGACGGAAATATCGCGGAAAATTGAGAAATTTCATCCCTGGCTTATGACTGGTGCAGAAATTTGTCTTTGGAATGTACAGACTCTTTTGTTTTTGCTGTTCGATGACGTCATGTGTTAAATTTCTCTCAAAGGTTGCATCAAATAAAATTATATTTTACACCATTTTAACCTGAGGATAGAGACTTGTCATTTTTTCCACACTTTCATGAGGACTCTATCCTTCGGAAAATGAGTGAATGATTAAAATTGTTACTGTCCTTTGTTTTAAACAGATTACACGTAGATATGCAGAATTCTCCGGCGCTATCGTCAGTTTGAACGAGACATTCCCGGATGAGCGTGTCAATCGTCTCTTAGCCCGCCTCATGTCCGATGTGGAGAACTTCATCCTGAGGATGGCGGCAGAATTCCCTCTACGGAAGGAGCAACTCATCTTCCTCATCAATAATTATGACATGATGCTCAACGTTATCAATGTAAGTCTCAATATGTTTTTTCTAAGTTCACCAGAACATACATGTAGCTTGTAAGAGTAAGTTTAGTTTGATGGTTTTCCTGAAGATTTGATCTTGCCTTACCCTAAGGCCAAGTTAACTGAATATTTTATCCCCGCCCTCATTCTTTTTTGAAGTGGCATTCTGTTTTTAGAGATTTTTTATTCTTGGTAATAATTATTCAACCTGTAACTGCCGTAAAAGATATCAAGTCAGTTTCCCTTGTGTTTTATTACTTTCAGATTACATTTTTTGCTTCATCTTGGCACCATTCTTTGGATGATTGATTTAATTTACCCATATTTTGAACTTATGAGTTCTGCAAAGCCAGCAAAATTTTTGTCTGGCCCTTTTCTCCTCAAAGGAAATAATAAAAAATAACAAATTCCCAATTCCTCATCCTTTCGAAAAAACCAGGAAAATCAACTGGTGTTTCACTTTCTGTAATACCTTTACCTCAAATGTTAACCTAAAATTTGTTTATCATTACCTTTGCATGAAAAGTTCATTTACCCTTACCTGTAAAGGCAAGCCTTACTTTTACCTAAGAAGTTGACCTTACATTTACCTGAAAAGTTTACTTTGCGTTTACCTAACAAAAGGTAACCTTTCCCCTTACCTGAAAGTTGATGCTGCCTTTATCTGTTTTATGCTGCTTTCCTTTGTGGCATAGTTTTCTTTGCAGAAACTTATTAAAAAGATACCTCATAAAACAAACGTAAACCTGTGTGGAATACCACTGTTGATATTGATGTTTAGGACCTCCCTAAACTCACCTTTGTATTCCACTCTCTTTGTTGTTATACCAGGAGAGGACAGCCGAGGATTCCAGAGAATCGGACAGTTTCCGCCAGCTGCTCGAAGCCAGAACTCATGAGTTCGTAGAGGAGGTCTTGATGCCACACTTTGGTGGGATGATGATGTTTGTCAAAGATGCCGAGTCACGCCTTGAGAGAGGCCAAGCAGACATGATGAAAAATCAAGATCGTAAGTCAATTTCAGCTCCTGATTCCTTGAGCAAGTCTCTTACAATTATTGAATCTCATCCCTCCAGGAATAAATGGCTGCATGTTAAGGTAGATGTGTTTAATTGATGCAATATTTGCTCCAGGGACAAGCTTACACCACTGTTTATAATAACCCCCAAGAATTGGCAAGAACTGAGTACTCACCCCTTGTTAAGCCTGTGACCCTACGTTTAATTTACTATCCGTTTAAACGAAACTTTTCTAAACGGTTAACCGTTTAAACGTTTGTCGGCGGCAGATCAATTTGTTCTAAAAAACACGAACACCAGAGACAATTCTCTATGGTACATGGAAGTCCCAATGTTTTGACTATTAACACGAGACTGTATCTTTGTCAGTGTATTTTGTATTAAAGTCCTTGTTTCATGTTGGTCCTAATAAAGCTCAAACAAAAATATACCGACCGAGAGATAATCCTTCACGATCTTTAGCACAGCATCCCGCTGAGAGTCAAAGTCAAATATCCCCCAGTGCCCATACAATGTCCATACAAAGTCGGCAGCTTTGTGTATTGACAAACGACTCTGTGCACTTAGACTTGACTCAAGTCCTAATACCGTGCATCGCCACAATAGCTACATTTTGTCGGTGAGGGCGCACTGGTAGTATACATGTACGTCTGTACTGTGGCTGCATGCTGGCGCGTTACATGTGTGTTGGGGACCTCGCACGAGAAAGGGACTTGAATCAAGTCTAGGGTGCACTGAATAGAATCAGCGGCCACTGCCATGTGAATCCTAAAGTTTCATTGGACGTTGCGTGGTTGAGATGATGTCATCGACGCCCAACCTTTTCCAAGAACAACGAGTGTGGCTCACAGCGGTAAAACTAAATCCTTTCTCACGTGTTTTTCTTGTCTTGAGCCTAGCCCGAGCGCGATGTACATTGTACTGGACGCTGATTGGTCAGCACATACAACGTTTATTTTTTACACAAGTTCTTTCATACAAAACATGATGTTTGGAACAGCGACAAGTCGCGCTCGAGGGTAGAATAGGCCCAGAAATTTCCCCAACAATTCATTTGAAATTAAAGAGTTATCATTCTGACCTATAAAAAAATTCCAATAACTTCACCAAATGCATTAACATTGATGCCTTATTTAATTCAGTGCAGATTTTACACCTCACACTGTCTTCGTTGATCTTTTCGAAACTACTCCAAACCGGGCTGATTGACTTGCGCGGCATTTGATTTTTGGATTCATGTTAACTTAATTTTGTAAAGCGGTTATGAGTTAGAAACAATTTAATACACTATACATAAAAGAGAACACTGGAGTAAGTTACGGGATGAAATATAAAGTCGAGGCTCACGCAAACGTTGAACATAGAAATGCGACTGATTAATGAGTTTAGGAGATATGGGACACGCAATGAAAAAAAGGTTGCATTTTACTTTTTTAAAGATCCCATTTCCTGTCCCCTGCTTAGATCGCTGAGCACGTGCCAATCACGTGCGCCCACAGTAGAGCCGACCGTCCGAAAGCTTGTCGGCAAATTGAAACCACAAACAAGTTAATTTCAGCCTTCGGACAGACTGTACTCGCCGGAGATAAAAAGTATCGAGCCATTGAATAGTAGTTGTTCGGCAATTTTTATCTAAACTAAATTGTTTTACACATAAAAATACAGTGATGAAGGCAGTGAAAACGAAACGCATATTTTTTTATTTTTTTTTGTTTCGTTTAAACGGTTAGTAATTTACTAAACGGATAGTGATTTTGTAAACGTTTAACCGTTTAAACGTTTAACCGTCACAGGCTTACCCCTTGTACCAGTGTAGTTGCACACAACTGTTAAACGCACTTGCCATTTTGGGAGTCGAATGCGCTTAAAAATTACGGTACGCTTGTATATTCCACATGGCCTAAATGCGCACTACACTGCATAACTCACAGATACATTGACTCCCAAAATGGTGCAACCGAGTTTGTTGTGATGATGACAGCATGTGAATTGGGTCAATACAATGTTTATCTAATACATCTTTGCAAGGTATAACCAAATAATATTGTAGATGTGTAGTTATTAAGATTGATTAGCTACTTGTTCATCAATTTGGCTACTGGAGCTGCATACTCCTGAGGAGTTGAGATGATTTGAGGAATGCCTTCAGTTCAACGAACAGGGCTGGTTAGAGTGTAAGGTCTTTGATAATTTGTTAAGAAGCTCTTAGTAAATTTCTAATATGATTATTATTATAATTTACTTCAGAGTTATATTTATCTTTGAAAATTTTAAGTATAACATTTCTTTAGGCATCAGTGGTCCTGGTGTTTGTTGTTTTTGACATTACCAAATGTTCGTCAGAGTGGTTGTCATCATCACACATTGTATTATGGGTTTTGCTCTGTAATTGACCAGAGCATAACTGATCATGCGTTGTGCCGTCACAACACTAGTTAGTTTCAGAACTTACACAACTCACTCAGAGAGAGATAGCTGTGTCAAGTGATGCAAGCCTTTAGAATCCAAGGTTGTTTTCCCACTGTGCAAAGTTGTAATTTCTGCTTCTTTGGTTGCTATTGTAGGTCGTGTAGAGCAACTTGTGAGGGATTTTGGCACTTCCTGGAAGCAAGCCATTGAGATGATCAACCAAGACGTTATGAGATCCTTTACTAATTTCAAGAATGGAACCAGCATCTTACAAGTATGTAAACCAAGTATAAATTTCCCTTTTTAAAATGTGCGCCATGTTGTTGTTGTTGTTTTTTCTGGATGTATTTTTGTATCATATGTAAATCCTAACTATTTTTAAAGTAGTAATTTGATGTACATTGTATTGTTTTTAATTGCAAACTTTGTAGCAATTTAGCCCCTGGGCTACAAATCGTTGTTTTAATAAACCAGAAATAATAATAAAAATAATAATAATAATAATAATAATAATAAACCACACTCCTTGAGATCATAGAATTTTGAATAAGAAGAAAATGCAGCTTCATAATGTTGAATGATATTGTAATGCCATCAGAGTAAAAAACACTTTCAACTCGAGACTACATAAAATCGAACAAGCCGGCAATTTTTGCAACTTAATGCTGATATACAGGCCAAACTATAAAGAAGGATTCAATAAAAGTCACATGTGAAAGTTTCATCTGAATACAGTGTCTACTTGCTGAGAAAACAGCAAAAAACTGTCACAGTGTTTTCACATGAAAGTCAAATCCATCCACGTTTAGCGAGGTGACAACGGGTAGCTGTGCATCACTGGCTGCAGCATTCATGAAAAGATACAAACCCTCAGAAGTCTGAGAAATGATTCAGGCATGAATCAATCATTTTCAGATTCAAATGTTTTGCAAACCATATTACTTCGAAGGGGTCTTTCTCAAAATTGTTCATACTATCAACAGCTGCAGTGCCTCTCACCATGTTATGGTCATTCAATTTTGTGAGTATTATCAATCTATGACCCTACCTTTAAACATTGGTAGCAATGACTGTGGCCCGATTCAAGATGAATGCTTGACAAACAGTTTGGAGATGCTGTACATGCTGAAAAAAAAACATGTACTCTGGTGTTGAACTCGAGTTTCCTGGGGTTTCAGGCCTAGAATTACATGGAGGCCATGGCCTCTGTTGCCCTTGTCTTGGCCTTGATGCCCCATCATAAGTTTCCCATACACTTTAAGATTTTCCAATGGAAGTGCCCTTTGAAAAAATTAGTATGGCTTGCCCTTTCCAGGATGAAATTCCAGGTCTGGGGTTTGTTACTATAAATCGTTGTGTTGGTGCAACAAGGTCATATCTCACGCAAACACGCTCTGTGCAACAAAGTCGTATCTTAGTGTCCATTGACTTTGTGTGTACATCCGGTTTATTTGAAGTGAGTAATGACCTTTCGATATTCTAAAACTTGCTATTCACGTCAATGCTTATTTTGGAGATACTACCTTGTTGCATAGACAGAGCGGAATGTAGTAAGTGGAAAATTGTTTTACAAAGTGCTATTTTTTATGCCCAAAGCCACCCGAAGGGGCATTCAGTTTCCGACATGTCCTTCTGTCGGTGTGTGTGTGTGTGTCTAGCAATCATTGTCCGAACGATAAGAAGGACTTCGCATATCAACTCCAAACTTGAGATCCCTCGGAAGCCAGCTGCTTGTGGACACCCTAGGACAAATGTCAAGGTCAATTTGGCTAAAACAAAAGAAAGTTGTCTGAGCAATAACTCAAGAAGGACTTGGCATATTGGCATATCAACTCCAAACTTGGTGTGTTGATTGGTCTTGGGATCCATCAAAAGCCTTCTTCTTTTTTTTGGGGGGGGGGACCACCTAGATCAAATGTCTAGAAACAGACTGGTGTGCAGGGCATTTGTGTAATGTGTTTACCAAACACGGCTTTTCTTGTTTGAAACTGTCTCTATTGTATTCTAATCTATGTTAATTCCCACGGTTTGTTTCAGAGCACCTTGACCCAGCTGATTCAGTACTATCACCGCTTCCAGAAGATTCTCTCTCAAGCCCCCTTCAAAAACATGGCTGTGCGTGGGGAGCTCATCAATATTCATCATCTCATGGTAGAGGTAAAGAAGTTCAAACCTGCTTTCTAAAACAAGGAATTTGAAACTCTTGCAAGGTTTTCAATATTTGGCCCCAATTTAATCAGAATGCTTTACCCTATGTGATTTTTCATTGTTTCACCAAAATTTGTTAACGATTCCGGACTCGGGCCTACCCCTTCAGATTTTTTTTCAATTTTTGACCAAATTTGATAAAAATGCTGGACTTAGGCCTACCCCTTGTGTTATTTTTAAATTTTGCCAAAATTTGACAAAAATGCTGGCTTTATCCCTTGTGATTTCCTCAAAATTGATAAGGGAGCGTGTCAAATCTCAGCCACATTCCCATCCAAATCAAATGTTCCCATTTCGATGTTCCTGATTTGAAGACTGCGAACACATTGGAATGTCCTAATGGGAACATGCTCGCAATCCACTTTTGGAACAGTGAACATGCCCTGTCGGACGGGGCAACGTTCTGTTTGGATCGTTCCAAGCGATCCGACTTTTGGGATGCTCTCTAAACATGCTGGAAAAATTGCAGAATTAAATATTTATATAATGTAATAAAAAAACACTTAAATAAATTGCTATAAATATGTAAATATTTAGTTATTATTACTACTAATTATGTGTATGCTTGAACATAAACTCATGTGAAGCCTCTTGTGTGCTTGTAAGGTCGGGATGAACTGAATCGCATAAATCCGACATTGAAACTATCCAACATTTGTTTCTATATTGTAATCAGATGGTTGAACCCAGGTTAAACGTCAACATTTTTAATTAGAAAGCAAACAGGCTGCAGTTTGTTTTCTCTCATTGATTGTACAAGAGTTATATGTAGGAATTTGTCATTTGTATCAATGATAATTGTTGGCATGATGATCAATGTTATTTGGAGAACCTGATGTAATCTTGTCTTCAATGAAGATAAACATTTCACATAGACAAATATTATCTAGATTCAAAAAGAAGCTCTCAGATCTTTTCTACTCAGGGAGAGGAATAGGCTCCAAACTAGTAATTTCAACAAATTATTCAAATTCCTGTATTCTCTCCAAGAAGAGGATAGGAAAAAAGTTATGTTCTGATTTAAATCAAATCCACAAGTTACTGTCCTTTTGTGTTCCCGTTCAGTTCAGGTTTTTTTTAAATTGTAATAAAGTTGCCTGTGTTTGTTATCATGTATCAATCCTCTATTGTTAGATATGTAATATCACCTTTTGTTCATTATCCTTTGGTTTCTAGTGACTGACTATGTACTTAATGTATTGATATATCCAGTATTTGCATTTATGTTTCACTCAAAGAAAACAAAAAATAAATATCTATATCTATATATATGTGTAGGATCGGCCCAAATTTGATAAAAAGTACTGGACTTACCCCTTGTGATTTTATCCGTTTTTTGCCCAAATTTGATAAAAAGTACTGGACTAACCCCTTGTGATTTTATCCGTTTTTTGCCCAAATTTGATAAAAAGTACTGGACTAACCCCTTGTGATTTTATCCGTTTTTTGCCCAAATTTGATAAAAAGTACTGGACTAACCCCTTGTGAATTTATCCGTTTTTTGCCCAAATTTGATAAAAAGTACTGGACTAACCCCTTGTGATTTTATCAATTTTTTGCCCAAATTTGATATAAAGTACTGGACTAACCCCTTGTGATTTTATCCGTTTTTTGCACAAATTTGATTAAAAGTACTGGACTAACCCCTTGTGATTTTATCCGTTTTTTGCACAAATTTGATAAAAAGTACTGGACTAACCCCTTGTGATTTTATCAATTTTTTGCCCGAATTTGATAAAGAGTACTGGACTAACCCCTTGTGATTTTATCCGTTTTTTGCACAAATTTGATAAAAAGTACTGGACTAACCCCTTGTGATTTTATCCGTTTTTTGCCCAAATTTGATAAAAAAGTACTGGACTAACCCCTTGTGATTTTATCCGTTTTTTGCCCAAATTTGATTTAAAGTACTGGACTAACCCCTTGTGATTTTATCCGTTTTTTGCCCAAATTTGATAAAAAGTACTGGACTTACCCCTTGTGATTTTATCCGTTTTTTGCCCAAATTTGTAAAAAAGGACTAGACTTACCCCTTGTGATTTTATCCGTTTTTTGCCCAAATTTGATAAAAAGTACTGGACTTACCCCTTGTGGTTTTATCCGTTTTTTGCCCAATTTTGATAAAAAGTACTGGACCAACCCCTTGTGATTTTATCCGTTTTTTGCCCAAATTTGATAAAAAGTACTGGACTTACCCCTTGTAATTTTATCCGTTTTTTGCCCAAATTTGATAAAGAGTACTGGACTAACCCTTTGTGATTTTATCCGTTTTTTGCCCAAATTTGATAAAAAAGTACTGGACAAAAATACTGGACTTACCCCTTGTGATTTTATCAATTTTTTGCCCAAATTTGATATAAAGTACTGGACTAACCCCTTGTGATTTTATCCGTTTTTTGCCCAAATTTGATTAAAAGTACTGGACTAACCCCTTGTGATTTTATCCGTTTTTTGCACAAATTTGATAAAAAGTACTGGACTAACCCCTTGTGATTTTATCAATTTTTTGCCCAAATTTGATAAAGAGTACTGGACTAACCCATTGTGATTTTATCCGTTTTTTGCCCAAATTTGATAAAAAGTACTGGACTTACCCCTTGTGATTTTATCCGTTTTTTGCCCAAATTTGTAAAAAAGGACTAGACTTACCCCTTGTGATTTTATCCGTTTTTTGCCCAAATTTGATAAAAAGTACTGGACTTACCCCTTGTGATTTTATCAATTTTTTGCCCAAATTTGATAAAAAAAGTACTGGACTAACCCCTTGTGATTTTATCCGTTTTTTGCCCAAATTTGATAAAAAGTACTGGACTTACCCCTTGTGATTTTATCCGTTTTTTGCCCAAATTTGAGAAAGAGTACTGGACTAACCCCTTGTGATTTTATCCGTTTTTTGCCCAAATTTGATAAAAAAGTACTGGACAAAAATACTGGACTTACCCCTTGTGATTTTATCCGTTTTTTGCCCAATTTTGATAAAAAGTACTGGACAAAAAGACTTGACTTACCCCTTCTGATTTTATCCATTTTTTGCCCAAATTTGATAAAAAGTACTGGACTAACCCCTTGTGATTTTATCGATTTTTTGCCCAAATTTGATAAAAAGTACTGGACTAACCCCTTGTGATTTTATCCGTTTTTTGCCCAAATTTGATAAAGAGTACTGGACTAACCCCTTGTGATTTTATCCGTTTTTTGCCCAAATTTGATAAAAAGTACTGGACTAACCCCTTGTGATTTTATCAATTTTTTGCCCAAATTTGATAAAGAGTACTGGACTAACCCCTTGTGATTTTATCCGTTTTTTGCCCAAATTTGATAAAAAAAGTACTGGACTAACCCCTTGTGATTTTATCCGTTTTTTGCCCAAATTTGATTTAAAGTACTGGACTAACCCCTTGTGATTTTATCCGTTTTTTTGCCCAAATTTGATAAAAAGTACTGGACTTACCCCTTGTGATTTTATCCATTTTTTGCCCAAATTTGATAAAAAGTACTGGACTTACCCCTTGTGATTTTATCCATTTTTTGCCCAAATTTGATAAAAAGTACTGGACTAACCCCTTGTGATTTTATCAATTTTTTGCCCAAATTTGATAAAAAGTACTGGACTAACCCCTTGTGATTTTATCCGTTTTTTGCCCAAATTTGATAAAAAGTACTGGACTAACCCCTTGTGATTTTATCCGTTTTTTGCCCAAATTTGATAAAAAGTACTGGACTAACCCCTTGTGATTTTATCCGTTTTTTGCCCAAATTTGATAAAAAGTACTGGACTTACCCCTTGTGATTTTATCCGTTTTTTGCCCAAATTTGATAAAAAGTACTGGACTTACCCCTTGTGATTTTATCCGTTTTTTGCCCAAATTTGATAAAAAGTACTGGACTAACCCCTTGTGATTTTATCCGTTTTTTGCCCAAATTTGATAAAAAGTACTGGACAAAATACTGGACTTACCCCTTGTGATTTTATCAATTTTTTGCTGAAATTTGATAAAAAGTACTGGACTTACCCCTTGTGATTTTATCAATTTTTTGCCGAAATTTGATAAAAATGCTTGAATAACCCCTTGTGATTTTATCCGTTTTTTTAATAATAATAATAGTGGCTTCTTGTATAGCGCTCAAAATTCAGTATTTTCCTGCAAGGTATTGTCGAGCTATGTTTTAAAGTGTTAGACCTATTCCTTTACATAGCACAATGTAATGGTTTCAAGGTGCTGTGGCGCAATATGCTGCCAATCAAACCAGGAACACCGGGGCGAACCCCTTCTCTTTTCGATAAGTGCACTGGGTTCTTTTACGTGCATTACACAACACACGGGACCTACGGCTTTACGTCCCATCCGAAGGACGAAGCTATAATGCTTAAGTGTCTTGCTTAATGACAAAAGTGTCAAGACCGGGACTCAAACCCACACTCCGCTGAACAGAAACACCAGCTTTAGTCCGGCGCTCTTATCTGCTCGGCCACGACACGGGTAAGTCTGGCATTTTTGTAACAGGGTTTTATTCACCTTCATCCACACATCATTTTAGATCTCCAATAAAGGAGAGTTATAGACGCTGAAGAAACCGAGTCACTTTCTGCTTGTTTGATTGTTGGCATATCATTTTAATACACATATACACATTAGAGACATTTTACACTGTTGCCATCATTACACGTATATACACAGCAAATCCGTATGGCATTTGAAGTCATTTACATGAACGCATTATACATAAACTTTAAGCATTTTATTATCTGCAAAACTCGCCAAGTCAAAAAGTTTGTCTCTGCTGAGTGCGATAATGCTTGGTACATGTACATATTTTACACTTCATATAAATACCGTCGTCAATAGTACACAGTGGTTTAACATCAATGCAATTTACTCCATATGTGTGCTTTGATCTCATCTCAAATAGTTGACAAATGTTAAATATGTTACAAGTACATGTACATTCCGGTGATAAACCTCAACATTAAACCAAAACTTAATTACCCTTTTTACATTCTTTAAACAGGAATGTGTTCTTTACTTAAAGATAATCTATAAAAAACAATCCATCTCTTTGTACGGTAACTTGAAATTGCTGCAATTTCATCCCAAAATTTAAACGAAAAAAAAAAAATTGTAACAAACTAAAAAACTAAGAGTCTTTAGAAGTGGAAGCAAAAATTAAGACTCCTGAACTCGGACATAATTTCTGCATCTTTTAAACTCATTACAAATAGAAAATAAATTAAAAATATTGCAGTACAAAAGATCCATGCAAATAAATTAACGAATACCAACCTAATATATAAGACGTAGATTTTGGATAAAATTAATAAATTGCTGTCATAACTCGGCTGGTGAAAAGTGTAACTTAATGCTATATATGAAGAAATTATGTATAAATCACAACCAGTGTTTGTAATAAATGTTTTGCCAACTTTTTAAATTATATATTAAGGTAATTGAACTATGAGTTTTTTCTTCTACAATATGCATTTTTGTCGTTCAGTTAATATGCCTTTAAAGAAATATGTTGGTTATTCTTTATTTTTAAAATACAAAAAGGAAGATAAATGGCTTAATCTGTGGGTTTACAATTATACGTGTACTTATTCCATGGTAGTAAATATAGCATAAAAAGCACCTAGGAAATTCAGCCGATGTCACAGGTGTCAGGTGGTGAAAAAAAAAAGTCTAATTGAGTATCAATTTGGGGTCCTTTTTAAAAAATATACATGAGTAAACAAAACACAAACAAAAAACATAGAAAATCCTCCTAGAATGAGGTCCAAACAACTCTTGCACGATATTTGCACGATAAATATCAACTCTTGCCCGATATTTGACAACTGTATGGAAGAAACCTTTGGTTCTCATGTATTTTGCTGTCGTAGTGAGAAAGGGGAAAAAAAAGTGAAAAAAATGAGCCGGACATCTTGGAAAAATCAGTGAAGAAAAAAGAAGGGGGGTCCTCCTCTTTCCTTTTTTAAAAACAGTTTTATGCTAAACAAGTTTTTAATTGTTGTTTCATCCAATCAAATTTCAAGAGCTATTCGTTCTTATTCTCTATCATTAAGAGCTTGAACGTGTTACACAATAACTTATGCACGCTTTTTATGAAAAAATATGGCTTCTCCAAATGTTTTATCACCAATTGGTCAAGAATTCTATACAAAATTGGCCCTTCGAATTCAGCTGATACCTTGACTGTGTTACACTTAAACTGGACAGCACTAAACGTAATGCAACGACCTGATCTACATGGAGTACTGTATTAGCACCAACTAGACAAATTTTTGGCAAACTACCGTCGACATTCCACAGATATACTGGTGACGTTTTAGGTTATACTTAACTATTCTTATACAGCATCCCATAGTTTGTTATACACATTGGCCCTGAACGTTAATGCTTCATACTTTTCTTACAGCTTAGTTGTATATTATATCACTTAGAAAAAAAACATAGTTGATGTCGTTCTCTGGGATTCTGGATTCAATTGTCAGTGTTTGAAATATAGAAAAAACGCTTACAATGTGGTTATATTTTTACAGTTTGCCACAGCCTATGTAAACTACCTGCAGCATTTGTGGCAATACATCATATAAACTCAGAGTATGATCATCTCTTTGGCATATTATAACTTCAGTGATTTTGTTAATATTTACACGCAAGACAAATATTTAGCTCTGTAATACTAATTTCCACTTTATAACCAACAAGAATAAAACAAAAATAACAACCCACCAATCAACCGATTGAGCAATCAACCAGTTGATCAGCTAATAAATGAAAAAGACCAACAGTAAAAAAACAAATCACCCCAAAACAAACCCAATTACACCAACAAATTTGACCAAATACTATTGCATACATTACCAAAAGGTAAGGACTAAGCATTGACCCAATTCCCTTGGCGTCATCATCACAATAATCTTGGTTGTGCCATATTGGCAGTCAATACCCTAGGTGTTATACAGTGTAGTGCGCATGCGGCGGTTACATGCTTACCCACAATGTTTGCATGCAATTCCACTCTCAAAATGGCGAGCAGAATAAACAGTGGCTGAGTATGACTTCAGTACAAGGGGTCAATATAAAGATGTTAAACATTATATGCACAAAAGAGGCATCTTGCTTACCCCATCAACAACACCCCCCCCCCACACCAACTTTTTGAAGAGATTGTTTTCAAGGATTAGAAGACAAATCCCAAACCCTTGTAAAGGAAATATCGCATGCAATTGCTGAGTTAATGTTTCGGGCGAAAAAAGTACACTCAATATCAAGACGAGGCTGTGTAAACTTGTTGACGTTAAAACCTTACTTGGTAACGAGCAATGGAGAGCTGTTGATAGTAGAAACGGCTCCCTCTGAAGTAACGTAGTTTTTGAGAAAGAAGTAATTTCTCAGTAAAATATTTGAATTTATTTTGAGACCTCACGCGTGAGGTCTCGAAATCAAGCAATCAAGCATCTGAAAGCACATAACTTCGTGTGACAAGGGTGTTTTTTCTTCTAATATTATCTCGCAACCTCGACAACCAATTGAGTTCAAATTTTCACAGGTTTGTTATTTTGTGCATATGTTGAGGTACACCAAGTGAGAAGACTGGACTCCTTAAAATTGCTTCGCAAATAGGTTGGAAAAAGACCGATTTTGAAGAAATTGTTTTAAATGGTACACGAGTGACTCACAAGCTTTTAAAAAAAACTCAAAACAAAAAACGATGGAATTTCACAGCTGCTTGTTTGAAGTTGGAAAGTAATGACATGGAAATGGAATCGAGACATGGAATCAGGTTTGGTTCATGAACCAGATGCTTACTTGATAACTAAGTAAAAACAAAGTGCATGAGTTTGTATTAGACCCATGTCATAAATCTTAATGAAATTAACGAACGTGAAAGAAAGATGCAATTATTTCCAAGTAAACCCTCAAAACACTTTTAAAATGCACATAGATTTGTTTAAACATAAACTCGGACGACCGTCCGCAAACACTCTTTAACAAAAATTGTAAAAATTCACACACAAAGGTACTTTATTGGCAATGCTCTTTGCAGTTTGCACATAAAAATATACGTTTGCAGTGGTGACCACACAAACACGTCACATACACGTTCAGAATCTGAGCTTTTTGGAGGTGACAGATGCAGTTGCCCCCTGGTCTACGCCTTTATGCCCAATGGAATTGTCCTAATCGGATTGACAAGACTCCCCATGCTCCTATGAGGACAGGCACACCATTAAAATAGTGTCCAACAGCTTAAAAAGAAGCCTCCAGTACCACGGACTGCCACAAAGTACCATACCTTCTAGGCTAGCAATGGGTGCATAGGTTTCAGTAGCCTATAAACCAGAGGGGGGCGGAAGCCTCCACTCCTTGCCCCACCAAATGAGACCGAAAAAAATGCTCAAATGATTGGCTTGATAGTCCTCCATGTCTCTGCCCCAGCTTGCCCCCCCCCTCCCAACTGAAAATGCCTGAAAATGATGGGTTTTTTCTGTTTGTACAGCTGGTATATGTGGAAACCCCATAGCTTGTGTACTGTGGACTTCAGCCTCCTGTGGTATTTTGTAGACAAAGCCAGTTGGGCAGGAGAGTGTGCCGATAGTAATAGGGTCCAACTGCCACACAGCGTTGGACTCGGTTAGAGTGAGAAAGGATCCTATGGAGTTCTTGACTGAGAAAAAAAAAACAACCTGCCTGCCCCTCAAGAATTAAGTTTAGTACCTGTAGTTAAACACGGAAAATTCTTCAACAATTGGCTGCACAGATAACCTCGTTTAAAACTGCACTGGCTGGAAATTGTGCATACACCAGGCACCACTGTGTATAAATTATGTATTTGTTTCTATACAAAACAGCAGAAGAGCACTTAAACAGTTATTGATGTTGACGCAGACACACATACATGAAGCTGATTTTCTTCAAAGTTACATGGCTCCTTAGAAAAGTTTCCAATAATTCCACAACGGAGACCTTGCGTTACATTTGCGACAGTATGGGTATGCTGAAAGTTTTGCTGAAAATGTACAAGTATATGTTCAGTTCTGAGTTGCATAAAAGTGTGACAGCACTGTGATTGCATGAAAGCTTTTGATTTGAAACGCCCCCACACCCCCAAAAAAGATAAGAAAACGTTTCTTTTTCTTTTTAAAAAGACTGCCACACGAAAAGAAAGCACAAGTTTCAAAAATGATTTCCAATTGTTGAGTTTGTCACCTACAAAGACCTTAATTTATACTTTTTGCCCGTTTGTGTTTTTCTCCCCAGAAAAAACTGTCGGGACTTTCCAACCAACAAGGGTGCTTTTCACAGAGTAAAAAGTGATTAGTTAAAAAAGTAAAGTATATCAAAAAATATCCATATTGTTTTTGACTCTCTTCTGCATATGTGCAGAACAAACACATGAGTGTACCTTGGATAAAGTCTGGACCTCATTTACATACATATCTACACCTTTAGGATTGTATTTGGATACAGGGAATCGGACACAAAATGACAGAGGTTACAATTAGAATTCAATTTCTGGTTCTACTGGGGAAATCCTTGCCTTCCGCCTGTCTTGTATTCTATTGAGAACCATTGCAGTGTCCGTGAGCAGAGAGTCAAATATGGCCTCTGTCAGCTGCATCTTGACGGCTAACTCATCGTCATCATAGTCCACCCACTCCTGCTCTTCTTCCCTCAATTCAAGAGTCAATATCTCGTCCACGTGGTCTTTCTTCTTCTTCCCGAATCGATTCATGGCCGGGTCAATCTTGGGTCGGCCGGTCAACCCGGTGACAAACAACGCACGGTCCTCGACCACCCGTGCAATGTCCGGAAGCTCCCGCGGGGGTCTATCGAAGAAGTACTTCCGCGGTCGTCTCTTCGGTTTCATCCAGAGCGGTTGCTCGCCTAGCTCCTGCTCACCAGTGATATCCTGGTAGGCCTCCCCAACAAGATTAAACACTAGTCGCTTGTAGGATTTGCGGCTCGTTGATTCTATGTCCGAACCCTTGGAATCATCCCCCAGGATCTCCTGAGGGGGTGAGATGGAACTGGTCAGCTCATTCTGTAGAGCTTTTTCATGGAAGACTCGGATCGACTGATCCACCAGTGATTTGACTTCTTTGCGATTATGCGGCACTGCATAAAACGGTTCTTGAGCAATACGTGTCAGATCCAGCCTGTTAATCTCTGGGGTACCCGGCACTGGGGTTCCAGGGACAGGGGTACCAGGAATAGGAGTGGCGATTGGGGTATCCTGATTGCGCACTGGTACCTGTATGATGCTTTTGCTCTTGGGCATCGAGCCAAAATCATCGTCGAACCATTCCTGCTCTCCGAATAAATCTCCCTCAAAAATGTCGGCTCCGAGTTGCTGCATCTGTTCCAGCCTCTCACTAAGAGCCTCAGGGTTGATCCCGCTTGGTTCCCCAAACACAGGAGATCCCGGTCTGGCAACAGGGACCTGGTCTTGGTCCTTCAGATCAAAGTGGTTTGTTTCCACCTTAACACGGTTGATGAAGATGTCATCGTCCAGCGTGGTCTCTTCTAGATTGACAGGGCTCTCACTATCTGGTGTATATGGGGTGGTGTTTCTTACAAAAGGGGATGCAGAGGGGGTGTCGGGGGACGGAGACTTCAGAACCGGCGAGGGCGATGGTGACCCGGGCAACGATTCACTGGATTTAAGCTCATCATGTTGCTTCTCAGAGCGTTTCCTTCTCAGAGAGATCAGTTCAGTGACAGCATCAGTCAGCAGAGCCTCAGTGGTTGAATCAATCTTTCTCCTGATAACCGTGGTCCGGGTTTCTTGCTCCTCCTTATCTTTATCATCAACTTTAACTTCTCTCACAGAAACTTCATCTCTTGGAGATTTGACTGCATCATCAGGAACCAGCATCTTCAACAGAGAGGTGCTCGGCCTCTCTGTTGATGAACTTCTTTCAGGGGTCTTCTCACTGTTAATCTCCTTAATGACGTCTTCTTCTGGAGTCTGTTTCATACCTGTGATGGTCTTCACTGTGTCTTTAAGTACATCAACAGTCAGTTGATCAGTAATGGAGTCGACAAGTCTCTCCTTTGCTGAGGTGGGGGCTACTTCTTGTTCAGGGGCTCCTCTGGGTGTCTCAGCACTCTCCGAAGTGGGAAACATATCCTTGATGTCTTCCTCGTGGAAGGACTCCACAGCGGCTGCTGCTGAATTGATCAGTCGCGCAAGGGCTGCGTCGTCTGTCATTGGCTCCGAGAAATCCTCAGCAACAGAGTCTTCATCGGTGGCTTCTGATTTCAAGACCTGAGCTAGAGGTTTCATTGATTCAGAGGGCGTCTTGGAGGAGAGGGAAGACACTGGGGAATGCTGTTTTCTCTGCTCGGGTTCTGACCCCTCTGATACCATACTCACAACATCTTCCTCAATTGATGAGTCCTGTTTGGACTCAACTCTAGGTGACTCCTTTGTGAGGTGTTCCAGCCTGTCGGCGGTAACGAACATTCCATGACTTGCTTTACAATGAAAGTAAACATGTCCATCCAGGGAGCCATCATTTGTTCCCTGTGGCTCATCCAATTCAACACCTCCCCAGGGCCCGGGGGCAAAGTGGGTCACCCCTTTGAACAGAAGAGAACCCTTTTGCTTATTATTCACAATCACACGGTCTCCAATTTCATAGCCAGTAAAGTCTTGTGATATCTCCAGGAGTTCGTCATTTGGAGAGGCGACGGGAGTCCTTTCTTCTTCTTCGCTGATGCTATCCTCCTGTTCTCTGTCCAGTTTTCTCTCAGAGATTGTAACTTCAGGAGCTGCTTCCGGTGTGTCTCTTGTTCTCTCATCTGGCCCCTTGTCAGCTGCTAAATTGAAGGTCAGCTTTCCTCCGCTTGTTACACTTACTTCAGAGGGCTCACTAGCTATTGATAACTGCTCGCTGATATCGTCGTCAGTGTCTGAGAGGCTCTCCTTGTTCTTCACTCCAACTGACACAGAAGACTCAACAAATTCATCACTGTAACTCACTCCTGATTGCTCACTGTGAGTCCTGGATCGATGTGAGGACACAGTTCTCACCGAGCTCGAGTAAGACAGCTCGCTTCTCTGGGAGAGGTCTTCAATGGAAGAGACTGGAAGACGAGATGGGGAGCCTTTCCCAGAAAGGTTGAGAATTCCATCATTGTCCGGCTTTGGAGGTTCTGTTCTTTTATTGTCTTTCTGGTGAAGGTCAAGCAGCCTTGGTGTAGACCGCACTGAATCCAGAGATGCTGAACTTGCTGTCGACAGAACCTCCTCTGGGACACTGGAAGCTTCAGACAGTTCTCTTTCCAATGAGGCCTGACTCTTCAACTCGTCATTGACTTGAGGTTCTCTGCTTGAGTTCAACCTCGGGGACTCCTTCAGAGACACTTCATCCGGTGTGGCAGAAGCAGAACTATAAGCTGATTGAATCTCCTCAGAAATCTCCGACACCACGGAGGAATCCCTCAGCCCCTCTTGGTCCTCAGACTGCTGAGGTCCTTTTTTCTGGCGACGGACATCCTTCTCAGTTTTCTTGTCCATGATGGCCCTCTGTGAGTCCTCATCCGAAACACTATTTGCCGTCTTAACACTGGCCTCCTCAGGTGGACTGAAGCTGTTCCTCTCTGGCTTTGTGGTGGGCGTTGAAGTCTTGAGAGGAGCTGGTGTAGTATCTGGAGGAAATAATCATCAAAGGATTTTAAATAAAAGGTAGGAATTTTTTTTTTTTTTTTAATTCCTGTTTCACTGCATTGATTAGATTGAAGGTGAGAATCAGTACTGGCAAAATGGTCTAAAACTAGAATTAGAGTATGTTGAAATGGTTGCATTTCAACCTTCTGATAACCCCCTCAAGTTATAGATTTGAACAAGCTTCAGGGAAGAGTATCCTCAACACTAAAGAAGTAGATGAAGTCTGACATAATAAAGAATGAATTTATAAAAAGTTTTAAATTTCTCATCCCTGATAAATGTCCACAGTAGGAAAGCAGGCCTTCTAAACAGGTGTCAACTTGAACAAGGTTTCACACATAAACTTGTTTTCATTCAATCATTGATCCCAGAGCTGCCACCAATTGTATCTTGCAATCAGGGAGATTTTTGTCCAACAGCAAGGGAGATATTTAGAATTACCTTGAACATAATAGGGACAAAGTTTCCATAATCAGGGCGATTTTCCAATCTGTACACTCAATCATGGAAAGATTGGTTTATTTTCAGAGTCCTCATCAGAAACGCTATTTACTGTCTTAACACTAGCCTCCTCAGGTGAACTGAAAGCTGTTCCTCTCTGCCTTTGTGGTATTATTCCTTCGAGTACAGCTTGAACAAAGGTTACCTTGTAGTGCAGGATTGTTCTATTGTTTAAAGGACCCATAAGTGCCACTGCAGAATCAGCGAGAGTTGGCAGCTCTGTGATCCTATCATTGACAATGACTGACATAACAATTTACACCCACCTTCAGCATGACGAGGTGTCGTTGGGGGAGTGAACACCGAGCTGAACGAAGAGTAAGACGGGTCTCTCCCTGATCCGGCCTCGTCATCCACGCTGGACCGACTGGAGACACTGCCCTCCGACACCGATCGCTTCTTCCTGATGGACCCGAGTTCGGCCCCTCCCTCCCTGCTGCTGTCGGAGGCCGTGCGCTGGCGTAGAGACCGGGCGTGAGATCGATCTTTGAGTCGCTGGGATTCTGAGACTCGTGGCTGTTTGATCTGGGGCTTGACTGTGACGGAGGTCGTCTTAGGGGCTGCCTCTGATTCTGTCTTTAATTCTGCCTTGGTTTTTTCAATCAGCTTTTCATATGACTACAAAAAAAATACATATACTCATCAGACATTTTTTAACAGAATATTCAAAGATCTAAAGCATTTAATTTCTCATAAACTTTGTTTTAAAAAAAACAAACAAACAAAAAACAAAAAACAAAACAAAACTATTTTAAACTTAAAAGTACTGTCTGTTGACCACTGGTGTTAACTTTTCTTATCTGTAAATTATCTTAGGGTGTACCAGAAAAGAGTTCATTTCAATTAGTCACAGCATTTTTGTTTTACTCAGAAAATATAATTAGTGAAGAAAGAAATTGCATTTTGTTTTATGTACCTCTAACTGTTTTTTGAGACTAGCTTCCTGTGCCTTGAGTTTCTCTCGCTGCATTCGTTTTTGCTGACGCCTTAGCTTCTCTGCCTCCATTTTACGTTTCCGAAGTTCTACCTCCAGAGCCTTTACGCGGCCCTCAACGTCACTCTGATCTGATGCAATTTCTGTCCAAAGAAAGCAAAATTTGATAAAGTTAGAGTGTCAGTAAAAAACAAAACCATAACTCAATTGCCCACAAGGTCTTGTTCAAACAAACTAACACACACGTTTGTCGACCCCGTAAATGTAGGACTTCTCTTAGTTCTACCGGTGTTTGGACGCAGTGTTATTTGGGTCACCCCCCATTTGTACACAAAACCCAAGTAAGGTAATCCTCAGTCTGTCAGAACACCTTGATCCCTTTTGTTAAAGTCCTCCGTTTCAACTGGTAGCTAACCCAACCCCACCTTAACGGGTCTCCTATTGTTGTGGTATCGTTCCCTTTTCGAAGTAGAGACTTGTAATTTCCCCCCCATTTCATCACATGTTTCATTAGGACTTTACTATTGGAAAATGAGTGTATCACAAAACTGAACTTGACCTTAGGGTCCATCTTTAACCTTCAATGGCTATACTTAGGGGCCCCTAACTCTCTGGAGTGAAGTACTAGGATCCTTCCCCGCTCTCCCATGTCATGGCATAAATCCGTTTACTGATGCAGTACTCAATCCAACAGATTCAAACAAAACATGCAGTTGGATTTCAAGAGATAAGATGTTTAAAGGGTAAATCAACAAAATGAAAAAAACAAAAAACTTACCAGACACAGTTTGGGAGAATGACTTCTCCGACTCCGACCCGCTCTCGGACTCCATGATCCTACGGTGCGGGGACAGGGGTGCCCGGAACGACTCCAGGGTGGAAGAGGAGCGCTGAGGGCCAAGAAGAGACTTGGTCGGGGTGAGGGTGTGGTCAGCTGTATCGAAGGAATCACTCGCGTAATCCTCGGGAATGGACTTGGTGTGTGTCAATGTGTCGTCACTGGACATGTTACTCGCAGTAGGTATCCGGGGAGAGCTACAGAGGGCAGCAAAACAGTGGTTTGGTCAGATTTCAGATTAATACATGTACACTCATATGTTGCACCAAAAAATTGAGCACATTTCCGTTGTTTGATCTCAGCAATAGACTGTGCAAGTCTCAAGAGAAAATAACAGGAACGAAGACAGGCCTGTATCCTGTACTTTTCTCCTTGGTAATCTAGGAGGAAATTGTAAATTTCTAATGAAACATTTTAAGGGGCACCAATGCAATGGCGGAGGGCAACAAAGGCAATTGCCTCCGTGAAGTATCAGGAAGACTCTACTTTTCTATGAAACTTTTTTTTAAATTTTGTTTTGAAAATATAGATACTCATAGCAATTTGTTGTGAACACAATTTAAATTTTTATATCATATACATTTAATAAATTTAAAACAAAAACAAAAATTAAACTTGGGACAGGATGCTTATTTTTTATAAACCCCTTTTGCCCAACTTTGTGCGACCATTACATAGGATTAACGACCTGGCAAAATTCTTAATTGTTTACAAGTAGCCAGTAACGGATGTCAAGTCTTATTCTCAGGTTTTCTTTCTTGATTCGTTAAAATATATTTCACTTTCATATAAATGTATTTCATGGCTAAATTTTACTTTTCCAACATGTATTACAATTTATAGCATAAAAATAACTATTGAATCAGAATCGCGCACATTAAACTAATATGGTTGGGACCAACTTGTTCCAGAAAGTTCCAACAAGTGCAGGAATTGCAGTCTATATGATTGGTTCCACATTATGTTATTCAAAAATAATCATAATGATAACCACCTTCGCAACCTCCCAAACAACAACACAAAAACAACAATCTGTAACAAAAACACTACGTGTTTATTTTTGGTGGCACTAAAATGAAAGGGGAAAAAAGAGAAAATCAGCTAAGCATTATTATTCTGAATAATAAACACTAAGGCACGGTCTAGTCAATAGCCCAGCTTGCAACACTAGTCAAGACTGCTGGGTGCTAGTCAAATTTGCTTCTTAGTTTTCAAGTAGCCCAGCGGGCTAGACAACAAATTCACCACTGTTTATAAGATTGGTGTTGGCCTGCAAATGTACAACTGAAACAAAAAGTGAAAGGCCAGAGCAGGAAGAAAACTTCCTGTGACTTTCAATGGGAAATTCGCCAAGGAAATATGCGTCTGATGACAATGGTGAACACTTTGTTATATAATCTTGTCCAAGTGAAATTTGAGCATTAGGTTCAACTCGTCACTTATAATTCTTGTGCATGTTGCATAGTTTGCAGGGTTCACTGATTTTCACACCAGATCTTTCCAGCTGAAGACTGCACAGTCTACAGTATTATAATCATTTAAAAAACCACATAACAATTTATGCATTGAGAACAAAGACTCAACTTGGCTGAAAAAAATCATACTATGATGTTTATATGAAAATAAATATCAAACTTACCTCATTTTCTTGGATGTTTCTGATACAATATCTTCTGGCACACTACTGCTGTGACTGATGTTCTCCGTGACGGACTCCCCACTCTCTCTCCTCTGCCCCTCCCCATCCCTCACCCCATCCTTTCTGCTCGGAGTCACCGATATTGAACCCTCCGAGATGTCATCAGACAAAAGGCGTGGAGATGAGTCGTGGGCGGAGTCACGCGGTGTTGCAGGAGGGAGTGCCTTCATCGGGGGACGAGGCTTGGTGTTGTCCAGTCTCCGCATTGCCTCTCGCTCCATGGTGAGGATTTGTGACTCTTCTTCGTCCAGACGTCTCTGCCATGCCAGAAGCTCCTCCGCATTCCGTCTTCGCTTCGTCAGCTGCTGTTCACGCTTGGTCAGGTACCTGCACAAAAACCACATGGCATATATAATGAGGAGTCAGGGACCGTGACCAATCTTTACCGCATATGGCATTGACATGTTAAATTAACTTACATGCATATATAGTATAAAAGCCATTGGTAACATCTGTGGGTAGTGCCAAGCACCGCACATAGCGCACAATCAAAATTAAAATGAGCTTCAAATTGCTATTGAATTGCTACAAATAAGGAGTTTGTGATGCATCACCCAGATATAAAATAGAAAACAAATATTTACAAACAATTTTGGTTGCCCAATTGTAGAGTGTTGTTTTCTCATACAATTCAATCTACGTCAGATCTTGGGGCCACGTGGAAAACAATCCTCACAACAAAGTCTGAATTGAGTAGTGGTGGTTTGCTTATCTTTTAGACTTAGTAAACGTCAAATTTCACGCTTTCAAAGGTGATGAATTAAGGAATCAAATTCCTCTGGTGGGGCACACGTGAGAAAAACTCATCGCATTAGGACAAAAGACAAAGATGTATTCAGTCCTCACGTGTAATGAACGCAACAAGAAATCCCAGGGTGTAAAAAGATGCGCTGTTCAAAAACAACCCAGCTTACAAAAATGCTCTCAGAGGTACAGAAGAATCTCATAAAATTAGATTTTATTCAAAGTTAGGAGCTAACTAGTGTTGTAGCTACACACCTAACACATGAACAAAAAAAACCACCACAGGAATCCATTTGAACACAAAAAGATCCCACATGTGTGTCAAATACCTATGGTACACATCAACACACAGTTACTGCCTGGTGAACGACTTAAAATCAATAGCAGAAGCCTTAGATTAGTTAATTAAAAAATGAACTCAAGTATTAACCACAAGGGAAACTGAGTGGGTAAACTTTAACTGAAATTTGGGTGAACTTACAAAAGAATCTAAATATTGCACATTAACACCTCTCGGATCAAAAGTAAGTTACCTCACAAACCCTGTTAGAACTGTGGTTTTGGATGTCACACGAACCCCAAAATGTTTATGAAATGTACACAAAAATAATAATAATATATAGGCCTATTCGGTTTGCGGTAACACCGTGTGTATAAATATCTACTTTGCTGTGTAGATTTTGTTCTTTAGAGAACTTGTCTTGCAATTTATTCTACTACTGCGGAGTAGATTTTCGGAATTCAGGAGACTTCTCAGTTCTGAAAAGAACTGTCCTGCTTATTAACTACTACCTGGGCGGGAGGTAGGAAATTGGCCTGGACTACTACTTTAGCTTTGTGGATCGGGGGACTTCTCATAATTAACTGCACTGCCGCGGAGTGAGTTCTTTTTGGTCTCAACGTTTCGACTAGCTTGCTCTAGTCATCGTCAGGAGACTAAATAGCAAGACAAGTTCTCTAAAGAACAAAATCTACACAGCAAAGTAGATATTTGTACACATGGTGTTACCGCAAACCGAATATATATTGATACCTCACCATGCAATGCCTCAAAACCCATATAAAATAATAATAGTAACTAACAAATAATAATAAAATAAACTGATTTCAACTTACTTCATGCTGAGTGGCTGCTGAAGTTTCTTAAGTTTCTGCATGACCTGAGCTTGCTTCTCGGCTGGTGTTAGACTCCCCTTCGGCCCACCATCCTTCTCATCATCTGTTCCTGTCCCGTGGAGCTCCTCCCTCAGCCCTGTCCCCTTCCGCTCTCCCGGACTCTCAATCGAGCCATTCGAATCGGACAAGACCTCGGGGAGGTCTGGGGACACGACCGTGGAGGCGTTGCTGGGATGGTCTTCACCGAGAGCGCCCCCTATTGACGAGGTGATGGAGATGTTGGAGAGGTCCTTCATGTGGTCTTTGACGGCCTCGGTGGCCTTGCGCATACGGAGGATCTCCTGCTGCTGGAAGAGGAACAGTTGCCGCTCGTGACTGGCTGCCTTCTGGGCTGCACGAAGACGTCGCATTTCAGCCTTAAACAAAAGACCATCATAATATTGAGATGGCACTCTATCTATGGCTGTTTGGTGCATTTCAGTTGCCATACATGTGAAAACACAAGACACAACTTGTCAACCCCCCCCCCCCGACAAAAAATTGAAGTTCGGCCCCCCCCCCCCACATTGAAATCTGGATTTTGAGATTAAACATTACCAGAATAAAAATTTTACATTTATAAGCTTTAATGTGATAACTTTGATGTTAAACAAATATCAGACAATGCATTTTTTATAACCTCTATGTCAGATTGTTTTATGAAAATAGCAAATGGCATAACAAGAGCCCTGAAAAGGGGCTTGTTTAAAGGAACATTACAGAATTGGTTTTTGCTAACAAAACAGTTGCTGACAGTGTAAGCACTTTATGTAATCCACCATATACATAAACTGACAAACTTGTAGAAGTTTGAGATGGATCGGCCATCTGGGTCACGAGAAAATAGTGAAAAAACGATTACACATTTGCATGAAATCAAATAGATTCAACAAATGAATAAAACGCTCACTGAGCGATAAACTCCAATCGGAAAATTAGTTTATTCATTTCTCATCAAATATGGCATTTCAGACAGAAATATTTCAAGGGATGTTTTCTACTATCATCATCATTAGACCGTGTAAGTTTTATGTAAATCTGTGATCAAAAAGTATATTTTACAAGTTTGTTTCTTACCAATTCTGTAATGTTCCTTTAATAAGAAAAATGCAAATGGTTTGATTTAATCAAAGTGGTGCACCCCCTTGTGACCCTAAAATCTGACTGTAGTTTCATCGCTGCATGTTTCTTACCTGTTCTTGTTGAACTTTGGCCACCAGCGCTTGTTGTCTCTTGCGAGCACTCTGCAAGGCTTCAGAATCCCCTTTCTCCTTGTGACGTCGTTTCTCATGTTCTAACCACTCCAACTCCACCTTGGCCTTCTCCAGGAGGGTCTTCTCCCGTAGCTTAAACAGTGCCCCCTGTTGCTGGGAACGAACCTCCTCGTCGCGCAACTGCTGTTTCAGCATCTCGGCTGAGAGGCGGGTGAAGGAGTCGTCCATGCCTAGAGTGAAGTTCCCGGCCTGGGGTTGCCGGACATCATACGTGGTCATCATTTTGGACTTATCCTCTTTTGGCCTGACAGGGGTACTCGAAGAGGTTGGACTGGTACCACTGGAGGAAGTCTTGCTCCTAGTGTCACTGGAGTAACTACTATAGCTTGACTGCTTGTTATCAGGGATATCCTCGGAGATACTTGGGCTCCTGACTGTGCTCCCTCCACTGATGTTGGAGGCAGTGTGGATAGAAGAATTCCCAATGCTTGGCGAGTACTCTGACTTCACAGGGGACAAGGCTGAATCCGTCTTAATTGACACGCTAGAGTTGTCTTGGCCAACAGACAGACTACTGGCTGTCTGTATGAAATCCGTGTTGGTTGGGGACTTGGCGGATCTCGCAGATCGCAACTGATCCGTCACGGAGAGAGAGCTGGCCTCAGGGATGGTACCTGTGCTGAGAGAATGCGATGACCGTTGGGACTTGGCACTCTCAGTGAAGTCATCAGTATACTCTGGTTTGGGTGAATGGGGAGTGTCTGATCTACTGCTGCTGCTATAACTCAACTGACTGGACTGACGACCTGGAAGAGTCGAGTTCTCACCCACACCAAGTGACCTTAACAACAGATTAATTCAAGGGAAAACAAATAATAATTTAAATTTAAAGATCTACGGGCGAAAGAGCAATATAAGATTGTTAAGAATTGTTAAACTGAGACACTACAAACAATTTATCAGAAATAAAAAAATAAAAAGTCTTTGTTTATATCATGAAAGTTTATAGTTTATGTTTAAATTTTATTAATTTTCAAATAACCAAATGACTTTACACCAGGTGGGATTAATGATTGTCTCTCCCCCCCCCCCTTCTTCACTAAAAACAAAAAACTTGAAATCAATCTGTGATTTGATTGAAACTGAAAACAGTTTTTGTGACGGGACTTTTTTGTCCTACCTTGTGTGAACAGCGGCAGGAGGAGCGAGGGCGCCTTTCATTTCTTTGAGAAACTCAATTTGGTGCAGTCGCTGCTGCTCAAGTGCCGCAGTCACTGCCGCCGATGTTGCCGCTGTAGCTGTGTCAGTAGCTAGCTTGTTGGGGTCAATGCTTGGCATTGGCGGCTGGGCTGGCATCCTCTGAGCCTGCATTGAAAATGAAAAAGGTTTTAAGTTATTACCCACTTCACGCCGGAAAACGTGTTTATCCACAAATCTGTTTTGGACACATTTACAGCAGACGTTTCATAAAGGCACTGGACACTATTGGTAATTACTCAAAATAATTGTTAGCATAAAAACTTACTTGGTAACGAGCAATAGAGAGCTGTTGATAGTATAAAACATTGTGAGAAACAGCTCCCTCCGAAGTAACGTAGTTTTTGAGAAAGAAGTAATTTCTCAGTAAAATATTTGAATTGATTTTGAGACCTCACGCGTGAGGTCTCGAAATCAAGCATCTGAAAGCACACAACTTCGTGTGACAAGGGTGTTTTTTCTTCCATTATTATCTGTCAACTTCGACGACCAATTGAGTTCAAATTTTCACAGGTTTGTTATTTTGTGCATGTGTTGAGATACACCAAGTGAGAAGACTGGTCTTTGGCAATTACCAAAGGTGTCCAGTGTCTTTAACATACTGAAACAACTTCGGAGTAACAGTTTTATTGCCGACAGCCAGACTGCCAAAGTTTACATCCACCGGGACTTTCCAGTGTGTAGCGTGTTAAGGCAGGCACCTACTGCGATATGCTTTGTTTCACCCGTACAAAGAGCAACAACGGGTTCTGGAAAAAATGCCTTATAAAATCCCTACTCGGGGGTTATTGTGTCACCCCTTATTTCAGACATCTCTGTCCTGTTGTTGTACAAATATGGCAAACAAGAATGGACAGGCTGCCACCAAGATTCTAGCATACCATGGCAGATTTTCGACCTTGGCTCATGGCCGAGGTTCTGCCAATCAAGGTGAGTGCCTACTCAATTTTCTCACACGACACCATCAAATCCTGGAGCTAATTATAAGAACATGTGTTGTCTTTCTTTTGTCAAGTCAGGGGTTTCATTGTGGCAACGATATTTTCAAAGGAATATGATTACTCAAGAAGTTCCCAAAAACAATTCCATTGGTTGGCACAGAATTTTTTTTTATAGAATACTGACTTGAAGAGGTCAATGGTGGTCAATTTTACTTCTACCATGCAAAGTTAAATTCTCTACTTACTTCAGCCATCTGTTTAGCTGCCTCTGCAGTCACTTTTGCCGCCTCAGCCTGTGACTCGATCAGTCGACGAGTAGTGTCACTCCTGGCATCGGTCGCCTCTCGACGAGCCTGAGCCAAGACTCTCTCGGCATCAGAGGCTGTCTCTACAGCTCTCTGCCTCACGACCTGTGGCACCAAATGATTTTATGAATTTTGTTTACTATATTTTCAGTGGTGAATACAAAGGTAACAACAGTAAACTCATTTCTTATTCACAGAAACAATCCCATATATTTTATAACTGTAACAAAAACAACTCTTACCTTTTTACATAATTTTGAAATGATACGTAAATGGACATTATATTATCTATTCTACTGTCTATGTAATTATAAGATTTTTTTTATTTTTTTTTATTATTATCTAAAACAGTAATTATCGGTTTTTTGAAGGCAAAACAACTCTGTGATACATTTCTGTGAAGTAAAAAACACGGAGGAACAAATAGTTACCTCGAGTTGTTTGTTTGCCTCTTCCACCTCCTGTCTCGCCTTCAGCGATAGCAACTGTATCTCCCGCTCATGGTCCCGCTGCCGCGCCTGGAGTACCCGAGCTAATGACACGCTCTCCTGCTGGGCCAGGGAGACATGGCGGGTACGCTCCATCTCAGAGATCTGTCTGACCGACTCTTCTAAGGACTCCAAGAGGTTGAGCTCGGAGGCCATTTTCAGACTCAGGGCAGCTGGGGAGTACTGGCTAGGAAGAGGTGGCTTGCCTGATGTGGAAGGCTGTAGCAACAACAACAACAACAGAATATTGGCTGAACAATTCAAATGTTTCTTTCAGTGACATTTGGAAGAGAATTTGTTCTTCTGTCTAGGGACAGTCTCAATTCAATCAGTCTTCTACTGGGTAACTCTATATCTTAAATTGTATGCCTGGCAAAGTGCTAGGAATGGATGGCTCCACTGTGCTGTACTTATCATACCATTCAAGTTAACATATTCATGGATTATGGGTTAACAACGTCAGTTAGGGTTTTCTGAATTTGTTCATGGATATCAATCGACTGTGGCGTGCCTTGGCTAAGCGGTCAAGCGCACTGGACTCAAGCTCTAGTGTTTCTGACCAGCAGAGTGTGGGTTGGAGTCCCGGTCTTGACACCTGTGTCCTGAAGCAAGACACTTATCCATCAATGCTTTGTCCTTCAGATGCAACATAAAGCCGTAGGTCTGTGTGTTGTGTAATGCAACCAAAAGAACCAGTACACTTATCATTAAGAGAAGGGGTTTGCCACAGTGTTTTCTGACATGGTTGGCTGCAGATTGCGCCACAGCATCTTGTAAACCATTGCATCGTGCTATGTGAATAAATTGGTCTTATGTTTTGAACATAGCTCCTCATACCTTGTAGAAAAATAATGAGCACTTTGATACGCTCTCTGGTCTAAAAAATTGCTTCGTGAGAACTGATTTATTATTATTAATATTATTTTTACACCATCCCCAAACTCAAAACCAAACTCCAACGAAAAACGTATACCACGGCACAAAAATGAGTGAATAAAACTGCAAGAGTTGAAGCTCTTATGATCAGAATAGTTTCTTGACTTACCCTTGGATCAAGCCCACTTCTTGATGACTTCCTCTCCACTCCTCTATCACCATTCATCTCAACAGACGACCCGCTGCTCACCGGCCTCAGAAGATTCAATCCCTCTTTGGCGGAACCCTGGCCTCTTGAAGATCGAGACGAAGACTTGGACTTGGAGCGGCTCTTACTGCCCGATGTCTTACTGTGGCTGGATGAGAATTTACTACTACCACCCGATGACTGACCCGACTGATTCTCAGCGACCGGTGACCGAGACAGTGATCCCGAGGAGACGGTGCTGTCAGGACTGGAGGGCGCCTTGGAGCCGAGGGAAGCCGTTGGACTCAGGAGGGATGGAGAGGACCGCTGATCTGAGATGCTCTTGGTGTGGAAGGATGCTGATGATGGTTTGGGGCTTGGAGTGCGCGAGATACACTTACGCTGGTGGAAATCATCTCCGGAACTGTTTGTAGACAAACCAATGAACCACTTGAAAATTACTTGTTCATGTTTCAGTCACGTTAAAGGCACTGGACACTATTGGTAATTACTCAAAATAATCGTTAGCATAAAAACTTACTTGGTAACGAGCAATGGAGAGTTGTTGATAGTATAAAACATTGTGAGAAACGGCTCCCTCTGAAGTAACGTAGTTTTTGAGAAAGAAGTAATTTCTCAGTAAAATATTTGACTTGATTTTGAGACCTCTAGAAATCAAGCAATCAAGCATCTGAAAGCACACATTTCGTGTGAAAAGGGTGTTTTTCTTCCATTATTCAACGACCAATTGAGTTCAAATTTTCACAGGTTTGATTATTTTGTGCATATGTTGAGATACACCAAGTGAGAAGACTGGTCTTTGACAGTTACCACAGGTGTCCAGTGTCTTTGAGGTATAAACAATAACTATCCATAAAAATAGTTAAAACACACGAGGACCAGTCAGAATTCACTCACTGTTGGAAAGCATCCCTATTTCATTTGAAATATTGACGAGTGAAAAGGCTGACAGACTAGTGAAATGACAAGCTAACTGGTCCTGCTGGCTAGCCACTGAAAAAGTTAAGGGCATACCCTATACAGATGCCATCATATTTTAAAAAATACTTTCAAATACAACTTCACAAAATCAATGAAACATCGGAATAATCCATTTATCTGAATAAAGATTAACCAAAACCGGAGGTCGTTGGTTCAAATCCCGTTCTAGTCAATTTTTCTTTGTTCAACCCCAAACTATTTGAAATTTACCCAGTCAGTTTCCCTTGTGGTTCATTACTTGACATAAAGATTAACCAGATGCCAACTTGGTTGAAATTCGAATCTCTGCGACTTTTTCTGAAATTTTGGTCTTTTAAGTTTTGCCACTGATTCAACACATTTTACTGTTAAAGAACTGAAGAAAAGCTGACCTTCCGAAGCTTTCATTGGGAGACAAATCCAACGTGTTGTCATCCATCTTTCTGTTCTGTGTCTGCCCATTGACCTCTGACCTTGATGACCTCTTATGACTGCTTGTTGTCTTGTAGCTTGACTTGCTACTAGGAGAAGTTGTTGAAGAGTTACCCTGCATAAAAAAAACAAAAAATACAAATAGGGTCAAAATTATTTCCAACTACAAAAGAACAGGATATCTTCTTTATCTTAAGGATTAAGAACAGGATATCTTCTTTATCTGAAGGATTAACCCATCTCAGATTATCTTCAAGTTTAACTCTAACCCCCTGGATGTTAAGTGAAGACAACTGTATCAATCCTTTATCGTATGTTTTCCCAAATTGTTGTTTCGCTTTCTTTTCACTGGATATGATTGTATTGTTTGTTTACATTGTCTGCTTCTCTGTGCCTCGAACATCCTTTGATTGATTTGGCGCATTACAAATGCCTAATATTATTATTATTACTATTTAAAATCAACATAAATGAGCTTTGATGGGATCAGTACGACCTCCACCCTTCAAAATCAACCAATAAGGTTTTGCAGGGATCCATGCTGCCACCAATAAGTAAATGTCAAGCATGCATCAATGATTAGACATGCACTTTTGAAAATTGTTATAACAGAAAAATGGGCACTTTTAAACCATTTTATAAAAGTGCCTTACACTATTATTACCCCCGATCAATGGGCCTTGAGCATTCCTAAAACCATTTAAACTCCTTTGGAGTATGCAGCACCGGCAGACAAATCAGCGCACAAGCTGCCAATCAATAACATCGACAATCTCTCCCCTCGCAGGTACTCATTTACTCCTGGGTGATGAGAAGCAATTATAAGTACGTGTCTCGCCCAACAGCAAGTGTCACGACCGGGACTCGAACCCACACCCTGATGACTCAGCAATCAGAACTTGAGGAAGATGCACCTTAGACCACTCAGCCATGACACTCTGTGGGTAATATCCAAGCACGTTACCTTTGGTCTGGTCTTGGACTTGCTACTGGTTGAGAAGTCATCACTGTAGGCTGATGCCTCTTCCTGTTTGGTCTTTGGTGGTTTGGATGATGTGCTTGATGCACCAGTGAAGTCATCGTTATAGGAGTATCCAATAGGAGACCCTTTAGGTGATGGGGTGGTGTCCGGAAGTTGACCATAAAGAACAGCTGCAAAAGGAAAACAAAAACACAAATTTACAGCAATAGTAAACTAAGGCATCAAATACATAATAATCAAAGACGTTTAATAGCAAGCACATTTTCAGACACACAACTTTGATATTATAACAAAAAAAAACTGGCTGGAACACAAAACTTTGTACAGTATTTTTCAGTTTTCTATGGATCTGAAATTAAGTTGAAAAAGAGGAAATCAGCTGAAGAGCTGAGAAGTTGCATGACTGCACTTTCAATTGTAAGCATACATTAAAAAAACACAATCAACAACTTTCAAAACATTTTGATAGTAATTACTTTTTTAAAGACAGTTTTACTGGAAAAGTGCTGAGTATACAGTGCTTATCCACATTGATACTCTTTAAATCTCAGATGCAAACTTAACATCTTTTTAAATCATTGTGGTACCCGCTGCTAAAATAAAGGATTCAAACTGCCTCTAGCTACTTGGCAAGCTCAGTGATCTACAAATGTAGTGGTAAGACATCTACTCTAGCATGGCAAAGGTTGTGGGTTTGAATCACACCCTATGCCTGTGGATATTTTTTTTAAACAGGACTCAGGAAAGTACAAAATATTTAATAATACCCAATAGTAATAGCCATGTCTGCACATTTGGTAATGATTATTATCCCTCTTGCTGTCTGACCATTCAATACCATTCACTGTGGTTTTGAATGATAGATAAACTATGCCAGCCTGCAATATGATACCATGAGGGAATGCATGTACACAGTACACAGTTAGTTCTGTGCACAGTTGTGCCACCGTACACAACCTTGGCAGTCGAATGGTTTCAAATGGTTGGTCAACTCACTGGAAAATGTTGCCAAGAGTCACTGACAGTAGGATGGTTAAACAGAAATAATACACTTTTTTTTTTAAAGGTTAACTGGTTATGGCATTGCAAGACTCAAATGTCTTTTACAAATAATATGGTAACTTCTGTTTTCTTTCTTACATTGTAACAATGAATGTCTTTGTGTTCCATTTATTGTAGTTTCACTTGCTTGTTTCATTGAGTAGTTCTGTCTGGACTTTCAGCCTCTGGGTACAAGACTCCATCTGACAAGGTCAAAAGGTCAACAGCCTACCTTTACAACTTACCCCTGTTTGCATTCTGATATTTCCTAGTGAAGATATTGATCACGCTGAGTCCGTCTGCGAGGCTTTCCTTCCATCGGTCCGTGGCCCCCAGCAGGCTGGTGGGACGAGTCAACGGTGCACCACTTACGTAGACCTCCTCCGGGCTGGTACCCGGCGGGGACTGGTACACATGACTGTGTTTGGTCGGCAGACTCTTGAACGTTGGCATGTAATCGGGTACACCATCACTGAGTGGTCCCTCACTGAGGGACGCGTCATCTTCCTCAGCACCCCTGCCCCTCAATGGACCAGCCCTCTCTGCACTTGACACATGGACCTAAAACACCATCACGCATGGATGGAAATCAAATTACTCTGGATGTTACACAAGAGAAGTCTTCACAGCTAGAAAAACACAGGTCATGTTATCTTTGTTGGCACCGTAGTAAGTATTAAAAAAAATATATCTCAAGTCGTTCAAGTTGTTCTCTGTACGAATTAAAAAAAACCATAATGAAAGATTTATGTAGTGCTGCTTTACATGCCATGAAGGGGGCCATTGATTAAAGAATCAAAATGACTTCTCAGTCAAGCGTAAACGTGGATTACAACTCCCGAGATGTATGACAAGATGACTGAAACAGACGTCTTCTTGCTCCACTAATTTTGGATGAGTCATACTATAAATGCAAATAGTACACATTATGGAATTTGGAATTTTTTCTCTATTCAGCGGGGTTACGAGCCAAGTTGCAATTTCCCCTCGGTAATGGGCACTGATGTTTCTGAATCCCACTGTCTGTGTGAAGAATTCCCGGAACCCTGAGTTTAAAATCAAGCACTAGAAAACCGATTATGATGATCACCACAAACAGTTTGTCGTCGCTATCACACTGATAAATGCTCCAACAGATAGCCTTATCAAAACTGTTGAATAAATTCTTTTCCCCCGTTTACATGTACATTTTTACGCACAGACACAAACTGACAAAGCAAGGCCCCTATGTTCCACAATGGGAAGGAATCCGTTCCTGGGAAAATACATACTATGAGAAAAATGTGAATTTGTTATACTTCACAAAGAAATTATACTTGAAGACAACAGAAAAAGAAAGAGAATAAAAAGGGAAAAGAAGAAAAAGAAAAAAAAAACAACAGAAGTGACCTCTTGTTAGGGAGGAATGCAAAATTTAACAGGCGGTCCCTCCAGCCTAGCTTCAAGGTTTTTGGGGGATTCATTTGAGGTTCAATCTTGATTCACCTCAAGATACCGCTTGTTTTTAATTCTGCATTTCTCTCTTCTTACATTTGTCCTAGTGCTCAGTGGACGTTCCATTTTTATCGTGTAGTTAAAAAAAAAGGCTCTTAAAACCAATCTAATTTCTATTAGAAACTGCCATATGCTTATTGACGCTCTGGCAAAAGTCTAATTCATTTAAAAGGATAACCAAAAACAGGAAAATACTTCTCACACGTATTTAAAATAAATAAATAAAAAAGAGATTTTCTTATTCATGAAAACATTGAGCATGTCTATCCCATGTAACCTAGGACTCAACAAAAAGGGATCCGCATGTCTTCGCTTTCATGTGCAAAACCAAACAAAACGAACCCTGACCTTAACCAATCTCATTTCTATTAAAACTGCCTTGAGCTTATTGTTTCTCTGGCAAAAGTCTAATTCATTTTCAGACGGATAACCAAATACAGGAAAATGCTTCCCGCATGTGTTCAAAAGAAAAGAGAAGAGATTTTCTCATTCATGAATACATTGAGCATGTCCCTCCCTTATAACCAAGGACTCGACAAAAAGGGATGCGGGTTTCTTCACTTTCGTGTACAAAACCATTCACTATCTTCCACCTGGTTTTAAAGGACAGACACACAATGCAGCCCACAATGTATCTTGATGAGAATGCATCTATACCATAAACATAAACTCTGTGCATAGTTGTGCCACTAAATAGGCACCTTATCAAAACTATTCCCGGGTAACTTTCGAGACAATTTTTTCTAGGTTTGATTTTTATCCCGCTTCAAATTACTTTCCTTTCCAAATTCACTCCAGGATTGTTTCCGTGACACCTCGTATTATAACAGTACACGTGTGTCGCATAACACATTTTTCAATGACCATTTCTTTTTTGTCACATCATGGTCTTTGTTTTTTGCTGGAAATGTTTTCTCTAAATCACTGTAGGACTTTTCATTATTAACTTCACAGCCGCAGAGTGAGTTTCTAATTGGTCTCAACGTTTCGACTGGCCTGCTCTAGTCATTGTCAGGCTACACACCCTTCCCCCAAATCCACAATACAATACAATGCAATAAAAACTTTATTGGCCCTGCATGGGAAATTTCTTTGGCCTTTTACATAAAAACATACCAATATAAAATACCAAAGATAAAAAGGGTTAAACAGTACAATAGGATTAAACGGTACGGTAGAGAAAGTTAAAAAGTAAACCTAGAAAAATGATGGGCAGTTACTTACAAAAGTACACCATACAACAACAGAAAAAGGTATTTAAAGCTACAGTGGAGTTAGAACCCGAGTGTAACTACCACAGCTCATTGTTCCAGCTGCCCATTGTATAACTTAATGGCAGCCGGAACAAAGGAACTGCCATACCTCCGGATAGGATTTCAACGTACCTCCGGTATGGACTCTGGAGCCCTTCTCTTGACAGCGTCACCGAGAGTCCTTCCTGATGGTAAGCTCCATTGGAGTCTCTGCCGGACGCTGTGACCACGAAATGCTGCTTGGATCCTTCTTGCTGCTTGGTCTTGGTGATGGTTAGTCTGGGCTTGTTGAGCCTGGGCTGATAGATTAGATGTACCTGCACGGGATGAAGGTTGTTTCACTTAATGGTTTGTATATACAGATTAATAAGCCTGCAGTCAGGTTGGCGTAGTGGTATCTTGCCTCTGGGGTCCCCAGTTCAAATCACACTGGGGCACTATGCGGATTGGGTTTTTCAGTCCCTGCCTGATTGCGTGGGTTTTCCCTGGAATATTTCTCTGGGGTTTTCCTCCCATACCTAAAGCTAAAACTTCCTTCATTGTCTTCTCTCCATGGGGTTCTTGGCTAGTATAGTGATTAAGTTCGCTTTCTTAGAGTCCTTGGCTTCACAACCAGAATTAATAAATTAAATGAAATGAAGTAAAAGTGTGGGATTCGAACCAATAATCTGGGCAATATGTAATAGAGCTACTTAAAAAAAAAAAATTGTTATATACTTTTCAAAGCAAGTTCGCCCCAAACAAGGCTATAAAAGCCACTCTTGGTAAGGGGCTACAAGAAGAAAACATTTAAAGATGAAAATAACAGGGGAGCTGAAGGTAGGAATTGATATTCCAGGCCTGGATTTTCATCTGTGAGAGGGCAAGGCCATTTTCATTTTGCAAAAAGCACTTCCATAAGAAAATCTTAAAGTTTATGGGAAAGTTTTGAAGGGGCACCAAGGCCAAGACCAGGGCAACAAAGGCCATAGCCTTTGTTGCCTCTGTGTAATTCCAGGCCTGATATTCCTCTTAAAACAGTCTAGATTGTAGGATGGAGGGAAACATGCATCAGGCAAGGAGTTCCAAAAAGATGCAGTATGTGGAATAAAGCTATTGAAATGGTTCTTTGTTCTACATTTCAGCAAAGCAAGAGTGAAATACATTGGAATTCGGAGAACAAATTCAGGAAAAAAAATCTTACCAGGCAATGATCCAGTGAAGACTCTATGATTGTAGTCATTGCCCACCATGCGCTGGTAACGGCTAGCTTTCACAGTGCTATCATCTACCCACGCTGGCGATTCAACAGCACTCCCGCTAAAATGTACAGCCCGGCTTGGGGTGGCAGTTTTATTGCCAGCAGGGTAGGCCCATCTTCCTGCTTCCCCTGGAGAAGTAGCAACTGGTGTGTGGATGTCCACGGTTAGTTTCCTGACTTCATTGTCTATTTTCCCTTGCAGGGCTGCTGCGGTGGCTTTGAGGGCCTGGATTCTGTCCGATCTGCTACGAGCCACTGTTGAGATTCCAGCAGGGACTGACGTTGATGCTGGTGGAAGAGGTGCATTATTCTTGAGACCTTCGATGAAAAAAATGTTTTACAACAAAATCCCAGAAAGTTAACATGTGTTGGTGTTTCTGTTTTCATTTTTTAAATTTCATAATAAAACAAAAAGAAACTTCTTCCTCTTCTCCTAAACGCTACATTAAATTCATCTTGCGTTACCTTGTCTGACCGCTGCAGGTTGTTTAACCTCTGCCCTTTGACCTGGGTCACTCTGAGGAATCTGACCTCCGTTTGACATACCACCAGCCATCTGTGTAACCACCACCCCTATGGGTGAGGACTGCCTCGGTGGTTGGCCCTGACTCTCAGCCATATCGTTCAGTCTACCGGGGTGATCAAATTGTGCCGGTGGCTGGGTGTGTTCTGATGGGCTATGAGGAGTGTCACTTGGTAGGTTTGACTGGATGCTGCTGTCACTGCTGGAGGTACTCCATATATTTTTGTTCTCTTTGTCAGAGCTCGTCACATCGATCTTCAAATAAAAAAATTAAAAAAAATATCAATCAACATGCCCAGCAGTATCTGGAACAAGTCAAGGGCGTTCTGTACGACAACCAGACTTGGAAGTAAAACTGTTTGTAGCTTTTTATTTGAAAAGGAAAAAAAAAAAACAGAATGCAATAAAGAACTAAAGACTGTGCTACAACAAACAATCTCAAATAACTAAATTTTCTCGCAACAAGAAGACAACAGGATTCAAACCAATTAATTTCAAGACCGTAGCATACGTCACAAAATATGTTTTCGACGAGAACATAATTGCATGCTCTTACAACAACCAAATTTTTAATACTGAATTGAATCATGAACCTAAAAAACACACTCTTGAACGATGTTAACAACTGACAAATAATCTTGACATGCACCTACCTTTTTCCCATCTTGTCTGAACAGATGATGCCTTGGTAGCTGGTCGTATCCATTCAACTGGCCTCCTTCCTGTGCAACAGGCCCCTTGGAGAAAGTCTCACCTAGCTGATTGTTTGTAGTGTCTCGATTCCTCTGGCAAGTTCGAACGCTCTCCTTTTGCTTCTTGCTCAGTTCACGGAGTTGCTCCTGTTTGCGATCCTGCGCGAGTTTCCGCTCCTTCTTGTCCTCTTGAAGTTTCCGTCGGCGGTCTGCTTTCTGCTTGGCCATGTACTTGCGGACATGGTCAGTGTCGTAGTGTCGGATTCGCTCGACTGGAAGGATCTGCTTATCCTGTTGAGATGCTTTAGCTGATTTGTTCTTTTTGAAGGACTTAGAAGGTGGCTGGGATTCCCTTTTCCTTCTTTGCTTCTCTGGCTGAGACGTTTCATCCTCGCTGTCCGAGGGACTTAGGTTCAGGTCCTCCAGGACATTCTTGGCTTCTGATGGAAGGTTATTCATGCCTAGGGATGGGCCAGGTCGATCATCTGTAACCTCCTCAATGACTTCCTCAGGTTCAAGAGGATGTTCGGATAACTCGGCATCAGAGACCTCATCCTTAGTTTTCACATCTATGACAAGATCTAGAGATCTCGGAGAGGGAGGCTCCTCAGTGTCATGAGTTGGGGGCGAGTGAGGAGCTGGGGATTTGGGGACACTGACAGGTTTCTCTGGAGGCCCAAGAATTTTGAGAACTGTCTTCTGCCCATCCCGCCAGGAAGTTGTGGAGATGATGTCCTTTCGTTCTGGGCGCTTGGGTCTTCTCTCTAATGCCTTTGATGCTTTATGAACTTTGCGAACAGTCCTACTTGGTTTACTGCTTTGCTCTGGCCGGTTCTGTTGGTGGAGTGCCAGACTAGGCTTCAAAGCTCGATCTGCCGCATTCTGAACATTCTGGTTTACAGTTTTATTTCTATGAGAGTGGCTCTTCCGACTGGTTTTCTGGAGGAGGAGATTCTCCTCTGTCAAGATCTTTCCATCTGGCATTTTAAAACGTGTCTCAACCTCACTGAAGCCTCTGTATGCGGGAGCAGCAGGGGCTGCAGCTACCTTCCGAACAGTACTTTTCCCAGCAGGGACGGAAAAATCAGTGAAAGCATTCTGTTCTCCATCAGGGTCTTGTAAGACGACAGGGTCTCCTTCTCGATGCCACACCCTGTCAAGGCCATCCCCTTTAATGGTTATGCCTGCTTTTTGCTCTTCGACCCTCTCCCGGAGTCTGTCCATGTGGCTGGATGCACTGCTTCCTGCTGCTAGTTTCCGACTCGCTCTGACTCTCTGACGGATGGCTTCAGTCTGTCGGAGTTCGACATCATTCTGTTCTTTGACGAAACTATCTTGCCTGTTGGCTAACTTGTCCATGGGCTGAGTACCATACATCCTTTCATATGCGGGAACATAATCCTCCCTGAACTCATAGTTCCTTTGATTCCTTTCTTTCTCAGAGGGATGTTGACTTGGCGGGAGATCGTTTAAGACCCGAATCGCTGTGCTGTTATCAACAGACAGGTTTGCCGATCCCCTACTCAGGATTTCCTGACTTGATGGAGACGGTACATTCCCTTTTGGAGAAGTCCTCCTCTCGAAGCTTTCCAAATGAGACGAACCGTTGGTCCAGTTTCTATCGGCCGGGAGATCATCATACATGTAGTTTCCCCTTCTGGGAGAGGACGACCTTGTTGTCTTGCTGTCGTAGGCAGATGATTTCAGAGTATGCGACAGGGACTTCAGCTGGTTTTCCAGCCTTTGAATTTGGTTGTTATCGATGCTTCGTGACGGACTCAAGGAATTAAGATTCCTGGTCGGGTCCCTGTCACTTCTTGGTGGGGAAAGAGCTGGATGAAGTGACGGTTTGTCCCACTCAAAATTATCTTAAAAAAATAGCAGCAGAAGGAATTCAAAGTTAACACTCACTTTATTTCTCTGGCACAAAGATAAATTTATTGCATTGTGATATGATTGTAAAAACAATGTGATTTGTTTATAATTGTAGACAGCTGAGAAAGTCCTGCTTCGCACAACAAATTACTTATAAAATTTGTCTTCTAAGCAGAAATTATTCCGGAGTTAGTAAAAAATATATATATTTAGTACGGTCTTTAACAACAAAAAGACGATGCTGATTTCTCACCAACAATTGTTACTCTTTTCCGGGCTCTATCTTTGCCGTACTTTGCTCGGCTAACCCTGTTCTGTGCAACCTGTTTAAAGAAATGAAAACAAATTTGATAGTTAAAAAAGAAGTTAATAATTATTTATAAGAGTTCATTGAGGAATTCAGAGAAACAGGCACGATATTAAGTCCCTGTAGGGCTGACCTACATGTACACATGGTGTAGGCTTTCAAAATCATTTTCAGGCTATTTAATCACATTTTTCCTGATTTTTCCACGGGGGAGAAAAATCGGAAATCAGACTAAAGTAGGAAGAATATCATGCCTGGAGAAACTACAAAGAAGTCGTTTATTACAATTTAAAATGATTAGTGGCTTAATTTGTGAAACGAACCTTCTTTTAAAAACCCTAGAGCCAAGTTTTTCTGAAAGGCGACAAAACTTGATGATGTCCTCTTGTCCAGCACCATATACACAATAGCTCTAACAAGTACAAATATTTATAAACTAAAAAAGAAACTAGACTATTTTTTTGTTAGTAAAAGTTTTACTCGTTGTGAATTGAAAAATCTTACTTGACGGTGTTGCACGTCACCAAATTCGACAGTTGGTACCCTGTCGACTGGTACCCGCACCGATCCATGATCCTCCATGCCGCCTAGGTATCGCTTGTACCCGGGACTCAATAATCCACTGGGATCCTGATTGATATTAAAAGAGCCTGGATGGTAGGTCTCCGCTTCCTCTAGCCTGGCCTCTGCTCTTTGGAGCTGAAAACAAAGTATACATGTACAAGCACCATTGGCATTACGCTGTGTAATTTCAGCGAGCAGATTGAACCAGGCATGGTGACTTTACTTTACGGTCAAGAGTACTGTCCAGCGAAACAACACAACTCATTTTACCGAAACACAAAGTAACACCAAGCACTCTGAAACTCTTAAGCAGGGGAAAGACTATAAAGACTGACTCATCCGACCACAGTTGATGGGATAAAATACATGACATATCTGATATTTATTCCCACTAGATGAGGCTGAAAAGCAGGTGCTTCTTAGTCTCCCACGTTTTAGGAATAACAGAGCAGATGTGGGGGAAAGATAAGAACTAGAGGCACCTACTGACAGATGACGCTGGGAATTCACAGTGATATGTTCGTATAACTGGCATTGTTGTTGTGGAACTAGTTTTGCCGCTCTACGGTGGAAACTCTGTTTAGAGTCATTAGTATCATTGGTATTTATAAAAGAAAATCCAAAACAAGTTTCATTCAGGAAATGACAGTTTAACAAACAATGAATTAATATTGCTTGGGTGCAGAAGTTACATTGAAAGTTCATTGTAGATCATTTGTACGTTTTAAATAAAAATTTGAGGCATTCAATTGTAGTCAAGCATCACATTCATTCTTATTTGCTATTAAAAAGGTTAGTGTTGTTTTTTTTGAAATTTTTAAAAACTTACCGCATTATTCGCTTCAGCATGATTGTTCCACGCTGTTGCCAAATCTGATGATTAAACAAATACACAATCCTCAACGGAAAGATCTTACAATTAACATCCTTTAAATTAAAATTAAACAGCTCAGAAGAACCAATTCAGAATTAACAATGTTTTCAAACTTCTTTTCTTTTTTCATTGTTTTTCACACACAAATTATTGTTGACCCACCCAATCACTTTAATTCTTGGTTAAAATTTTATTTTTTTGTCTTGCACTTAAAAACCAAAAGTAGATTTTCATTCAAATTTGTATCGAGTTTAAAACACCGAATGCCAAGTTCTGACCGCTTCCTGTGAAGTTCTGTTTCAATAGTGTAAGACTGCGGACTACATTGATCACCGCTGAGCATCTAGGCAGATGCATCCTACATAGTACGCTAAGTCATTTACCATGACCATGAAATTAGATTACAGCAAGTTTGGATCTTGAGTTACCATGTGGTATTTAAAGCTTTGTTGAAATAATTTCTCCGTGGTCTGTGCATGGATAGCTATCTCCATCAGGGTTCTGCCCAGGACTACTTTAGTGGAGGAAAAATGTTTTCCCAAGTATGGTCAAGGCAATTACACACGAATCGAATGGAGGCCTTTACCGCCATTTGAAACAAATTGTACAGCGTGGCATGGTCTTCAGTCCGTCGTTTCATTTTTCCCCTTGTATTAATAGGGTATGAGACGTTTATGAAACTGGTACAGTATGTGTATCGTGTCATGCTGAACTGGAAACCAATGCGAGATGGATCAGTTACATGGTAGATTATAAAAATAGACTCAAACCAAAGAAGTACTTTGGAAAAAAAATTTTACTGGTAAATACGCAATTTTACATTTCGTTGAAGTCCTTTGAAGGGAAATTGCAGTTTTTATTTAAAAATTTTGAAAATGTGTGGTGGTCGAAAACATTAAATTCCAGTGTTTGAGGATGGGGTTTATAGAATTAGAGCAAGGAATGATCCCACATTACTGTTATCCGACCAGAATTAATATTTAACAAAGGAACTTGTCAATTGATCATGATCATGAAATTAGATTACAGCAAGTTTGGATCTTGAGTTACCATGTGGTATTGAGTTTAATGTTAGAATTCTTCCACCAGAGTCTGTATTTATAACAGCAATGTGGGATCGGTCGTCGCTCTAATTCTATATACCCCACATTATGCAATCAGAATGTTTAACAAAGGAACTGTCAATTGATCATGATCATGAAATTACAGCAAGTTTGGATCTAGAGTTACCATGTGGTTTTGAGCTTAATGTTAGAATCCTTCCACCATAGTCTGTGCATGAATAGCTCAATTATTTGAGGGTGGAGGTATATCGGATCAAGTGAGGATTGATCCCACATCACTACACAATCAGAACTAGTGATTACAAGAGGAGTTTGTGAACTGATATGACAACACTACATCAGCTATTATAAGTTATCACACAAGCGCGAGTGGAATACGGAAAAATATTGCGCTTCTGCGTCCCATATCAAACGAGCCCGAAGGCCGAGTTGGATATTTACCAGTAAAAAATGGCATCTGAAGCCATTAATTTTGAGTACTTCTTCGATTTGAGTCTATTTATACGGTCTACTGTGTAACTGATCCATCTCGCAATGGTTTCCAGGGAAACAATTTTTCCACTACTCAAGAAATCCTGGGCAGAACCCTGAATGAGCGCACGGTAATGAGTTCACCTTACATGTAGTACAATGTAAGCATTTATTCTTTTAATTGCAACTAAATTAGTCTCAAGGTACCCATGGTCCAGTGGTGACAGTCAATACATAATGGTAAATGGGGTCCATGTACAGTGGAACCGAACCAGCCCTAGATAATTTCCGTATGACTAATGCTTCAGGACTCCAATAATGGAGAAAACATTCCACTACAGACCAGTAGAGCATTACACTACATTAGTAACTCAGGGACATGATGAAGGGAGAACCATTGATGCTTAGAACTTTCACTGGAACGAGATTATAAATTACAAGACAGCCACTGATCATTGTAGTAAATCTCTATCACTATCAATATTAGGCCAAAAAAAAAAAGGTTCTGTTTCCGATTACATGTCATTTAAAAATAAGGAAAGTTTTTTATTTTGCGTTTTTTTTATTATTCTGATACGATTGACAATATGTCCATGATCGTTCATGTGTTGAGCACAATCAACGGATTTGCACAACGAATTAGGCAAAGTTGCGCGCAAATTGTAGTTTGCGCTCGGCAGATTTGGCAGTCAATCTGCCCGACCTTGCAAATGTGCGCAATCTTAAGTTTGCGCAAATCCTTGGAATGCGCTTCACACAGCGCCAAGTACACACGTGCGTGCCGCGCATTGCATTATGGGTATTTTTCGCTCGTAATCGAGTCGTTGGACATCGCAGGCTCAAATCACGGAGATATCTGTAAGTTTTTCTTGATATGTTCTGGTTTTTATTTCAATGTTGCCTAAAACATGTTAAATTGGTAAAAGTCAGACATTTTTTTTCCAGGTAATTTATTTTTTCATTATTTTTTTCACCGTTTTTTCCCCGGTTTTTCCAGTTCCCCCCTTCCCCCCCCCTTTTTGTGATTTGTATCCTGTTTTGGAAATGTGTTGCCTGATCTGGAGAGATATTAAATGTTCCCTGATTAGGCAATGTACCGGATTGTAGTTGGTACTATTCTTAAGTTGGAACGGAAAATAAACATGTAACTGGTACATGGTATCATCTACATTTTACAATGTTAGGTTCTCCTCAGGCACAAGCTAGCATTCGGGCTGATACGCACAAATTGCGTCCCAATATGAACAAATTTCAGCCAATTCGCAAAAAATAAAAAGTATAAATTATTTCTTTTTTTTCCCCCCTGGATGAAATTCACAATAATCATCAAGATAAAACCATTAAGAATGCTCCAGATTGCACAGTTTTACTTTCAGTCTTTTAAGTGCATTACAAAACACACAGAACCCATCCGAAAAGGATGAATGATGAAGCAATTTAATGGTTTAGGCGTCTTGCTGAAGCCACACTCTGCTGATCAGAAATACCTGAGCTTGAGTCCACATAAATAAATAGTACTTTCACTTTTTGTTTTAAGCAATGACCCCCAAAATATGAATGTACTCATGTACAAATTGTACCAGTAACTTTTGCTGGTCATACATTAAAATAATAGGGCCTATCAAATACACGTAGAGCCTGTATATGTAGGAACATGCACTGTAGAATCACACATGGCTGTACAAATGTACTTAACACACCCTGCCGATGTAAACATGACAGAGTAATTTAAATTTTAATTACTCCCGGGGCTCTCTCGAGGGTATTGAAAAAACTGTCATACATCATGTTAGATAGATCTGGGACACAGTTTTGCACTATTGTAGTTAGAAATATCTGTTTGTGGCGTGTCGTGGACGAGCGGTCTAGTTTACCGGACCCAAGCTCTGGTGTTGTCAGCAGCAGAGTGTGGGTTCGAATCCCGGTCATGACACTTGTGCCCTTCAGCCAGGCACTTAAAACCATAATTGCTTCATAAAAAGTTGGGAAAGTAGTGCATACTTTTTTAAAAAGTATCAATTTTATTAATGCTATCTTTTCAATGACATGAAAATTCAGACCTTAAAACTACAGGTTGTATATATTTTAGTCACTTTACACATATTACAAGCAAGTATCCATCACAAATTTTTTACATACTTGTAGATAAACATATGTCCAATGCACATTCTGCAGTGAATATTAACTATTCCATTCAAATGTGGTTTATCAAACCCCCAAAGGTAAGGTGAGCAAGTATGTATTTGGGTGCAAAAAGTAATACTACTGTACATGTACTAATTAAATAAATGAATACAATTTTCAAAGCTTTTATAAATTTGTGTCAATTTCCTTTCATTTTTGCAAATGCCCACCCGTGTATTTTTTACTTTTTTTGTCATCTCCCTACTGAGCACGCATGCTACTTTTGGGAGCACAGGGACTGACCTACATGTACAGTACATGTACATAAAATACAATGTACATTCCTATGACGCAGGGGACTGTAATATAACTTTCATGCTATTTAATCACATTTTTTAAATGCTTTCCAGGGGCAAAAAAGTGGAAATCAGACTACAGTAGGAAGAACATCATGAACAGTTCGTTTATTTTTCACTACTCAAACAGTATGATAACCGAGATGCTGTGTGTCATCACCTGCAGAGAATGCATCTGGACTGTACACAATTAATTTCATGCACAGTTAGGCCGTACATGTACATGGTTATACATGTAGGCACTGTCCAAACTGTTTGATTGCGGCTAGTAGTATGTCATATGAGCATAGAGCAAGGAACACATGAATGTAGCTTTTGGCAGGGGCTGAGTGACAACATTGCCACTGTCTTTAAAGGCAAAGCTGTACTAAGGGAGAGACCATCTAGCCGCATTCAAAGCCAAAACCTGTCCATGACATTGGCCTCATTCTGAGGATACAATTTCTACACTGGTGCGATCAGCCAGGGCCCAATTTCATAGAGCTGCTTTAAACGCAAAAAAAAAATGCTTTTTAAACAATTTTCTGCTTAGCAGAAATGAGCGGGATAACGGTCACAAATTGTACACATGACATGGTCGTGTGGCTGGTAACCTTATTCTGGTAAGCGTAACTTTGTTGTGCTTAGCTACTTTTTGTGCTTAAGCAGCTCTAAGAAATTGGGTGCCGGTGTGCCCCCGTGCTGATGTGTAGGCTTCTTTGTTTCTTATGGACACCATGATTAGAATGATAGATCTTTACTAATAAATAACAACTTTTATATAGCGCTTAATACAGGCGTTTCTAAGCGCTTTCAATTCGTGTAAGCAGTGTATGTACATGTGTACATGTGTAGTGAGTTGCAAATATAAATTGTGCACACTAAATGCAAGAAATGTTGACAACCTCATTAAATTACGGCAGGTTTAATTTGGACGTGTCATTTCAAGAACACGAAAGGTGGGGAGAGCTTACCCTCAACAACCTCGGACAAAGATCCTCGGCATCTGGCCGTGAATTACCGTGTAGTATTAAAATATGAAACGTGCTAAAACAAAGAGCCGGCGTCAGTACATTTTGTTCAATTCATAATCACAAAGGGCTTTTTTCATATTCATGGAAAGAGCTAATGTATGATGCTAGCAATTCATTTTACGAAATTTACGCATTGATTATGATGATGAGAAAAACAAATGCACTGACTTGACACTGGACAGAAACCAGACAGATATTAAACAGCATGAAATACTGTACACTATACATGAAACACATTGTACAGAGTACATCCTCTTAAAATTACACAGGATTGGTAAGGATAAAACACATTGTTGTTAATACTGAATATGAAGTTCATACCAGAAACATTTTTATCTGTGTAATACTACAGTAATACACACACACTCTCCTCTGAAATAGAGTCATATATTCAAGGAAACTACATCTGAAAACCTAAAAAAAAAAAAAACAATCAGATGATCTCGGTTGTTACAACCCATTTTAAGGACAATGTGTTTACATGCTGAAGTTGAGCATGGTCTTCATTATTTTCTCCTGACTCACACAACAGTTTAAGACAAAATGTTCACAGGTTTGTTATTTCATGTACATGTATGTATGGTTGATCACACCTATACATGTAACATGAACACTGTCTGCGACTATTTTGTCAACTCTACCAATCCTGTATACCTTTAGCTTGTCATCAATTTCACTTCAGGATGTTTTCCTCTCTGTTAGTTAGTGCAGAAACATGCAAGGATATCCCAACAAGAACATGATAAACTACATGTATTTTCATGTATCCCCAAGCTACACACAACGTACGTATTTTATGTGGTCAAAACAGCTGCTGAATAGAGCCTAATCACGGACTAATGCAGTCCTGGGTGGTATGGTGAGTACTGTGTGGACTGATCAATTACTCAGCGTTGACTTCAATCTATTGAATTTTAAGGATGTTTTCTCATCAATAAGCTGTTTTTGGATGTCCCATGGAACTACATGCACAGACATTGTTCATACCGGTACTATCTAAATGTGGGTCATTGGGTTTTCAAGAACTATCATAACAACAAAAATAAAAACATCCATATGAGAAACGGTCTATGAAAATAACATGTAAAAATTCATTGAAAATTTGCAATCTTGACCTTAACTACATTGAGGTCATCCCCCCACCCCATCTTAGAGGTAAGGCGATGTTGAAACAATGGAAACGCACAGATTTGAAAAGAGGTGCGTGCGCAGACATGACAGAATTGGCAAACCTTGTGAGGGCGTCATACTCCAGTGGCGACAAGTGCATTATAAATTCTATTTTCATTTTTTTGACAAATCAGCAGCGCATAGGCCTAAATCTGTGTTTTGTTGTGCATAATTCCACTTTGAGTGTTATGGCTTTTTCTCTCTGGCCCTTTTTTTCTTGTCATGAATGTTAATTTCATCACCAAAGAGATAATTTCAAAAAACAGAGATTCTCTCAAAGCAATTGAAACCCAGGAAACAACTTCACACAGAACAATTTTCTGGAATAAAAACTGTTAGTTTTTGCGTTTTTAATAATCATCCAAATACGACTGTACACAGTACATGACTTTAGCAGCTATGCACTGTACATGTACATTAAGTACATTAAATGGACTTTTCATCAGAGTTATTTCCCAAAATAATTAACGACATATGGAAATTCAGTTAATTGCTCAGACATTGATTGATGACACATGTCACTGCTTTTTAAGCATTGCTGAAATGGACAACGCCAGTTTCACATTGAGGAGAGTGGTGACTTACACATTGCATTAAAAAGGTACCTGTAGCCAAGTGCCAATTAACATGATTCAGCGCATGGTATAATGGCTTTTAGAAAAAGGTATAGCACTATCACTCCAATCTTTTAACCTTCCAGGGAAAATAAATGATGACAAACAAACCTCTGTCGTTTTCATGGATCAATCAAAACATTTTTTTCAGAAATAAAGGTTTATTGATTTTTGTTTTCTTCTTCTTCTTTTTTATATTAAAACAAAATAAAATAAAAAATACATTAATAGGAAGGAACTCAGTCGTAAAAAATTACTTCCTAATTGGAACTTGTCTCCACTTTTCATTTAGTGCACTTCGAAGTACTCACATGTATTCATAATAACATTTGCTAACAATATTCCTGCATTCTCCCTAACAGTGATCTGCTGGCCAAATTCCAGTTATAACTTCTGACGACCAGAAATAATATACTTTCCAAGTGGTCCTACATGGCTAGTTCGTTGCTTCCAAAAGATATATGTAGTGTAAAACCACTGCCTGCTCGGAATGTTCACGGTTTTCTAACTCAAGTCCCATACAAAGGACAATGTTTACAAGAAAACCTTAAAATACGGACCAGTGAGAAAGCTGATGACAAGCTACATGTAGCTTGTCCTGCTGGCCAGTCACTGAAAAAGTTAAGGGCGAAACCTGTATTCTGCCGTGCCTTTTTGAAATCACAGTGAGAATAAAAATGGGGGGAAAAAATATTTAAAAAAAAACTGAAATTCACTGGATTATATTTCAGATAGAATATTTGAATATTGGGTACGACTTTTGTCTGGAGACAGTGGACTCACCATCAAAGTTGGAAGATTGTGGTGGAGGTCCTCGCTGTATCGGCAGCGGGTCTGCTACTCGACGTACTCTGATACCACCTGACATGGTGATGGCATTCTAAAGCTGTGAAATAGGATTCAATGTACCTGTAACAAATCAAAAACAATTCCAAATGAAAATTACAAAACTTTCAAACTTTACAAATATAAAGATTTTGAAATATAGTGGACACATTATAATCACAGTTTGGTTTGGGTAAATCTGTCTACACCCAAACCAAACATTGTGTTTTTATGGTGTTCGCCATATCTCAAAAAGGCTAATAATGTTTTCTCCAAATTTGAACAATCATCAACACCTGGGTCCAATTCCTGCTAAGCAAATTATGTGAAGGCAACCAGTTACCAACAGTACACATGGCATGGTATTTTGGCTGGTATTACTGTACCTTATAGAGTTTACTTATAGTCAGTGAGCTTTCACAAGAATGACACCAATCATTTTCCTTTTTTTGATAGTACCAATTCTTAGCATTTAAAGAATTGGTACTAAAAAAAAGAAAATGATTGGTGTCATTCTTGTGAAAGCTCGCTGACTATAAAGTATACTCGTGGCAATCATCCAGAGAAATAACTCCATCTGAAATACTGTCAGAAGTCAACTAAACAGCCTTGGTAGACCCCACAACTTACCGTTCTCTATTTCAATTGCAGCAATAGAACTAAGCATGTATGTAAAATACAAGCACAAAATCCTTCACAAGTGACCATTGGGAATTTGAAATAGGCTGTCTGGTTCCTGGTGGAGGACCAATTTTCAATAGATATGTAGTACTACTTATTATGTTCTTGTATATTGTACATCATGTAGTACAGTACAGCACCGTCCTTCATTTTGCGAATATTCATAACATGTCCGATATGACGATACTGAAATATTTTCCTGAATATCACCAGATATTATTTTTGGGGATGGTGTTGAAATCCATACTGAGTGTGAGTGTTACTTACACTCGACTACCAATACTGCACCCTATCAATACAAAATCCTTGCTTTGTGGGGATCCAAGTCCGAAATGCACGCATGGTATACGGTGTACACTGTGTACATGTAGATCTACATGTACTGTGATAATAAATACCTAGAAAGTCTTCCACATACAATCGCCGCACCAGAAAACGATTTCAAAACACCGATATCAACTTTCAGTTATTTAATTTCCTGCTTCATGATTATGCATTTTTGTTCCACAAACATTGAAACTGATTCCAAAAGTGATCAGAGAAGAGGAACATTCACAAGAAAACATGCAATCCAAGAGTAATTACAACCTTTACCTTTGTCATTGAGTATTTTATCTTACATGCAATGTACCACATTCTGTATTTTATCTGTTTGTATTTTTGAGAAGTAAAAGTATAATTGATAATAATAACAGGCCTGCATTGTACACATACATGTAATTACTGTAATCTTGCAGCACTCCTACAGCCCCAAATCTTTTGACATGTATCCAATTGCCAAAGTGAAGGATTCAGAATGATTGAGCCGGTAGGCCCGAACAACAAGTGCTTATCACAATGTACCAATCTTATCTTTTAAGTCCAAACAGTTTAGTGTGCAATACACCATGTAACATACATGTACATGTATAGGGCAAGAGGATTGGAGAAATTGGGCCAATGTTGGGAAAATGTTTCTTTTTTTCTACGAACAAAAGTCATGTATGAGAACGTGTTATAGGGCAGGTCCAAGGTCCAAGCTAGTGCCCCCCCCCCCCCCTGAGGAGCAAGATTTCATCTTTATCCAAATTATGAAAAAAAGTGTCATTTTGTGTCAGAGCTAAACAATTGACATTTATGATCCTAAACAAAGTGGGGAATGGTAATAATGTGAATGAATGCCAAGGTCAACAGTCACTTCATTATTTTGTTACCATGACGTACATGTACAGGACATTTTTAAATTAGACGAGAGGTAAATTTCTTAAATAGCGCGGAACTAAAGAATCAAGAGTAGTGTACAAACTAAAGAATTAACATTTGATAAAATATTTTAAAAGTTCAAATTTATGTTCTCGGCCTTGAACTAATTCAGGCCTCGAACCACAATTTTTTTTAGGGCAAGGCCACTTTAGCAAGCCAAATTTGGAGCAAGCCAAATTTTGCAGGGCACCAAGGCCAGTAGATAGGGCACCAAGGCCAAAAATGTTAAAATAGACAAGGCCTGAAGGCCATTAAAGTCACCTGGAAATAGAATTTTTTTTTTTTAAACATAAGAGTTTATGTATATTAACAATAAAACAATTTTTTGAGTAATTGTTTGTGAGGATTTATATGTAAAAAAAAATAGATAAAGTTGTTCGGGGGGTGACTCTGCCCATCCCCTTTTGTGACGTCAATCAAGGCAGACTTCGCCTCGATCGAACATCGACCCCCCTCGAAATTTGCTTGCGTTTACGTTGTAAACACACGTGCAAGTAGGTCCCAGAAGTGATCTTGTACGTTTCGAAAAAGGGGGTTTTCCTTGCATTTTCCGGCCATGCCGAACCAGGTGTATTGCTGCTGTATGCAGCTAAACAACTAATGATGGGGTCAGTCTGCCATTTGTTTCCTGCAGATCCCAAGTATAAGCGGTTGTGGGCCGCGAAAGTCAGACTAACGACGTCGTTTTTGGCGCGATGTGCCAGCTAGTATACGCTAGTACATGTATACTGTGATGTGGGTGACGTCCGCATACGCACAACATTTTTTTCTTCTTAAAATATCGTGCCTTGATTGACGTCATGAACAGCGCCACCATGTGTCAAGGTAAAGGGGGCCTACTCTTAAATTTGTAATTAAAATAAAAACTAATTTTTAAAAACCTTAATTGTTTATTCACATTCCACTCATCAAAATACATATATTAATGACAAAAGCTTTGTTTTTACAAAATACACTGCCAGGTGCCTTTAAGTTATGAGTTTTAAAACAAAATACAACCATAATGCATGACTTTGTTTTTCATGTTGATTAAATTAAAAAAATACTATCTTTATTGAATAAGTTTTGTTACCATTAAAAAAAATATACAATAAACAAAATATAAAACTTGCCAGAGGTTTCCCTATGGGTGGTAAACCTGATGAAACAATTTACATGAATAATATATTGATAAATCATATCTTATTAATAAACACACCATAAAACTATAAGGCAGCAGATGTCAACACACTTTCCAGGTTTAATAGAACACTATACCCACTCCAAGGGTCACAAAACCAGGTCATAACACCACAAAGACCCAGTGCACTGTGTCTTTTGACAATGCTTGAGTGAAGCAAAAGTATTACAAACTGAAACAATGTACATAGTATAACAAACTACACTAGGTAAGATAATACAGTAATTGGAACTCAATAGAAGTGTCAATCATTCTCCCAGGACAGGGCAAGAGAGTGTCTGGGGCTAACACTAAAAAAGAAAAGGATCCTCAGATTTTTTGTTTGTTTACCCGTTTGCTCTGTTTATGTAGAAATGTGGTGTTTTTTTAATCATTGACAAAAAAGTGGGGGAAAAAGTTCAAAAATAGTAGCCACCCGTGGCCTACGCTTCTGGAAAACACTGAAAATGTCTAAATAGTGAACTTCTAATTGAAAAAGAGCACTACGGCCAACCAAGATGAAGGGCATTACAATTATGGCCATGAAGAAGGTAATCTTTGGAGAGGCACAACAGCAAGTTACAAGGGCATCGAGGACAGCACCAGTCGCTGTGTAATTCGAGGCCTGTAAGCCCCAGCTAGGGCTTGGCATAAAAACAAATTAATTACTACTGAACCTCATTAAAAATCTTGGGTAATTTTGTGACTACGGGACATGTATGTATGTAGGACATTCCAGAGGGCCCAAAGAAAAAGCACCCCTAGTAAATATTTGTCTTATGTTGGTACATGTACATGTACTTCCCTTTTAAACGATTCAGTATTTGTTTCCACACAGGTTTTTTTTTTGATAGCCCTTCTACTAGTTTTTAATGGTAGAATCCACCTGGCCATGCTGGCTAGAACCCATGCCTGTCTGGTAAACCTAGTATGATCCCTGACCATGTGCTAATGTACATACATGTACATGTACCTGTATACATGTACCTGTACTACATACTGCCTGGGGAAATTCCCTTGGTGAGCAATCACCCAGTGGTCCAGAAACGTCAGGTGCACTGAAAGGTACATGTGTATACATGCACAATGTACATTGTATTTGATGTCAATTATGAGCGAATTGTAGGAACGCAATAATATAATGTTGTTTTTCAGGAAGAAAAAAAGGGGGACCAGCTTTTAGAGATCGCAACATCCAATCATGGAGACAGGAACCATGTATGAACCATCAATTAATTGAATCAGAACCAGCGATAGAAAACACACAACAAAGTAAGCTGTTCTGTGTTATTGTTAATTAAGTGATTTTATATCGGCGGTTTGTATCCACAGTCATGTCTTGTTTGTTTATTTAAGTGCTCATTTCCTTACTGCGGCAAAACTTTTTTTTTCCATGTTTGATTGAGTTGTTGTTTCCCGATTCTTATTTCTATAGGGTACTTTCAATTTTCAAAAATCTTTACGAGTCTTAGAGCGCTACTGTAAGTCATAAACTAAAGAAGCTGAGGGTGTCATTTTAACTTCAGATCTGTATGTAGTTTTTACATGTTTTAAGTGAAACTAAGATGATAATAATTAGACTAGCCAAGTCTACTTCAAGTTGAAAAGGCTAGACGTTTCCAATGTACACATGTAGTAAGAGGGGTATTATAAGCTTGTATCAATTAATTTCAAACTATTGAAAAGATTTAGCATCATATTGAGAGCTGTAGACTTACAAACAAAAAGGTACATGACACATGGAACTGGTATTTCATCAGTATGGTTTGGTTGCTATGGTTATGTTAAAAACATGGTGACAGAGTTAAGGTTTAATAAACTGCAACGACTTAAAAATTCAGCTGCTAGACTAGTCACATGCACTCACCCGTTGAGTGTATTTTTGTTCTTTTCGAGATTCACATTGTCTGACTGCAGAAAGAAAATGACTGAGTAGAGAAAGAAGAAAGGCAGAAGGGAAAGATGAATGAAGAGGAGCTGACGCGATTTTAAAACGGCTGAAGCAGACCGTGCACATGGTGTCAATAATTAAGCCAACTTCAAAGCATTTGAGAACATTTTCAAAATGAAGTACATGTAATTCTTATGTCAATTTGAAAATTTCTTCAACAGTTTAAAGGTATCTCCTCAAGTACATTTGTATCATCATGTACAATGTAGACCAATTCTTTTTAAAAATAAGATTATGTTTAGTATTCAAAGCATTATGAGGCGTAGCACATACCTTGAACAGAGATTTATACTTCCGCAACAAGGCCCCTCAAAAAATTAATAAATCAATTTAAAAACAAATTGTAAATTAATAAGGATAAAACTGTGTATGGAGATGTGAACTTTTAAATTATTTTTCAATAGACCAGTATTTTAAGAAATTGTTGCATTATTTGTACTAGCGCATTGGGTCTCTGTGTGTACATGTAGTGCAATTTAAATGCAAAGAACGGTTTACTATTATTATTATTATTAAAACAAGTAACAGACTCAAATATTTGTCTTTTTTGCTTGAGCTAGAAACAGTCAAGTTTCTGAATGTCCCGTATGTTACATTGTCAAACAGCTTGGACCTGACCTACAGTGTACATGTTTATCATCGACAAATCTATGCACACACATTGTACATGACGTATACATGGACAGCACACAATACATGTAACCACACATAATACCAGGACTCACTGGAATTACACAGAGAACACGGAGGTCATGGCCTCCGTTGCCCATGGTCTTGGCCTTGGTGCCCCTTCAAACGTTTCCCATAGACTGTAAAATTTTGCACTGGAAGTGCCCTTTGCAAAATGAAAATGGCCTTGCCCTCTCAAATATGAAATTCCAGGCCTGACATACTCTATTGTCTACATGCACATGTGTGTACATGTACAAAATGTACTGTCTGGATTGTACTGTACATACACTCCGTATTAAAAAATGTACACGTAATGTATTAATACAGCCGCTGGGGGGGGGGGAGCATTGTGAAGCCACTTTGTTTACTGAACATGTACATGTAACTGTCAAAAAAGTAAAATTACTTCACACTTACAAATGCTCCAATAACAACCACACACTTGAAAACAATGTCAACAGTTTACTATCACCAAGTATCGGCTGAATGCACAGTACGGTTATAATCTCCCGAAGGTGTAACGTCCAAAGTTTATACATGTACCATCAAAACAAGCTAGCTGTTTCAAGGAAAGAAACAGCCCATCAGCACTCTACATTTCGTATCATTTCATGTTAAAACGCCACAGCGGTAGACAACAGGGAAATGTGGTCTTATTTGTCATAAGCCCCCCTCAATGGTGAGACTAGAGGGAAGTGACGTGATGCAGGAAGGTGCATTTCCTGTGTTTTCTAGGGACACAATTGGAGGTTGATAAGGAGGTTGTGGTGAATAATACAGCCCTGCTCTTCACATTCAATAAAACTCAGTGCAATAACAAAATTGTGGTACTTTATGTTGGGGGAATATGGAGTTAAACATGGTGCAGCAGCCATGATAGGTTGTTGTCTCAATTCAATCCAGCATTGTCTCAAATCAATGTGACTAGACCGAGGCTAAAGGAGTATGAAGGACTGGAGTCTGTCGGCTTTCTGATGAACTCCTCATAGCCATTGCAGACAGGGAACATGACATCAAAAGAAAAACAGTGTTACATTGTACCCTTTCTTATACACAGTAAACATTTTTTTTTTGTATCTCACCATTGAGGTACAATGTACATGGCCTTACAAGCGCTTAATCTTTTTGTAAAGTAGCCCACCAGGCTAGTAAACAGTGCATTTTACTTGCCCACCGGAAGTGCTAGTAACCCAGATTTTAAACATGTAGGCCCTATTGTCATAAATGTCACTTTCTGATGTATTAGTGGTAGTGATCAAAACCAGGTTCATGATCAAATGAAGTTACATTCACACAACCAAAAATAAATCAACTGAAACACATTTTAAAGACTTAGGCCTATTATTCACATCTGAAAAGGAAGAAATATGAGCAGTACTTATACACAAGTAGGTTGAACAGTTTTTAGTAGCCCACAGGGCTAGTGGTATTTACATGTGTTAGTGTCAAGGGCTAGTGTTAAGGGTGAGCCATGTATTGTACACAGACATCAGACAAACGATCTTTGTGTTTTGAAATCTATTCTGTATGCTAGAAAAAGTAAAAACATAACAAGAATTTCCCTTTGAGAAGATGGATCTAAACAACTGGGGATGACTTTCACAAAGTGAGCCAGAGGTTGTTTACAATGATGAACAAGCAAATATCTTGACAAACTAAAGTGTAATTACAGGGGTAAACCGCGGTGTCGGTGGCCTACACACCAGTTGTAATTATTCAGCCAATGTCAACACCAAACGTCTGAAACTGGAAATCTACCCTGACAAGTTCATCAAACCGACTTGGAGGGAAGCGAAAGCACCGTTTCATGTGAGGATGTATACGATTTGGTGGCTACAGCTACAGCTGATGCTAAGGCTGTTATACTAAGGACATCCAATTCTCCAACGCATGATGATGCGGTAATCCAGCAATAGCCATAGCCATAGCCATCAATTCGGACACAGCCTTAGTATCTATTTTGAAGACAGCTCGACATAAATACATGTAATTTCTTTCCGAGGTACTGCAGAGATGATGCATACACAGTTGGGCAAACCTCCTAGGAAATCAATAATGTTTAAAGTGCTCCAACCTTTCAAAGAAAACCAGGACAAGTTACTTGAAAGGTATGAATCACAGTGAGATTTCCATCTTTGTTTTGACCTACAAGGGTCAAATTAGTCTGGTCCCGTTTTTCTAATATGTGTGGTATTTCTTGTGATTGCATTAAAAAGGAATATTACGCAGTGATGTCCAAAGTTTCATAAAATGGCTACATCAAACTGCATCCGATACCTTTTGATTCACATCAATTCTAAGGTGTTTTTTTTATTCCCTTGATTTGTTTCTTGAACAAAAAAATAAGAAATATTGTCATCACAAGCAACTGTTCACATACACACTTATGTACATGAACAAATTTTAAAGAAGATGCATGAAAAACTCTAATGCTGCCATTAATAAAAAATATTTAAAAAAATAAATGTAGACTGACAGTTGATTCCTTAATGAAGTTGACCTCCACTACATGTTTGTCACAATTTCACGCTCTCACTGCTGAGCGGGGGTATTAAGTCACAGAAGTTCATTACCTCAAATTCACCCTCCCCAAATGCATAAACCCAGCACAGCTTAATTCAATTAAATGCGGTAACAACTTCTAGGTCATTGAGAAGCATGCGCCTTTTACGCAGTTGGCGCAAACTGTCAAACTTCACAAAGTCGGACAGGGTTAACGCGGTGATTCATCGGTCGCCACCCTTATGCCATTCACATCAACACCTGCAACCTCACGTACATATGTGCAGTTGTAGTGTGCAGGCTCTACGCTCAACTTCCTGAGGTTAAGAAGTGACTACTTCGTAGAACGGCCCCCCAATAACTTTACTAGTACTAGTGCGTTCACAGCCAGGTCAGCCTTAAAGTGGATTACAAGCAGTCCGCCAGACTTTATTTTTAAACACACTAAAGTTAAAATTACCATAAACATTCCTGTGGGTTACTATTTATAAAGAACATTATTGTGATTATAATTGCCCGTGTTCGACTGACAGTTTTGGGATCTTTAGATTGGGTGAATCTTCAAGCACAGACCCGACTAGCTTAAAGTCATCCACAACTCCAAATCCAAGCTTTCAGGGCCCAATTTCATGGCTCTGCTTACCGCCGAATTCTGCGCTTGCGGTGACTATTCTCCGCTTACTGTTCAAGCGCCGAATTTCTGCGCTAGCTGTGTAAGCGTAGAATGCCTAGTAACGTGGAGTACGCGTGCGCACAAGCCAAAAATCCCCGCTATCCCCGGAATTCCCTGCTTCCGCAAGCGCCGATTCTTTGCTTACGGTAAGCAGAGCCATGAAATTGGGCCCTGAAGTTACCTGGGAGAACTTCTATTACAGTTGCCATGACCAAGGTTTTGTGTTGGCCATATTTTTGAGACTCTTATGGATCCATTGAAGCAAACAACTTGAAATATCTTCATAGTGACTGAAAATTGTTTACAGAAATTAGAATTAGCTGTTGCAAAATGCTAAACCAACCAGAAAGGTTAGGACCAATGGTACATGTATAAATGCAAAAAATAGTTAATTAAAGGCCCGGCGTTTCGACCCTAGCAGAGTCTTTCTCGAAGGCTAAATCACGATCAAACAATTTCTCAAATATTTTGGTTTACACGTTTAAAGTATCAATAAATGCTTGCAAGAAATTTTTCCCACCCATCACTCCCTTCTGATTCTCCTTCTCATATTCTCCTCCTCTCAAAATTTCATTTTTAATATTGTACACCTGTGCGTAGTTATGCAAATAAGCTTACAAAATTTAATAGCAAAATTAGTAATCTATCAGAGAGACATTCCAAAACAGCAAAGATTTCATCATTAAGGAAGCATAAACCAGTAACAACCGCACCGATATAAATTAAGGGTCGGTTCTACAGGGACATAACAACGGAAGGGATGGAGAGCGCGGGAACGTCTTGCTGGTAAATTTCAATGAGTCAAACTCTGTTCAAGCCAATTGGAACTGATGCATGCGTGCAACCCTGGGAAAAGGCAGTCATCGAGCTATTTATAGATCTCTCTAGACTGTGATGGAACGAAATGTTTTGTTTGCATTGGTTTTCACTGACAGTTTGTTTTCAAGGTGGTTTAGTTAGCATGCCCACAAGGACAGACTTTATGTATAACACGTACAATGAACATGAACTGTTAAAAAAAAAAAAAAAAAATCCAGAAACATGCCAGTATTTTTCAGTTGTTCATGCAACAACTTAATAAAGTCAGGTAGACTAAGAGCATAATTTTTTGAGAGGAAATGCTCTTATTATACAAGTGTAAAAGTACTGACCTTTCTTTGCGTGTGCATGTTGTGAGGTGTAAATTTTTGTTATATATTCTTACTCAAACGATGCAGATGATAAATCAAAAGATTAAAATAAAGTTACAACCAAAAAAAAATCAAAAATAAAACTAATGTACACTTTAACCATTTACAAACTTTGCTTCTGATTGGATAATGGCATGAAACAAAGGTACTTATTGTTTAATTCTAGTTTCAGAATGTTTTACTTGAATAATGGGAGTTTTTAGTTTGACTTTTTTTTTTTTTGTATTGTACAGTTATCTCTGAAGTCTTTTTGGCTCTTAAATGTTTTTTGTCTAGAAACATCCATTCTTTCCAAAACTTCCAGAATACACATGATACATGTAGACTATTATCGATGCACCACAAACTTCCCAAAATAAGTAATGCTAACAATGCAGGCCTACATAGAGGACAAGGCCATATCAATTTTGCAATGGGCACTGCCATTGGAAAGTCTTAATTAAAGTCTACAGGAAACGTTTGAAGAGGCACCAAGGCCAAGACCAGGGCATTCGACTTCGAGGCCATGGCCCACGTGGCCTCTGTGTAATTCTAGGCCTGCTAATGTTTTATACAATACAATATTGAACACTTTTTTCTTGAACCTGGACAAGTACCCGAGAACACGAAGAGGAAAACAAATCATTGCACAGGCCTGATACTTCCTTCTTGTCAGGACAAGGCAATTTTTTCAATAGTAAATCGGCACCTCTATCTTGCTAGAAATCTTGGGTTGGTCAAAAAGCAAAGGCTTATTTAACCCATAAATATGAGGGAATACATACAAAATTTGATTTGAAACACTTCAGGGTCAAGGCCCAGACTTGGGTATTGATGTAATGGCCAAATAAAGGTCATTTGGTGACAAAAACAACTTTTTGGGAGAATTGAAGAATGTACGGTATCATATTAAAGTTTTAAATGATCTATGGAGACGGAGTGAGTATTACTTCTAAGATTTTCTGAGGGTTAATACCCAGAATGTATTTGTAGCCTCGACATAAAATGCTATACTACTCCAACTATTACTAAATAGTAGGTGATGATGTGAAATCAGCTTGCGAGGCAAAGTGGGAGCATATATTTATACATTGGCCTGGTAGTAGTCAAAGAGTTAGTTTCATCATGGCCAAAACACAGACAAAGCATTGCCATAGCAACTTGGCAATAATATTTAATGAATTTAAATAAACTGTCTCCTATTAGAGACATTTTTTTGTAAACGGTTGCTTATAATGTGACATTAACAACAAGTTATGGTGAGATTGGTGTAATATAAACTACAAATGTTTTTCAAATAGTAAGTATAGAAAAATTGACACAATTGTTGAAATTGTCTTTAAATGTCTACTTTAAACTTTAAAGAGAAAGTGGTTTGTTCCATTATTGTTACTAAATGAGGTGGAAAAAAATGTACATGAAATTCGTCTTTGATATGAAATTTGTCAATTATACATGTACATTTACATTGTGTACATTGTAAACTCATTAAAATAATGCTTTAAAGGGACCAAGCCGGCTTTGTTAGGCTATTTGGGCTACAAAATAGACTAAAACAAGACTCCAGAGGTCCTCCAGAGGTCTTCCAGGAATGGAGAAGAACAGTTCCTAAAACATACCATTTAATTTTTCAAAAAACAAAGGTCATGTGGTTTATCTAAACCAAATATGTGGTTCAGATAAATTAGGTGATCTTCGGAGTTAGTTTTACCATGGAGCTATAAAAAGGACACACGGTTTTACTTCCAGCCAGATAAAAATAAATAACTGGACCAAATTTTTGTTTTGCGGAGTGGATTTTCTGGAACCACGCAACGCTCAATGAGAGTACAAAGAACACAGAACCTAATTTTGCGGAGATCTGGTTTCAAAATAGAACTGTAGGCATGCAAACGGCGGGGAAGGGTAAAAGGTTTTGAATAGGATTTTGTACATTTATATGATAACCTTTGACTACTCCTAGAATTATGAGGTTCCATGAACCTCATAGAGGTCCATGTACAAACTACAATACAAAACTTTTTTTCATTTACGTTTCTGCACCTGGAGTTCTCATTTGAAATCGGATCTCGCCAAAATTAGGCTCTACGTGTTCCTTGGAATCTCATCGAGCGTTGCATGGGTCAAGAAAATCCACTCCGCAAATTTAAAATTGTTAAAAAGCAATAAATTCTTACCGTCATTCCCAGTCCTCTTCAAACAGTGTGAGTGTTATAACAAATATGGCGCTTGCTGCGCTCGCAAAGGTCTACCGAACAAACTGGTACTCCGCGCGCAGCAACGCTAGTCCCGGCAACTGTAGGTTGGTTTTGTACACACATCATGTGACTCCAGCGCCATATTTGTTATAACACTCACACTGTTTGAAGAGGACTGGGAATGACGGTAAGAATTTATTGCTTTTTAACAATTTTAAATTTGCGGAGTGGATTTTCTTGACCCATGCAACGCTCAATGAGATTCCAAGGAACACGTAGAGCCTAATTTTGGCGAGATCCGATTTCAAATGAGAACTCCAGGTGCAGAAACGTAAATGAAAAAAAGTTTTGTATTGTAGTTTGTACATGGACCTCTATGAGGTTCATGGAACCTCATAATTCTAGGGGTAACCTTTGACTATGACCATGAGTGACATTTATAAGGTTCGTGGAGACGATAGCGGAATGAAACTCATATTTCTAGAGAGTAACTACAGTGCATGTACATGTAGTAATTGGAATTATGCCCTTTTAAAAAAAAATTGTATACATGTAACCCTCCTCTGCAACCAACGGGAGGATGGAGGGTTACAATTATCGCAAATGAAAGTACATTATTTCCGTGTATCCGGTAAAATGGCTTCGCCAGGTGTTTCTTTTTTTTGAAGAAAAATTCCATTTTGTTTCATTCTGAAGCAAGTGTTGGCCAACCATCATTTGAACTTGACAGTTTTAATTTAATACAATTGAATTACAAACAAGGTCGGTGAAGCCTTCCAGAAAACACTCAAAATCTGCTCTTGTTTTTCTCGGCAGTCTCGCAGGTTGGTGGAATAGTATTTCCTATTAAATCCCACCCCACGAATACACAATTACTTGAAAAATACAACAATTAATAACATTGTCAATGATTATTTAAGGGAAAATAAAGTCCGAAATTGCAGTATGTAGAGTGTATAGCAAATTAGCATTTCTTATGATTTTGTTGTGTTTTATTTTAACGTCGCCGGTAAAAAAAATACACGGCACTCGGGCTAGGCTACCAAAACAACATCAGCACCAATTAAAAATAATAGTAACACTGTTTTTAATATGCTCATTTTTTTTAAACAATATCAAATGAGGGAAAGAATGACCGCACTACCCGGCAGAAACGGTTGGTCCGTGCGCGCGGGCCGCGGCCGGCAGCGGGGCACGGATCCCCGTTGACAGCAAAAAATATCCAAACGTTGACTGCCCATCTGTTCGGTGACAAACCCCGTTTTGACAATGTTGAGAATCAAATAAACAGTAACTGTTCAACTTACCAAAACTGTTACACGTGTAAGATACATCACAAAGAAAACTTCTGGATATCATTCACTAGTTCTTTGTGTAATTTACTTCCGTAAAATCATTGTAAACATTCGAACGAAACCGAAAACTCACGAAAGACGCCATCTTGCAAATTGCACACTAACTGGAAAACAAGTGCATCATGGGAAAAATGCAAGTGTGTGTTGGTTTAATACGTTTTGGGCTAACGAGCACACGTGACTCAGTTTCCCTACCTCCTCTAACAAAATAATGAATTCGGCTACACAGTCGAAAGTTTTAATTCAAATGTCTTTCGTAATTTTGATAAGTTTTGGGGGAAAATGTGTTTAAAATATCAAATGTCCTAATTTATGCGTGTTTGTACAACAGTCATTTTCCTTCGAAAAAGCACGGGGAAATGTTGAAAATAGGACCAAGGATTCGAACTAGGACCAAGGATTGTTTTGTTTACAACATTCATTTAATTCATTTAAAAACTATAATTTTCAGTGTACAGCCGAGAGGTTTCATGGAAGTCTGTGACCAACCTTGGTAAATTATTAATGGCCGTTTACTGTAAAATAATTCAAAAAATGTCACCTTTTGATATTTGTGCGAGAGACTTTTTCAGTATTTTGTAGCTTCAAAGTTGTTTTTACCAGCTCAACCCACCCTAAGGCATAATGGTATAGTCCACATCAAAGCAAAAGACGCCCCCATATCCATACTGCAGGCCATATTAAAATTATTGGAAGAGATTATCTACACGTTTTTGTTGTTGTGTGTGAGGGCAATGAAATTAATGCATTTCTAATTATGTTTAAAAATTTGAAATTTTACGTGCACGATATGCTTTGTAGGCAGTTGTCGCGAGTTGTCGCGAGTTAACGGCTAATGTAGTATCTGACAGATTAGGAAGAAAGCACTCAACCGACATTGAAGTCACACAAACGTTTTTCAAGAGGTAAACAACACTATCAAAGATGGCTGGTTTGCGATGACTGGTGATGAGAAATCGTACAAATATTTTGTTGATTTGTAATAAATGGGCGGAGGAGAGAAACCTTGGTAATTACCAATTATCTAAACTAATGACAAATAAAATATTCTAGTAATAGATAGTCAGAGGGTGTGTACAGATGAGATCGGTAGTTGATGTATCATTGTATGTTTCCTGAGGAACAACATACATTACTCATTAGATCGTTCTGTATGTATACACACGCTACGTATTGGAATGGCGATGGGTAATTCCCTCGGCCATTTCCTCCGACCGTGTCACGGTGTGTACAGTTTTGTTTAAAAAGGAGTGTTATTACTTGTTTGTAAAGTTTTAGACCTGTATAACTTTTTTTGTCAAGTACGTAGTACAAACCAACACGGTGAAAAAGGGAGCCTTTTTTCTTATTTTTTATTTTTTTTATTTTAAGGGCATTTATACCATGGAGGAATATGAATTGATGTTTAAATACAATTTTACAATATAGAAAAAAAGGAATTACCAGGCCGTGGATGGGCTAGCCCACCTTGAAGCTTGTTGGGCTGTTATTGCGGGTACCTGTCAACTTGGTCCGAGTCAACTCGGTCCCAAGTCATCTCGGTCCAAGTCATCTTGGTCCCAAGTCATCTCGGTCCCAAGTCAACTCGATCTCGAGTCATCTCGGTCCCAAGTCAACTCTGATTGAATAGTTAAATGGAGTGTGGTTGATGGGAATGTTTTGTTTATGTTATTTTAAACCAAACTTGTTCTTTTAATTGTCCTACATTAATTTTTTTTAAATATATTTTGTACTAATCATTAATTAATGGAATTTTACTTATATGTTTTACAGAAACAATTTTATATAATGATGGGCCTACTTAAGTTTACCTAAATTGGACAACCAGACATGTTCTGTATGGTTCTTAATTTTTTTTAAATATTTCTTCATATTTCTTCAAACATGTAAATCTGACTAGGGAAGAACATGTATACATAAAATTTGTTATTTACAGACTTGTGTACTGGTTGGGTAAGACAAAGACATAAGAAAACTTCAGTTATCCAAACAAAAAAAGTAGAAGCTATTTCATTCGTAAGTTAATTTGGAACTGTTTTATTTGTTGTTTTTCACTTGGAATGTAAAGTGTTTGAGTGCAAGACACAATCAGATAAAAAAAAGGGGAGCTAGGTGGGCCTACCCTGAGCCATTCCAATGTACGAGTCTTCAGGGTTGGAAATGACCAAACTGAAATGTGTGAGGAGCTAGCATTCTTAGGAATCAGAAATCACAAAAATATTCATGTTTTTTTTTTTTAATCTGGAGTTTGTTTGATTTTCAGATTCAGAATGACGCAGTTTTTATCCCGCCTCCTGGCTCTGCCGTCCGCTGCCTCTGCAATGAAGATTTGCATCATCTGCCTATTGACAAGTGCCCTCTTTGTTCAGTTTACTGCTGCCTTCTGGGAGTACACACCATTCTGTTACTATGAATGTTGTCATGACAAATGGATAAGTCGAAATAACGCCACAGGTAAAAAATTGATAGTGCCATCTTATATAGCGCTCATATCCATCACTCAGTGACACTCAAAGCGCTTCAATATTCACTATTTTCCTGTAAGGTATTGTGGAGCTACATTTTTTAAGTATTAGACCTATTCCTTTACATAGCACCATGTAAGCTGTGGCGCAATATGCTGCCAATCAAACCAGGAACACTGGGGCAAACCCCTTCTCTTTTCAAAAAGTGCACTGGGTTCTTTTACGTGCATTACACAACACACAGGACCAACGGCTTTATGCTCCATCCGAAGGACTCGGCAATAATGGTTAAGTGTCTTGCTTAAGAACACAAGTGTCACGACCGGGTCTCTAACCCACACTCTGCTGAACAGAAACACCAGAGCTTGAGTCCGGTTCTCTTATCCGCTCGGCCACGACATGCCACAAAACACTTGCACGAAACACTTCTAAATTAAAGCAGGCTGACAAGACAACATTAGTAATTGACGAAGACCAGTAACTCCACTTTGTGTGACGCAGCATATACATGAAATACAAAATTTGTGAAAATTGTAATCAATGGTTATCGGAGGCACAACAACAAATTGGGGGGAAAACTTGTATGTGTTTTCACTGTTTTCCAACATCAGGTTTCGGACTTGCAAGATCAAAGCCAATTATTTGTTTTACTCATTTCTCAAAAACTATGGCATTTCAGGCAAAAATATGTTAAGGGAAGTTTTCCACCATGACCATATTATAGGTAAACCATGCAAAGTTCTGTGTTCTTTTAAAAAGGAACATTACAGAATTGGTAAGAAAAAAACTTGTAAAATATACTTTTTGATAACAGATCTACATAAAACTTACACGGTCTAATGATGATGATAGTAGAAAACATTTCTTGAAATGCCATATTTGATGAGAAATGAATAAACTAATTTTCCGATTGGAGTTTATTGCTCAGTGAGCGTTTTATTCTTTTGTTGAATCTATATGATTTCATGCAAATGTGTAATCGGTTTTTCACTATTTTCTCGTGACCCAGATGGCCGATCGATCTCAAACTTCTATAGGTTTGTCAGTTTATGTATATGGTGGATTACATAAAGTGCTTACACTGCCAGCAACTGTTTTGTGAGCAAAACCAATTCTGTAATGTTCCTTTTACTTCTTCTTTTTTTAAATATTGATCAGTGTATCAAACTCTCTGTTCCCCTTACAGGGCTCAAACAGGCCCTTAAGAAACAGTTATACGGCCAGCATCTAGTGACCGAAGTTGCAGTGAGTGCAGTCATTTCTCATCTCAGGGATCCAGATCCAGCCAAGGCACTGGTTCTCTCATTCCATGGCCCGACTGGCACGGGAAAGAATTTTGTCTCGCGCTTGATCGCAGAGAGTATCTACAAACAAGGAATACACAGCAAATTTGTGCATGTGTTCTCGGCCAACAACAATTTCCCTCACAAGCAAGAAATTTATGAATACAAGGTTAGTGGAGATAGTTAGATTTGAGGCATTGAATGTTAGATTACAGAGGAGAAAGAAACTATTGTAAGCTTGTATTGTTGTTACCCCCCCCCCAGTCTCACAAGCGGACAGAGGTACCTCTCCATAATCAGAGGTACCTCACTATAATAATTCCCCTAGTCTCACAAGCGGACAGAGGTACCTCACCATAATCAGAGGTACCTCATCATAATAATTCCCCTAGTCTCACAAGCGGACAGAGGTACCTCACCATAATCAGAGGTACTTCACCATAATAATTCCCCTAGTCTCACATCACAAGTGGACAGAGGTACCTCACCATAATCAGAGGTACTTCACCATAATAATTCCCCTAGTCTCACAAGCGGACAGAGGTACCTCACCATAATCATTCCCCTAGTCAAACAAGCGGACAGAGGTACCTCACCATAATCATTCCAATGCTCACTCAGATAATCAGTGTCTAGACTGGCTGTCTGGGACCTTAAGAATTGATGTGTCTTTTTTATGACCTATGGACCACCCCACTGACAATGTCACACTGACTCTTCCTCCATGCACTGACCATGTCAGTGACCAGTCCTTGCTCTATGCAGTGACCAAATAACCAATATATAAATGTCTTATTTTCCATTATCATTCTCATTCTATTTTTGCTTCTCCAACACTGTGCTTCCATTTTCGATGTCTTTGTAGAGCCAAAGAGTTACAATAAATCTCTGTAACTTATAGCCCAAAGATAAGAGTGAGTTTAATTTGTATTTATCATCGGCCAGCTCTATCTCTATGTGACACCTTCGTGTTACACTATTAACATTATCTCAGCAATTTGATGGGCAGAGATAATCTCATTAGAACTTGTCTTAATTTCACTTGCAGAAATTTCTTAAGGACACCGTAAGACAACATGTATCAAAGTGTCAACGCCAGCTTTTTATCTTCGACGAGGTAGAAGATTTTCCTGAAGGCCTACTTGATATCATCAAGCCATACTTGGACTACAACCCGCATGTGGACGGTGTAGATTACAGAAAAGCCATATTTCTTATGTTAAGGTAAAGGGTGCTCTCTGTTTTCCCGATAACTGATCTGCAGAAAGTAAACGGATAAAAACCTTTGTTTTTTTCAGAAGAGTACATTAATTCCCATCAGCTAGTTTTCAATAGAGGGCATTCAGGTTGGCTGAGTGGTTTCTTCCCTATCGTTCACCTCTGTGGACCGGGGTTCGAATCCCAGAACACAGCCATGCATATGGATTGGGTTTTTGGTCCCTACATTTGCTGCAAATGAAATAAGCAACTGTCTTCAAATTTAATTTTCTCAACTTTGACAGTATTTCAAAAGGAAATGTGCATCTGGAAATCCGGTGCTGGTGTGAAGTTTATAATCAGTGAGCTGTAACATTGAAAATTATCAAATTTCTTGTTTTGTTTTACACTAGTTACCAATAATGGGGTGTCTTGGCCAAGTGGTCTAGTTCACCGGACCCAAGCTCTGGTGTTGTCAGCAGCACAGTGTGGGTTCAATCCCGGTCATGACACTTGTGCCCTTTAGCAAGGCACTTAACCATAATTGCTTCATAAAAAGTTGAGAAGGTAGTGCATTCTGCTCTACCAGCCAGGCTCCCAGTGGATGATACCCATGCCTACATCCTTTACAAACTGTGAAGGGGGTAACCCTGTTTCAGCCCCAGGAGTAGGTGGCAACGTGCCTCTGGTGACAGTTGATTTGGGTCAACAGCCCAAATCAGTTAAGTGTAACCCTCACCTTGAAGTGGCCATTCAGCCTTGTGAGTAAGGCCATATCTCATTAAAAAAGATTTTAAAATGCTCATATTACAACCAATCTTTTAATACTAAAGAATTTCAATGGAAGTTTTCCACCATGGCCATCTTAATACCCTATAAGTCAGGTGCAAATCTGTGAACATCTTTATTTTTTTTTCTTGCCAATGTTGTCAACACCCTTCAATGAAGTTCTAAAAGTTTGACCCTATCTCATTCTATTTTAAAGCAACACAGGCGCTCTAGAAATTTTACACAAAGTTGACCAACACCTACAGAACGAAGGCAAAAGAGAAGAACTCAGACTTGGGGAAATGGAGGAAATCATAGAGAGAGTTTCAATGAACACAGGTATGGCTTTTAGCCGTTTCAGGGTTCTGCCCAGGATTTCTTTAGTGGTGGAAAAATGTTTCCCTGCAAACCATTGCGAGATGGATCAGTTACACGGTAGATAATATAAATGTTCTCAAATCAAAGAAGTGCTCAAAGTTAATGGCTTCGGATATCATTTTTACTGGTACACAAGGTAAATAACCAATTTTACATTTTGTTGAAAACCTTTGAAAGGAAATTGCAATTGTATTTTTAAGAAAATTGAAAATATGTGGCGGTCGGAAACAGAGGAAATTCTGCCAGTGGCGGTTGGGGAATCCTGAGTGCCGGGCGGGTTTTCCGGCACCGACCACTGTGGGCAGAACCCTGCTGTTTAAATTTTGTATCCGCCATATCAGAGTGTCTCATGAAAGTAGGGCACGTTCGAAATTCATTTGACCGCCAGTACGTCCTGCTGGATTGGCAATATAGTGCCGACAAACTACGAGAACATTCCCACATGGGAGAACAAGGCTCTAAGTGGAACTTTGAATGTTCCAAAGGAATGTTCTGGTGGTCCAACGGGGGGCGGTGCTTGTACGCCCCCTGGAATACTAAACCGATACAATTAGAATGTTCTAGAGTTTTGAAAATGCTCCCATACAGGCATCAGTATTGTTCAGATTAACTGAATGAAGGAATACCTTTTTATCTGAATACAAAGTTTTGTTGGCTTTTTAATTTATTATTATTCTGTAAAATTCTAACAACAACAAAATACGTCCCACAAACTTGTGTTCATGATCCCTAGAAGAAAAATCAAGATTTTCTGAAATTCTGTCAAAGTCAAAGAATTAGCATACAAATGGCTGTTGCTTATTTTGATTGCCGCATCAAAATAAGGCCATTGTGAATATTCACAAATCAAAATTCCCAACAAACAAAACATAAAAATTGTCCATTCTTTTCACATACTACAGGTCTGTAGTATACATGTACAGTGTATTTGTTGTTAACCTTGATATAAAAAGTAATACCTGCCTCCATGGTCTCTTGTTCCTCAGGTGGTTTCCGCAGAAGCCGTCTTATAGATCATTATGTCGTGAGTCACTTTTTGCCATTTTTACCTTTGGAAAAGAGACATGTTCGAGAATGCATTCGAGCTCTTCTCAGACTAAAACCTGTACCAGAGCGCGAGCATGACCGGATAATAGACGAAGTGATGGAAGATTTACAGTTTCAGCCGAAGGGCACCGAACAGTATGCAACTAAAGGCTGTAAGAACACTGTGGAGAAAGTTAACCGAGTTCTATACCGAATGAAGGACGAGTTGTGAGAAGCCAGTGTGAGCAAGTCTCCAAACTGAAATAAAAAACAACCTCTGTCTAGCTTCGTCTTCTCAAGACCCAATCTACAATCTGGCACAATCTGCTGACTGAGTTTACTCTACAATTGTAGAGGAGCAATGGTGCCAAGATTAGAGAATACAAGTATTTGACTTGACCTTAGCAGGGTTCTGCCCAGGATTTCTTTAGTGGTGGAAAACTGTTTCCCTGGAAACCATTGCGAGATGGATCGGTAGATCATATAAATAGATTCAAATCAAACAAGTACTCAAAACTAATGGCTTCGGATACCATTTTTACTGGTAAATACCCAATTTTACATTTCGTTGAAAACCTTTGAAAGGAAATTTCAAGTGTAATTTAAAAATTTTGAAAATGTGTGGTGGTCAGAAACAGAGAAAATTCTGCTAATGGTGGTTGGGGAATCCTGAGTGCTGGGCGGGTTTTCCGGCACCAACCACTGTGGGTAGAACCCTGCCCTAGACAGATTTACTGGTTGAAATCAGAAAACTTTTCTAGGAATTACATCACCTACTCTGATGTCGGACAGTTTTTTATACGTGATGAGAGGCACCTGGGGTGTGATTCAAAACCAAGGACATTCAAGACCGCAGAAGACATTCGCCCATGATGCACAAGCGCCATCTTGAAAAATATTCCCCAATGCATCTTGGGAAACCGAGTACATCAAGCTGCCAGGATGGACGCCATGCTGTAGTTTACGTGTTACTATGCCAGGTTTTATAGTTGTGTACCGCAATTGCTTCAAAATCAGCACGCCATGATGGTTGCCGGTGTTGCTTGGACTCGGGAGTTCACCCAGAATCCTTTGCGCACCGATCATGCGCATTCGGACGCATTCTTGGGCTGTTGGGAAAGTACTTGCTTACTCATGGGCACTGGCTTGCCACTCTTCAAACTGCCATTTTCAGCCAAGACTTGTAATTTGTGAATCTTTAAAAGATACACAAACTTTTGCTTAGTAACGGATCAAAAATCTATACATGTTGTATTTAAATTGTAACCTGTGAAAAAAAACATACAAAACTTGTTTGCACAAGCTCAACGCTCAAACTAATGTTTCATTTGTGATATTATGATACAGAAATGGTTTGGGGAGAATTAACTCATTCCAATCTCCATGCAACCAGCCTGTGGAAACTCGGCTGGTCATGTTTTTGTGAAAAACAACAACAAAACGTTTAATAATGGATTTTGAGAAAGCTACACCCTTACCCACCCAAATCCTTCCTCTCTGCCGAAATGGAGGATTCAGAGGGCCCGAGGGCTGTGTAGTTCCAAGTAACAATTGCTTATCACTGGGTCAGGCAATCCAACCTTGTCCGAGTCCCAAACAATTTGGTGTGTAGTGACATAGGAGGATACTGGAGGATTGAGGTGAGGTCACCTGTAGGCAAAAAGCCAAGGGAGTAAGAGATTTATAAATGCCGATTGAGTATAGACCATGTTACATTTGTTTACAGAGTGGTGACCTTGTACATTATAATTCTATTCCAGACGGGCAAGATGCTACACAGGCTCAATGGGAAAATTTATATTTTGGGTCATAATATTCACATAAATTCAAAATTTACAAAAGCAACAGCTGTACAGCTTTTGAGATGTCCCCCCCCCCTTTCTTCATATCAAAAGTTGAGGAAAATCGGACAGTGCGATCTCCATAAAACATAAGATGTGTTGTATTCTTCCATTGAGCTGTGTACAAATGTGCCCGCCGGAAGTCCAGGCTGCAAATTTATTTTCTGCAGCACACGTCGGTTATGGAGTCAACAGTTAAGGGATAGGGAAGAACAGCCTATCTCTTAACTGTTGCTTAAATACTATGGTGACCACAGTTTTAGGTTGAGGCTGTTTAAAGGCAGAACAATTACTCTACAAGTTATTGACCATAACAACTTACTTGGTAAAGAGCACTGGAGAGCTGTTGATATTATAAAACATAGTTTAAAAAGGACCCCCTTTGATTCAAAGGACCCCCTTTAGAGTTGTGCAGTTTTAGAAAAAGAGGTTATTTTCACCCTAAACATTTTAATCTGATAAAAGCTTCAGGCATGATGTAATCTCTAAGGCATCTGAAAGGACATAATTCTTTGCATCAAAGGAGTTTTTTCTTTCGTTATTTTCTTGCAACTTCAATGACCAATTGAGCCCAAATTTTCACGAGTGTGTTATTTTTTTTTCATAAGTTGGGATACCCCAAGTGAGGATACTATTCTTTGACAATTACAAAAAAGTGAACAATCCCTTTAACCCTCCTACATTTTCCAGTGAGTTGACCAACCATTTGAAACCATTCAACTGCCAAGGTTGTGTACGGTTGCACAACTGTGCACAGAACTAACTGTGTACTGTGTACATGCATTCCCTCATGGTATCATATTGCACCCTAAACATTTTAATCTGATAAAAGCTTCAGGCATGATGTAATCTCTAAGGCATCTGAAAGGACATAATTCTTTGCATCAAGGAGTTTTTCTTTCGTTATTTTCTTGCAACTTCAATGACCAATTGACCCAAATTTTCACGAGTGTGTTATTTTTTTTTCATAAGTTGGGATACCCCAAGTGAGGATAACTATTCTTTGACAATTACAAAAAAAGTGAACAATCCCTTAACCCTCCTACATTTTCCAGTGAGTTGACCAACCATTTGAAACCATTCAACTGCCAAGGTTGTGTACGGTTGCACAACTGTGCACAGAACTAACTGTGTACTGTGTACATGCATTCCCTCATGGTATCATATTGCAGGCTGGCATAGTTTATCTATCATTCAAAACCACAGTGAATGGTATTGAATGGTCAGACAGCAAGAGGTTTAATACACATTTACAAATATCCTTTACTTATGTCTCCAACGGGTAATCCACAAAAGTTATTTTTACAGTCCAGAAACTGTCACGAACCCGAAGTTACCAACCAACATGTCGTGTTTCTTGCTTATTGCTTAGCAAATTATTGTTATCAAGTCAAATAATTTGTTGTTCTAAAATGATCGCTATGCACTTAAACTACAAGCAGGTTGAGAACTGCATCCAAAGTGCCAGGATCTACAGGTAGATTAAACTTGCACTGTGAAGTGCCTAAACTAAAACTGAATGAACAATGTGTAATTTTCCAATGAAGAATATTTAGTACTACTTGGTTTACTTTTTTGTTTTCTCCTGTTTTTATGTACAATGTAGTCGTGTCTACACGGTCTATGACATGTGGCAATTATTGCAAAGTAAAAGAGACACAGATATTTTGGGGGATCAGGAAGGTAGCCATTATTTTGGACGGCATCACAATAATATTAGTTGTCCTTTATAGACCGTATTGAATATGACGTCACCATTCAAAAACCTGCCCTACAACATGGCGTCTGTGAGCGTGTGCGTGTACGTGTGCGTGTACGTGTGCGTGTACGTGCGCGTACGTGTGCCATAGAAATCAAACCGGGAACGCTGTGCGCTGCGTACTTCATTGATGTACGCGTTTAGACGCGCATACGGTATGCCATACAAGATGGCGACTTTCATGGCAACAAAGGGGTTATTCAATACGGTCTATTGGAAGTCAATGTCCCCGAGTCTCATTTGAGGTGATGCGGCATTTACATGCTTACCATTGTTTTTGCGTGCAATTTGACTCCCATAAATGGCGAGCGTGGGAGACCTTGTTTCGCGTTGGTGCAAAGGGGTAATATTTTGCCCCACGTCCATAAAGCCAGCCTGGTATTGTCATCCCAACAATCTTAGTTATGCTTTATGTGGAGTCGATGTCCTCGTTATTGCATTTTAGGTGATGTGGCGTTGATAGGCTTACCGTACCATAGTTTTTTACATGCAGTTTGAATCCCAACATGGCGAGTGTGGGAGACAAGTTACTGCATGTGACGTTGTTGGTGCAAGGGGCCAAATTTTGCATAGCGTCCATAAAGCCGGCCTTCAGCTACAAATGCTACAATTTAGAGACGAAATCTCATCTGAGAAGTTATTTCAAATTCCAAAAGAAACACATTACAAAGTAATAAGGTACTAAAAAGTTAGCATTATTTGGGTAAATTTTATTTTAGTTGTGCAGATTTTTAATTGTAGAAAAAGAAAATAGATTGTAAGATAGCTAAGTTTAAAGCGATACAAAAATATACTTATCTATTGAAAATTCAGGGCAAGTACAAATCTATTAGGGCAAAAGAGCAAACTCAAACCAGTACTGTGAAGTTATGCACACATACATGCATACTTGAAAATAAGTTGCATCGTGACAAGGATGATTCCTAATAAACACAATTGCCGACCGCAGTCACGTGACTCATAGTTTGTATAGGACCTACAATGTAAATATGAAAACCACACAAGCAACGCTCAATGTGCATGGAGAAGCGTGGCTGTTTCCAAGTGCTACTGTTGAGTCACATGACTCCGTCGTTGATTGTGTCTATTACATTTTTGACACAATTCAAGCATCGTACATATGTAGTTTGAAGTATTTTTCTCCTGGACCCAATTACAAAGATCTGTTAATCAAAAATTAATGCTAAGTAATTAAACTTGGTGGGCAAAAAACATATCTATTAGTTCCATGGAACTTATTTATTGAGTACATTTTGAAGAAAAAGGATTTATACAACTCAAAACTTTATCGAAAAAGTACTAAATACAATAATAAAATGAAACAATACAGAAATAGTTCTAACAGTTTTAAAGATTATCTCCTTTTAAAAGACAAGTACACCAATGGTAATGTAGGTGAAATATTGCTATTTTTGTATGTGATAAAAGAAAGGATGCAAAAAAGACAACTTTCACGAAAAGTTTGTTTATTTCATTTGTTGTGTTGGTGGAAGTGTCTGCCCGTTGAAGCATAGGATTTCAACAAAAGGGACCTAAGTGTTTTAACGGAGTGAAGATGCCCTCGCGTTGCTTTTGTGTACAAAACCAATGGGGATGTCGCTTAAAGGTTAGGTCACAGATTGCTTTTGTCAACGTTATGCTGATTTGTTGGCAAAATTATCAAGAAAAATACAATAACAGTCACATGTGAAGGTTTTCAGCTGGATACAGTGCCTACTTGTTGAGAAAACGGCAAAAAACTGTCACTGTATTTTAAATCCATCCACGATTAGCGAGGTGACAGTGGGTACCAACTGCATCTCTGGCCGCAGCATTCTTGAACGGACACCAACCCTCAGAAATCTGAGAATTAACTCATGCATGAATCATTTCTCAGATTCAAATGTTTTTATGTATTTCTTATCTTTCAGACAAAGAACATTTCGCAGGATGCTTACTAACGTTACAATCTTTTAACAAGTAAGCTTTCGGATAGAAATTACAACAACAACAATTCTGGGTCATTACCAGAGTTTGACCCTTCCTTTAAGTCCATAAAATGTAACGAGAGAACGAAGAAGTCCTGGATTTTTTTATTTTCATTTCATTTCTCAGATTAATTCTGGATGTGAATCCAAGGACTTTCAGAAAAGAACCCCATGGAGAGAAGAAGATAAAGAAGGAAGTGTCAGTTTTAGATGTGGGAGGAAAACCCAAGAGAATTATTCCGGGGAAAAACCCACGCAATCAGGTAGGGACTGAAAAACCCAACCCACATTGTGCCCTGGAGGGGATCAAACCAGTGTCCAATAGAGGTGGAAGGCGAGGAGAGATACCACTATGCCAACCCGACCACTGAATTTGCAGGGTTGATACACCGGGTGGACAAACACCAAAAATTCATCTGGGCACATTTTATTGTAAAAAAAGACTGTGTTCTTTCCTTTGTCCTCAAATTTACAACATGTCAAGCAAGTACAGTAAGTACCACTTTAATAGGGAGCATCTCTCTCAAAAGTCAGGCACTTCTTCTAGGCATAAAAGATTGTTCCTGTGGGCACTCAACGGCAATTAAAATAGTTCTGATCACTACCAATGATGTACAATCTCTATTGACTACATTCGTTACTACGATGGTCAGAGTTCTACCCATATGTAATTAAGGCACATTATCTAACTCAAGCAAACTTGAATCCTCGATTCTAACTGGTCAACCCTGCGTACATAGTACACCCTACATATTGGGCTGTTCTAACTCCGCTTATTGCGCTATTTTAACCTAAATATACACACAATTGATTAATTATAAGAATACGTTAATCTGTGTATTAAGTTTGTGGTATACTGAAAATATAGCGTGTCTACGTCCTATATCAAACTCCGCCTTCGAAAATGCTTATTTTTTCAAATTGTCTTTTTTCTACTGCATTTTACTTTCACAAATCCAGCGCTTTGCTCTTGCCCTTTTCAATGAATTACAAACGGGTGAGCTTGTTGTTTCACGAGTCTCGTAAGCTCTTTCCGAGGTCAATATGTTAAGGTTTCCTTCATTGTCATAAAGAAATTTTACAGAACTTCCTGTGAGTGAAACAAAACTGTCGCAAAGGAATTTAAATGATTTCGGGTTGAACAAAGAAAAATTGACTAGAGCGGGATTTGAACCAACGACCTCTGGCACCCCCCGAACAAAGATATTGACAAAATAGGGAGACCGCCAACATAGGGCTAGATAGCTCAGTTGGTAGAGCGCCGGCACGTAAAACCGGAGGTCGTTGGTTCAAATCCCGCTCTAGTCAATTTTTCTTTGTTCAACCCAAAATCATTTAAAAAATGTACCAAGTCAGTTTCCCTTGTGGTTTATTATTTGAAAAAGGAATTTAAATAGAACTGATGTCAGGACAGATCTACCTGGGGTAATGTTAATGTCAATGTTTTGCAGGAAGGAAAACAGCTTGAGATGTAGGTCTGAACTTTCATATTTGGGAGGGCAAGGTCAGCTTCATTTTGCAAAGGGCACATCCATTGGAAAGTCCATGGGAAACTTCTGAAGGCGCACCAAGGCCAAGGCCAGGGCAACAGAGGCCATGGCCTGCGTGACCTCTGTGGAATTCCAGGCCTCTGATGTTTGGCATGGATGTGATAAAACTGAATGAAAAAAAGTGCACAAACTTGCTATTCAGCACACCATGAGTTTGCTTCTGTGTTGTTCTAGTGTAGTAGTACAGCAGAACATCGCGATTGTCAAGCTGTGAGTCAGATATTTTTCCAGAACTTGTTATCAATTTCATCCTTCCTCATGGCTTCAAAAGATGAGCAGAAAAGACAATTTTAGTGTAGTAAATACAGTGATGAGTTTTCTTTTATGTCGACCAGACTTGGTATCTTGTAAATCAAATGCACAGACAAAGACAACATGAAAAAGGGAAGCCTTCCAAAGAATAACATTTAAATTTCAAACAAAATGTCCCCATGACAAACACTGCGACACACCACAATGTTTTGTTACTAATTGAATTTTTCAAATGATGGCAGCTATGACTTGAGTCTGGAGCCATATAAACTGTCTGTGTAGTTCCAGTCGCTACAAGTAAGCCGGTGGTTTACAAGTAGGCCTACCGGTGGCTGTGGGAAACTGTGAACTAGCTGGAAGCCACTTGGATTGAATGATGTTGAGAATTCATAGCGAACAGGAGCACGTTGCAATTTATGTTACAACTTTGGTTGTTCCTTCCTCTTTCACAATAGGTTTTTCAACAACTTTGTTAGCATTGCAACCAGAGCAGATAGCCGACAGTTTTCTTTCACATCGTGGGAAATGAACGACCTAGAATCTTAAATCGAATCGAACCTAGAATCGACCAGGAAGCCACTTGAATTAAATGATGTTGAGAATTCATAGCGAACAGGAACACGTTGAAATTGATGTTCAACTTTGGTTGCTACTTCCTCTTTCACAATAGGTTTTTCAACAACGAGAGCAGATAGCCGACAGTTTTCTTTCACATCGTGGGAAAAGAACGACCTAGAACTTTTAAAAAATTTTAAAAACTTTCATGCAATAAAGAAATATATTCTATTTAGACAGCCTTGTATCAAAAGGATTATGGAATCGAGTATAATACTTAGATTTTCAAAACACAATCCAATCAAAATCACAACAATGAAGAAATGCATTTTGATTGATCAAAGTATGCAGAGTTTGACCATGGAGGAATGAACCAGTCCTCCATGGTCTGACCCATCAATTCCTTACCTCCACACTGCCACCCTCTTCGGACTAACTAATTCTTCTTTTAGACAAAGTTTTGAAACTTCATTACAGTGACCCCCCCCCCAAAAAAAAAAAAAAAAAAAAAAAAAAAAACAACCCACAACTGGATTTGCAACTGAACAATGAAAGTGACTGAAAATGGAGTCCCAAAAAACCAAAGCTAGCTTTGAACAGTGATCAAGTTTAGAGAGTTGTGTACCATTAGTCCCAAGAATATGCTTGGTGTTTCTTTCAATAACCGCTGGCGCTAAATACGACCATGAGTATGATGAATACCAGACCTGTGGTTACTGCACAAGCAATCCCAATGCCGAGACCAATCATAGAGAACTTCCTGACTTCCTCAGAGGCTTCGTTTGCCCCACTCACGTCTCCAGCATTATAGCGGTTTCTCACCTACATACGTACAAATAAATCAGATTCAAAACCTTGCATGGTGGGAATGACAACCTAGTAAGGTTTGCGGAGATCAAATAAAACTCTCTCGATCAGTTGTAGCGATTCTGAGAAGCACCGACGTGTGTTTTTCGATCATTATGCTTTGATTGTCTTCAGTATTTTCTCCTGAAGACGGTCAGAGCATACTGATCGAAACGTTGAGGTGTAAACCACTAGTTCTTTTCAGAACCACCACAATTTATAGAGAGAGTTTAATGTACATGGTGTCTCCAAAAACCTTACTAGATTGCCTTTTGTGCAAATGAAAAAAAACATTAAGCAAGACAAGTACAGAGAATACAACAAAAAGTTAAACATTTTGAGTCAAATTTATTGGACTTGTTTTGAAGAAAAAAACATGTTTCACTTGTTGTAATTTTATTAGGGACTGTGACTACACTGTTCGGGGTCATCACCGAAATATGAATCTACCTTGACTTGAATACAAATTTGAGATCTTGACATGGTTACCAACAGAAATGTTTAGTTGTATTTAGTGTAAAGAAGATTTGACAACTACTCTGTTGAATGTCATTAAGAATTTGGGACTTTATCTTCCAGTACGCGCTAATCCTCCAATCAGATGCTCGAACCGGAGTGTGATATCAGACGATAACCTACTCCCAGTTTTTATATTGCACTCTGCGTATTGTGAGTGTCAATGCGTCACGCTCTGCATACGGTCAGTGCACAAATTACATTCTAAACTTTGCGCGTGGAAAACCAAAAACAAAAACATAACCTAACCTCATTGACTTAATGAGGCTGGAAGATAAATTCGTTATCACACTCGCGCTTGTGGAATAGGGAAAAATATAGCGCGTCTGCGTCCCATATCCAACTCGTTGGATATGGGACGCAGAAGCGCTATATTTTTTCGTATTCCACTCGCGCGAGTGTGATAACTTATAGTAACACCTTGTACCGAAGATTCCTTTTATACTATTAAATTTACCGACTAAACTCAAATTTGTTCTTGATTATTAAAAACCACTGTTTCGTCACGACGGCCCTCAATTTTGTCATAACGCCGTATCCAGCATAAGTGAAAACATTTTAATTTTGGTGTCAGTCGGTTTTTGTGAACATTGGAAGCAACAAGGGCAAGATGGTATGCATGTGGTTTCAAACATGTGACTTGTGTAAAGGCTATATTGTTTTTATAATTGGTGTGTACGTTTTTTGCAATGACATCAGAATGATGCAATAATTGGTACATGTAAAAGGAACATTACAGAATTGGTAAGAAAAAAAATTGTAAAATATACTGTTTGATCACAGATTTACATAAAACTTACACGGTCTAATGATGATGATGATAGTAGAAAACATCCCTTGAAATATTTCTGTCTGAAATGCCATATTTGATGAGAAATGAATAAACTAATTTTCCGATTGGAGTTTATCGCTCAGTGAGCGTTTTATTCATTTGTTGAATCCATATGATTTCATGCAAATGTGTAATTCGGTTTTTCATTATTTTCTCGTGACCCAGGTGGCCGATCGATCTCAAACTTCTACAGGTTTGTCAGTTTATGTATATGGTGGATTACATAAAGTGCTTACACTGCCAGCAACTGTTTTGTTAGCAAAAACCGATTCTGTAATGTTCCTTTAAGTAATGTTTCTTACATCGCTGGATTTGATCAGGGCAACGATGCCGAGGGGCCAGCAGCAACACAGGAATACGAAGAGAGCAAGCCCAAAGTGATCATTTGGCATGGTCTGTATCGTTGAGATGATGGTCTGAGTCTGTGGTGCCGACATCTAATTATGAACAGAAAGAAAAAATCCAAGACATTATCCAGAATCATGTACGTACAACCTCTCTCTAAGGTACTTTTTTGGTTTTCGGAAGAGAGGGAAAAACAGTTTTATGTGTGTCCAAAATGTTGTGCACATTCAACACTCAGTCTCAATGCAGCAACCAAAATAAAAGCAATGAGAATTTTTGGAGTCATTAAACGCTATATTTTCTAGAGTCTGACAGATATTCAGAGATAAATATTTCTAATTAAGATTACTGCTGGTCAGCGAAGCAGCAGTCTCGCGAGATATTTGCGAGAGAGCCATTTCGCTATCACCCCGACTGACATTTAAATACTTGTCCACAAGTCTAGAGCTTATGAGGAAATTATGACACAAAATGTGAAATTTCCCATATGCCCAAGGTAGTATCTTGCCTGCCAGAAAGGCCCTGGAATGCACAAGGTCACTCTTTTTTTGTAAACAAAAAGGTTATGGTCTATACAATAGAGTCTATACAAACCATGACATTGACAGGAGGGGGTGGGGCACAGACTTGACCCATGGGAGGTCCATAGTTAGTCTGGTGAACCTCTTGAGGTGAATATCCTGGAGGAGCGTTTGCTTGAGGGTTATACATTCCCATTTTATCATCCTCATTCTGAAACTGGGTGTATCGTTGATCTGCGAAAAAAATCAAATTATTTTTTATTATTGTTTACGATATGTCATCTTTATACTTCACTACAGATTCTTGTCTAAGTTAATACATTGTACCTTAGTTGATCAAATCTGACACTCCATGACAGAATGCAGTCACCATAGAAAATAATACCAGGATTCCGTTTTTGTTCTTCCTTTGGGCATGGTTTCCTTCGGGCTTTAAAGCAATATCCTTCATCCATGCTAGCTCTCACAACATAATGTAAATGAAAAAATGGTTTTAGAATTGACAACTATCATATCAAAGCTTTAAAAAAGTGACATTTTACTATGGACATTTTTAATCTCAAAAGTCCTGATTTCAAATGGGGGAGGGGGCACATACATCAATGGGGGGGGGGTGCCCCCTTTAAATGACACCACAGACTGCTTTGTCCACCGCTCCGTTTGGTCCATCCTGTCATAAGTTCTTTTCATTTCACTGGATAATAATAATATGAAACCATCACATGAAAGACTAAATACTCTCGGTTTTTGTATACACAATTATAATACAATAAACTAAGTGTTCGGGTATCATTAGTGCTGTGTTAATGTGTGAACTGTTTAATTAAATCAATGAAAAGATTGTTGATACCTTTTGAAATGTCACAGAAAGTAAAGTGTAAATCTATTACATTTATACATTTATAGTTAACACAGGAAATAAATGCTAAGGTTACTACTTAACTTCCCGTTTCAACCGGAAGACGAGGTCAATTGAGGTCACACACTGTGTAGCGTTTGTTTATATATTTTTTGAAGACCTCTCTTATGATGTACAGATTGCACGGTTCATGAGTTATGATTTTTTCAAATATTAAACTTTATTTTAATTTAATTCAACACCTGATGTCTTCTACAAGTGAAGAGCTAACTGTGAAGGTTGTGTGATCTTGGTAAGTGTGTCTTTGTTAGCTGACAAAAATGCTCACATTTGGAATAGACTAACACAGCCTAATGCCAAATCAGGCTTCAAGGACTTTGGACCTTGTGATCAGTGCTGCGGAACAGCCAGCCAGTGTTTTCACATTAAACACAGTTTGGTATCATCTCTGTGCAAAAGTTTAAGAAGGCTCAAGGACCTACAACCTGACTAAAATTGTTGACTAACGAGTTCTTGAGATATGAACTTGAGAAAATTTCAACTTCCGTTTTGAACCGGAAGTCAAGGTCAAATGGGGTCACACTGTGTAGCGTTTGCTAAGTTTTGAAAGACCTCTCCGATTATGTGAAGGTTGTACAAATCCAGTGTGTGGTTAATGAGCTATGATTTTTGAAATAATAAACTTTGACTTGATGTAATTCGACATCTTATGACGTCATCATGAGTTGTTTGGGCTATTGACCCGAACACCTTAAAAACAAAATTAAAAACCAGAACAATAACAACGAGAGGTTTTCCAAGCTATGCTTCGAACCCCTAATGAGTTGTTTGGGCTATTGCCCTGAACACCTAATTAACAACATAATAAAACCTCTTTGTCTTGGTTTAATATTTAAAGGTAGGCCTATGCCCAAGCTACTGAGAGAGAAGTCGACTCTAAATGTCATCTTACCATCAATGCATTTATTGTTAATGTACTGAAAATAAACACCTTAAAGGCCCGCCGGAAGGTATTTAAAAGTGGGGGGGCAGGGGCGGATCCAGGATTGTTTACACCGGGGGGGGGGGCAGAACAGTGATTAGAGGGAAAACAAAAAATGGGTGGGGTCCAGGGGCCGGCCTTACGGCCCCTGGTGGGGTTCAGGGGGCTTCGCCCCCTGAAGCTCTGAGCCTTTGGCATTCTGTGGGGTTAAAAATCAAGCCTCCATGTGTGCTTAAAACAGAGAAATAGACACACTTTTATAGGAAATCAGATCCATATAAATCTTCTAAATTTGATGGAAAATTTACTGGAACATCAATGGTAAGGGCCCAGGGGTGAGGCCCCGTTGGGGGTCCAGGGGCGAAGCCCCCGAAAGCTCTGAGGTTTTGGCATTTTGAGGGGTGAAAAACCAAGCCTCCATGTGCCTAAAAAGGGGGGAAAGACACCACACACACTTGTGGCCAATTTTTGAGCAGGCAGATAGTTAAAAAAAAAAAAAAAAAAGTATCTTTTTTTTTCTTCAAATTTTTCAAAGAAAAGTGGGCGGGTGGGGGGGCCTGGGCACCCCGGCACCCGGCCCCCCGGCCGCGAATATTTTTTTCCCAAACTTTTTTTTTATTTACCTTTTTTATATATTTTATTTCTTTCCAACATCCGCATTCCGATCGAAAAAAAAAATTCAAAATCATAACAAAAAAAGGTCATCATAGCAATGTCGTTTGGGGAAAAAAAATTCGCCCCCTGGCCCCCGGCTCCGACGACGGACATGCTTCGTGATGTAAAACTTAAAAACTGACCGAGCTGAGCTGATTCTGCTCTGATTCACCCCACAACTACCCAGAATGGCCCATTTATCTTCAATCTTCAATAGATGATAAAATTATAAACAAATTAGCAAGTAAAAATAGTGGATACGGCAAATCTTATCATGTTTTGACTGTTCATATGTAAGACATCGAAGTTTTTTTTTGCTACAGTCCTACCACGGACGGAAAAATACTGACCTAGGCCTTTATAATTAGAATCTATATGCAGTGCAGCCTGAACTGCATCATACATACGATAGAGCAATGTGATCAAACATGTCCGGCAGTGTTCAATTTCAAATGCGTAACAGTTCGTTGAACAATGCAATGCACTTACAAAATGGCTCTTTCCCAAATAAGAGAAGAGGAACATAACATGGTTTTTTGACCTCGTTATCGAATTCAAATGAAAACATATATTTAGTAGAAAGGTTTTCTCACCTGTTGACATGTTGAATGTGGTTATTTAGTGCTGCTCTCTTGAAAGATACCAGCCGTAATGACGATTTTCAAGCACTCGGTGTCTTGTTTCCTCTCACAGGGACAGTTAATTCAAGGTTATGAGTAGCCTAGCCCTATGAATAGGACCAATCCACTCCGCGGAGTGGATTGGCCTTATCATATACGTCTTTTCTGGAAACGTATGCACTCGTCCATGACAATTTTTATTTTGATACCGCACACTTATTAAAGGAACATTACCGAATTGGTAAGAAAAAAACTTCATGGAAGTTGAAATTATGAAATAACCACAGAAAAGTCGACTTGATGCAATAAATTATCTGGTTATCTCGATAAGTTGGATGGCACTCATGGAGCGCCGTAAAAAAGCATAGCATAATGCTTTCTTTAAAACATTATCGGCTATTTTACATAAAATCGTGAACATCGCGATACTCCGATACTTTAGAACACCATTACCGATATTGACGCTATTGTTTCAATATCGTATCGCGACGATGATATCGAAATATCGTCGGCTAATTAAATGGAATCCTAGATTTCAAAAACTACGACTGTCTGATCAAAGAAAGACTACCGGCAGGACCGTGCGTTAGGCCCAGTTACATACGTAAAGCCCGGGAATTAGGAACCCTTATTTACAAATTGTAATTTATGCGCTCTGCACATTAATAAAAACATTGCTTGCGTGAAAATCACCCGGCGGCCGGCGCCGCCAGCGTGCGCCCGGACAAATTTTCACATTTGCGCTTGCACATTGTAAACATTGCTTGCGTGAAAATCACCCTGCGGCCGGCGCCGCCAGCGTGCGCCCGGACAAAATTTGACCGTGGAGAACCCTGCGGTTGGGCCCAGCGAAATATTTAGTATCGAGGTAACACCAAAATCGTTCCATGGTGTAATCGTAAAAATATAATTTTGAAGGCGGTGGATACTTTTGGTATTTACTAAAGAAATACATTACCATAAAAACTTACTTGGTAAGGAGCACCTGAGAGCTGCTATTAGTATAAAACATTGTTAGAAACGACTCCTCTGAAGTAATGTAGTTTTTGAGAAAGAGGTTATTTCTCACTAAAATGTTTGAATCTTAGAAGGCTTCAGGCATGAAGCCTTTCGCAGGCATCTGAAAGCACACAATTCTATGCAACAAGGGTGTTTTTCCTGTCACCTTTTCGTGCAATTTTGATAACCGATAATTGAGCCCAGATTTTCACAGGTTTGTTATTTTATGCATATGTTGGGATACACCAAGTGAGGATACTGGACTTTGACAATTACCAAAAGTATATCCTGCCTTTAAAGGAACATTACATAATTTGTTTTTGCTAACAAAACAGTTGCTGGCAGTGTAAACACTTTGTGTAATCCGCCATATACATAAACTGACAAACCTGTAGAAGTTTGAGATCGATCGGCCATTTGGGTCACGAGAAAATAGTGAAAAACCGATTACACATTTGCATGAAATCATATAGATTCAACAAGTGAATAAAACGCTCACTGAGCGATAAACTCCAATCGGAAAAATTGGTTATTTATTTCTCATCAAATATGGCATTTCAGACAGAAATATTTCAAGAGATGTTTTCTACTATCATCATCATTAGACCGTGTAAGTTTTATGTAAATCTGTGATCAAAAAGTATATTTTACAAGTTTTTTCTTACCAATTCTGTAATGTACCTTTAAAGGCACTGGACACTCTTGGTAATTACTCAAAATAATGTCAGCATAAAAACTCACTTGGTAACGAGCAATGGAGAGCTGTTGATAGTATAAAACATTGTGAGAAACGGCTCCCTCTGAAGTAACGTAGATTTTGAGAAAGAAGTAATTTCTCAGTAAAATATTTGAATTAATTTTGAGACCACACGCGTGAGGTCTCGAAATCAAGCATCTGAAAGCGCACAACTTCGTGTGACAAGGGCGTTTTTTCTTCCATTATTATCTCGCAACTTCGACGACCAATTGAGTTCAAATTTTCACAGGTTTGTTATTTTGTGCATATGTTGGGATACACCAAGTGAGAATAATACTGGTCTTTGACAATTACCAAAAGTATATCCTGCCTTTAAACGACAGGGAAGGGAATGAGAGAGGGTTATCTCAATCAATGAGATATGTGCAAAAACATTGGAGGTAAAATAAAAACAAAAACAACCATGTACTTCTTTAAAAAATTTTAGCAATAAACAGTAAAACATTGCAAGTGTAATAAATGTTAAAGGAACATTACAGAATTGTTTTTGCTAACAAAACAGTTGCTGGCAGTGTAAGCACTTTATGTAATCCACCATATACATAAACTGACAAACCTGTAGAAGTTTGAGATCGATCGGCCATCTGGTCACGAGAAAATAGGGAAAAACCGATTACACATTTGCATGAAAGCATATAGATTCAACAATTGAATAAAACGCTCACTGAGCGATAAACTCCATTCGGAAAATTAGTTTATTAATTTCTCATCAAATATGGCATTTCAGACAGAAATATTTCAAGGGATGTTTTCTACTATCATCATCATCATTAGACCGTGTAAGTTTTATATAAATCTGTGATCAAAGTTTTTTTCTTACCAATTCTGTAATGTTCCTTTAAGCAAATGAATCAAGAATACCGAAAATGTAAAGAAAAGGGTATGGCATCTGCTTCAAAAGGGGAAAGGATACAAATTTGATATGATTCCCATATTTAAAATTCATTTTCTTCGCTGGCCATGGAAGCACAGAGTAAACAATGCTATCATAGAGTAAAATTAAGAAGTTTATTCATTTCTCATCAAATATGGCATTTCAGACAGAAATAATTTCAAGGGATGTTTTCTACTATCATCATCATCATTAGACCGTGTAAGTTTTATATAAATCTGTGATCAAAGTTTTTTTCTTACCAATTCTGTAATGTTCCTTTAAGCAAATGAATCAAGAATACCGAAAATGTAAAGAAAAGGGTATGGCATCTGCTTCAAAAGGGGAAAGGATACAAATTTGATATGATTCCCATATTTAAAATTCATTTTCTTCGCTGGCCATCATAGAGTAAAATTAAGAGTGAAATCATTATTTGTATCAACTATCATTGGACGTTATTGCCCATGTGAAGGTGGTAAAATTCCACGACCCAATTTCATAGAGCTGCTTAAGCACAAAAGGTACCTGAGCAAAATAAAAAATATGCTTACCAGAATGAGGTTACCAGCCCAAATTTCTTGTCACATGTACAATGTCTGACTGGTATTCTGCTCATTTTTGCTCAGCAGAAACATTTGTAAGGAATATTTTCTGCTTTGAAAGTGGGCCCAATTGGTATCGAATCAGTACCTATTAATTAAAATAAGTCAAGGTGATAGCAGCACAAGGTATCAGGCCCAGAATCTCTTGTTTGAAGAAGAGCAATAATGTATTTTACAATCGGCACCTTCCATTGGAAAATATTTATGTCCAGGGTAACCAAAGCCAGGGCACTAAAGCCAGAGGCAACAATGCCAAGCCAGGGGCACTAATGCCCGAGCAAGAGGCACCATTGTTTAAGCAAGGGGGACCAATGGCAAGCAAGGGGCAACAATGCCAAGTCAGGGGCAACAATGCCAAGCCAGGGGCACCACTGCCAAGCCAAAGGCACCACTGCCAAGCCAGGGGCACCAAAGCCAAGCCAGGGCACCACTGCCAAGCCAGGGGCACCAATGTCGAGCCAGAGGCACCAATACCAAGCCAGGGGCACAACTGCCAAGCCAGAGGCACCACTGCCAAGCCAGGGGCAACAAAGCCAAGCCAGGGGCACCAAAGCCAAGCCAGGGGCACCAAAGCCAAGCCAGGGGCACCCAACACACCCTTCCAATCTTGCATGTCTTGTACCGCCCTAAAATCCTCTAAAGAATTCCTGAGATTCCCAGAACACAATGAATACATAATGGGAAGGAGGGGGGGGGGGTACACCATGCCACATACTGAACACCAAATCAAGTCAGGGGTGCCTTTCCTCAGCCAGTGGCGCCAATGCCACCAAGACCATGAATTGAGGTGGTATGGCCTCTATGTAATTCCAGGTTTGCGGTATGACTGTTCGTTATGATGAGGCTACCGAAGCTTGGCTCTGAGGAGGTGCTGGGGGAGGCAAAGGAGGCAGGAAGATTGACTTCAGCTGTAAGGCAAGTTCAGCAACAGTACTGTCCATCGTCTCATAATGCCGAATAAGCTGGGCAAACTTTATTGCACCTGAGAAAAGAATGACCAAAGAAACAAAACTACAAATCACAAACGGAATTTTCAGAAAATCTCATATAGGGCTCCTTTTTTAGTTATAGATGAACATGTCCCCACCGAAATAATCGGAGTTACCCACCTTCTCCGTCTGCAGTGAACCCATATTTCTGAATGACCTCCATCTGGATTTGTGTTGCTACCGGAAACACAATCTGCATCATCTTCATCATGTCATTGCCCGCGGCGTCTTTCACCTCGTCCATGCGTGTTTTGTTCTCGGGAGTTACAAACGCATCCAGGATTTGCTGGAGGATTTCTGATGAAAACAATAACAAAGAAACGCAGAAATAAAGGTGAAACTTCCGTATCTGACTGCCACTTTTTCATTCATTATCAAATAAAATTGTATTCTAATTGAGATACTGATTTGGGTAACAATAATGACTGAAAAAGTGGCAGTCGAATACAGATTTTTTTTTCGAAATAAAGTCTACAACATCTTGAGAAATTGCAAAAGGACTAAAACAAAAAGAGTCAATCAAAATCAATCAAACATCTGAAAAAAAATGCAAACAAATCCTTCTAGTTGATTACGTTTTTGGTTTAATCAAGGAGGTAGTACCTTCATCGACCATGGTTTAATCTAATACTAGTATTTACTAGTAAATTATAAATAGTAGTATTACTACTGTAGTACTGTGCTTTTAACCTCAATCTTTTGTGTGCAAAAATTGACAATCTTTGGAATACTGTATACATGATTATTTTCTAGCATGAATTTTAGAATGTATTTTTTATAATGAATTTTTCACACGACTAGTTTCACAGTGTGTCTCTAGCTAAGATTCTAAGAACAAACACATCTGAGGTACTAAAAACAAAAAATTATGAATTTGAGACCACCAACGAACTAATTATTGAACTAAGCTTAGTTAAAAAATAAATAAATAAAATAAACATGACATTGACAACATAATAATTGAATGCCAATAGACTCACTTCTAGCTTCATCCAGCGATAATGTAGGTTGTGAGTTCTGTGCCATGGTGGTGGTGGCATCCAATACTTCTGCTTCGAGGTTTTTAACTGCCAGTGCCAGCGCAAGATTTATTCTTTTGTAAATCACTAATCCAGTACTAGCACTAGCAAAGTAGCAGCACTACGAAAAAAGACCTGTCAATATCATTACACTCATTTTTTTACTTCACTAATGGCAGATCGAATCCCAGACGTCTTGAAATCATACATGCACAGAGATTAAACCGGGCGCCTGTCCACTGCGGAAGTGACAGCCCAGCAGCAGTTGGCCAACGAGAATCGGTGCGTTAGGCAAGTGCATATGCGGCGGAAACCAGACTATGTATATGTTGCTACAGACGCCGCAAATACGAAAGCAAAATCTGTATTTGTATCTGTTTAGTACTGTGCTATCTCGCAATGTTGTGATGATAAGCACAATCAAAACATAATGTTTGTCTGCAAAGTTACCTTCCGTCTAAGATGAAATAATACAAGGCTTGGGAAGTAAGAGGAGGACTAGGCACAAGTAAGTCTATTTCACACCTGAATTTTGTACCAACAAGCAGAAATAGTTTGCAGTGTGTTTCACCATGTTTCACCACCAATCATCCAATCATCCCCAGTCATGCTGTTTCATGGACGGTTTTTCTTCCTCAATGGTCATACAGCTGGTCTCCTTTTCAATTGATTTAGCTAGTAGTAGTACTAATAATACTGTGTGGCCAGGGTGAATCCAAGGATTACCCTGCTGGCCACACTAGTGAGTGGGGCTACCTTTCAATTCAAGTATCATGAAGTTCTAGCTCACCTTGTTGGGCTGTTAGTGTTAGTGTTATCTAGTTATGGCTCTCTAGGTGGCCGGGCTACATGAACTTCGTACAAGTCAATCAGTAATTAATGAACAAAGTTGTTGCTGACGACACAATCAAACTGATAAAAATCACCAATCCTCAAGAGAATTTTTTCCCTTTGAAGTGATGTCAAAACATGGTCATATTAAAAAAGCATTTGAAAAGTTGAAGATCCGCAAATCACCGTTGCTTATTTAAATAGCCAGATTTAAAATAAAAAATAAAAAAAACACTGACTAAAGACAAAAGTCCTGACAAAACATAAACCTGTTTTCGTTGCTTTCATTGTGACGAAAAAAAACTTGTGCAGTTGGGTTTTTTGGTGTAATAAAATTGAAATTTTGCTCAGATGGACATTGTCATTTAGTTTACTCGTAAAAATAGTAAATACCATTGATTCCCTCTTTAGGTACATTGTAACTTAGTTGCAATAATCGAAACCCGACTGTCGGGAGGATGGAGGGTTACGATTATCACAACTAATTGTAACTGTGCTAACTATAGTAACGCACATCCCAACTAGAAATGGGATTGTTCCAACTTTAGTTGAGACCAATTATCAATTTGGGGTGTATTTATTTTGTCATATTTAATGATATGTTTTATAAATCAGGATGCTTTCTGCTCGGCTCGAGCTTGATGGAACCTTTGACAAGGTCAGCAAAAAAGAGTACAGCAAGCACAAAGATGAGGTTAGTTCTTTATTCATGAGAGCAGAGCTGCCAACTCTCCCTGATTCTGCAGAAAGTTCCCTGAAAATGAACCAATCTTTCCATTGCCCGATGAACAAATTTGTGAAAATCTCCCTGATTATGGACACTTCGTCTCTATTATGTTGAATGTAAATTCTAAATAACTCCCTGATTGTTGTACAAAATCTCCCTGATTGCAAGAGCTTGTTGGCAGCTCTGTGAGAGACCATTAATTTATAATCATTGTTGAAGTTGCGAAAAAGATATTGGAAACATTTTGAGAATGCTTTTTGTGAAATTTGGCATCTGGGTAAAGTGTAAAGTTGTTTTGATTTTTTTTAAGGTGAACTGTTGTGCCTTTTCCTTGGACCTTGAGATGATGGTTACTGGAGCTGATGATGGTCGAGTGCGAGTATTTAACAGAGTTACTGGGCAGCTGGTCAGTAGGCTCTTTGGTCATAAAGGTGAGAGCAATGAGTCCCATTTGGGGTCATCTTTTTTAGGTTATCTTTGGGGTCATCTTTGGGATCATCTTTTGGGTCATTTTTGGAGTCACCTTTGGGGTCATCTCACATGACAGCTGGTCAGTAGGCTCTTTCTCTTTGTTCATAAAGGTGAGGCTCAATGGATTGTATTTGGGATAATCTTTTGGGGTTATCTTTGGGTTCATTTTTTGAATCATTTTTGGGGTCACCTTTGAGGTCATCTCACGTGACAGCTGGTCAGTTGGCTCTTTTGGTCATAAAGGTGAGCGCAGAGTAGGTCATATTTGGGGTCGTCTTTTTGAGGTTATCTTTTGGTTCATCTTTGGGGTGATTTCTTTTGGTTCATCTTTGGGTGATTTAGGGGGTCATCTTTGGGTCACTAATCTTTTTGAGTACAGCTGTTTTAAGAGTGGAAAGTTGGATAAAGGGCACCATAAGTCAAGAAGTGGTGATGGCCACCTTGCATGCAAACACATTACTGGTCATTCTGTTTACATTTGAGCAACGCTACATTGAGCTGAGATTTGTGTACTTAGAAACTCGGTTTGTATTTATTTCAGGTGCAATAAAGAGTGTCGCGATATCATCTGACAGCAAGTACATCGCCAGTGCGTCGCATGATACCACTGTTATTGTATGGAGAACTTGTAATGCATCTGTTGTCTACACTTTAACAGGTACTACATACTAGACGTACAAACTGTCATTTACAAACACCAACTAGTCTTTGTTAAAAAAGCACTGGACACTATTGGTAACTACTAAAAATAATTGTTAGCATAAAAACTTACTTGGTAATGAGCAATGGAGAGCTGTTGATAGTATAAAACATTGTGAGAAACGGCTCCCTCTGAAGTAACATAGTTTTTGAGAAAGAGGTAATTTTTCAGTAAAATATTTGAATTGATTTTGAGACCTCATGCGTGAGGTCTCGAAATCAAGCATCTGAAAGCACACAACTTCGTGTGACAAGGTGTTTTTTCTTCCATTATTATCTCGCAACTTCGACGACCAATTGAGTTCAAATTTTCACAGGTTTGTTATTTTGTGCATATGTTGAGATACACCAAGTGAGAAGACTGGTCTTTGACAATTACCAAAAGTGTCCAGTGTCTTTAAAGAATACAGTGCATAATTAGTTGGTAACCAATATGATAGATTTTTAAAAGTTTGGGGTTAAACAAAGACAAAATTTACTAGAGCGGGACTTGAACCTGCAACCTCTGGATTAACCTGCCAGTGCTCTACAAACTGAGCTATCTAGCCCTAAGTTGGCGGTCTACCTATTTTGTCAATATAATATTCGGGGTGTTCATATTGGACATCTGGAGATCTCTTGAAAGTGAAAAACAGCTTTAAAATGTGGCAATGTTAAGAATTGCCAATTCCCTTATGGATGTAGCATTTCAAAGTTGGGTGAATATTTTTGTTAGCAATAACCTCAAAATAGGATTTCAAGTTTTCTAGGTTTCAAAGTTCCATATTGTTCCAGACTGTTTTGATATCAGTGTGTCTTCCACAGGATTAAACAATTATGTTTTCAATGAATAATGTAAAAGTGGTATGCAAGATTGATAAACACATTTGTATTACCTTCATGGACATTTTCAGGTCATTGTAGGAGTGTTGAGACGGTGGCGTTTTCTCAGGATGGAAAGTTTCTATGCTCAGGATCGTGGGACAACAGCGCCCTCATCTGGAATATGAGTGTAAGTTAAGTTAATGCTATTTAAAAAAAAATACTTCACGGATGATGGCAAATGAATGTTTTCTACAGTTGTAATTATATATTATATTTTATTGTTTTCAGACTGGCACTGCAACCAAAGTATTGACCGGCCATCGAAACGTTGTACAATGCTGCGCCTTCTCCCATAATGATCAATTTGTGGTAAGTCTGGAGATTGCTTGGTTCGTCTTCACTGGATTTGAGCTCTAGCGTTTCTGACCAGCAGAGTGTGGGTTCGAGTCCTGGACTCGACAATTGTGTCCTTAAGCAAGGCACTTAACCATTTTTGGGATGGGGCGTGAAGCTGGAGGACCCATGTGTTGTGTAATGCACGTAAAAAGAACCCAGTTCACTTATCGTTAAGAGAAGGGGTTTGCCCTGGTTTTTTCTGGTATGGTTGGCTGCAGATTGCGCCACAGCGCCTTGTAAACATTACATGGTAGTATGTAAATAATTTGGTCTTATATTTCCGACATTGTTCCGCAGATCTTATAGAAAATAGTAATGATCACTATGAGACACTCTCCTGTGTGATAAAGCACTGTATAAGAACTGCGTATTATTAAGATTATTAATAACTTGGGTTGCAGTAAATTCATTTGCAAAACAGGTCTTCCAGTCTTGATAAAGGGTAACAAATTAAACCCGAAGGTCAATGCATCCTGTCCATCATGTATCAAAGTGGATCAATTAAATAACGACTGTAGATACATGTCTAATCAATACATGGCTTACGTTTTTAAGAATATGTTAAAACACCCACTTTTTAACAAAATCCATAGACTAGTTAAATAAGCCAAACATTTGGTACTTATCCCGCCATTTTGCTGCAGAGACAATTTTACTGTACTGTCAGATTTCCAGAATTTACAAATCTCCAAATCAATCAGTCCATACTTGCTCATAGCTGTTTAGAGTTAAGAACACACAAACAAACAACGATTCAAGTCATGTTTCTGTGGAGACAACTTTCACTTTGAACTTTCCCGAAATTGCAAATCTACTGATCGAATTTAGGGTGGTCGGGTTGGCGTAGTGGTATCTTTCCTCGCCTTTTACCTCTGGGACCCCAGTTCGAATCCCACAAGGGGCACTTTGTGGATTGGGTTTTTCAGTCCCTGCCTGATTGGTGGGTTTTCCCTGGAATGATTACCTGGGGTTTTCCTCCCACATCTAAAACTAAACCTTCCTTCCTAATCTTACTCTCCATGGGGTTCGTGGCTAGGATAGCGATTAAGTTCGCTTTTCTGTTAATCCTTTGCTTCACAACCAAAATAAATAACTGAAATAAACAAAATAAATTGATTTTCTCAAAAATGCATTTAGGCAACAGGTTCGTGGGATTATACAGTCCGTCTCTGGTCCCTCATAAGAGATCCACGTGTAGAGCAATGTAGAGTGCTGAAGGGACACACCGGTAACATTCACGCTGTTGCCTTCTCTGTCATGGGGATGCTGGTAAGTGTGTCTTCCTAATATCACCCATGTTGCTGTTACGTCCCAACTTTAGAATCGTCCCAACTATAGTTTGGACAGGGCCCAACTTGAGTGATACAGTTGGGACGGCCCAACTATAGCTGGGATCCAGAGAACAGTCTGTCGCCAAGCAGGGAACCAGTTGCTGTTATTGCATGAGATGGTCCCAACACGAGACTGCTGGTTGCACGGCGAGCCCTGTCGTTGTCAGCAGAGAGAAACTGGATAGGATTTAAACATTTCTTTGTTTTTGAGGCCCACCTCTGTGCATGGAGGTAGAATTATCTACATTTCCTATCCCCATGCTATTATTACTGTCACTATCACTATCAGGTAATCCAATCTATAGTTGGGCCGTCCCAACTTTAACAGTCAAGTTGGGACAGGTCGCGACATTAGTCTGGACGATTCTAAAGTTGGACGGAACATTGCCATCCTTGTCTAATTGCCAATAAATGGTTTTAGCACTCGTGCATAGCATCACAGATTGCACATGATCTTGTGGCATGTCATGGCCAACAGTCTAGTGCGCTGGATTCTTGAAAGTTTTGGTGGCTATAAGTCATCACGATGTGGGTTCGAATCCCTGTCATGACACTTGTGTTCTTGAGCAAGACGCTCAACTATACCAATTGTTTTTCCTTACCCGTAAGTAAATGGGTACCTGTGAAGGTAGAGATGGTTCTTGTGATTGATTTAGCTTGGTGCGCTACTTACTCAGCGGCACAGGCTGTATACACCCTGGGAGCTGAGACGATTTGAGGAATGAAATAATGGCCCAAGAACCTGAAAGAAAATGCCCTCATCTTTCAGTAGCAGTCATTGGTCTTGCACCAAGCATTCTTCAGTGCAAATTGGTATACCATGCCCGATATGGGGGCAGAGGGTATCCCCCCAATGCTCCCATACTATAACACACTATTTTCCTCTTGTACAGAAGTGCCCCGCCCTAAAATCCTCAAAGAATTCCTAAGATTCCTAGCACACAAGGAAGACACAATATAGAGGGGGGGGGGTTCCACCATGCCATCATATTGAGCACCAAATGTATACAAATTGTGAAGACTGATAATACAAATGTGAAGCACAATGTGAACCAGAAAAATGTTTTACCACCTCAAAATGCTTTTACTCAGATGTAGTTATGACTTCTCTATTACAGGCTTCTGGCTCGTGGGATAAAACTATCAGGTTATGGCGGTCACGAGATGGCAGTCTAATATTCGTTCTGAATGATCATACTGGATGGGTGAGGGCGCTAGCATTCTCGCCTGAAGGAACTATTCTGGCAAGTACAAGTGATGATGAATCGGTAAGAGTGTAGACTATTATTGTGGGATTATTCACGCTGCCTTGAAGTTTAGTTTGCAGTGGTCACAGATGTAGCAAGAATCGTGTTCTGTTAAAAACAGTTAGCTGTACCAAGAGAAGTGTTTTAAAGGGAAGGTAACGATTGGTAATCACTCTAAAAATTAATGGCAATAAAAACTGACTTGGTTAGAAGTACGGCAACTTTCGAAGTATAAAACATTTTTTTAAATATTTCAATTCAAAATAATGTGGATATGGAAAAAGATGTGAGTTTTTATCCCCCAAAATTTGAATCTGAGAAATGTTTCTCATATTGTGTATTCCTATTAGAGATTATTATTCATGCATTGACATAATTGCTGCGATTTTGACAATATTTCAATAACACGACCACCTTTTGAAATGAAATTTTCACAGGTTAGTTTTACTGTATATATCTACATTTATATAGGATTAAAACAATCAAATGGTCCCAAAAACCAATGGCATACTTTGCCTTTAAGTACATATTATTCTTTCCGAATTTATAGGATTACATGTAGCAATAAAAGTTTTTTTCCTCTGTTGCCCTACGTCATGGGTTTGGTTGGCACACCTTAATTTTTTCCTGAAGACTGTCTGATATGTAAATGAAAAATCCCTTTTAAGAAAAAACAATTTTGAAGCTTTAATTTTTTTTAAATGAATGATACTAATTATTAATAATTCCTATATTATTATTCTCAGAAGGAAGCTTTTTCACTCCTACCCACAGCATGCTTTAAGGATTTTTTTTTCTTCTCCCAATTTTTCAGGTCAAAATCTGGGATGTCCTCACTGGAGAATGTGCAAAAACATTGGAGGTAAAATAAAAACAAAAACAACCATGTACTTCTTTTAAAATTATTTTAGCAATAAACAGTATAACATTGCAAGTGTAATAAATGTTAAATTTGCATTGGAGATGAATAAGAGAAAAATGTGGTAGGTTCGAATCCCACCCAAGTAATTTTCCTGTGGATTTTGTTGACAGAGTCCCTGAGTGAGTATACAGTCCTTTACACAATCGATGTATGGGTAATACTAAATAATAACATTGTAAATATTTGAGAATGTTTAAATGTGGGGGCATCGTTCATGATAAACCAAAAGATTGAGAAAACAGTTGACTAAAAGTATTACGTTTTTTCCCCCTCTATTTTCAGGGGAAAATGGAGCAACTACAGACTTGTATTTTTTCGACAGAGGGCGCTCTACTTGCCTCCGGCGCAGCATCCATGCCCAATTTATCTTTCAGGAACTCGTTGAAAAACCGGCCCAAGTCTGCCGCCAGTGGACAAAGCATCAAGACAGGGGGAACAACGCCGTAGAGGGATCGGCATGGTATTTTAGGGAAATAAGTTGCTTGTTTTTTCCCCCTTTTGCTCTAAAGAAAAGCACCTAGGCTGTTTGTAAAGAATTGTTTTGGGTTGCTTTGTAGCATTCTATGAACGTTTATAATGGGAAACGATAATCAAATGTGTGCTAGTTTGTGCAGGGATAGCTTTTTCAATTAATATGAATGATTGTTTTGGGTACATTTATCAGGTTTTTATAATTTATTGTTTGTCTTCGATCTAAATTTAAAAATAAACAAGAATTTGATTTTTAGGACTGAAGTTTCTCTGAGGTGCACCTAATGTTTTTATAGCTAAGTATTGGAACACAAATAAATGTGGTCAGATCTATATTTGTCATGGTGAGATATGTATCTTTTTGTTTGCCTACTTGTGGCAGGCCTTATCGGTGGTTACGTTGGGTCAATACCAGTCCTCTCGTGCCAGACCGGGAAAAGATAGGGGAGGGGGCTTTGCATTCGTTATAATGGGGTGTGGTGGTGGTGGGTTGTCATTGCAAATCGGGATTGGAATGTTTTGCAATGGGTGGGGAAAGAAATGGGACAACTTGCAACTTGCGACGTAATGGGCCATTCTGAATTCTTCAGCCATCTTAAATTGCCTCATTCAAAACAGTGTCACCCAAACCGAGGCTGAAAGGAAATATTCTTGTTGGGAATCGGTGTTCGTTTAGGTTTTGTTCACGTAATAAACGGGGGTCAAAAACACATGACGAGATAGTGGTAACCTTCACTAAAGGTAGGCCTAAAGGGGCAAACACGGTCAGTCAGGATGCTGTTGACTTCTTGTGTCGTTCATATCGAATGGAATTCACGAAATCATCCTATATATTGCTGAGCAAATATATAAGACATTTAAATTTATAATTGCAAATACATGTTATTGTTTATTCGTTTTGAGGAAAAGGAGTGCAGCGAAGCAAAACAATAAAAAACTTTTCAGACGGTTTGGACAAGCCATCAATAGTAAATGATATTTTGAGAGGGTTGAAAATCTGAAGAGACTAAGCAAGCATGCAATGTTGTCATGGATCCGTTTTCCTGAAGTCAAATACTCCGTATAGTGCCGGCCGATTTGGCTGTGATTGTTTGTCAGTCACGGGCGGTAGAGCGAGCCAAACGTTCGTCCGAGTGGGTCGTCTCGGGTTGCCCACCGTTGGAGTGCCAATATCCCCGGCAAGGAGACGCACGGCGAGCTGGGTCGCTCGAGCTGATTTCCGGTGTAGAGGGTCCGGCGGTGCTTGGGACGATGGCAGGGGGGAATGGCGTAAACCGGAGAAGGCCGTGTTGATGGAGGAGTGAAGAGTATTGGCTGGAACATCGCCAGAGCATTGTGAGAGGGAGAGAATGAACGGGATGGGTCGCCATGGTGATGGGCTTGGGCAATGACACGGAGTAGTGCCAAGGGATACTTTCAGAATATTTTTTTATCAGAAAACTTGAGTCACAAAGAAGAAGAGAAAAAAAGTAACTTTGTTCGTCAATCTTTCCAATCTCTCTGCCAAGGCACACTGGACATGGATTAAATGACAGTGGTGGTAAAGTTACAGTTTGGGGAAGAACATTGATGTAGGGTACACTGATATGAAATGCAGAGTGCAAAAAAGATGGACTATATTCTAATCTTTGAGACGTTATGATAATATGGAGCAGATCAAACCCAAACTTCAATAGCACCACTTACACCAACTACATAAACACCCAAAACAGATGAAGATGGGTTAAAGATGGGTCGATGTACCCTAACACACCTGAAGTTAAAAAGATCACCAAAACACTCGAGCACATTGCAGATAGCAACATACAAAATGCCAGCTCTGACGAACCCCGCCCCCCCCCCAACAAAAAAGGGAAGACGACAGGAAAACCACACACAAAAAACTGTACGCGTGTTCAAACGTACACAGTAGGCCCTATATAAAAAACACGTCAATCCACACGTTGAAATTAATTTGATGGTTACCAGTAACGAAGTCGAACTGGAGAAACTCCTGCAAATAATCGTGGCTGCAGTGTGCTCAGTGCACACAATGTTGCTAAGCACGGGAAATAATTGCTTCCCAGGAATAGCTTTCCAGTAAGTGCGCTCTGCTAGTTAGTTAAAGCTGCTTCGGAGATCTGCAATGGGTCCAGGGCCCAGGGCTCAGGGCCCAATTTCAAGGCTCTGCTACCGCCAAATTTTGCGCTTGCGATCACCATTTTTCGCTTACAGGGTAAGCGCCGGTTTTCTTGTGCTTGCGGTCTAAGCAAAGAATGCATAGTAACGTAAACACCATGCGTGGACTACGCACGCGCACAAGCAGAAATTCCCTGCTAATCTGTGACATACTCTTGACGTAAGCGCATAATTCCCTGCCTACGTAAGCGCCAATTCTTTGCTTACGGTAAGCAGAGGCCATGAAATTGGGCCCAGGACCAAGGGAATGGTAGGCCGACGTCCTTTTAGAGGCGGTTTGTGCGTCAAGAGCATGATGCATGAAGCATAACGGACACCCTACCTGCCCAGACTCCATCCAATCTGCGCATATAGTGCTGGGCCAATTAATTAAAAAATAAAGGAACAAAAAACAAACGGGGCAGGAGTTAAAGGGACCTGCACGGCGAAGAATTACGTGGGTGTGATCTGGCTTCTATCACCTGTCTCTCTTGACGGCACCGCAAAAACTGGGGTGTTAAAATTGACACCATGGGCGTTGTCACATGATGATGTAGATACCCCCCAAAAAGAACAAAATTTACACTTTTGAGTGTTAAAATAACACTAATTTCTGCCAAACACAATTACATTGGTGTTAATTTAACACTATGATGTTAACTTTGATTCTCTTTTGGGTATCTATTATGTGTCAACACCCATGGTGTCAGTTTTTAACATCCCAGTTTTGGCAGTGTGGTGTTTCATACTTGCATGTATCACATCACAGCTTCTTGTCAAGTTTGGTTAACTTAACTCAGACCTAATATTAATTTTTTTTTAATGAAAATGCCTACAATACTTTAGACAGAAGGACCTGAACATCAAGATGCCATGTCCAAAGCACCCCACTTTCCGATTACCTTAAATCTTATAGTGTATTACCTCATTAAGCAAAACTCAACTTGCATCATCCAAAACTGCTTATTATAAATTCGCGGTATCTGAGCATTGCGGGACAATCTGTTCTTGGAGCTTAATACATTTTAACTCATCATTAAGAATTAAGGCCCTCAGGAACCTGCTGGTGTTTTATGTTTTGTTTTGTTGTTGTTGTTAGTATGTTATAATAACATTGAGCGCACCTCGTCTGTTTTATTGCAACTTTCTGTACCGCGTGGTCTCCAAAATGTATGGTTTCCTAGTCGCACAGAGTGACATTCTGTGGATGTGAGTCCCTTTTCTTGACTTCTTGTGCTCTTCGCACATAAATGTTAAGCTGTCTTAATGTCTTCATCTAATACCCACCCAACTACTCTCTCCCTCTCTCTATGGTGTGCAAAAAGAATCACCACATCCTACATTAATGACATCATCAAGAACCGAAAAACTGAGATCCTGTGTGCAGCTCATCCCCGTATTACCATCGATCACGACGTTCAATGAACACTATCTCTCCAGTCAAAACGCAGCAAAACACGAACCTCTCATCAAGAAAAATCACCATTAAATCTCCCTTGAAGTCGCCCCCCCCCCCCCCCCCACGAAAGAGGATACAAGCAACCCCAATGTGATACGCAGGATTACGGGGCGCACGAAAACCCTCCCGTGTTTGACAAACACTTGTGACCGTGGTTGGCCAGGTGGCGCTGCGGGGCTCGAGTGACAATATGCCGGCATATGGTCCCGGTGCAACTCGAGTCCCTAGTGAGATTACCTTAGGGTTTGCTCCGGTCCCGTTGTCTGTTTCTCTATAGCTACAGTAGAACGAGACCAACATGTTATAATTATGTCAGAATATTCTAGGGATGCTTGAAGTGAAGACTACATAGGCGTCAGGCACTGGACGCTGCCAATATGATATGAATAATCAACTTAAATCTGTAACGATTAGCACAAAGGGAGATATCATATACTTTATATTTTTATGGCCTGTACGAAATCCAGCAGGGTATTAAAATGAGACACAAAAACTGGCTTTGATTTGAGTATTAATGTGTGTATAAAAGACTGGTTTATCTGAGAGCTCACTAATGGAATTTAACAGTGTGTTTATAGATTACTGATAGAAATGAGTTCACTCTTCCAAAACCAAAGATGTCTCAAATAACGACCAAATTTGTAAAACTAAACGAAATTAATCCAAATGCACACCCCCTATACACAATGCACTAAAGCAACAACGGCATAACAAACCCTGCGAAATTAACTGTACAAAAACCTGGGCCCAATATCATAGAGCTGCTTTAGCAGAAAATATTGCTTAAAAAACTGTTCTGCTTGGCAAAAATAAGCAGGACACCAGTCACATATTGTGCATGTGACATGGTATTTTGGCTGGTAACCTTATTCTGGTGAGCATAATTTTGTTTCGCTAAGCTACTTCTTGTGCTTAGGCAGCTCTAACTGGGCCCTGACCTACTTGGACAACTTGTGCGTCTCACGATGACACAGTTACGGGGATTACATTTTGATGCAAAATGATTTCCACTTAATTAATCCAAAGTCTGTCTTCGCGTTACCTTGGCAGCACACTCTCACGATTGCCTCGGGAATTCCCATCTATTTCTCACTTGTGTTTTTTTGTGTTGAATGTAAGAAATCACTTTTGTGGCTTGTTAATTAAGGAACATTACAGAATTGGTTTTTGCAAACAAAACAGTTGCTGGCAGTGTAAGCACTTTATGTAATCCACCATGTACATAAACTGACAAAACTGTAGAAGTTTGAGATCGATCGGCCATCTGGGTCACGAGAAAATAGTGAAAAACCGATTACACATTTGCATGAAATCATATAGATTCAACAAATGAATAAAACGCTCACTGAGCGATAAACTCCAATCGGAAAATTAGTTTATTCATTTCTCACCAAATATGGCATTTCAGACAGAAATATTTCAGGGGATGTTTTTTACTATCATCATCATTAGACCGTGTATGTTTTATGTAAATCTGTGATCAAAAAGTTTATTTTACAAGTTTTTTTTTTACCAATTCTGTAATGTTCCTTTAATGATAAAGAGTATAGCGGGGAAACAAGTGAAAAGGAAATTTATTTTTAAAAAATGATAATAATTACGGAACTCTTATTGTCCTTTCATTTTCTCAAATGAACTGCATTGCGTTGTATGTTATTTAGTTGTAGCTTCGACAAACAAACATTACAAAAGCTCTTGTCTTGTCTAGCGTTTGTTATGCCGTTGTTGCTTCGATGCATTGTGTACGGGGGGTGTGCTTTTGGATTGATTTCGTTTAGTTTTACAAATTTGGTCGTTATTTTAAGACATCTTTGGTTTATGGAAGAGTGAACTCATTTCTATCAGTTATCCATGAACACACTGTTAAATTCCATCAGTGAGCTTTCAGATAAACTCACAATGCAATATGATCAGTAAGCAATGGTGTGGCCTAACGATCTTCCGAATACAATAAACGTGGGACTCAAAACGTCACACGCTCTGACCATGTAAATATTGCTTAAAGGAACATTACAGAATTGGTAATTGCAAAATATACTTTTGATCACAGATTTACATAAAACTTACACGGTCTAATGATGATGATAGTAGAAAACATCCCTTGAAATATTTATGTCTGAAATGCCATATTTGATGAGAAATGAATAAATTAATTTTCCATTTGGAGTTTATCGCTCAGTGAGCGTTTTATTCGTTTGTTGAACCTATTATGATTTCATGCAAATGTGTAATCGGTTTTTTGACTATTTTCTCGTGACCCAGATGGCCGATCGATCTCAAACTTCTACAGGTTTGTCAGTTTATGTATATGGTGGATTACATAAAGTGCTTACACTGCCAGCAACTGTTTTGTTAGCAAAAACCAATTCTGTAATGTTCCTTTAAAGGTATTGTACACTTTTGGTAACAGCTCAAAATCAGTGTCCACATTTTGTGTGATTAAACATATGCATGAACAAACAAACCTGTGAAAGTTTGGGCTCAATTGGTCATCGAGGTCACGAGAAAATAGTGAAAAGAGATCTTATGTGTTTTCTGTTTTTTTTTTAAATTATCGCGCGCGATAATTACTATTGTTTTACTCGTTTCTCAGAAACGATAGCATTTTAGGTAGAAATATTTTAAGGAACCCTTTCTACCATTACTTACTTTAAAACATGTAAGTTATGTGTGAATCTGTGAACATTGTGTTTTTCGATCTTACCAATAGTGTACAGGGCCTTTAACAATTGTCTGCTAAGCAGAAATGAGCAGGATACCAGTCACAAATTGTACTTGTGACATGGTAGTTTGGCTGGTAACCTTATTTTTGGTAAGCATAATTTTGTTGTGCTTAGCTACTTTGTGTGCTTATTGTGCTTAAGCAGCTCTATGTAAAAAAAATAATCTAAGCACAACAAAATGATGCTTACCAGAATATTACCAGCCAAAAAATCACTTCACCTGTATCATTTTTTGATTGGTGTTCTGCTCATTTCAGCGGAGCAGGAAATTGTTAAGCGATATTTTCTGCTTAAGCAGCTCTATAAAACTGGGCCGAGCTGTTCACAGAGCCGGTACTGGAAAAGGTACTTTTTATATTGACGTATTATTTGTTTCCTACATCGAGAAAATCTCAATATTTCCAGAAGATACTTCAATCACAATTCTTGTTTAATCCCCGGTTCGCTTTCATCGTAAGTTTTCATTGATCATTAATGATACCACTTTTGTTTTTCCATAACCCACATGACTAAGAATATCTTCAAACATTGGAACAAGTTAATCCGTATTTTACAGACAATATTTATCCATGATAACAGGAGTAATTCCAGCCCTATCGATGTTTACTATAAAAATGTACCAGCTTGGAAATGCCATGCCATATGGCTTCGTGCGCCAAAATCAACACAACTGGCATGAGTGGTCCACCAGGGGACAATACTTTATCCTCCGGCCACGGGGTCTACCCCAAGGTATTGGAATATGATGCAGACGGTCACCACTAACACACTGACCAACGTAATCACATACTGTAATCCTGCACAAACTAGTTTCAACTACTTGTAAGTGTCACACGTTATACCACTAAGTCCGTTTTTTTTATCACTCCATGGAGACACACTAAATAAATAAATAAATAAATTCACGAACAAAGGAAAAACTATCACACAGCAAAATGGTTAAATACATTGGTATATAGCCTATATAACAGTGAAATTAACCTTATATTTTGAATGGTGATTCAGTATAAAGACCTAAAATAAATCACGTCTGCTTGCAGAGATGAGGGAATAACGCTTAATTTTATCTGCGTATTTTGTTTCAACTTAAACTAGAACTCTGGCAGCTTTCACCTCGTTGTCAAAACAAAATCAACAACCATGCCCACATTGTGTATTCTGAACCGAGGTTCACTATACAGGTCGAGACTTCAACTATATTTTACAAAAATATGTTTTAATTTGTATTGTTACGATTTGAAAGAAGCGATCAGAAATCTGTTAAAGGCATCGTACACGTTTGGTAATTGGAGCCTATACTGATTGTGTTAATCCTATATAAAAGTAGGTACATACAATAAAACTAACCTGTGAAAATTTCACTTCAAAAGGTGGTCGCGTTTTTGAGATATCACCGAAAAACCGGAGCGAATATTTCCACGCAGGAAGAATATTCCCCATAGGAATACACAGTCTGAGAAGCGTTTCTGACGCTTCTCACATATTCGAATTTTGGGGAATAAAAAGTGATATATTTTCCATAACCGTAGTACTTCAAAGTTAAAAGTTTCTCAAAATTCATTATACTACCCAAGGCTGCTGTACTTCTTACCAAGTAAGTTTTTATTGCAATTCATTTTCAGAGTCATTACCAAATGTGCACTGTGCCTTTAACACATTAATTATTATTTTTGACGCATTTTATAAACGTCTGTCCATGTCGAGGCAATTAGTATTGGAACTAAGTTGCTTATCTGAACTCTAGTTGGTCTTTCGGCACCTGTACTTTGTGAGGTGGTCGCATGAAAAGAACAGTGCTCTGGACGAGGTGAAAAATCATCAGAACAATAAATGAAAAAATTTATAATAATGTATAAGCGCACAATTTGCTGCTTTACTAAAAATCTACCAACAATCATTTGGACTATGCATGTATTACTACTATCATCACTATTGTAGTAATTTCAAAAACATTATAAAACCTAAGCAAAAGTCCAGTCTACGAGTACTATACCTAAACTCCCGAGGAATTTCGAAAAAAATTTGGTTGAACGAAGAGAATTGATTAGAGCAGAACTTGGACCTGCGACCACCGATTAACTTGACGGTGCTCCACCAACTGAGCTAACTATGTATCCCTATATTTTGGAAGTCTCCCTATTTGGTCAATCTCTGTTCAGTTCAATTCCTTCAATTCCTTACTTTTTTGCAAATGAGCTAGCCCTTACGATTGTAAAAAATAACCATCCATAAGCCAACAATCAACAGCCAACATCAACAATAACAACAACAGCAACAGCAACATGCTGTAGGATTCTGCGTCAGTTTGACCAATTTCTGGGTCATTAGAATACACAGTTTCCGGTCACACTGACCCAGAAATGGGCATAAGGCGGCCCACGAGACCCAGATTTGGGTCATTCTGACCACATCCATAAGCCAACATCAACAGCCAACATCAACAACAACAACAGCAACAGCAACATGCTGTAGGATTCTGCGTCAGTTTGACCAATTTCTGGGTCATTAGAATGACACAGTTTCCGGGTCACACTGACCCAGAAATGGGCATAAGGCGGCCCCACGAGACCCAGATTTGGGTCAATTCTGACCACATCCATAAGCCAACAGTCAACAGCCAACATCACAACAACAACAACAACAACAACAACAGCAACATGCTGTAGGATTCTGCGTCAGTTTGACCAATTTCTGGGTCATTAGAATGACACAGTTTCCGGGTCACACTGACCCAGAAATGGGCATAAGGCGGCCCCACGAGACCCAGATTTGGGTCAGTTCTGACCACATCCATAAGCCAACAGTCAACAGCCAACATCAACAACAACAACAACAGCAACAGCAACATGCTGAAGGATTCTGCGTCAGTTTGACCAACTTCTGGGTCATTAGAATGACACAGTTTCCAGGTCACACTGACCCAGAAGTGGGCATAAGGCGGCCACACGAGACCCAGATTTGGGTCAATTCTGACCACATCCATAAGCCAACAATCAACAGCCAACATCAACAACAACAACAACAACAGCAACAGAACATGATGTAGGATTCTGCGCCAGTTTGACCAATTTCTGGGTCATTAGAATGACACAGTTTCCGGGTCACACTGACCCAGAAATGGGCATAAGGCGGCCCCACGAGACCGAGATTTGGGTCAATTCTGACCCGGAAGTTTCCAGGGTTGTACAGTCCCCGTTTTTCCTCACTAGAATGCCCAACACATTCCATGCATCCTTCATTTCACTTAAATCAATCAATGACAACAACAAGAGTCGACACAGTAATTTGATCAACAAACTAATATCAACGCCTAGTGCCGCTATATATAATTTACACGTTTCTATGAAATTTGGGACAACAAAGCTTTTATTGTCCTTTTGTTTGCTGTGGTATTATTTTTCGGGGTAAATTTTCAAGAGCAGGGGGTTATTTTTGACCTGCATGGTTCCAGGGCTAAAGGTGTGGGTCCCGTCGGCGCTGCCTTTGATCTCTGAGACAGAACGAGCGCGTAGATCGTGTTTAAGAAACGCCAGCAAGAGTCGTCGGCTATTCTTAATCCAGAGGCAAATTGCATTTCATAATGTTAAAACAAGTTCTTTATCATTTATACTGAAACCATGACGGTAGAAATAGGCTGAAAGTGACCAAAGATCCACTTCTAACTTTTAACTTTGGAAAGTTATGAATTGTTTTACAAGATTCACAGTCATACATCACCTTATGCAAAAATTATTACCGATTTTCTATCAGTGCATGTTTAAATCTTCTGGATGTTTAAGTTTTGAATGTAAATGTACAAGTATTGTAATGTTTTTGCACACTGCGGGACAAAGAATTCCATGTTGTTTTTAAACCAATGTGACCAATAAATAAATGAATGAATGAATGAATGAATGAATGAATGATTAGTTAGGCCTAATTATGTTTTCTTTTCCCAGTTTTGCGTACCGAAATTGTGATCCTTGATTTACGTAAACGTGGAACAGTCGTCGGGTTCGATAAAAATTATACGGCAGGCTTGAACTTGAGTGGATTAAAGTAACGAATTTCAACCCCGTTATACCACAAGGACCCTGCGCGCTTAGCAACGCTACGTGTTCCCCGTAGCTTAGAGAGTCATAGACACTCCCGTCGGCTCAGCCGCAATGAACTCGGCCAAACAAGAGATCACAACCCCGTAACATCACGAAGTAATCCTTGAACATACACGTTGATTAAGATTTTATCCCAACACAATAGCGTGTAGAGTTTTTGGGGGTCAGTTATATCTAGCCATGTAACATTGTAATGACGCTTTAATTTTACAGAAATACAAATTAGGTTGTTTGTTGAACTTAAAGCCGGTGTGTTTGATGGAGTCCCGATTTAAAGGTGGCGGTGTAAAGTGTGGATGAAAGCGGGCTGGAATTTTTCTTACAATTATTTAAGGTTAAATGGGTATAAGTTAAGTGTTGACATACAAAAAATATCCGACTTATAGAAAATAATTTCGATGTTAAAGTTTGTCAATAATAGTGAATCTTGATGATAACATGTAGAGAACAGCATGCTCATTGTTATCCAATGCACGCTTGCTATCCAAATGTTTCAAACAAAAAACTACGTTTCAATGAACTCAAAATGACAACCCTTTCGCTGTAGAATTCGCATACAATTTTCGAGTAAACAGCAAAATTGACGAATCACTCCCGATTGATGTAGATCCCATCCGGCCGAATAAAGTTACCAACCACCTTCGTCCTCAGATGCTAACTCGCCCGAAGTTATTATGTTACATTCCCTTTAATAAACTATATGGACACTTGCCTAAAGTGGGAGTGTGCCAAAACTTTGTGGGTCCGTAAACTGGTGTTTTGCTTAAACGAGGGATTATCTTGCCCTAGTCCACCGGCTTCGCAGCTATAAAAAAAAGTATGATGTGACATCCACCCAACAGATCGAACTCTGACACAGTGCAGTTGAGGCGTGCCATAAGGGGAACGGGCCAGCGGGACTGCGAGACGATTTGAACGGTAGCCTTCGGACCGACAAGACAGTGCTGGACGGACAGCTAGCCCTAAAGGTATACCGGTACGTGCGACAAGAGTGTGGTGATCCCTGACCCAAGACCGACGTTGAGTTTCCATATCAACTCTGCTTCTGCACCGAGAGACACTTTGGGTGGTTTTCAAAGAAGTGGCATTTATGATGAAGAATACATTAGGAGTGCTTCACGAAGGAATGTAAGCATCAAATCTTATTTATTTATTTATTAATTTAAGTAATTGTATAATCAACAACAACATTGCCGATTGAGTGCATTAGGAACACAACTTTGTGTAATGCTGGTAATCGCTTACGCCTGAAAGCAAGGCATACAATGTAGCGTCATAATAAATATTAAAAAAAACATTTTTCAATACGTTGTCCATATGAGGCTGATGATGCTTTTATCTAAATCTAATAATATTAAATTTAAAAAAACAGATTGCAAATTGCATATTTATAGGCATTCTACTTTTCCCTATATTATAAGATATTAAACTACGTTCGTCAAATAGCAGAGTTCAAAGTTATTGTGAAGCATAATTTAAAAATGTTGCCGACAAAGTAGACACTTTGCTGCAGCAGTCATCTTTATCATGCTCCTTGTGTACACAAATATACGCTATTTGTGCTCATTCTCATCACAAAGAAAGATACCGGCCTAATTCTCCCTCAAACCTCAGACTGGCTCTGTGAAGGAGGGCAATGTAACGTGAAAATACCGCTCCAGGCTTCCCCCATCGACATGACCAAATTGCACTGTCTACTGTTAACATCTATACCAAAAAGACGCAGTGTCCAAAACGTGCTTCATTTAGTGGTACGTGTGTAGATACCACGCACCTTACGCCTTCTCAAACGAGATTTTGTTGTAAGCTGTACCGCTATTCCTTTCATGGATCGATTTAGGGAAAAAAAAAAAAATCGTGTCCGTTCACGACAACAGGGCTAGATTAATGAGGCACATGCTCGTCACGAATTGCTGTTATCTTCTTCTTCTTCTTCTTCTTTTGCCCGCTGTGGGTATATCCTCATTGGAACCATTAGAGCCAGGGTTCAGTTCGTGACCAGCCTGATATTGGAGGACACATTACTGCACTGTTTTATAGTCCATCCACACGGACATTCAGCTGGATTGAGCTCTCTGTAGCCCCAGCATCGTGACTACCCCTGCACAACAAGCTGCAACACATATGACCCAGGGGCAGAACGATTTACTGCATTCAAAAACACTGCATTTATCATATTCTTTATCTGACTGCTCGTGCACTATTTCGCCACGTTGAAGACGTAGTACAGAATTGCTAATTATCGAGGAAACTTTCGACCTGAAATCTCAGTTAATATAAAGTACGATGCCCTAATCCTCTATAAAAACAACACGCATGTTTCAGATAATGACAAAGTTTACCAGCATTTGAAGACCAAACAAATAAAATAGATGTAGTATTTCGATTGTCACAACCGAAATTAGCACGTAATTAATATGATCGTAATCACGGACAAAAACATATTAAGCATTTTTTTTCGTTGGTGTCACAAAACGGGACCATAGTGGCATTTTTACAGGTGGGTTCAAAATGGGGAGTTTAATGGAAAAAAGAGGAATAGGCCTACAAAAAACTCAATATTCCAAGTTACAAATAATTAAAAGTTTGTTCCGGCCTATTCTCATTAAGCTGTTAAGCAGAATACCATTTCTCAACCGAATTATCTGCTAAGACACCAGTCACAACAAGGTAACTCACATAGATTCATAGCTGATAACCAGTTTCCGCTAAAGACATTTTTGAGCTTACACACATGTTTGTGCTTGCCAGCTTGCCAAATTAATAGAAAAACAATAATGCATGTGCATTGCACTCTATATGACCAATAGTACAATTAAGCGTTGGGCCTATAACTGCTTTTGCATGTACGTTAACATTGCCACAAGTCACTGCAGCACGAGTGCATGCCGTAAACGGTACATTACCAGCCTGTCCCCTAAATTAGAACGCGCACGACAAGTTAAGTCGATTAAAATTGATTGTAACCCAGTTCTTTTGCTACCATGGGAATTGATACATGGACACAGAATCAGAACGGATATTAATACTGGCTTTAACGTTTTTCACGGGAAATTCATAGGGGTTTTTTGTTTGTCACGAGAGGCAGTCGAAAAGAAAGAGATTTATTATGATTGTTTTGAACTCTTGAAGACAGTCGAGGCATAATATCGAAACGTCAAGAAAGAAGGGGGAGCAGCGTATTACAAAAAACAACTGAACTCAAATTATGTGAAAATGGATTTCGACGGAGAACGGAAGGAAAATTTTACGATTAGGGATTACAAAGAAACATCCAAAATGTTTAGTGTTGAACCCATAATACACTAACTCCCAACATTGGTGTTTGAACCAGAAGGAAATGTCAAATAGGGTCAAGTATAACAACAAATTGTCATGCTTGTTATAGTCCTTGAACATGACGCAAAGTACATGAATATATCCTTTGCAGTTCAGAAGATATGAACTGTTGTACACTTTAAACTTCAACCTAATGTGACGATCCCTGATGACGTCACGGTGACGTCATTTGTTTTCTTGACCAAGTTTTGCTGCCATAATTTGATTAATCAATTAATAAGTTATGTGTGCAGAGTACTCGGTAAGCAGTGAGTATACGGTACATTCAAATCGTATTGATCCTCGATGCAATCATTACATGAACTGTTTGGCTTGTATTGTTAAGTGTCTGGTAACAGCAACGGCTTCAGCAAAATCGTTAAGCTATAAGGAGCTTCATTAAAGACACTGGGCACCTTTGGTAATTGTCAAAGACCAGTCTTCTCACTTGGTGTATCTCAACATATGCACAAAATAACAAACCTGTGTCGTCGAAGTTGCGAGATAATAATGGAAGAAAAAACACCCTTGTCACACGAAGTTGTGTGCTTTCAGATGCTTGATTTCCGCGTGAGGTCTCAAAATCAATTCAATATTTTACTGAGAAATTACTTCTTTCTCAAAAACTACGTTACTTCAGAGGGAGCCGTTTCTCACAATGTATTTACTATCAACAGCTCTCCATTGCTCATTACCAAGTAAGTTTTTATGCTAACAATTATTTTGAGTAATTACCAATAGTGTCCAAGAAAAAAAACACCCCTGGTTTATCCGGCCCCATTTAGGAAGCCGAGAAGCAGAGTTTCTCTCCGTGGGTTTCTCTCCTTCAGACCATTTTCAGACCAAGGACCAACATCAAACAACAAACTCCCCCCTCGTGTTTTACAAGTTCCGGAATGCCACACAATGTGGCCTTCAAGCATCACCATCCTCGAAGTTACGGTACAGCCGAGATAACATAATTAACAAAGGCAAAACAACACAATATGTGTTGCTCAGAGAAAAAAAAAGGCTCTTAAAATAAACTGTACTCCATAAAGGAAAATTTGGTCTCAGTCACCAAGAATACGGTAGAAAAATCCTACTATTTTAAAAGGGAAAGTCTACATTGTTGTTTTTCTGGAAGTGTCAATCAACTCCCATCCTCCAATTTCCCAATACAGCCATAGAGCATCAGACCATGTATTAACCTTTGTCTATACGTCTATACACAAAAGTGACCTTGTCCATCCGCATGGCATTTCCTGGCAGGTAAGATACTACTACACTGGTCACATGGACAATTTGACATAATTTCCACATAAATTCAAGAGTTATACAAAATAAAAAATGGACAAGTTTTGAGATGTGCAGTCTCCATGAAATATCCGATTCAATGTTTCCATCTATTCAGCTATGGGTACAAATCGAACCTATACAAGAAGTTCAGGCTCTGTGGCTCTTTTGTAAATAATAGTGATGTCACAGGTTACATATTCTACAGAGCAAGTCAAAAATTCATCAAATTCGATGGCCACGTCTTTAGTAAAAAAATAACGACGACGAACTGTTTATTTTGTGTCAGAGGTTTTTGTACAAATTGGGCTAACGCGGCAATACAAACAAGCAAAGGTTGTAAGGTCTTCAGAAAGACACTTCCCTGACTTTGAAAAGTTTTTTTTGGGGGGGGGGCAAATAATTTTGTTCTCATGATTGGTACTGGTAAAAACTATACCACCAGTGAGCTTTTAAAATGGAACTATTGTTATTTATGTGTGTTACAAAGAAAATCCGGTGACTTTGTAAGAGAAATTGAGGAGCTGTTTGTCATCTATCAACTCGGCTTGAAATGGAATTTCCCAAGTGATATGCAACCCGTTCACGGTGCAGCGGTTTCTCTAATATCAGGTGGTGTCTCAAATGTTCGCAAGTCGCGAGAAGGGAGCGAAATTGACGTGAACTTTTGCCAACGCGGAACACTTTCCCGGGGAGAAACGGCGTAATTTTAGAGGCCTGGCGATGTGAGTTATTGTCTACCACCCTGTAATGTGCTGAAATGTGACGACCCCTGTACATTCAGAGAGTCTACCGCGTGGAACTGTCATGGAAAGTTCATTTCTGAACTGGGTTAAAGAAAAAGCTCCTTTTGGTTAGCTTGTCTGATGGCCGTCCACCTAACTTTGAATTGCGAGACCTGTAGTTTTTGAGGCGATGTCGCTGAACTTAAAAACGTAAATCTACTACATAGTCAGTCAGAAAACAAATTCACGCACCTTACAAACTTCCCGGGTCCCGTATAGGGCCTGATACATGTCTGGGTTAGTTTTGCACTGAATCTGTGTCATTGTGAAATGTTAAAATCTTGAGGTTGACTCCGGGTCACTTTGACACAGACTCAGGGGTCAAACCGACTCGGAAATGGATCAGGCCCTCTGGCGCCCGGAATCGGGGTCAATCTGACCAGGGAGTTTTTTTTCCTTAGAGAGCAGTTGTTTTGTCATTCTGAAAACGTTATAGGCCTATAGGTGAAAAAAATAGTCTCCTTTCGATAACTGCAACGTTCATTTAACATGTACATAAATCCGAACCGCAGCAAATACATTAGTCAAGCAACAGATTATTGGGTTACCCTGCATTTTGATGAACGTAAACTCCCTTTAAAGGTTTCTACACAATTGAACTGGTGTTGAACTTGGCGAGTTGTCTTAGGGGCTGAGGTTATTAATTGCTTTAGTTTCTGTGGACCTGGTGGTGGTATTTTTGCGCAAGGGTTAAGGTTTATGGGTACTTACGGTGTGAGGTACATAGGTGGTCCCTCGAAGCGAGAATTCGGAGTAATTAGGTCACCTGGGATCGATAAAATACAACGGCATGTCATGTTAGAGATTGATTGAGATCTCAGAAGGTGTTACAGTTATTTTTTGATAAATTTTGAGCTTTTGTGTCGAAGAAAAAAAACATGGTTTCGAGAGAGCAGTTTGAATAATATTTCATTTTATAAGTTTATTATTTTTTTTATGAGAGTTTACCGTCTAATTTGAGTATAAAGGCTGATTTTTATGGGAAAGTATGCTATCTATGATGAAATGTTGGTTTTGAAGGAACGTATTTAGGGTTATGGCCAAATTCAAGGAGGTCTAAATATGTTCAAACAAACAACATGATATTTAATCCAGCGGAATGGAAGACCTGTTCGTGGAGTTCATGGCGATGGGGGCATACGGGCCAACGAAGCGGCCCACCGGGTGCTCACGCCACCGACCCTGGTGAAATCACAATTGGCACCCTTGCGCTATAAGACGGTATTCCATGTATGATTGGGGAGTAACGCCACAAAAAAAACTAAAACTGTTGGAACAACAAGTTTTAATTGATTCGTAAGCAGTCTCATACCCAGACGGGGTAGGCATAAATAACTCTCCCAATGGAGTGGCCTTTTTTCCTTGATGATTTATCGCAATAAAGGACTTTTGCAAAATGGGGGGAAAAACATGGTATCTCGCACTGCGGAAACCAGAACCAGACATGGGTCCCATGCGGACTAACACTGCGGGCCGTACGGACATAAATTCACGCAGAGAGACCACGCTGGCACGTCAACCTCTGCGGTAACAACCAACCAATCTGTCAATTTGGAGGAAGCCAGCGAGATAATGGGGGGTTAATTGAGGTGCAATTAGGGGGGACGGTGTTGCGACACACAGGCCGTGTCCTGGCCAAGGACACGGTGTCTTCCCACACCGTTGGGGGCCACGAGGAGCATCCTTGGGACATCATCTGACGGCCAGATGGGTAGCATCTTGCTTCTTGAAGAAGGAATGGTTCGGCTCATGGACGTGATGGCGCAACCTTCGCATGTCTTAATGCTTAATCCATTACATACAGTGTTAAATCAACTTGAGAAAATCAATGCGTTTTGACATTAAAACAAACAGTTTAAACAAAATCGGGCATACAACTGTTCTGTTAGAGAGATTTTGCTATAAGAATTGCAAGAGGTTTTAACATTAGTTATCACTGTGTAGTGTCCTGATGATACTGAAGTTGTTCATTTCTTATGAGCATTTTTCATAAGAAAAACAAAACTTCCAGCTAAGCCCACCTGAAAAGTAAAGGAGTCTTTAAACGGCAAACGTGTCTAAACAAACAATATAAAAACCCAACTCGGTGATTTCAAGATGGTTTTTAAAGGCATCCAGAAGAAAAATAAGTAAACTTTCACAAAAAGAACATGACAGTTTAATTATAAAAATTTACGTCCATCAAAGGATGAATTCAACCTTAGGCGACAGTCAGACAGTCACTATCGGTCACCATGTGCGGACCATCTTCTTCGCTCCACACTCTGCAGGATGCCTGCAGTTCCGAAGACATTTTTTTCTTGTATATATACGGTCACCCAGGGGAAAAACATTCCCTTAAACATGGACATTCACCCTCTCGGGACGGGGCGTGCGACAAGGGGTTACCGATGCGCGAAAAGACAGCGTGTAGGGTTTGGTCTTTTTTTGTTGTTGGTTGGGGGAAGGGGGCACACCCTGAGGGTCTTCCTCGGGGCCATGGCAGAATCATGATTACCCTCTGTGCGTGCCGTCAAGGAGGAAGTGAAGTAACTGTAAGGTGTCATGTTTTTGCCTCAAGAAGAAATCCAAGTGGAGACCATGGTGATAATGATGAGGGAAAAGTAAGCTCGGTATGCTGGAAAACCGTCTGTTTAGGAGATGGTGGAGGAGTAGATTACTCAAGCTTTCACCATGAAATGAAGACGGCGATATACTCTCTCAACCCAATTTCCAAGGAAATGAATTAGGGCTTTTTGAGTCGTAGAGAAGATGTTCGGTCCATTGTTACCTTATTTTTGGGGGGTAATTAACGAGGCGGCGACAACACCTGTAATTGTCTTTTATTTCTTTTTGGGGGGTGCAAAAACTTCATGGAAGTTTCAGCTGAACTTCAGATTTCCATGCCTATGAAAAATAGCAAATACATTCGGATGCGTCTGCTAGATATTGTACAGTGTGCAGGTCTGGAGGAGTTAGACACGGTGTACCCAAGGTCAAAGGTGACTCAAATTCAAGTCTATTGCAATGCTCAGATTCAATTTCTGGCTGGCATACTAATATTGGACACACCATTTTAACGGTGTCGCGCCGGTAAAGTTACTTTAGTGTGTACATGTGGTTAGTTTAGTGAGTATGGCCCACATGTATGTGACGGTACAGGTCATTTTGGACGACGGTAGCGTGGGTGTGCACTCCACGTTGCGTTCTAATGTATCTTAGTCAGCAACGCGTGTCGTGTATTAGCATTGTTTTGTAATGGCCTTTTAAGCTTGTGTACATATTTTTGCAAAAACGTATACGACCAAAACTGGGCGGGGAAAATATTTGGATGAGGCTTAAAAAATATTATTTCATAACTCAATGCAAATATTATTTCGCCTAAAATAAGCATTACGTTTGCAAGGTGCGTGCACCTGGCCGGATGTTTTGATATTTTGAGGACCTCTAAAAAATAAAATGATGTCACAGTAAACCTGTCAATTGTCATATCAATATTTATAGATAATTATTATAAGCTATATAAAAAGATATAAACGGTCCTGCAGTTCGAAAAGACACCTTTTTGGCACCCTTTCTGTTGAAGCCATTTCTACAAACGAATCGCGAATAACCATAAGATTAAAGGTATCAAGATTGGTTAAGGATTTATTTTTAAAAAAATCATTGATTATGAAGTTCATACAATAAAAAAAAAATTCTGTGAAATATTTCCCTCTGATATGAAGTAATATTCGAGAAAACTCACTGTATCTGATAACCCACTACAAAAAAAAAAAAAAAAAAAACGTGACAGCTGATTTCGGTTTTACAACCCAAATTAAGGACAATGTGTTTACATGCTGAAAATTGTGCATGGTTTTCCACTATTATTTCTCCTGACTCACACAGCGGATTAGGCCCTAATTTTCACAGGTTTGTTATTTCATGCATGGTTGGTCACACAAAACATGAACACTGCATGCCACTATTTTCAAACTTGAAAAGAATGTTATTCTTACACTCTTTCTCATTACTCAACGCACCTTTTAAGAAAAGTTACAACGATGTTTATATGTGTAAATTAACCAAATCACCTTTAATACCAATTAAGAAAAATTTGATATGGACATTTTAGCAAATTAAATACAGTCAACCTTACCGTAACTAATGGCCAAGTCGGTTTAAATAAATAATCCGTAATTGCCATATTAGGTTACACCAAGAAAAATCGAACAGCGCCTCCATGCGACAACGTCTTCCTCTGTTTTGCTTTCACACCCTTTTTCTCGACCCAAGATTGAACATTCGATGCTACATTCGACGGTTATGGTTTGGGCAACTTCTGTAATGTCCTGGGCCCAATTTCATAGAGCTGCTTAAGCACAAAAAGTAGCTAAGCACAACAAATGATGCTTACCAGAATAAGGTTACCAGCTAAACTACCATATCGCATGTACAATTTGTAACTGGTATCCTGCTCATTTCTGCTAAGCAGGCCATTGTTAAGCAATATTTCTGCTTAAGCAGCTCTATGAAATTGGGCCCTGCTGAATATCATGTTCGCGTTACTGGATCGAACCGATTGCCGGAAAACAAGCCAAATTTTTCTTAATACTGCTTAAAACTCCACAAGATGAGTGGAATTATTCAACAAGTAGGCCTAGTTGGATGAACAATAAAGACACTCTGAACTAATATTATTTCCACCAGTTACTAGTATCGTATGGTATACCGTTTCACCCATAAATATATTCGGGCAGCCATGGCTGTCATTTTTGGACGACAAGACACCAGGGCCCAATTTTATAGAGCTGCTTAAGCAGCAGATATTGCTTAACAATCTTCTGCCTTAGTCAAATGAGCAGGATACCAGACAAAAAGCCGAACATGGTATTTTTGCTCATATACCATTATTCTGGTAAGCATACTTTTTGGTTTTTTCTTTTTCTTTGTGCTTAAAAATAGGGTACACCTTTGGTAACTTCTCCAAAACTGATGACCATAAAAAACTATTTGGCAAGAAGCACTGCAGCTGTTGACATTGTAAAACATATTGAGGAACGATTCCCTTCTAAGGAATGTGGTTTAAGAGAAAGGGAATTCACAAACATTTCAATCTGAGAAACGTGTCATACATGAAACGTTTCTCAGATTGTGTATTCCAACTATGGATTAATCTTCCTGCGGTGGACATAACCGCTCCGGATATTCAGCAACATTTTAAAAAAAATGCTACAACCTTTTGAAATGAACTTTTCACAGGTTAGTTTTTGGGTACATATCTACATTTTATATAGGCTTAAAACAATCGAACGGTTCCAGAAAACCAAAGGTATACTTTGCCTTAAGGCAGCTCAGTAGTTCAAACAGCGGGCATTGCTGAGCACTGCATTTATTCAGGATATTAGTAATGTAACACTGTTTGAAAGCCCTCGTCAATGGCTCTCCTGTATGTATACAATGTAGTTCGTGGTTGTGGGTCGAACCGTAGAGCAAATAAGTGGTCCTTTCTCTACGGTCAGAGTGGGTATAGAGCGCAACAACAGGGGAAGGTGGAATCGCCAGGAAACTTGGGCATCGCATAACGACGATTATAGGAAAATGACGTAACCTGTGATGGGTTTATAGGGCCTCCATCTAAAATAATAATTAAAAAAATAAAAAAATACTGAAGCGAGTTGCTTTTCATGAACCACATCTGTGGATCAATTTAGATGCATTTGCAGATAATATAATACTCGAAACACACCAGTTTGTAAAACATTGTGAGCGTGCGTATGTCAGAGTGAATTTTCATATGGAGCCGTTGTTGGTTGCAATATCATACGCCTTGATTATCAATTTATATGCCCCCAACACATCTGTCCCTTGTATTAATTTATTGAACATTGTCCGCACATCATACGTTACTGACTCTAAAGCAGGGCCTAATTCAGTTTTTATTGCAGCTTCGTGTGCACGCAATGAAGCAGTGCATTAGGTTTGCTATATAGCCACGAAAAAATGTAATCAAACGCGGGGAAGAAAAGCTAGCTTCTTCGGGTATACTGTGACTTATGTGACTGTAACTTTGCCCTCTTTAAATTCGATGGGAAGTAAAAAGATGATCTTGAAGGAGAAGTTAAACATTACACTCTACGGCGTATCCTTTAACAGTCAGGATTCGAGTAAAAATAAGAAAAAACTTTGTGTAACACAATGACGACAGCTTTTTCTTTTCTCATCCGCATCAAACCGCACGAAGCAAGTTAAGCTGCGTACAGCTCTTTACATGCCCCGGGGTTGTTGGAAAACACAAGATCCTTTCTAGAAAAATATCATTTCGCTAAAACATCCACACCTTTTCCCTCCTCTGAACAAAATCGTTACAGCTGCACCGCCCGGGGACAAACGCGAGACTAAAATGTTTTCGGCAGCACGCACGGGCAGCTCCAGGCGGTCAAAGCAGTCCCTCTCCCCCCCACGAGGCCGGGCGAGTTTGACCGGTGAACCGTCAAGGCCCGTTAAAAAGAGAAACTCCTCTCACCGACAAACGCGAGTACCTGCTGCCGTTGTTCCACGCACCAGTGCCCAGGTCTAGATCACTTGTTATTTTCCAATTTTGCCACGATAATGCGTCAATTAGGATGACAAAATCGTCGGATTTATAACCGAAAATCGCTAGCCGAGCGTGGTTTGCGCAGTGATAGCCCGTGAGCCGTGAGAAATGAATTCGAATCAAGCGAGCGATCGCCGGGCAAACTGAAATCAATTCGCGGGGTTGGGTCCGCGCGGCGGGTTGTAGAAGCGGAGTTGCGTGAGAAATCCACGTCAGGTTTGCCTGTATTTTACCTCACTTGATTGCTTTGTATAGATCGTAAAAATCCCTCAGAAAATGACAGGAAAACCATCATCAGTAAAATGACAAGACAAGATGAGGTACATCTCTAAACATTAAGCACGGGAGAGTGTCAGCTTGTTACCCCTGGAAATAAAGTTTTCCCATGTGCATCATTACACGATTGTTCATTTCTCTCCCAAGGTCGTCCCCACGAGGTATTGATAACATGCCAGTAATAGAGAAAACAATAATACTTTTGATTTTTGTGAGGCGATTTCGATAATCGCGGGAAGAGTGAAGAAACCATTGGCTTGAACCATCGTCTTAATCTCTTCCAGCCAAACTGACGAGCAGTTATTCGTAAAACATCGTTTAACTCAGCTCTTGCTAATACATGCACACATTAGGCGCCTAACCATATACTTGGGGGGATATCCGTCAATGCATGGAAAAGTCTTAAGATTCAATACATTTTAAATATATTCCTCTAAAGGTATGGAACTCCAAACTCTGGCAAAAGCTCTGTCACTCAAATGAAACAGTGACCTTTCGGAACATGGCATCTCTGATAGACACACAAAGCCTTCGGTGATGGGGAAAAAACCGGCAAAAAAAAAAAAAAAACAGCAGAAGACCAGACACTTTTTTGAGCGAAATTCAAGAGGGTCTGCATAAATAACACACTAGTATGGTGCCCAGACCTACATACTTCCTTTCAGAAAAAAACGAAGCTTTCGAGATGACGTGTTTTAATTAATTTCAGTCAAACTATTTCTGTACTTCACACAAGAGTACTGATACCTCAGCGCGCAACGACCTTCCATTTGGGTGCGTTTGATTAATCCCCACCAGGTCCCAATTTTCTTAGAGCTGCTTAAGCACAAAGAGTAGCTAAGCACACACAAATTATGCTTACCAGAATAAGGTCACCAGCCAGACTACCATACCACAATGTACAATTTGTGACTGGTATCCCGCTCATGTCTGTATAGCAGGTCATTGTTTCGCAATATTTTCTGCTTAGGAAGCTCTATAAAATTTGGCCCAAGCAGGGCAAACAAAAAAAGCTGTTGAGCAGAAAACATGGGCCACTAAATCTATTTGGTAAGCAAAATAATGGCACCGGTAACCAGTAAGGGCATAACATTTCTGTTAAGCAAGATTTGTATGCTTACTGGCTATGTGAAAATGGGCTCATAATCATAACTATCCATGCATGTTATTAGAGCGTACATGACGACTACCTTTATCGTGACCTGATAATTATAATGCAAAAATAGACGCAACAAAAGAAGATGTTACAGTTATACTTGACATGGGGTTTTGAACTTTTTGGCTAGTTAGGCCTAAACTTAGATAGTATTTTGTAAAGTATAAACATTTATATAGAAAGACATTTATTGGTGGTTTCGGGAAAAATTAGCGATTGATGTTTCAGATGAAGTCTTTGTTTGTTTGTTTGTTTGTTTGTTTGTTTGTTTGTTTAGATGATCTTCCCGTCAAGGGAACTCAGCAAATTCCCACAAGGGGATATAAACACCAAGCTGGCAACAGCCAATCTCTCATTATACAAACATTGACTTAACGTCCACGATTATGAATTGCACAAATCAAGAAGTTGTGATTCAGTAAGTAGACGATAATAGTTATTCTAATCATGTGTGAAATCAGCGCTTAGCTTGGTATAGGATTCGAACGCACAACCTTTGCAAGTCCTGCATTCTAACCACTTTGACCGCGGTGACCTGATGTAACTTTTGTCCTATAATACTCAAAAATTACTAATTTTACACGTTAACAGGTGCGTTTATGTCAATGACATTTTCTCCTGTTAAGTTGATCATGATTTCTGGTAAAACTAGAGGCTTTAACCGAACCCTCTCAGAAACAAAAGATGTACAGTCTCTTTAAAATACCGTTGTATTGAACGTTCGCTGTAATGGAATTCGGATATAACAAAACCGTTATGACCCATTTAGTTACAATGCAGAAAGGTCGTCGTTGAGATTGTACCCCACTAATATTCCATGAGACACACTCGTTGCATTATATGCCTACGTAGAGCTCAACTTGTAATCACAGACTAGTAATACGTCGTTGTAATGAGCATTATATCAGCCGTCATGACCAAATGATCACGACGTAATAAGGACACAGAGAAAGTGACATTTGACATTGCAGGGTATGTAATGATTTACCTGATGAATAGTCGTTGTAAAGAACACGACCGGATATAAAAACGACTAGGGTCCAATGAGCTAAACGTTTCTTCTGTGACAAACGAAATTAAGTTATATCAATAATCACTAATCCTCATTAAAACATCAACACAAAGTATGCAGAATAAGGGCACACACACAATTTTAACACACCTAACGGCAATTAAAGTAAACCTTTGGTTTTTGGAACCGTTTGATTGTTTTAATCCTATATACATGTAGATATATATACAATGAAACGAACATGTGAAAGTTTAGTTCGGAAGGTGGTTGCGTTTTGGAGATATTGCCGAGAAACTGGAGCGGTTATGTCCACCGCAGGAAGAATAATCCGTCATTGGAATACACCATCTGAGAAACGTTTCATGTAGAAACGTTTCTTAGATTGAAATGTTTTTGAATCCCTTTCTCTATACCTTTGAAGGGAATCGTTTCTCAAAAGTATACATTGTCAACAGCTGCAGTGCTTCTTGCCAAGTAAGTTTTTTATGGTCATTAGTTTTTGGAGTAATTACCAAAGTATACCCCCCTTTAAAGGAATGGGCAGCTCTGCATAAACAAGAACAACTCTGGAAAATTCAGTCTTGCTATCCCAATCCCTGGCATACAATTATGGTTTAAGGGATTCATTTGGAGCAGCAACATTGAAACATCAGATTCAGGTAACCATTTTCGACAACGTTGACAGCAGTGTTGGCCAATATACGAACTATAAAGTGCATGATCAGATTTGTATAGCTCGGTGAACCGAACTACAAACACTGTCCCCATGAAACCCGCTGCCATCATAAGGTCTTCTGATAATATAGACCTTGAATTATCATGTGCAGGCACTGGGGAGAGAACGAGGCGTGTCAACTGACTTTAACATGGAGACCGCCAACAAAACTGACACTTGACGAAGGCAACGGAGGCAATTGCCTCCATTGCCCCTTGTCATTGTCTCGGTGCCCCTTGAAATATTCCAATACAAATTTACAATTTTCTTCATAGAGGTGCCCTTCACCAAGGAGAAAATGCCTTGGTGTCCTTGCCCTTTTAAAGTGAGGCGCCCTTCACCAAGGAGAAAACGCCTTGGTGCCCTTGCCCTTTTAAAGGTGTTAAAGTTGCCCTGTTTAACCAAGGAGAAAACGCCTTGGTGCCCTTGCCCTTTTAAAATGAAACATCGGGCCTGAACTATCCTTGTGGTATTTTGAAAAGGAACACTACAGCTCTAACATTATTATATTAAAGGAACATTGCAGAATTGGTAAGAAAAAAAACTTGTAAAATGGGCCTCGGCAGATGCAGGCTGACTTTACCTAAATTTTGGTAAGGTTTTCTAAATTAATAAACCCTTACCACAAAAACTGGTGATCCCGACGTGATGTCATATTTGATGAGAAATATCGATCTTAAACTTCTACAGGTTTGTCAGTTTATGTATATGGTGGATTACATACAGTGCTTACACTGCCAGCAACTGTTTTGTTAGAGAAAACCAATTCTGTAATGTTCCTTTAAATAACCTCAAAGCAAATTATAGTTTTCCTTTTTCTTTTTAGTATGAAAAAATACAGTGACTCAACAAAGCGGGTTTTTGTGTATAGTTCTGCCACAGTTCATGGGCCGGCGGCCGTTGCCCACTTTACTTTGCAAAGGTTGTATTCACCTCACCTTTAAACTATAATAGTACAACCACTAAATCTGCGTGTTTCGCCATTTTTATATAATACTACGGTATTAAATTATATACAGGTGTTTCCAGAGGCAATACTCGGAGGAGAAGGGGGAGGAAACTCATATAGAGAGAAATAATCACCTCTTTATATGAAGCAAACCTCCGTGAAACGAAGAAGAAGAAGAAGAAGAAGAAGAAGAAGGGAGGGCAGTAGTTTGACAGGGGGAAAAAAATATCTGAAGACAAACGGGGGGTGATAGCACATACATACACACACAAGACCCCCGCCAGCAATGCGGGTGAAATTTAAACGGCACCAAACGCAATAAAATCCGCTTATTTTTAGTCTATCTTTCTATTTTATTATTATTTTTTGTGGGGGGAAGTTGGGCGAAATTGCACTGTATCAAGGTTTTGGGCATTTTGCAATTTCGGATGCGTCGATAGCATCTCCAGTTTTGATTATCTACGTATTGTTTTACCCTTTCCATGCCGCTGGCTGCGGGGTGTTGGACGGTATATATGAAAACTGACGAATCTCACACACGTGCTTGTGTTTTTGGCGATTTGGGCTATAGAATATCCGACAAGTTATATAGTCGAGCTATCGGTTTATCTAAAAGAGAATAGACGGCAGTGTTTATACGTGGACGGTGTTTTACTGTAGCACAACCCACGTTGTCTCCCTCTCCGTGACCCGCAGTGCCGCTGCGCCTCAATATTGTTTTTAAATCAATCGAGATTCGTCGAATGTCCGGCCGGTTCAAAGGACCGAGTGATGGGGGACACCGTCACCCTTAAAGCACAAAGTGTCATTTGAGCAGTCTCGGCGAACTCATTGGGAACAGTCAACCGCCAACATAAGAAATAAGGGGGCCTTGTAAAGTACACACTTACCCGGTTTATTAAGTGTGTTGCTGAAATCGTTCCCGTGTCAGAGAGAGAGAGAGATTGTAAGTATCTAGCTCCCCCTTGCACAGCGCCGAAACTAGGGAACAATTTAAGGGGGGGGGCACAAGGGAGGTGCACCATTTTTTCTAGGGGGCACTTCTGGCCAATTAAAACCGTAGTTTATGTTTGCATTGTTCCTAAACAAGCCCCTTTCAGCGCTCTCTTTATGTCATTTTCCTTCTTTTTTCGGTAGATAATCTTCCTTGGAGGTAAAACAAATGACATTGTCTTCGTAAATAGTTTTGAGAACACTATAAATACTACCCAAAAAGCTTACGAAATGTAACTGTTTTATTCGGGTAACTTCAAATCTCAAAAGTCCACATTTCAAATGGGGAAAGGGGGCAGGGGGGGCACGGACACCCATTTAGGGGCACGGTCCCCCACCCTTATGCCACTGATCTTACAAAGCCTCGAACCCTTCAATCAAAGGTTCAACTTATGGTTATGAGTATCAGATTTAAAAAAAAAAAAAAAAAATATGAAAGAAAATGTTCATTTTCTTTTTTGTAAATCAACCATCCTGCTCCTCATTTTTGAAGCCTAGGCTTCTCGAGCAAAAAGCACATGAAATAAATATTATTTCTGCTCATAATATTGTGTCTAATGCAACCGTTGTGTACCACAGATTGCCCGCATACCTCGAATGTCCTTGCTCTATACGCTCAAATGAAAGCCCTGAATGTCCGCAAAGCCCTCAAATCAAGCATCTTTTTTTTTTTGGGGGGGGGGACTATTGCCAATTCATTTCAGCATATCTAAGTAGGCAGCTAGTGAAGCTCGTGGCTCGAGCACTGTTCAATACATTAAAGGAACATTACAGAATTGTTTTTTGCTAACAAAACAGTTGCTGGCAGTGTAAGCACTGTATGTAATCCACCATATACATAAACTGACAAACCTGTAGAAATTTGAGATCGATCGGCCATCTGGGTCACGAGAAAATAGTGAAAAACCGATTACACATTTTGTATGAAATCATATAGATTCAACAAAATGAATAAAACGCTCACTGAGCGATAAACTAAAATCGGAAAATTAGTTTATTCATTTCTCATCAAATTTGCCATTTCAGACAGAAATATTTAAAAGAGATGTTTTCTACTATCATCATCATTAGACCGTGTAAGTTTTATGTAAATCTGTGATCAAAAAGTATATTTTACAAGTTTTTTTCTTACCAATTCTGTAATGTTCCTTTAAAGAGTCATTGAGTTCTGTTATGAGTTTATTTCAAATGGAACTCTCTGATTATTCAGGAAGCTATAGGCTGGTTAAGAGCCACAAACTCCGAATTCGATTGTCATGCCACTGTTAATTAAATATTTTGATGTCAGTGTTTTGTATAATCCGTTAATGAGCACAGCGCCCTCTCTCGTGTGAAATATTGACATAATTACAAAGACTGAATGTTGACGCAGAAAATAATCAGGGTGTTATGAACAAGTTTCAAACAAAAGAAGAATACATTATTGAGATACACAGCTTTAAATTGTGTTAAACGTGCTGTTGTCTTAAAAAAAAAAATGTACCCGAATGACACGAATGTGCTCATCTGCCGAGTAGAAAAGCCCTTCAAGCCATGCGCAGGCGCACTCCGCCTCGCTTGCATGTATACGCACCAGCCGCTCTGCATAGGGTTAAAGTGGACGCGACGGTTGTCTATCCCTGCCGAATCTTGTCGCATCTACCTCAAGGCAGTTTGTCTCGCACTGCGCGTAATAGTGAACGGGGAGGGAGGGTGAACGGGTCATCATTTGCACAGAGAGAGAGAGAAAAAAGAACGGCTCGGGAAACGGAACAGGACGAAGAGACGCGAACATGTATAATTTGTTTCTGCGGGTGAGGATCAGGAGCTGTGTAAAGGCCTCTATGCGAGTGTTACTTGCAACCATCATAAAACCAAAAACAATAAATTTGATTTTTGTTGATATATTTTAGTGCGGAAAAGAGGAAATAAATTTAAAAAAAAACCAACTGTATATGTTGGAATAATTGACAACAGAATGATTCTCATTTCCGGTGTAATAAACTGTTTTAATTAAGACCTTTTAATATCAATAGAAGTGGTCAATGTATAGTAATATTCACCGCTTCAGAGAAAAAATGACTCGGGTCTTCAATAAAAAGTTTTGCTTTTGTCTCTCTCTCAAAAAAAGGGGGAGGGTAAACAAAAGGAAAGAAGAAAAAAAAAACGGACAGTCGTCAGTGAATGAAATCCAGCATTACCCAGGGCAGTTATTATGTCCCCAAACAACCGACTTCCGATCACGACCGAGCCGGGGCTCCCGACACGAGAGCCATGGAGCTCGCTGAGGCAGGCCTCCCCTTCCCATCCGCCGGGATCCCTTCTCCCCCCCCCCACACCACCTTTCCACTCGCCTTCTCGGCTCTCTCTCCCCCGACCGAGCACAATGAAACCAGTCAGCTGGAATCTAACGCAACCTTTCTCTACTCTCTTTTCTCGACCCCCTCCTCTTATTTTTCTTTTCTTTTTTCTGGCGTGGATCGTTCCCTTCAAGGATTAGTAGATGCCTGGTGCACATGTTGGAGGAATACAATACTCATCGTCGGGTTACGGACTACTGACAAGCCATTGTGGTATTTCTTTGTTATCGTGTTATACTGACTTACATTGAGAAAAGAACACGGCGAGCGGACAAAGGCGAACCGAGGTGACTGTGATGGGAATATATACGGTATACCAGCTCCATGAGAAGGAGGATGCTATAACGTATGATAATGTTATTTTTTGAAGTTGTATTGCCATTTACCTAATGAAGAAATTTGAAGGTTATACTACCACGGACAGCTTGTATAGCCATTCATATTCTAAGTGGATCAATCATATTCATAACATTTGTAATATCGAGGGGAATAAACATTGTTTCACTAATACAACAATCCTATTTGTTTTTAATTCTTAAAAAAAAAAACATTTGTATAGGCCTACTTTACAAGGATGATTCACTGGAAACATGGTCTCAAAAGATTACAACATAAAACCCAGCAAAGCCAAGAAATCCCACCATGACAAACACAAACCCATTAAAACCTCCAAACTTCTACGAGCCGAAGAACTATTAAAGGTACAACATAAACATTGCTGTTCGGAAGAAGCAGTAGAATCAAAACACATTCCATTTCTCAGGCTTCTATAAAAGGAACACGTCATTAAACTTTCTTGTGTAAATTTCATTGAAATAAGTGTTCACATTTTTTCGAGGAAACAGAGCATATACGGGTTCAATGTTTGTTCTGCTTTCCCACGCACTTCTTTTGCTTACACACGTTTTTCGAGAAAACAACATGTTGTGCTGTCTCTTTATTTTTTTACACAAAGTCTAACGCCAGCTTCACTCGCTTCGCTGGCAAAAAAAATAAACAAATAAATAGATAACAAAGTAAAATCGTGCAAAATGTTCTTGAATTTGACTATTTTTCTGATTGATGGAAACATTATTTTTGTTAGGTATTGGGGCCGTATACAAGTTCAGAAAGCCTTTAAAATAAAAAAAAGGCAGTTTGTAACCAAGAAATTCAACAAAACGCAATCCCATAAATCCGTAACTTGAATTCCGTTATTCAAAAGTCTCTCAAAGTGCACTCGCGTGTATGGCGCCGGGTTGCAGTCAAACCTGTATCAATTAAGTCGGATCGCACGACCATGTACGTGTACGTGTACATGGACTGGCACACACACACACACGCAGAGTAGCTATATGTTCCACTTAGCATGAAATTAACTCAATTCCAACAAGTGACGAACTGACTGTTAAACGGTTCGTCGGAGGACGTGACTGACTGAAATATTTATCATCACTAATGTCCCGGTGATAACTTGAAGTGTGTGTTCTATTTAGTGATGTGCTTCCTCTCTGTACATTGGGATGCGTTTCATGTATACATCTACAATGACAAATTGGAAGACTCGACTGTCTGTAATAAGGCCTACTTCAAATATTACAATAGCCTACAGTAATCAAATCTTGTATGATAAATCCACTGTATTTCGAATACAGTTACACTGGGCGGTTACGAATCCTTGTTGATGTCATTCTCGCAATATCAACCCTGTGGTTTATTTGAGTTCTTCATAATATGCATTCAACGCAGCGCGAACAAACAAACAGCGCGAATAAACAAAATGGCCGACGAGAACTGTGATCATCAGTACGCAGATACGAATGACGTCATCTAAGTTTTGCTTTGCGGGCCCAGAACTAAAGAAAGAAGACTCACTTGAAGCAGTCACTCCGAGAGGGTGCCTGAAATCACCCCGGTAACTGCTTCTTCAAAATGGGTTGAAGAAAAGAAAAAAAACCGTCTCCTCTTTAAAAAATATGCACAAATTGCATCGACGATGTGGAAAAAAAAGGGCAAAGAATAAAAGTCATATTCACATTGGGCCCTGCGACACGGAGAAACGCTCTATTACACACGGCTATTTACTGACCGCTGTAGTGGGGGGCTGCATGAAGCATCGGGGAGACGGGTGCCGGAACGCGGACCAATTTGCGGGAAGAACGTGCGGCGAGAGCACGGGCCGGGATGGATTTCAAGTGTGGAAGAGAGGTATAGAGTAAAGTACGGGGGGCAAGGGGAGGTCTCGGTGACGAAGCGTGGCGGGAGGAGGGCTCTCGGACATAGTGAGTCACTCTATAGCACGGTGAATGCCAGACCGGTTGCTCAATATAGTGATTTATGTTGCAAGCAGCTTTCTGTAATGTGTCCATTTGGCCTTTGGTTCTTATTATTATGGAAAAGTAGACGAGAACAAGGAAGGAACAAAGAAAAACAAGAACGAGAGAAGTAAGAAGATTGTAAACATGACACGTAGTGGTGCCCCTCCTTGCATCTTTGGATATCATTCCGGGTGGTTCGAATCCCTCCTGCTAAAACCCGTAAACTGGATTTTCGTTTCAGTTCCAAATGAAAAGTGCATTTGCCAAAACGTCTCTTTCTATTTTTCTATACACTCTGCAGTTTTCTCCTCCAAGATAAGATTATTAAAAACAAAAGAAGCTTTTTGCTTCATTCCAAAAGAGATTAATGGACACTCGTAGGCAAGAAGGGAAGGAGTATATACACACACTCTCCTTGGCATGAGCATTTGGTGCTAAATAAATGAAAAAAGGGGAAAACTTTATATGGCAAGGTGGGGGAAATTACTGTATCAATACCAATCAAGATTCAAACCCAAATAAATATAGTCATGAAGTTCAACCACTCTACCGCAGTGTCACAAGTATAGAAGAACAGAGTCGAAGCAAGGTTGCTTGATAGAAAGTTAGAAGAGGGTGGAGTACTCAGGAAGCACCATTCGATTGTAAATGGGGAAAAAAACAAACAAACAAACAAAAACATACCAAAAGCCCTCTGCTGAAATGGAGGAGGAGGAGCGAAATAAACTCAAGATATTCTCGATCGATAGTGGTTGGAGGGTCAGGCACGTGATGATCATTATTGCGTAAATTTGCATATCTAGATGGAGATTCAAGATCACAGGCTGTCTTCAGTGTCATGGCAACGCCAATAAGTGATCGAGTATCTGATCAACAATTTAGAGAAATTGTACTTTCTAAAACGGCAATGAAAAAAAAAGTGTTGTCCGTACAATGCGCTTTATTATTATTGAAGGAGGGAATATTCTGCTCTCGTACAATGTGTGCACTATGCGGATTGCGGGTCCAACTAAGACGACTTCGCAATCGACCAACAAAATGACAACAGACAGTGCCGTAGGACACCCCATCTCCATTCAGTGCTATGTAACAACAGAAGAAGAACCGCACACACGAAAACAAGCAGCAGCTCGGAAACACGACACCGTGCGCCGCGCAGCACATGCACCGCTCGATCCTCTCGCTTCGCCCACGGGGCGATCCCCAGTCAGACCGGCAGAAGACACAAACTATAGCCCCCGGTGAACTCCCAAGCCCCGACCCAAGAAAGAACTTAGAGGGCGATGGGTCATTTCGAATTCTGCGCGCGGCAATTGGGAAGACTACACCGGCACCGCTTCAGAAAATGTTACTCATTTTGTAGGATGTATGCACGGCCGTTCAAAGTGACAGGACTTCGGGCAGCAGGGTACTCGGTTGGCGGCACACTCTCCAGTAGCACCCATAAAGACTCAACGTTATAACTCTCTGCCTGTGTGATTTACAATTCTCCCAGCTACTTCAGGCCCTGTGTTCCTGCAAGGCGTCCGAATAATCGCTCCAATTTATCCCTCTAATTCGTGAATTAGTGAGCCCATATCTGCCATACGAGCTACAATTTTCGGGGATGATTCCATAAAATTGGTCATGTTACCAATACACTGCAATCTGACCGGATAAAACAATGCAATAACGAGTGAATGATTATCGCTTGTTTTCCCCCCAAAAAAAATATATCAACAAATTAACTTGCAAAATAGTCGTCTGTGTGATACGTTTTCATGGAAATACTGCTATTCTATCAGACAGTCAACATTATCGAACAAAACAAATGTCAACAATAAAATATTACCGTACTGTGTGGAACTATTTTCGTAAGGCTCCCGTTGTCACCCGATACACTAATTTCTTGAAGACTTAAAAGTACCCATGAGGGCAGAATAATTGTCACTTAAAGTACCTCTGTTACCGAGAGTGAGCCATTGGATTCAAACTGACGACTGTGATGTATAATGAACCCAAATAGCTCCGCGACTGTAAGCAACGAGACACCGTCTCTTTCAACAAAATAACCCAACTGTAAAGCGTTGAACCATCTACCAATCATGGCCCAAAATAGTGTACTGAATAAGACATCATGCTGACAACTAGAATTACGTCAAATTAGGGACGCCACATTATTTTGTCCGGCATTGAAACGGGTCTTTCGCAATTTTGAAATTACTGTCCTCTAATATGAAAAATATTGGATCGAGAAAAGTCAAACCCAGCGTACCGTAACTTAACCATCAGAGAAACAAGTTCCAATGCAAATGGAGTATGTAAGCCAAGCTTCAGCTGCCTTTCGCTGTATGGATGTAACCATCATGCTGTCGGTCGCGTATAATGACATAAAATAGAAAGTATATTCCAACAAAATCTTAAACAATTGTTGTTGTTGTAAATAAGTCTCACCGAAGAACATCGGGTTTTGAATATCACAGCCAGCAGACCTCAAACCAAATTTCAGATACAAACTGGAGTAAACAAGACTTCAGTTAGTCCTTCGCCTACAGTTCATAATAAAACACCAGCCGGCCATTGACTCCGGGAGCGAGCGCTGCTTTGAACGTTTCATAAGTCATCACTGTCAAATCTCCTGACAGCTCTACCTTGAAATGAAAATACAGACATAGCCCACGACCCGATATCGAGGAAGGTTTTGTCGCTGATCATATCCGCAAGACCCTGAATATTTTTTGTCTTGTACCTTTGGGTACTTTGCATCTCTGTAGAAGCAGTCGTTCTTGGTAGGGGGATTACGTCAACATTTCTGAATCTCCTCCTCCAATAATAATACGCGTGAAGGTTCCAAGTTAGTAATGAATTTGTTGAAATCAGTTTTCCAAAAGTTTGTTGACAATTTGTCCATACACTTACGTAATTTTCAGTAAACTATTAAGCATAAACGTTTCCCAATTTAAGTGCAAAGCAGAAACTAGAGGGGAAACCAGTCACAGGCACGCACGCACAAGTTCGCATCTCAGCTAATTGGGGTTTAGCATCTGTAGAAGAAACTGATCCAAATTCAAACAACGCAACACGTCTCGGTCAGCGTTCAAGACGGCATGAATGGAAGGAACTATATAGATGGGAAAAAAGACGATCGAAGAATGTCTACAAGTCGGTCAGGGAGACTGACAGAGTGGAGAGGTGTGGAGAGGAGAGCTCTCCGGGATGTAGGCTTTCTGCCAAGACGAGTACGTACTGATTGAATCCCACCTCTACTCCTCTCTCTCTCTCTCCCTCTCTCTGAGAACTCTGGGGGCAACTCCAACTGGCTCAAATCAAACTTTCCTGCCGGACTTTGTTCAATTGGGGTGTAGTGTGACGAAAGTAGAGCAGGCTTGTTCGGGAAGAAGAAGTTAGGAACTCGGTAAGTGTGGACCAACAAGGAGACAGTTTGCCCGATTCGGGAAAACACTGGACCCAATGATCAACCGAAAGGAGGCCAATCCTTCGCGAAATATAAACATACAGAACTTCAGCACAACAGCAACAGCGATATATACAAACTACTTGGCCCAGCAATTATTTTTTACATGTCTTGTGTATACAGCTTGCCGACAAGATGACAACAATCGGGCCAGTTCTTTTTTCTCGGGTGACGAAAAGCACTAAAAAAAATAATAATTCTTTTGAATGCAAAACTTTTGCTTATTACAGACAAAATAAATAATAACTTAATAGGCCTATAAAACAACTTCAGTCTTCAAGTGCCACTAGCATGTTGCCTCAAGATAAACTGACACTTCAAAAAATGATATCATGGCACTCCTGGAACACACAGTTTGACAAAGCATGAACAGATCAACTTGAAATTAGATATGAATATTTAATAGTTCATTTAATGGACCTTTGTGGCATAATAAATAATTATTGTGAAAAGCTATCATTTATGTCAAGTGAAATTTCATTAAAGAGTGTTCGTCCAACAGTACACGGGTCGCCTGTGCAATTTGAACTCATCGCAGACAATAATAAACCTATAATTTTATGATTTTTTGGGGGTGAAAAATGACGCGCGGTCTAATCCAGCCTTTTTCATAAATTTATGATAATGGCAGAAGTAACGCGCGGTTGGAACCCAACCGGCTGTCCGTCTCACAACTTGGGTGAATGCAGGAGCTGCCTCTCAAAGGAGCCGTCGGCGGATCAATGGTAACCCTAACGATTGTTGGCTCGTGTTTAGTTGAGGTTAAGACGGGAGACAGGGAGAAGGGGGAAGGGAGGAAAGAAGGGTGGTCGAAAACACATCGATCTCAAAGCATCGATTGCATGAGCCGAGGCGACCATGAGCGTACTCTACTAAGAAGGGACTCGTGGGGGTTTGGCCTGGTATTCACAGCTAACTCACGGGTGCGTTTTTAGTTATCACGCTACATACACCCCCACCTTTAACGCACTCCTTGTGTGCAATCGCAATCTAGAACGGATTCTAATTAAACTGAAAGAGGAACAAAATGTGTTTTTTCTTCTTCCAGCCTACGGTTTGGTGCCATTGGTTTGAATTGAAGACGTACCACGATGAAGCTGTACATGGGTCGTGACTGAAAAACACATTTTGTAATTTTTTGTGAGAATTGAAAAAGTAGTCTATCTTAACGTTGCAACAAAGCAGATAAGGAAGTGTGCGATGTTGATCACACCGCGCAGTGTGGTTAATAAGTTCATTGGCTTGTTCGGCTAGTGGTGAGAGACAGCCCTCGCTCAATGTTACCATCTTTGGCTACGGCTATACGACCATTGATTTTCAACGGTAACGACCTGGGGCCGATTTCATAGAGCTGCTCAAGCACAAAAAGTACCTAGAGCACAACCAAATTAATGCTTACCAGATTAAGGTTACCAGCCAAAATACCATGTCACATGTACCATTTGTGACTGGTATCCTTCTCATTTCTGTTTAGCAGAAAAATTGTAAGCAATATTTCCTGTTTAAGCAGCTCTTATTGGGCCCTGTAAAATCGCCGTAGCGGAAGCAGTCAGTTCGGGCATTTATCGTATATACGGCTGTGGCTACGTCTACCTATCTTTTACGAACTCCCAGCCAACTACAGCTGCATCCAAATAGTCGGCGCCCAATAAAGCACTGGGACTACATAAATCACCAGTGCTAGTATTATTGTCCTTTACAATGGCTGTCCTCACCATGCACTTCTAATACTCAATGAGGTAACAATAGCCCGCCAGAACATGATATCACTGGCCTGGTATATATTAAAAATATGTAGCCCTTATCGAAATGATCTGTTGGTCGTTTCCATTCCCTTATATTTTATTGGCGTTTCTCTTGTTCCCTAACACGTGCATAAACATTGAAGACTGACGTTTTTAAAAGCGCGAGTTTCGAGTTATTCTGAAGACGATTGAAGTACACTACTCGAAACGTCGACCGAAATTACTTACGGTACTTTCCAAAATCGACACATATTTACAACAGTAAGGAGGAGATTTAAAGAATGCGGAAAAGTATCTAAGAAAATGGCTCGGCGGCGAGGGTTTCTCCTCTTGTCCCAGAACCTCTCAGATGTTACAATTCAGGTTTATTAGACTCTGTACATCATGAGGAAGACAAAACTACAGGTTTGAACACACCGGGGACTACTTTGCCTCCCTTTGGTGACTGGTACTCGTTTCAAGAAAGTTTGAAGGCTCAAGGACATTTTGAAAAAATCCTGAACTCGGAAAAAAAATCTATAGAAATTACATGCCTGCAACAGTTATGAGATGTATTTTCACACACAAAAGTATGCAAACCATACAATGTATTCAAACATTATTTCAAAAAGCCTGCCAAGTCTCGTTTGTATCCAATAATCCATGGGTGGTAAAACCCACACAATGAGACAAAAAGAACCGAATGAAATACTTTTGGAGGTCCATATCTGTGTGATAAAGTGCAGCATATTTTGTCATCTGAAGATCTGACATTATGGCTTACCACGTGACCCGGGTTGCCTCGGCAACCGTCAAAAGGGCACCTGTGCCAACAAACACTTGTTTCCAGCTCCCAAACGGGCCACGTGGCCACGTTCTGAGCCCTCATTTACTGGGATTTATTTGCGATTGTTCTGCTACTCGTGGCAGTCACTGGGCCGTGTTTGGATGGGTGCATTATTGTCTAAGTGACTGTGGCACGAATACAGAAGGGGGGTAGAAAAAAAATCAGGTTTTCACGTGTACTTTTCTTTTGACATTTCGAGTGGGAGGAACCAACACACCTGTAACGCTGAGTGTATCCAGTGGCAAGCGGCTGATCGAGGGCCCCGGGCCGTGCCGAGGAGGCAGAGGAAGAATGGGTTAGAGCAGGGGTTTTTCTTTTACCCCAAGCTTCATGTCTGAACGTATAGTGTGGTGCTATGGGATAAGCGGGCAGAGAAGGGGGTGGGGTTGTTACCGGGTCCAGTCTGATACCCACTTTGTTACCCATATCGATAACTAAAAGAAATGTGTGGATTCCAGCCCAATTTGGGAACCGTCATCACAGGTGGGATGTGAAGGGTCAGTTCTCCTATAATTATGAACTTTTGGGTCAACCTTCAAACTTTGAATTTATGTTGTAGAGAGCTGCATTTGTAATCTGTTGTTCTGGTATTTCTAAACGTTAAAAACTCGGTTCATGTACTTCATGCGATAAGCAAAAGCGAAGCGAATTTCAAATTCGCGTCACAATTGGAAAACGGGGCGTACAAGATTGTTTGCGTCACGTAAGTCGCTTCGCGTGAAGTATGAATCGGGCTTCGACAAGAGCCCTCCCCCAACATTGCAATTTTAGTTTACTTTACATTGATAAATAGCGTTATATTACAGTCTATTGAACAGCATGCGCGAAACAGCCTCTGTGAATCTAATCAAACTTCGGTGAACTCTGAAGACATTTATTTTATTTGTCAACTGATGGTTCGACGGGCGTTACTGTATACGTATTAAGCTAATGTGAAGTCACAAACATGAAACACGCCTACGTAAACTTTAAGTGTAAAAAAAAAGCCCAAGTCGCAATGTTATTGTCAGTTCCCCCCTCGCCTCCTCGTTCTTACTGAGGGATAAACAGAGAAACGAAGCTAGTTGGTCAACTGACAATAGACGGTATCGATTGCTAAGTATAGAACTCTCTTGTTTTACGGCACAGCCCATACCCAGCGGAAATGTTTGGGGCCTATGGCAGTGCACCAAGCCAATACTCCCCGCCGGTTCGGTCGGTTCGGCCCGCAGCCAGCAGCTGCTGGCCGGACAATAGATGCCGCACGCTAGGCAGTGGTGCCCCGGGCCGCTGAAGACAAAGGGTAACGCCCGACCGCGGAGTTGGACAGTGGTCTGCACTTGGACAGCATTGCCTGGCACTGGCAGTAGCACCCGTGCTAACACGACTTGTTACTCTCCCTGCACTTTTTGGCTCGTGTACGAAGTGTGTGATTTGACGGTGAAGGGCAACATACCGAGTTAGACAACATTTCTGTGTGCTCTGAAGTGATTTTTTTTCCCTCGAATGATCACCTTCGTTAATAGGATAAGAAATTGGACAAAACTGTTTTCAACTTTTAAAAAAACGTTACCCCTTTTTACACAATAGGATAATTTATTACAACTGCGTAGCTTCATGTTCAGTTTTTAGCAAAAAAAGTTATGCCTTCTGGCCATCAAACACATTTTGTAATGATGAATAATATGTTACACAAACGCAGCTGCTACCGATATGGCTATTTGTCAGTAGTTCACAGTAGATCGCCAAAGTTGTCTTTTCGCTTTACTGGTTCTCCCTCCTACAGTGATGACATTTGCTTGAGATATATGTTGTTCAGATTAGCGTCTTCGGCACGTCATCCGCGCACATAGGGCCATGTCTACATACGCAGCCTGTGGGGGGAAAGGAAAAATTGGGCCACATTCTCGGATTTGACGTAATCTAAAAATGTGGATAGAGATTCTTCCCACGCACACCTCAGCAAACTTTGTAGGGAAGGGATTTTCTTCTAAAGATAGACACGGAACTGTTACTAGTATCACACACAGCACTGACCATCCCACGTGGCGCTCATGAATAATTCACGACCAAACGGCAGCCCGAACGCGCAATAGCGATTTGTTTGTCGTCATCCTCTAGCTGGCTGCGTGTTAGGAGAGGAAGTGTGAGTCGTACTGCGCAGGTCTGTCCTCCTCTCTCACCACAGATGGATAACAAGAGGTGGAATCATGACGGGGGAGATGACCACAGTGGTATAAGGTGCACATGGGAAGGCGTAGCATCCCAGAAATAAAGAAAAAAACACCACCCAAATCTCCCAAACATTCTTCTGGTGAGACACACACAACGGTGATCGGGGAAAGTGGACTTCGGTTTGGTATCTCCTTCAGTTTCTGACAGAGTATTAAACGAGCAGTACACTGTACAGACACTGCTCCTGCTGCCGGATTAATTAATGACAAACAGAGCGTGTGGTGTGAGGGGAAAACTCACGTCATGTCTACATTGGAGGAATAACAGGTGGATATCGACATTAACTTTCTCCATCTTAAAAAACAATAGACAAACAAGTAGATAATTTTGGAGCTGGAATCCGACTTTCTACAACTGAACACGTACACACCCACCTTGCCTGTCATCTCAAATATATGACCGTATCATTTGAGACCCGGTGCATCATCATAAGCAAAGATACTTCTTAGAGTCGCCTTTGAATATCAGCCTAACCACAACTTGGAAACTGATAGTGGCTGGGGGTTTACAAAGCAGGTGCGTGTATGATCATCAGGCAGTTTGATCACTGCAACCAGACAAGTAACACGGTGTTGGTGTGTTACACCCCCCGAGTGAAACAGCAGCATCAAGTTTATAGTCTATCAAACGGAACTTTCCCTGGAGAAGATCAATATACCGGTACAAATAAAATCCGCATCCTCTGCACCCTCCAAGTTCTTCAACTGCTGCTTGCCAAGACTATGGTTTCCTTATATCGCCATCTAAGTGTATTATTCTCTCTCTCTCTGTCTGACTGACTTCATCATCGGCGTCTTCATCATTCTGGACAAATCACTCCACAAGCAGCTCTACCTATAACCAGACTTGCTAATCATTTTGATCCTTATTGTATTTTGCTCTCCTGTTTACCAGTCTGCCTCCTCATCACCATCTTCGTTATCAGCAGCACCATCAGTACCATCTCCAAGAAAGGGGAAAAGACAGCATCATGGACATGAAGCTGGAGGAGGCTATAATCACTGGGCCCGAGTGCAAGCATGTGCCGATGGGTAAGATACATTTTTCTAATCGAAGCCAATTTTCATTTCTCTCGTCAAATGTGTAGTTCTTTTTGTGAAACATCATTAAATAGTAGAGTGACGCAAGTTTTCACTGAAAGCCACAAACATTACGTCGGATGGAAATCCATACCCGTATCTTAACATTTGAAATCAGTAAAAAAAAAAAAAATTTAAAAAAAGCCTTTTCTCATCTAAATGTCAATTTATATCAACGATTGTTTTGAACATCTCCAGCTAGAAAGCATATTTACCAAAATAACCTCAATCGACGTAAGACAGCCAAGCATTTCAGACATTACAAAAACCGGAGCATCTTAAATACATTAAGTTGTTAAACTCAAGGTGTTCAGAACTAATTTAATAAATTCAACATCTGCAGTCATAACATAAATAAAATTATATGTCCCACTTCCTCAAATTTCCATTTTGATTTCTGGGTTGAGGGCAAACGAAGAATCCGCGTTAAAGTGCCTTGACAGATTGCATCATATCTTCGACTTGATTGCGATGGAAATAATGGGGGGAGGAAAGGAGGTAAAAAAAAAATGGTGGCATGACGTAAGACATGATAGAAGTCCGTCTTGGATGAACATGTAGCACTGTGAAATTATAACATTGCAAATCAATGATGGCCGCGTTGCATGATGCACCACGGACAGCCCAAACGGCCTTGTAAATGCAGACTGGACACAATTCCAATTATTCCAAGCGATCCAAATGCAATTTCAGCTAAACGCCCCAGCGGGACCGCCCGGAGGCGATGAATTCATAATAAAGTGGCAGGATTGGGGGAAAAACCGGGCACCGACGGGTTGTGCGTAACATGCTGCAAAATGGTAAAAATAATGTTTACGTGTATCGCCATGGTTATCTCGGCAGTAAGTGCCTATGGTGAATTGATTATTTCAAAAATGCCCATGGGACCGATACTAACCACAAGAGTGAAAACAAATCCGGATAACTGAATTAAAATTGAAAGTATGGCAAGCTGAAACACCTAAAAGTGGGACAGAAAACAACTATTATAAATTGGGTCGGGAAATTACAGATGTGTCTTGATGGAAGTGAATTTGAATCAAGACCTAGTTTTCTAACAGAATGAGCGAAAGAATAAGTACCTCACAAAAGTCTCTAGGAGTTGATTCTTGATCGTCAGTTCTCGGGAGATCTGTCAGAATAATCATTATGGGCATTGCATTCTCGTGCGAATTTTCCAGTCAATTGCGAGGTGAAGAATCTGCAACAGACGGAGCATGAGATAATGAATAAATTATTAATATCATATTAATACTATTTTTAAATTGATTGATACATTTATGTAGTGCTCATAGTGAGAGAAAAAAATGTTTCAACGAGCATGAAATAGTGAGACAACTGTAATCTTCCAACCCACAAATTGTATTTAAGAGGTATGAATATGTGAAGCCTGAAACAATGCATTTATAAAAAGGGAAATCAGGCGGTGCAAACTTGAAGGTGACTCGTGAAAACAAATCGCGACAGGCCTATTATTATGAACGGATAACCGTTAAAAATGAAAAGACCTCACAACCACAGAACCAGTGTTCAAAGTCTGGAAAATATATCATGACAGGTGTAAACATAAGATGAACATGTATGTAAACATTTGGTTTTTATCGATTCTGTTGATCATTATTTCAAACATTGTTTTACGATTATGTAACCGATCAGTCTGATGGTAAAATATATCTATTTGTTTTTTGGCTCGTTCATGGTTTACAATAGTATTAAGTCATCAAATTAGGCATCAATATCTACCACTAAATCAAACAATGCACAAAACGGGGAAACAATAACAGTATGTTTTTATTTTCCTTAGGTTAAAAAAAAACAACTTTACCCCGGTATGAGAATACATGTCAGGCCCGTCAACCTTTTCCAACCTTACAAACTTTGTACTATCATTTTTTTGTTCGTGCCAGTAATAATAAGGTTAATACAGGGACGCCTGGATAACTAGTACTACAAAATTAAATGCTATACTGTGACAACCGGTTTCCAGACTACAACATACCAATTAGAAAAAAAAACATAGAGTGCAATACATCTATAAGATGGTGCATTATTTATTATAGAAGAGCATAATAAGGAAACCCGTCTGAAAACTGACCACTGAGTACTGCGTTGAAATAAATGGTAATATTTAGGAGAAAACAACTTACATGTCATGTTTACTGGTTCTACATACTGACGATACTAATATGGTTGGTTTTGTTGTTGGCTGGTTTTGTTTTGGGGGTTTGTGTGTTTGTTTGTTGTTGTTTGTTTGTTTGTTTGTTTGTTTGTTTGTTTTATTTGCATATAATTATTTTATACATATATTTATTTATTTATTTTTCTACGGGGGGGGGTCCTCCTATATCTTGAACTGTACATTTCATCTCGTTTCCTATTCATCCTGTTATTGGAGCTAATAAATGAAAATTATCATTTATCAAGCTAAGGCTCGAGGAAGACAAAATGTACATGTAATTTTCTAAAAGCGCAGTATTTCAGACTGATTACTATATCCAGTGCCGATTGATGGTAGTTTAAACGACATCAAGTATAGTGTATACGAGTCCATAAACACACCACGTCTTTGTACGGTGAAGTGTAGAGAATCCATGTGGTTTTCTATTATTCCAAACCTACGTGCACTGTTGTGAAACCCTCACCATAAAACCATAACAATACTTTCCAACAAAATTAATGAATGGCAAATTTGACAGTTGATCTCCTTCCTCATACAAGATGTCAATCATAGCATTTACGGCATCTAAATTTTTGTATTGAGGTTGGAATATTATATTTTTAAGAAGGTCTTTTAATTTTTTGTAGTGGGTGACAGGACCCGCAACAAGCCACCTGTGTGTGTAGAGAGCTAAACGGTCGCCTGTTGAGCCATTTTCTTTTTGTTAGACGGGTGCTTAAATTCGGGCTTAAACGATTAGACACGCTTCAACGCGCTTTACCTATTATTATTCTGCCATAATAAAAAAAAAACGATTGACGGGTGATTATGGGTATTTGGAAACAGTTGTAAAAATGGAGCTCATCAGGGTGTATAAGTGGATTACGTTCGAAGCAGGTGTATACAAAGTCATGAAAGAGAAGCTGAACCTGGTTCACAATGGGATAAACAAACTCAACATTGTATTGAACAAGCTCCACAATTCGCATGAATCCTTCTTAACAACTTGATAAAGGGACTTGAATATTCATGTAAAAAACAAAATTAGAACTAAGATCTAAATATGAAAACAAAAAAACACAAAACATTTGAAACTTAACAATGATACGAATTTCTCATAGCGTTGAAACTTTGAAAAGGTGGCATACAAAAAATGGATGGTGGCAGGGAAGTCATATTTTCAATTATTATTATTTCTTTTCACTGTCCATTTCGACCTGGTGAATATCAAATGTAGAATGCTCCATCTTTTTGAAATAACTTTTTTTTCCCCTCTATTTATTTATTTATTATTATTTTTTGGAGGGGGGTGGGGGAGGAACAACGCCGTACCCTGTTTTAGATCAAGTTGTAGTAGACAGCCAGCACACCCCAGTTATTAATCGGTGGTTCAAATGTCAGACACATGCAACTCGTGTTCAAGTTACTCCTAATCATTTTGTATCATCCAAACACAATCAACGTATTTGCTTTTTACAATAGAGAAAAACAGTCCGGTTCTGTTAAGTAAACAAAACATATAATTAAATCTTATCAGGTGCTCTGTATTATTTCTGATAAAAAAAAAAAAGAGAAGGGGGAAGAGAGAGAGAGAAAAAAAGACAATTTCTCAAAAGTATCGTGTATGTGGGTTTAAGGGTCGATGTGGTACATAAGACCGGGTGGATTTCTCTGCCACGCGAGCGAGCGGACAGCGAGGCCCGGTCGTGTTTTTGAGGGGGGAAGAGATGCATAGGAGCCCGCATCCGGGCCGCGCGCCGAATGGTCTCGCTCATCTCCTTAGGGATGTAAGGGAAACTCGGCGTCTCGTAACTCGCCACCTGAGTACACAAAGCAACGAGAGGAGATTGTGCGACGAAGGAGAGCGATGGTCTGGTTTCGTTGAACGCTCCCGGCCTATTCCCCGTTTTTTTTATTCTCCGTGTGGTCTTGGCCCGTTACTACACAGACCAATTAGAGAAACACGTGTTCGGCCAGTTTTCGCAAGGTCTCCTGGGAAATTGAACCCTGACCTTCAAGGGAAAAAAAATAGTTCGTGTCAACAATATAAAGCTGGCGGCTTGAAACAATTGTTTTTAATGCCTGCAAATTTTGTTTTCATTTTGAGGTTAGGTAAACACTTTCTCATAATAAATGATTTTATTTTATTGCGACGCTACTCATGATTGACCATGTACATTTTACGCAATAATCACAACACAATAAAAAGCAATGGATTCACCCGTACACGGTGAAACAACGCCCATCGTGAAGCCATTGTTTATACACTCCTATACAGAGACACGATCAAGTATGCTCCCGACACACTTCACCGATTTGCCAACAAATCTCAAAAGAGTCCCTGCTCAAACAAGATGTTTCAATCTAATAATGCCTATTTAAAATCAACCTGGAGCGCCGCAACCGCTAGAGCCCTTTTTCCCACAGCTAATAAATAGTAGAGGACCGGGGATTGCGAAAAAAAAACCACCTCACGGGAGGGGGGATTTGCCCCGGCCGTGCCATCCTATTGTTGGGCAACCAGATCCCGTGGTCATACGGCAAACAGCCGGCGCTAGTGTGCGCTCTCTCAAAATATCCACCCACGAAACGCTCGGTCAACATCGATATCATCGGGGCGGCTGTCACAACATTACCAAAATAAGACTCATATTAGAATGTCTGGGCTCAGCCTCACCGTATGGCATCCAGGTAATAACCAGACTATGACTGATTAGCGTGGCGATGATGCGTGGTTGGATGGATGGAGGAGAGTGGTTTGAATTATGGATATGTTACTTTTTGGGAGAGAGGAAATTAATTATCACGCTGGTGTGGTTATTATTGCTGTAATCCGAATACCACACCTCTTAAAAACCACTTCTTAATTATAATTTAAGTATCAGGAATCAAACCATTAAAGTCAAGCATTAAAAAATTGTTCAATATTTATTTTAAAATCAGTGTGACGTTTAAAAAAAAACATATGCAAAATAGATCCTACATTATAAGGCCACTCCAAAAATTTTGTAGTCCCATGAATGCACTTTAAAAACTTCCGGGTCAGAATAAGCCCGCATGCGTTTTTTTTTTTCTGCAGCACACGTCGGCTATGGAGTCAACAGTTAAGGGATAGGCTGTTCTTCCCTATCCCTTAACTGTTGACTCCATAGCCGACGTGTGCTGCAGAACATAAATTTGCAGCCCGCATCCTGGTCCCGTGGGACCTAACCCAGTTCTGGATCAATATGACCCGGAATCGGTTCCAAAATGACCCAGAAATTGGTCAAGGTGACACATAGTCCAAGTTGAAATCCCATTTAAAAAAACAAACATTTTCAGCCTGACCCGGAAATGGGTACAGTCCCCTGCGACCGGGAAACCGGGTCAATTCTGACCCGGTTTTTAGAGTGTGGGTGAACGCAACCTCGTCCCCATGGTTGACTCTATTTCCAACCATGTTTACAATAGTAAACCCTGGGAGGGAAACTCCTTACTTGGACCCTGATTGGACAACGACTTTACAATATTAGCATACATGTTCCATATTCATAGTGTCTAGAAGAATTACACCGTACAGTTATTAAATCTTGTACCGGACCACGAGACTATGACGAAGATGTGAATTTCGAATAGCAGCCAGACTATTCTAATTTGCATACGTATCCAAAAATGTTGGATATGCAAATGATCCAATACCAGGGTGAGAGAGCGGTCAACCTCGTACTGCTCGACACACCCTGGGGACGAGGTTGGGGTGTGCGGTGCTGCGTCATGAAGTTATGTAATTTGTTTCTACTAAACATTGTTTTATTTAAATGTCCTCAAACCAAAATGTGTTTTGCAGTTACATCTCTATAAGTATATACAATATTCGGGTGTATAACATTTGCACTTTCCCCCCTTCTCCCAGGTAACGGAAGGACCTCCAAGGAAGTTTGTGCGGGGTGTGCGAGACCCATCGAGGACCGGTACCTCATGAAAGTCATGGACCATTGTTGGCACGAGCACTGTCTCCAATGCTGCGTCTGTCAGTCACCTCTTTCACACTCGTGCTTCGCAAGGGATCGCAAACTATACTGCAAACTCGACTACGAAAAGTAAGTGGTTATTATACTTCCTATTTGGGGGTGACATTCGTAAGAAAGGCTCCATCCGAAATCTAATATAACCTCTTTTGATGCCACATTTATACAGTTGTATTTCTAGTATTTCATTTCGATTGAATAAACGGCGCTAACAATGTCATAAGAACTGAATTCAACGCAAGTTATAAAAGGAAACAGCTCCCGAAAAGTTTCCAAAAGAAACGCCGTTCTGTCGATTTGTTTTGGATACGGATAATCAACCAACGGTATATCTTAAATCTCTTCAAGTGAAAAGTACCGTACAACTTCTAAAAGAACCATAACATTTTATAACTTTACTTGTAAACGTCAACAAAACATGTTGTCCTTTACGAATATGTCATGACAGGTTGTATTAATGCTATGAGGTCAGTTTCACAAACTAAAGTCCTTTTCAATTAAACACACGTCGTTCTCGCCCTTTATTTGCCCGTTCTACGTCCGTTTGTTGCCGAATGTTAAAATAGCAGAAGGAGTGAAACGCAGCACGCAAAACATTAATGTGATTTAATTTCATAAATTAATATCTTACTGGTAATGTAAAGACAGAGGCTCTATTGTTGTCCTTGTTTTGTTTATGCTACATTGTCTACAATTCACGCATGATATATTCACAATAGAATACGCGGCTGTAATGGCTTTCCACTTTCCCCAATGTTCCAACTGACGCATTTAGTAACACAATGGCATTTCGCCACTTTGTTTACGGGGGCCCTTTCAATATCACGCTTTCTTGCATACTGTGTTAATGAACTCTCGACACAAGAGGTAAATTGGCCTATATATGACGTCATTATACAACCCAAGAGAATGTCAATTCGGGAATAATTACGCCTCAGATGGGTGAAGCGGAACGAGGTCACAGGCTAGTTTATTATAAGAACAGAGAGCTGTCACTATAGTTTATACATGAGAAAATCGAATAAAAACTATACTCTGCTACCTTATCAAGATAGTGAAGCTGGCATAGAATCTGCCATAACACAGTTAACCGTGGTAGGACTGGTCTCAATATCGCCGGATTACAAAATTGAATTTTATTCCCTGTCATACGAAAATAATCGGGAAAAACATACCGCATATAACAGTGAATATTATGCGCTATCTTATGATGGTAGTAACGTCAGGGGACTTACACTGAGTAAGATTCCGTGTAATTTGATTCCAATAAAACACACAAAGTGTTTAAATCTCGAACAAGCAGATGCCGGGACCGTTTACTATGGGTATCTAGTGACGGTTGCGCGTTTTTACGGGTGTGTGGTTTTTTTCGGGTGGAAATAAGAATTGCAAAATAGTACATTGCGCTGCTTGCAAGGGAACTTTGAAAACAGTTTAAATGTTAAGGGTGTAAATTATATATAATAAATATTTAAACGAAACACTGAAAGTGTTTTGCTTGAGTGATTTCACTCCTTTGATGGTGGTTTATTTACAGGCAAAACTTATCACAACATTGTACAGAAGATGAATACGTACAAGTCAACTTGCAATCAGTCATTCCTCAGTAAATCACACAAAATGTTGCAGGATGCTCTTTCCGCGCGAGTCAAATATACACACCAAGATAATAACCAGAAAAAAAATATGATGGTTTCATTAGGACCGTTAAAAGGCACCCGCTGCACTAAATCAAGCTTGTTACACACTGGCTGTATTTTTCCTACGAGAGTAGAGGGGAAAAAAGTCCCGTCCCCCACAGGCTAAAGCAAGCTATTAACCCAACCCTAAGCGTACGATCCGCGACTGGGGACCTTCTGTTCTGTTTGTTTTCCCGCGAGCAAATGACTTAGAAGTAAAGCTTGGACCTTCGGGACTATTCTGTAAAAGCTTACGCCAGGGCTTGTATAGTAGCTTGCAAGCCCGGGAAGGCCACACAGCGCAATTGTGGAAAAAAAAAATTATATAGTTCCATAGCACTTCTAGATGCTAAATTGTCTTCCTGAGCTGTATAAACACTGGGGATTAGGATGGTCAGATTGAACGTGTTACACCCGCAGTACAAAATACCGGGTCACTGTTCTTTTTTTGGGGGGGACTCTATATTGGTTTATCATATCACGGTTTATGAAGGGGGAGTGTTTTAACGCCATACTGTTTTATCGCTCAGGTCCGTCTTCATGCGGGGCGACTTTGTCAGTCAGACATCGGAGCGCCTGGCGATATTAGATGTTATTATTTCTATATTTTGTTGTTTCATAACTTGACGCTGGTGTAGAGCCGTGGGGATATGCATTGGTATTATGTAAGCTCGATTAAGGACTTGTACTATTACAGAGTCAAACACGGCAGCACAGCCGGCGGGGCGTTCAAACTTATATTAATTACAGTGAATGAAAAAAAAAACTCTTTCTTCGTTTTGCAACACTTGTGTTCGGTGCAGGCTTTTTTTGTTTTGTTTAAGGAGACAAGTTGCTGCCAACAATTTTTTAGTTCACGATACCGGGAATGGTGAAGTATTACATTTTAGCTGTTTGTGGGTAATTGTATCAGTTTCTTAAATTAGGTTTTCTACAACACTTTTTTTTTAAATAATTGTAAATTAGTCTAGTGAATCATAATCGATGAAAACAACACTGTGTCATCATACAGAGATATCACAAATAAATGCACGGGTCGTCCGTCTGAAGTTTGAAGTTCGTCATTGCAAATTCGTTTCAATTAAACAAGCTCCCTCAAGCTTTACAGGCGTCAAGAAATCTAAAAAAGGATGATACTAAAATTGACTTTTAAAAAGGATGCACACATATCCATTGAAACCGTCCAACAAAGCCAACGAGCATTATCGCCCGACATTTTTTATAGCCAGGCATCCTATTGTAGAAGAGAAAAAAATGACAGACAGAAATAACCGCCATGACAAAACGTGCTATTGACCCGGTCGGGAATAAGAAACAGGCCTCCGTCCATGCTTTTATTGGTCATCGTGACTAAAGAGATACAACCGCGTATGACTCCTTGCCAAAAAGAGAAGAAAAAAAACTAGGAGAAGAAATGAAATTGGCTGAGGGCTATTGGACTAACCTGTCATCTTTACTATATGCGTATACAAGTTAATATCAAAACCACCGTTTGGCTGTGAGCGGTTGGTTTGTATCTAGAACGCGGTATCTTTGGGTGATGATAAAAGATGATCGCCGTCCAATGCGCGGGACGCACCAAGAGACAAGAGATGATCTAGGGCAATTTTGCCTGCGATATTGTTGAACTGGGGCAGAGTCGCTGTTTGGTTACTTATGCCGAAGTAGGGGGGCCGTTGTACAACGTATACGGACCTACTATGATGCCCTATGGTGGTTATTTACGTGAATTATTCACGAGTGGAGACATAGAGGGGGAGGTGATAGTCAAGACGGATCCGGTGTCATGAAGATGGAGAGGACATCTTGTATAAATACCACTGAAAGGTCTGCCTCTTTGTTTAACCACTGTGGGAAATGGCCGACAATTGAATTACGTAATATCAGTTTACCATTCGCTTGAATAAATCTGTAGCTTTGCATTTTGTTTAAATAATATGTACCTCCCGCTTGGAACTGGTTGTCAGCCCAGGTATTTTGATGTGCATATTTTTTTTGGTAAAGACTTATCACATTATGGTTTCTACCTTTTTAGTTTCTTTAAAAGAAAATATACTTTTTTGAATGTCGGGTCAAAGTGAGTGATGAAGACCATATTTGAACAACGAAACGTCGAGGACTTAGCCCGACAGAGGAAACGCTGATTTACTCTCATTCAAAGATATTAACAAGGTAGATCGTCTCTGGCTCAGAGAGAAGGAAGGAGACAAAAAACATCTTACATTTCACCGCCACGTGCATACAGCATTTCGTGACAGTGGAAAATAAATAATGATAAAGATCGACGAGTTGGGTAGTTATCATGAATATTACACCGCGACGAACCCCTCCTTGGTCAACCCCGCACGTGGCTCCGGTTCCGGTGAAAAACAGTTTGCCGCGTTTTTTCAGTCGGGCTCTCAATCAAGACGGATGAATGCCGGCGTGCTGATTATCCATGTCCTTCAGGAAAAAAAAGAAGGCTCTCTTGCCGTCTTTATTAACACATTTCTTTCAATTATTGTAAACGTGGCTGTGTCCCATTTTGTAAAATATATATATATATATTGATGGCCTGAGTGTGGAAGTGAACTGGTTTTTATGAAAAGTGCTTTTCAGCTTTGAACGAAGTGGGAAATAGAGCAGTATAGCTCTACATATTCACACGGTTCGCCCGCATTTAATGGCACGTGTGACACAGTTTAACAATTAAAGTTTTAACGGATCAATTTAACTCCTCTGCGTGATTCCTGAACAAAGTGCAGTCCTTTCACAGAGAGGGGGAAAAAAGGCAATCCAGTAAATGGCAGAGCTTGCGTAATGGCGTAATAATCGCAGAAGGCCGTTTTGTAACTTGATCGTGAATGATCGGCCTTTATTTCTTTAAAAATTTGGATGGAAACATCAAATGAAAATGTAGATCTTCGGCGCACAAAGGCAAACAAACTCGGACTCTGCACTTTCTTCACACTCCGATCGGGCATTCAGCCCAAACTGCTTTAGACAAAATATCACAGTCTCTATTTATCCTGTACAATATCCCCATGCAAAGGAATCATAAGGACGACAAAAGGGGCTGGCACACAATTATTTCCGTCGCTTTATGTGGCGTTTCAGCTGGATTTATTTCATTACGTATAATCAGCCACATTATGCCAATTGTAACAGATCTGTTACGGGCGGTAAAGAAAAGAAACCCTAATGTTTGATGGTTGTAGGGAATTCGCTCCTACGATAAAGTCCCTGATGTAAAGCGATATGGCCAATACTCTACAACACCTCAAGTCTCCTTATTTGTTGGGTTTTTTATTTCATACATGATTTATAAACATTAAAAAAAAAAAACGCGAGAATGGATAATTTGTTGAGGGGGTTTTTCAGGCCGTGTGCGTAAGGTGTGTTTTCCCCCGACATGGAGATCACTACACCGCTCTTAGCCGTCCGCATGCAGGGCCGGTCCAGCGATATCCGTAACAGACCGCACGCTCCCGGCTACAGGTTTAGCGTGCAGGTGTCAGCGAGCGGGCCGTTTCCTTTCTAAAAGCCGCCGACTTTCACCCTCAAGATCCCAAAACCCCTCCAAGGCAAAATCGAGAATGTTTAGGACCGTATCCCCTCTTGTCTTTCCCTTTTGAAAACGTGGTATCGATCGGCTCACAGTTAGCAGGGCAGAAGAAGAAAAATAGAGGAAAAGGGAGCAAATCCAGTATTTGTGGAAACCTCCAATTATTACGCGTGAATAGGATTATGCTAGCGTGTTTTGACAAGCCCCAATGGGTGCTGCTGGTATAACCCCCCCCCCCCCCCGTCCAAGGCTTCTGAGGTCCCATCTCAGGAAGCGGGAGGCTACTTCAGACGGTCTTAGTGGGGTAACACTAACCCCCCCTTTTATGGATTCCCCTCGCCGATCGGTGGCACGCGAACGATCGGCCCGGGACAAAAAGCCCCACGCGCCCGGCACGAGCGGGTCGGACAGCAACCTTTGTCTGGGACGACCTCCCTCCCCCCTTCGCATGGCCGATTTCAACCAAGAACGCCTAATCTTAGGGACAATAAATACACAGCTACCTTGCAACAAGTTGCACGGGAAAAAAACGTGTTTGCGAAGCCTACCAAATCCCCAGCCCTTGAAACTAGCGGGGCATTGTGTTCCTGAGACTCACTTTTGGAGTTGGGTCCTGTGAGAGTTTTTTTTAAGCCGGTTGTTGAGACAGCGAGTACATAAAGTTGAATCTCAGCATGCATTAATGCTAAAGCCTATCGATCGAAACAACTTGTCAACAAGTCTTTGTAGAGCCATATTTCTATACAATGCATTTGCATAAATGTTCGATGACAAAAGCCACTCGAATAACATCAAAATACTTGTGACAGCTACGGTAACAAAGACACGGTGGTCGGGAATATGGTTTGTTGCATTATCGAAACTGGTTGTCAGCTTCGAGCAGCCAAACTGGTTCGAGTAGTGTACTATTATACCTTGGAAAAACAGCAATTGAAAATACGCAAAGAAGAGAATAAGACAAGAACGGGGGCAGGGACTTGTGAAAAAGTTGAAAAAAGTATAAATTTGTATTCTCAAAATGATTTACTATCTAACCAAGACATTCCACTTCAAATTAAGAATACACAACATAATGAGGACAGGTGTATACCGCAATGAGGTCCTGCGACACAACAATCTCTACTTCTTTAATCAAGTTCGGCCCCGTTGGATATGGGACCCAGACGCGCAATATTTTTCCGTATTCCACTAGTACTCGCGCTTGTGTGATAACCAATGTAGTACAATCACTGACAGTCAACGCACGAAAGGGACCCAACTAAACAGTTATGACCACCCTGGTTTGGGCACAAGATGTGCGGTAAGAGATGATCAACCAATCGATCTGGTTGACTTTGACAACAAATATTTAACAGCAGCCATCAGAGATCCAACGAGATAGCTCAACGCCCAAAACCTACACAGACTCTGATAAAATTGGTATGCCAAATCCAACAGCTGATTGTGCTGTTTAGTATTTGGTCCATCTTTATCATGAAGAAAACAAATGTTGATAGAATTTTAGGTTCCTTTCTGTCACAGGGAGAAAGTTATCAACGCCTAATTATTCGGTATGTGTTTCTTTGTTGCTGTTTTTTCCTTTGTGAAGATACCACCAATGGCGTCAGTGGACATTCCTTGAAGCCGAATCAACATTACTTATTCACTTAAGACGTTCTCCTCCGTAAATCTTCAAACACACTGACACAATATTTGCCGAATTCATCTTCGGGTGCCACGTGGCACCGTGCAAACAATGGAAGAATGCATCATGGATATTAATGAAGATAGAACAAACCTCATTTGCATCATGGGAAAGAATGGCGAGTCTCACCGCGTGTGTTTTCACACAGCCGTGTAAATGCACTTGCCGTCTGTGACAATCATACACATAACTTGACTTTACTCCCGTGTAATGGTGACTTAACATGTGGAAATGTATTCTGAGGCCATGTGTGCATTTTACATAATAATAATCAATAACTACACTAAAACGTTCGAATTCCATCACTTTGAAAATTACGGTATGATTCAAAACCGCACCAAAGCCAGTATTTGTCTACAATTTTCATTAGCCAATAAGAAAACCCGTAAATTTTTTATCACTTGTTTGTCGGCAAACACTTTGGTGGAACCCCCACTTGAAGTGTGGGGGACTTAGCCAAAACCAACTCCGTCCAGGAGAGAAAGAAAAAACCCAGTCGATATTCTATCGACGTATTGATCCCTTCACTGGCAGAAAGGTTGCCGTCGACAATGCATGCATGACGGCGAGGATTTCTCTTCAAATTTGAACGCGACGGGCAGGCGCGGGGCGGCGGAGTGCGTGCATTACACGAGACGGTGTAGAAGGTCGTTTTGATCCGTATATTCATGGCCGGTGTAGACGATTCGACGACATGTCGTTTGTTTGCCCGTCGCACAGACCCGCACCTGAATAAAGAAAACGCCGGGAAACCGGTAGAACGGGGAGGATAGAATGTGGGAAAAGAGTTCGCGGTTGCTGTGAGGCTTCTATATGTTCTGAAATACCAAGAACGCGAGCTGCATTTGCAATGAGAGAGGCCATGCTATAATAAACACCGTGAACAGAAAAAGATACACCTGAAACAGTCGTAGGAGCCCAACCCGAGATCGGTTCAACCAAAAGCCATTGAGATAGCACAAAAACAAATACAGGGCCTTAATAGCAAATGTTTGCACTGAATTCGAAAACATAATAGCAAGGCCTAAATTACTTCGCCTACTGCTTAGTTATTAAAAAAATCTGCGCGAAAAATCAGATTCATGTATAATAGAGATGCAAACCTATATAGACTATACGTATTATCAAGTCTGCCATTTTGGGTCTGATAGTACACATACATTTTTTTTTAATGCAATTTTCACAGTGAGAAAATCTGGTCAGACAGGAATACCGTGACTTTTGTTATTTGTATTATTTTATTTTGGGTAACCAAATTGTCATTAATGTATAACACGTCATGACCGTCACTGCCGACGACCGCACCGAACCTATCAACAACGTTTAGGGTCCATCAAGAGAGCGATCACCCACCCTCACACCTCGAGACAGAGACCTCTTCAAGACATAGAATATCAGGCGGCCCGACACACTGTTGCAGTCTCGATGAGACATGGCCAGTGGTCCCGACGATGGAGCAACACTTGGACCACTCAGAGAGGCTGACAAGTACCGGTGGGCTCCACACTTGGTGCTATTAAACGGGGCCCGAGACCCACGGCACAGGAAGAGCTCGGTTTCAAGAGGCCCAAGTCCGGAACACGTGGATAAGGTGACTCGGGTGTTATGGAAAGAAAAAGTTCGGTGGACTTCTCTCTCTCTTTTTTTTCTGAGCGAAGAGATTGTGAGATGACTCCTTAATAGGTCTGGATGGATTGTTTTTCACTTAGAGCCATGGATCCAGAGAGTGAGGATCGGGAGGGATAAGGTTGTCTGGGTGGGTGTGGCTGGTTTTAGCAAAGACGATCTCACAAAGTTTGCAGGGGGGTCTTCGTCTCCGCGAATCACCAGCGTGTCGGTGAAGCTCCTTGACACACAAAGTCCGAACATAAACCACTCAGAATATTGTCAGTGAGTGTCATGATCAGCCACTCTTAAGCATTCTGGTCACAGCTGCTACACATTTTTATGTTTAATCATTTATTGACACAGATGTGGGGGTTGGAAATTTCAACAATACATTCACCAGCTTCCTGCCTTTGCAATTCATTTAACAAGTTACAGGTTTTTGTGCTTGTTTGTTCAAATGTAATAATCATATACAGTACATGTACATGGTTGTCGACACCATGTGTGGTGCATGTAAATCCAGCCCTCGCCTTATTCAATTTCAATGGTATACTCTGTGATTTTTAAGATCAAATAAAAACTACACTATACACAGTCAAATCAAACAATATAAACTTTACGAACACGAAATCAGTGGTTAATCAGTGGTTAGACTTCAGGACTTGCAGAGGTTGTGGGTTCGAGTCATACCAAGCTAACCGCTGATGTTCACAATGACTAGAATAAGTATTGTCGTCTAGTTGACGAATCACAACTTCTTGATTTGTGCAATTCATAATCATGGATGTTAAACCAATGTTTGCATGAGAGAGATTGGCTGTTGCCAGCTTGGTGTTTATATCCCCTTGTGGGAGTTTGCCGAGTTCCCCTGACGGGAAGATCATCTAAACAAACAAACAAACAAACAAACAAACAAACAAATTAAAAACGAGATACATTGCAGATCATCGGCCCGTGTGCATGTTTTGCTTGCCAACCAGTGGGCTAAATGTTAAGCTGTGACGTCACGAGACACACTATCTCTGAGCCTTTGGCTTATTTCACGAGGTAGAAAGTGAAGATGTAATTTTGAATCGTTTCAAGTACAGATGAATGGACTCTTAATAGTCAAAACATTAATTCCTCTGTCCTATCATATTGTGTTATGCACTCCAAACAAACAGCTTCATGCCAACTTTGACCTTGGGTACGGGTTAAGCGTTTCATCCCAGATATGTATAGTGGTTGCATCTGCCCAAGAATTTAGCCAAGTGGGCTTATGACCTGTTGCAGCGCAGCAAACGCGGTATTGGCTGACTTGGGAGAAGTTCACAATGGCGCATGCCTTGTACACAATACATAGCTTATTGAACTCAACAGCGCCCTTCGGAACAATATTTTTGTAGCAAGGTCTACGCGTTATGTTGAGTGTGATAGTTATGCCAAACAATTAGCAGTCGTGTGCTGCATTGTGGGCGGACTGCAAGAAGGTAGCTGTGGGAGTGAGATGGCCGTGTGCCCGTGCCATGGGAGAGGTATGGCCTTGGTAGACATCAACCCACAGTCCAGTGTCTTGAGACAATAGATGCACTCGCACGATCATCGGAGTAGGGTTGACATTGGTGGCTAAGGACACTAGCCCTTCTTGAGTTTGATGGGGGGGAAAACATGACTACTGCGCCCGATTAAGTAGGTTGGACATTGCATGGAGTGGACCGGGCAGGAAGTGTTACATCGCTACGGGCGGTGGGCAGGTTGATGCAGGTGCATCGGACGACAACGCTGTGTACACTTCACGCGGGAAATACACATTTACTTTTAAAAACCTGCATCAAATCACATACAACTGTGTGACAAATCATTAACATAATATCAATACGTGAATGTTTTAGATAACCGATCGACGATTCATATATATTTATATATGAATTACCCGTTCGTAGACAAGTTATTGCACCACAGTTCAGGATTTCATTGGGCAAGAAAAAAGCTATTCTGTACAGCATCTTTTGGGATATAGACATAGTTGTGTTGTAAACTACCTGGTACTTAGTGGAATTTATGATTTGTCATTGGGCACTTAATTGGTTTACATTGCTTATTTTTGGCCTGTGATGGCGCTGTTTGGCGATACTGCCATAAAAACCAAAAACCGAGACTCCCAAAAACTCCTTACACACAGCACCCCGAATTCTTATGACTGCAACCCAATCCAAATATTGAAACGCTGTGTATATTTTGCTTGTGCCAATTCAAAAATGTCAGCCCGGCTCGGGCGTCGCGCGTGCCGGCCCCGGCAACCACCGAGGGTTTGCTCTCTTTGGCTCGGCTCCATGATGAAATTTGTAATATCCGCGGATGACAATGCGGTCATCCGAACTGTAAATTAAAGAGTGGGGAGGAGGTTAGTTTGTAGCGAGGAATCGGAAGATGATGAAAGTGAATACACAGCCACATATTCCAGTATAGTAATAAGTGTTAGATACATAAATCACCGAAGAGGCATCAACCAGTTCCCTTGGGTTACACAAGTATTTTGCAACTTATGAGCACAAACATTTCACCTTATTGCCACAGAGTTGTTGCTGAAAAAAATATTAGTCATGTTGCATCAACTATTATGAATTGTTTAAAGGTATGCCTAGACGTACAAACAAAGTAGAGATACAAAGATTAGGAAACAAGTATTATGCGACAAGAACTGCTTTTTAAAAAATGCAGTTATAACCAAAAGACAACCTTAAGCAACTGTAATATCAAAATTCACCAACAGTCCCTAAAGGCCACATTGCTATTTTTAAAATTCTGAATACCATTTTTTTTTTTAGGATTTATAAATAGGCATGGTCAACGAATCCCAGGCCTTTTACGAAAGGAAAATGTAATTTTCAAGTCTGAATGGGGAAAATCTCTTTTTGGAAGGGACCCAAGGCTTTGCTACATGCTGTCACTACACAGATTAAACAAAGGTACCAGACTATTGTACAGGTACCAAGAACAACCCCCCTTCAGCTATACGAGTGTGCCGGTAATTAATTGCTTTACGCTTAAATCATATAGGTCTAAGTTCTTACAAAAATGTAACATTACAATCGCTGCATCATTAATTTTGATAATGGGTCAAGGGCTTCGAAAAGCTTGTTTTCGGTGAATGCGTGTGTTTATGGAGCAAAGTATTGGGGTATTTGAGGTAAAGTTTTTTTCGGTTGCTTTTATCAATGTGACGAGAGAGTGGTTGATGCATTTACACTATTAAGTGTTTACGATTGTTATGAAGTTGATACAAACTAAGATTGCAACAGGAGTCACTGTCCTTAATTCCAAGACGGTGACAAACTATACCCACAACAATTATAAATCTAAACACACAACATAATGAAAGAAACTGGAACATGATTATACTGGTCGCCCCGTAACACGGTCGATATACCACTTGAAACTGCACGGGCCCAAGCCGGCGATTACCGGGCGTTATCAAGTCGTGCCTTGAACAGTGGAGTGGCCGGTCCTCGACTCGCCCGGCAATTGCGCGAGGTTGCAATAAGGCCTTCGGTCTCCCAGTCCAGTCATGTTTGCCAAGGACTCGAGCCTCGTGGAACACGGGGCCTTGCTCATGATTAGTTAGGTGCGGGGTTTTGTTCCCCCCTTCTCCTTAAGCCTTCTCGCCTCCCCGCCCCCTCCCTAGAAGTATAACAAGGATCGATCAAGATGCAGCCATGTTGATTTTGTGTACATCGTTACACATGTTACAACATCAACGCAATAAAAGAACCATTACACGTAACGCGCGTTCGATTTTTAAAAAAAATACAATTTGTACATGGGCTACGTTTGAAATCTGTCGATAGAATTCAGGTGCAGAATCATGTTACTAAAAAATTACAAGAGAAAATAAAAACAAGAACATTTAAAGAAAGCAAACGCAAATCCCAAGTTTTACAAAATCGGTAAACAAAGCGTGTGATGGTTTAACTTAAACCTTGTACATAATGCATTTCATTAATGAAGCTCACTCAATTCCAATCTTGGAGAAGCGCTCCAGCTTAAGCTGCTTAGCAGAAAATCTTTATAATTATGACTAGTTTACATGCTTAGCAAAAAACTATCAGTGTGTGTGCCATTGATTACAGTAACCAATTGACTATGTACCTTGTTTTCTGCTATAAGGAAAGTTTTTTCCATGCTAAGCAAAGTTGTGTGTATTTTAGCTTCTCGGCGTAATTGGTTCTGGTCAGCGTCAGGAAGGAGCAATATGCACAGTTTCTTATTAATACTGTCACATCGCATGCAACACAATCCAATAGATTAAGAAATAATTTGATGTCTAATCATACACGAGCGCGCAATAGGTCCAATGGTAGACACGTATTTAACTTTATGCGTGAGTGAACTACCAACAGGTTTCACCACAGTATTTATTACAGCATGCGGACCACTCAAATATCAATCTGTCCTCATTATGGAGGGTAAGTAATATTTTGATTAATATGAAAGTAACACTGATTCAAACTGGATGTATATTAAAAGAGGAAATTAAAGTTGTTTATTGCGGATAACTTACGGTTAAATGATCGCCATACTGGTATATTATCTTTAAATTAAGATCGAAAATAACAAAAGGTTAATAAACAAAAATACGATTCAACTTTGCAACATCACTCTTAATTTATCTTTTAATATTGGCGTGTAATCAAGCAAAGTTAGATATCATAATGCCGTCCACATTCTCTATTGTCACCCTGAAAGGTTGAGTAAACTTCACGAGATGAAGACCACAAAGTTTCTTGACATAATACGGAAAGAGAAAACACACAGCAATGCGAATAATACACCCCTGTCTGGGAACAGCTCCCCAGATCGAGCAAGTCTTTTGAAAATGGTTTCAGCTAAACAATCAAACCGGTTGGTCTCCTCTCTTTTTTACGAGCTGCAGAACAAATCACACCGAATTCTCATATAAACCCGTGTGTACACTGTCAGTCTTCATTAAGAAATGCAAGCGCCATATATCCGAGTAATTGCTATTTTATGAGATAATGTCAAAACACGTTTAAATAGAAGTTTGTAATAATGAGCGAGATGCTGGTCCCGCTTTTTGACTGCCTTCGTAATTATACGCAAGTCGGGAATTGGTTTGCGTTTCATAATCATTCCGTAAAGACTTAAATTCATATAGTCCCTGTTGGCCGACTGTTTTGTCCTGTCCCGATGCACCAAGTGCCCTCCAGGACTGTTCCTTTTGTATGCGTCCACATTGCCGTACTTATTTTGTACCGTCATGTCGTGTATAGTTTGTCATCACCTGTTTTACATTGTCATATAAACCTCGCCGCGATTGTCGCGTCTTTCGTGTTAATCATTGTTTGTTATTCCACATTATTGCAGACTTATTGGAACTGCAAGGTGTATATGCAAGGTGTTTTTTGGGGGCGAGGCTTTTTCCATATTTTAACAGTGCCACGAACTGTCGTGTACAACACGCCTCCTGCGTCGTGATACCTACAGTCTGTCACTCCCTCGAGAATGCTCACCACGACTTTGTCGTGTGTTGTACTATCTCGTTTAATATGTCCCGTTTCGTTTAATGAGTCTCGTTTGACCTTAATGTCAACACAATTGTCAATGACCCATTGTTTCCGTAACTATATAATTATTGGTATTGGTAAAGCTTTATTCTCTTGCCTTAGGTCTTCTTTTTTTGTTAAGTTAACATGTAGCCGCATAGAAAATGTACAAGTGTATTCTCGATGGGGGGGGGGGGTGAAATGTACCTTTTTGAGAAACTACATTCGGGCATCGTCAAGAAAAGACTGCTTCGCTTCAATACTCAATACGTCACAACACAAGGGTCACATGTTCCAGACGCAGCACATGATTGGTCAGATGTTTTAATATAAATTTTACAAACAAAATGATGCATTATGACACCGATCAATAGAAGATTTCTTACATTGTAAGGAGATCCCCTTTGAACGATTTCCTTTAAATGCGAGAGAAAAACAATATTTACACAGCGATGCCATATTTATTTAGAGATATCCTCCAAAAATTGTCCAAACTAATCCAATACTATACATTGACCGAATTGTGGAATGGAAGCCGACGTTGCTGTCCCCTAAAATGAAACTAAATCCATGTGAAATCTTATCCGTTAGTTTCCCCCCCCCCTAAAAAAAAAAAATTGGGAGGTGAAAAAAATCAACCCTTTTTGAAGTGAATTCACGGTCCTTCCTGTCCAACAACCGAGCGATATCAGGCGAGCCTTTGATAGCTGTGTCAACAACGACGGACGGGCAAGGAGTAAGTTAGAAACCGGAGCGGGCTTGCTTTCTCAACGGGAGAAAATCTGACGGTGGATGGACAGATAGAGAGGGCACCGATTAAAATGTGTTATTCCAGGGCCCGGGTTTGACAAGGGGGAGCGCGACTTCCAAAGACTCTTTGCCCGGGTTTTTGTGTACATTTGGAGGCAGGTTTCTTACGGATGGGTAGGTTTGATGCGTTTATTAGAGGTCTTAATTTGATGGCTAGGGACTGAGTATGGCAGATTGGACAAGGGTGTCATGAACCCCTGTCAGCACTGGCTTCTTTCAGCAGTAAACTTTAACCAATTTGTTGTCTTCGTTTTCCCCCCAAAAAGTCGTGGTGGAAGATCATGAACTTCTCATAAAGTAACCGTTGCGTAAGATAAATGATGCCGATAATGCAAATTGTGATATCTTTTTTTTAAATGAATAAAAATACACAACTTTCAAAGTTAATCTTAATAATAGAATAGAGCTGTCAATTGTTTGAACGATTTCAGAATTGTAAAACTCACAAAATCTCAAATCAGAACATGGTTCATCATTTACACAGAACACGGCAATGGTGAGATAAGCATGGGAAAACAGTTCCGTCGTTCATGCCACCTTGAGTCTCTTCACTTTACACAAACTGAATGTATGAACAGAAGAGCATGCCAATGCAAGTCTGGAATAGTCAGGCCTCCGTCAACATACGACCCCAGACAAACGGCATTTAATTAAAAATCACCTCCTCCGACGAACAGGGTTAGGCTCATAAAAACAACTGCGCCGCGGTACAAACACAGGCCGGGGCAAACCGCTTGGGGAATCACCGGTACAGTCATGGGTGGTTGGGGACCCGGTACGAACACGGTCCCTTGGTCGGTGGCGTGCAACCACAGGAGAGGGCCCCGTCTTGGTGATTGTACGCAACGTCTCAAGAAGCTGACGAGGCTGAACTGCCGGACCATCTGGACGCCAAGGACCGTTCTCGTCATCTTCAAGCTGTGCTCATCCTACTGTAGATAATTAAAGAGTGCCTGGTGACAAGACAAGGAGGTAGACTAGAGGATGGATGGATGGTTGGGCAGACGAGGAAGAATGGTAGCTGCACTCCTCCAGTGCGACTCACGCTAGAGAGAGCAACGCAGATCGCCTTACACGCCGCCGCGATATGCGCCATAAACCTCAATGATTCACGGGGCGCAAGGGGGATGTAAGCTGCTCAAAGACTTTTAATGGACATGTTGTATACATCATCATGGACCTTCTATACGATTAAATCACCGTTTATACAACGCCAGCGCGTAAACATGGTGGCAGTAAGGCCCCCTGTCACTTAAATAGGTGTCAGATTAAATACAATTCGGTGACTAATAGGATTCTACATTGATTTACGTCCTGGTTGTTTGTCAAATTAAATTTTGTAGGCCGATGTCGTTTTAAGTAGCTATTAGACAAGTCCCCAGACTCCACAAACCGTGCGAAGACTGGAAGGGCGGGTACACGAGCAGTGTACCAAAAGTTGCGTTTTACACTACCAGATCTTTTCCAACTCAACTCAAGAGGCAGCACCTCCATGTTGTAACTTTCCATACACCAAAAGTTATGCTGGCAAGTTAACATTAGCAACACTTTTTGTAGATACAAAGCTGTACTTCTTACAACATGGCAAACTTCAGTATAGTTAAACTTCTTAAATCAATTCTATATTTCAGCGTGAGGATACTGGTCATGACTGTGACTATAATTATAAGCTTTACAACCATGCAGGATTTCAAATGACCAACTTTTCAAAACTATTTCCACGTCTGGACCATCTCTTTAATACTAAAGGAAGGGTATACTTTTGCTAATTGTCAAAAGACCAGCATCCTCACTTGGTGTATCCCAACATGTGCATGAAATAACAAACCTGTGAAAATTTTGGCTCCATTGGTCATCGAGTTGCAAGAAAATAATGAAAGAAAGAAAAACATCCTCGTTGCATATAGAATTGTGTACTTTCAGATGCCCGAGAAAGGCTCCATGCCTGAAGCCTTTCTCATATTCAAATTGTTAATGTTGAAAAAAAATTACCTCTTTCTCTAAAACTAAAAGGGGATCGTTTCGAACAATGTTTTATCAACAGATCTCCAGTGCTCTTTTACCAAGTAAGTTTTTATGGTCATTAACTTTGTGGAGTAATTACGAAAAGTACACCCTGCCTTTAAGAAAATACAGTGACTCATTGGTTTCGCCAGCATGCTCGAGCTTCTTTATTCTTTCGGTCATTTGCTTCGTCGTGGATTATTTCACCAGAACCAGTTGAAGATAATCAGTTATTTTAAATACTGCCATTGTAGAAACCCTGTGACCGTGTGATAGCCTATATACAATATTTGTAGCGCTATGGAATACTTGGAGCGTACGGTGGTGGGTATAGCTCTGAAGTACACTGGTACCTCGAGAATAATCAACGCGGTGAAAATCTTTCTGGTTAAAAAAAAAAAACTCCTTAGTGCAAAATAAACAGTTAACCCAACTCATAATATTGTACAATTTCAGGTTTATCTCATAAAATAAATAACTCATAATCCAGATGGATCAGTTTCAAGTATCATTTCATACCAAGAGGATGTTTCAAAATGCCTTTTGAATAATACAGCTCAGACGGTTTGTATTAGAAATGAGTTCCATCATTTTTTATAATGGGCTATGAAAGAGCTGTGGGGAGAAAAAAACAAAACCTTGCGGTTGGACCATCAAATAAAATATGCAAAACCCAAACGCCAATACTTTTTTTTTTTTTGCAGCCCGGCTTCTACGATCTCCCGCAGATCTCTAAATCATCAAATGTATGGGGGGAGATCGTAAGTACCGGGTCGCCCCATCCACCTGTCGCTAATCTCGATTTGCTATCTGTCGGTATAAACTGAATGCGATTTAACATGGAAATCAATGCTTCACTTGCAGTATTTATTATAACTTCAACTCTTCCTTCGTATTCATAATCTTTGTAACCCAACCCGCTGCCCAAGCGGCCGTTATAAGGGCGTCCATTCTCGTCGAAATTTACGACAAGCCGTACTATCGGATGAGAGTAATCTTCATTATAAAGTAAACGCGTTTTAGTCCGGTGGAATATCTTTTAAATCAAGAGCAATGGGTACGATTTGATTAAAGGCAAGCAACGGCGTGGGGACGGTACCCCGTCTCCCTGTTTCTGTTTTATTGTTGTTTTTTACGACAAAATGAGGTCGCTGCTGCTGGGAACATTAATCTTCATTCGGTTACAAAGTGAGTGTTCCGTCGACATAGAATAGAGAACATTTTCATAATGAAACTTCAAACAATAAACAAGTATTAATTCACTTGTTTGTTTGTGGATCTTGTGGGGAAAAGGCATCATTAAAATCTCAGAACTTTGAACAGAAGTTCTTTCTATGAATTCTCAGTGCAATATTTTATGAGTTGTGAACAGTTTACGTACTGATATAGGCAACGGTTTGCATATTACGGTCAATTAAAACTTTAAGATCGTGTACAATCTTTGTTGCATATACTTCTGTATACTTCATATTCAGCACAATGATATCTCCCTTTATTAACACATAATGCATCTCCACAGCGAACACAAACAAAACATAAACAAAACCGCACTTCTAAATATTGTGTGCACAAAGACCAGCCATATTATTATCCACGAATTTCTTCCTCGGGCATTCGGTATAATCCACTCGCTCAGCCATAAAAAGCCTCGGGTCCATAGCCACCGCTCCCGGGCACTCCAACTCGCAGCAGCGCCGCTCAAAAACCCCGGTTTTATAGACGTCAAGCTTTCTTCTTCACACACACAAAATAACCCTCACTCATGGTTTAAATTTCTTTTCACTGTCCCCCCCCCCCCACATCAAGAAGAGACCGAATAGGTACATGTACAAGTTAAAATGCAAATATTATTTTCAGAACCCCGGAAATTAGCTGCCAAGCGTCGCAAAAAAACTGTCAAGCGGACAAACTCGCCCGAGCCGACAGTTATATAGCGTGCAGCGAACTGTATTTGATGCAAGCACATCCGGCCACTCTCGGTCAATTTCGTCCGAATGATGACTTCCGAAAGCGCCGCACCGCCTTCTTCGAGGTTCCTCCATTCAGTGGTACCCTTGCCTAGCGCTAACCACCCTTAACGATCGGGTTGATAGGTATATATGGATGCAGCAGGGAAACCCGTCCTTCCACTGATAGCCCCCGTATGGAAGGTTAAAGAGAAAAAAAAGGTCTTAAAAGCCACGAGTGAGATGGGTTTGTGGTGTTTCTTCTGTATAGCTTTATCAGGCAGTAATTGATCAAAGCTAGCCGCATATAAAGACTCCTGCCAAGTGTAGAGTGCAATGTCATGCAACTCACTTGTGAAATTCACACGAGACACGACAAGCCATTTAATGTTTGGTTTAAAGATTAAACAAAGCTTCTTTACAAATATGAGACAATTTTTCGTCGTACCAAGGAAAATGGATACAGTATTTTCGTTCCAATAAACACAGATGATAATTCCTACTATATTAAAGAAAGGCATGCGCAAAAAATTCAGTCAGAGTTCTACACTTCAAGTGACATTTAAAACGATGCAACTTTTGTTTTGCATGTCCTTTGAAGAAAACTGAGCGCTTATGATGAATATTCATGGTACAACTGCTTGGCATACGACACTTAAGCTGTTATAGCTCCATTATAATGGCAGAAAAATTAATACATCAGATTATCAAGGCATAGAATGTAGAGAAACTAAAAGCCTTTGCATTCGATCATCAGAACCAGTATACAAATCGAACCTGTAAATGCAGAGCATTATGCTAACACCAAGTCCTTGCTCTTTGATGTCATGGACGCTCTTATTTCTAAAACAGAACAGAAGTACTTTTTTTTTTTAAAGTACAAACGTGAGTGGGATTAGCGCTCGTCGTTTATGAATCACACACTCTATAGACAGCGGGTTTTAAAGTGGCCGTCAACCTCACTCCCACACTCGTGAATAATCGGTGATGATTAATGCCAGAACACGTTTACAATCATAAGATACAGTGCACTTTCCACTCGGGGGGAAGGCCTACTCGTCGGCACTCGGTAATTATCGCGGGCACTCGGTAATTATCGCGGACACTCGGTAATTATCGCGGACACTCGGGTAATTATCGCGGGCACTCGGTATTTATCGCGGGCACTCGGAGTTTCCTCGGGAAATTTGGAAGTGCTCGTCGGGCTCGTACGATATAGACAAGTTTACATCGGAAAAAATCAGTTAGCGCTTTTGTGGTGGCTTTGTGTACAAAGGAGAACCTCAGAAATGTGAATATAGCCTACCACACGGTCCATTTCTTTGCTCAAACCCACGAAAAGCCGCATGTTATTCATGCTCTTGTAAATAAAATAAAAATAAACAAATAATACAATGTAAAACAAAACAGACTGCGGGTTAAGTTTATCCTAATTTTAGATTGCTTCAAAAAAATTGATCTATATTTCATATCATGAAGCTCAATAAAATCCACACGGTTTTAACTGCTTAGGCCCTATGTATGTTCAATTATTTTTGACAGTTGGCGTTCCCATTGAAATTTAAATCCTTGAAATGATCTTCAATTATAAGGTCGTGTTCACACCGGCAATGGAAAGAATCAACAAACCACACATCCTTCTAGAATCTCAATTGAACCCCAGTGAAAAGCGATTGTAACACAATCAAACTCGCTGGCCCAAACAAAACCACCATCACGAAACCACCGGCCTTCTCGCGATATCCACCGTCGAGGCCGGGGTTCATCAGGCCATGGAGGTACAAAACATCTCCCCCACAACAAACAGTCCCTGTACTTCCAGATCGAGTTCAGCCCGGTTCTTGAACTTGCTGAAAATGTTGTACTTTTTTGTCTGATTTGACGCAAACAATCAGAAAGCCGCTTGTAAATCCGGGGATAATCGTGCCGGGGGCGTCACGGGGCCACGTGGCAATGAATGCGGACAATTAATCGCCAATCGACCGCAAAACTTATTGGGGGTAAAATACCAACCCCCCCACGCGAACAATTGTTTCTTGGAGTTTTCTGTCAGGTATAAAACAACAAATTGTGCACAGAGGCTTCCCGAAATGGAGCACGGGCCGATCCCCCTACAGCACGCTTCACAACTGAAGGGGCAATTCTTAAAGCTATGTGGTCCTTTGTTCACATTTTATCAGAGTGAACTGGTAGGCCTGATGCTTGCTTACAAAACTAAAGCTTAGTGACCAGTGAAACTAACTTTAAAACTCACATTATGAATATTCTACATAAATACGCATATGCAACATCACAACCAATCTGATCCTTTTACACAAATCGTAACAAAAAACGATTATGGACTCGGTGAAGGCTCTGTGAACATAATTAGGCCGGACCTGCAATAATACTATTTTGGGCTGGAGGACTGGAAAAACCCAATTAACATACAGGCCGACATACTGATGTTATCGGCCTTTATTTTACACGGGGGAAAGAGATGAGCCGTCAGGGTGGACCCTTGCCCTTAGAACTCCCGGTGTCTTTTACTTGCTTGTCAACGGCTGAGACATATTAATTATATCTCACACGGCTACTGTAGTTCTTGGTCATTGTTCGTGTTCATACAGCATGAGAGGCAACCCTATTGTCCCCGTCAGTAATTTAATTACTAGCGGATTAGTTTGGGGTGTGTGGGATCGGTACAGGGCGCGCGTGTCATTCACATCCAATAGTCATCAAAATTTCATGACCCAACTGGGAGACTAGGGAAAACACATGTATTTCTTGTTCGGGTTTTTTTTTTTTTGGGGGGGGACAGCTTTTGTTATTGCATCATCGGACTTATATCGAATCTTCAGGCCAGATATCGATGTTAAGCTATAAAAATAGACACCCATGTTTCTTCAACCTGATACATAGTGAAATTCGGTTGCGTGTGAAAAGAAATGTTGCCGTCAAGAAAGTGTCCTCCGTGGATGTTGTTTGTATCCTTCAATGCCTCACCACTACCACCACTCTAAACTAAGCACTGCTTGTCCAGATGCCTACATCACACAACGATGGTCCCAACCATTACTACAATCAACACCTTTTTTAATATAATAGGCCTAAGCATACTTCAGTTAAGACCTTGTAAAATTCCGAATAATCTGTCAATTTCATAGTTATTGTTTTAAACACAAAGTACAGGATTGGAGTGAGGAAAAACTATACTGTTTTCTCAGTTCATACCAGTGGCCACGTCTGAAATATTTTCAAAGTCGTAAAACAGCATTTGAAGACCCCCAAATTACCATTTGTCACTTTCATTGCCGCAATCAAAATAAAATAACACATGTATCTACGTGCACATATTTACCGGCAAAACATAAATCGGTTTCGTTAGTATCACTTAACAGAAAATTTCATATTGTGGTGAAATTTTCACATATAAATGTGTTAGAGGATAGAAACTATTCTAAAAGGTAATTTTGTAACAGCCTTTCAGCAGAAAACGCTTGCGATTTTCCGAATATTCAGTATCTCTTGATAGTTTTTTAAATATTTCGAACAATTCGTCCGTAGTGCATAGTTCTCCGTTCAGGACTTTAGCTCCAGTAGATCAGAAACTTTAATCAAGGTAGAAACAATTCATCCATGTGCGTATAACTTGACAGAAGTCTCGCACAAAAGTTATTATTCCCCATCCCTTCATACTTCCGACTTCTCCGAGTTGATGCAGTTATAGACATGTTTCGTCTATAACACAGCCACATGCTTCCAAAAATGACAAGCAATAGTTTTAGATTAGCTGGACAATAATGTCATTACAGCCAGAGATATCAAGCATCTTCAGAATGGTCACCGCGTGGAAAACAATAACACTCGTCTGTGACTCCGCCAGCCAAATTCAATTGTACTATAAACGGTCCACGTATGATCCCGTCCAAATTGAATTGAAATTCAAGAGATGGGCGGCATTACATACGGTAATTCCATAACATCGGCAATTTATACATGCAAATGTGTAAGTTAGACGACAGGTGTGGGGCAACAACGCTTTATTGCCTGGCTAGTATTATTAGAGCTTTTTCCCCTCTTATTTAACTTTACCCCCTCGACAAGTGTATTGTGGTACAGTGCACTTTGTGGGGGAAGTCAGGCTTCAGTGCCGAGATTTACATACTGGGTTTTTCACATGTCTTATAGATGTTGTTATTGGGTAATGAAAATATCATCTGCGGCTATTGGAAATGGTGTGCGATGGGAAATGTGCATTTTATGCGATTTGCATGGTTGGTCTTATTAACAAGCTGCAAATGCATTTGACTAGATGAAATCATGGCCGTTAGAAGACTGTGGACAAGTAATGATATATCAATATTTGAATGTGGTTATATAATGAATACGTATTCCTACTTATTTGTGTACAATCGCTTGCAGTACACCATGATTACACTCTCTAAAAAATTAAATTGAACCTTACTGACAACCAGAATCCCACAGCTTATGGGAAACAAACGTCCAAACCTGTGGATTCTAAACACATTTTGCCTGGTTTTAAGACATTCTACGTATTGGGTGTAAGTAGAAAGTCCATCACAACATGTCATTCAAAATCGCTCCATTTGAGGTTAAGCAAATACAAGAAAAAGAAACACATCTGGTTTCTACAACAGTGCCACAATCTGATATTAAATGCGCATCTATAATGTATGTATCCTGACACTGTGGTGTGCACAAGTGGTCCATCAAAATGATATTACTTCATCGTTATATGGCGCGAATGATTCCTTCATTCAAGGTTATAATGATAACATATGCCAGTCACACAAACATCCTTTATACGTTCCACACCCATCCATCTTCGCCATCCATACTCACCACTTCTTCTGTTGATAATCGGACGAGTTGGAACTCTAAATGGGATGTTTGGGCAGAATTTGAACTACACACGATGCAAGGATACGAACTTGATGCATTGCATTTACAATAATTTGGTCAAGGCTATTATGTTTACTTGAATATTTTCCTGTTTTACATCAAGCAAAACTGACAGGTAAATACACACCAAACAGGATATGTGGTGGACCTAGCATCCAGTCTTTACATGCATCTTGTTCCAGGCAATTTCCAAGAACAAAAACATTCACATTTATCACATTATTAACATTCACATTGACACTTTTTAGAATTCCACCTTCTTTTATTTATGGTAGTAAGACACTATCAGAAAAGAAAGGAAAAAAAATCATATTTTGCTGCCCAAATTTTCCTTTTGCATGCCTCCCATTAAGTTAGTAGTAATGTGACAGGGCCACATTATTATTATGACATGATAGAATCAAGGACTAGACAACCTCGTGCTGACACGGTGCATGCCATGACAACTGCTGTACAGGAACAGTGACTGGAAATGAAACACTTCCAAAGCTATCCTTAATTCCAGCCTTCTCATGAAGAATGTTGGCAATGATGAACTCTTGATTGTAGTTTATTGGCCCTGAAACATTGCCGTTTGGTTTTGACATGCACCTAATAAATTTGTTCTATCTGGCTGACTTCGCAGGTCATTTCCTCATGTAGGGTGGGACTTTCCACAAAACAAGGTACTCTCCTCAGAGATGTACGATATCTAAGAAAGTGAACAGTTATATTAAGATGGGACTGGGTGCTCGTGTAATAAAACCCAACAAGTGTTCTAATTGTCTTCATGAGCCTAACAAGGCAACACATAAACACATTCTAAATAATGGAAATTACCCATCACCGACATCATCCAAATAAGCTGGATTTTTTTTTTTTTTTAAGGTCCCTTTCGTAGTCTATCCTTCAGTTAAGGGATTTTAATGTAGGCATGCCTATTATTGTTATTGCTACATTAAACACGATCAATAAAAGAGCCTCGGGCAAAACACGAAGTTCACACCGACAAACCTTCCTCGTCAATGACACGGGGAAGGCGCTCGCTGGACCAGAAAATTGGGTCATACACAGGCTGCGTGTGGTGGGCAGGGCCTCCACGACTGTTTTTACGGTTCTAGTCTCTGGCTCCTCTCTCTCTCTACCCACCAAGGGACCTGGACCCCTTTAGTCCGACTGCGTCAAAGCGATCTAACCATACTTGGGGGGCTGTTTTTCCTGTCTTCCGCTTCGCTGATCAAACTCCAAAGATTCAGCGCACGGGGCTGAAAAATTAGCAGGAAGAGGCGCTCTGCGGTGGATCTTAGCGATGGGGGTAGCCAATCAGAGCGCAGCGACTAATTTTCAGCCCGGAGCATTGCCACTTGGTTGGCCCAGGTGCCGATGGCAGCCAGGCAGTAGGGGAAGGGAACTTTCACCCACACTGCAGCATCTGTAAACAATACTCATCCCGGGGAAATTATGCAGAAATTTTGTTTGGTGTTTATGTATGGTTATTCTTCACATGTGATGAAGCCCGGGACAATACTACTAGTGAAATAATATTGACTACAATACAAAAGTACTTACCAAATGCTTGGTGAGAAAACATCATTAGCTGTTTCTTATATTACTTATTACTAATGATATAATATTGACTACAATACAAAAGTACTTACCAAATGCTCGGTGAGAGAAAACGTCATTAGCTGTTTCAAAATGCTTGGCGATCATAAACACCCAAAATGATGATGTTTAAAACAAAATATGAACTGAAGCAAATTTGTCTTGAGTGTCCCCTTTTTTCTGATGTTGGAATAAAGAAAAACAAAATCACAAAATGAAGTTATGACTTTAAGAAGTGTAAAATATCCCGGCACTTGTAAAAAATAAGAAGCTATAGTTAAATTACGTGGCTTTACATTTTTTTCAGAATGATGGTAACGCGTTTGAAAATTTGTATTCTGAAATTTCTGAAATGCTTTTCATCTTAAAGTGTTGAGATTCATATGTTTTTGGGTTTTTTTTAAGTGTTGAAACTACACCATTGTGCTTCGATGTGTAAACTTACAGAACCATCAAAGTTTACACAAGTTTATGAGTTCGCTGGTGTAACAGTGCAGACATCTGTCCTAGAACATGATAGGTAGTGTGTTTGGATCTCAGGTGACAGTGGATTTTTCCCCCCAACAAAAAACCCGAAAACAATATAAAGTGGTGTCGGGGGGAAAAAAAGGAAGTAAAATCATATCAATAGCAAGTTTTCAGAGCATGCTAGAAAAGGTGAGGGGGTTGTGTGACAACGCGATACTAGGCCCCTTTCTCAAATCGCATGAATTTAATATTTTGTGCAGTTCCCCTCCCCCAATACACTTGACTATACTTTACAATGGGTTCCATATCTTCTTTTTCACCAATTTCCCCCGCCCTTTCTTCTTTTTTCTTGGCCATCTTGCAGTGGATGTTTGGACAGCACAAACTGGGTCAGTGGCTTTAATGGAGCTTGAAAGAATTATTAGAGGGCTTCTCTCAAAGTTGATGAAAGTGCACTAGTTTTTTAATTGCGGGTTCAAACTCTTCAATCATATCAAATTTTTGATTCCCCTTTTTTCAGAAGTTTTAATATTAACTCCTGTAAATTATGAAGGAAATATTGATCGATAAATTATAGGGAAATTAAGAGGTTTGCCTTTTTTTAGTGTTATTACTGTTTATGATAGTAAAATGCTCTCGTAAAGTATATCACCACCATATAGAGTTATGTTATTGAGACTAGCGGTTATTGTGAACGAGGTGTAATGCGATGAGACAATAATTAAAAAAGAAAATATATATATTAGGCCTATAATGAAAAATAATACAAAATTACTTCTATAACATGAAGTTGGTGTTATTTTCTAAGTTTGAGTTACGAAAAAATAATAACAGAAACAATACGGATGATTTGCAATTATATTAAATATATAAACTCACTTTACAGATAATATACAGGGTTGGTGAGGATAAAAAAAACATAATTGTTTAATTTTAGTCTCAAAGCTTATGGTTCATGCTAGAACCATTTTGTTTTTTGGTGAAATATTTCCCTCTGAAATTAAGTCGTATTCGAGAAAACTGTATCTGATACCGCCCCCCCCCCCCTTCTACCCCCACCAAACCAAAAACGCAACAGCTGATTTCGGTGATTCAAACCAAAATTAAGGACAATGTGTTTACATGTTGAAAACTGTGCATGGTTTTTTTTAACTAATTACTCCTGACTCACGCAACGGATTGAGCCCAAATTTTCACAGGTTTGTTATTTCATGTATGTGGTTGATTACTCAAAACATGAACACTGTCTGCGACTATTTCTTCAGCTCTACCAATCCTGTATATTACACATTTAAATGATGACACGTCATCTTCAATGTAATAATGGCAACAGGGAAACAGATTATGTACAAAGGATTGATTTTAAGGTTAGGGGTATATAGGGTATAGGTTAGAGTTCTTACTATGTCAGATAAACTGTTTACAGTAAACACTGCTATAATGATAGAATTCAAACTGACATTTTGTTACCAATTGAGTTCAGTGGTGTAAAAAGCTCAGACAACTGCCCTAGAATCTTAGGTGACTGTGGAATATTTTTTTCCCCCACAGGACTTGGGAAATAGTATAAAATGTAAACATACTCATAGAAAGTTTTTAACGGCAAGCTGGAAAGGTGAGGGGGGTTAGATGTCAATGTGATACAGGGCCCCTTTCTCAAATCACACGAATTTAATATTGGTGCCTGTGTGCCAGTCCCTTTCCCATATCTTCTTCTTCTTCTTTTTCCCCCCACCCATTTCCCCTTCGCTTTGTCTTTCTTCTGCACCCCTCTAATTGTGGATGTGGGACAGCGACAAACTGGGTCATCGGACACTGTGCGACAGAGACAGGCCTTAATGGAGCTTGAAAGAATTATTACAAGTGGAGGGTTCTCTCATTATGAGAGATCTGCTGTGGTGACATACTGCAGGGTGTTTCAGCGTTTTTTAATAAACGGCCACTTTCTGAACAACTCCAGAGACAGACAGACAGTGAATATGTACAGTACAAAAGCAAGACTGGGAGAGACACCGTATAAACTGCAAGTGTAACTGGGCTATTCATGCTTAATGAGGTATTATTTTTGGGACACATGTTGACAGCTGAGTCATAAAATATGCAGATTTGTCTGAAATATTTGCAAGGCTTTTGAAATCTGATCCTTGTGAGGATCACCATATGTGGGGTAATGACAATGGAAAGACTTCAGGCATGCTGGGGAGAATAGAGAGACGGGTTAGCATCGAGTCTGGAGAGAGAGATATGATTTTGATACATATCTAGCGTTTTGCATTGTGTTCTCTGCCAATGATACCCTTGACGACTAATTATTTTATGGTGACTAACTAATTAAGCACTTAATTAACATTTCTAATTGAGTGTAGCTTGTTATTCATCTCACTCGCCAAACAAAAAGTACAGCGACTTTAAATATTTGTTTACAGCACTGAAATCGCCAAAAGGTACGGAGAAACTGCTTTTAAACTTTAGGTGTGACTGGCAAAATCCTGAACATCAGGAGCAGGCATGTCTTGGTCTATACCGGAATGAGGGTTATCGAACCACCACAGACCGTTTAGTGTTAAATTTAGGACAGTTCTAAGACCCACCGAGTCCCTTCGAATGGTAAACCAGAAGTTTGGTCACGTTGGCTTTGCCTTTCTTCTTTTCGTGTACTTGAGGTCAAGAAAATGTGGGAAACAATGACGCTTTCTTCACATCCCAACTATACAAATTTTCATTTGAAAAATGTGAGGAGTTAGTCTTAATTTTTTGCAACCAGGCTCTTCCGAAACCTTATACTGAAGATTTTTTCCTTAATGCCAGTTACATCTGGTTACAACTATACAGACAATTACACGCTGTATTCCAGAAGCACAGCGAATAAGCCAAAACAGACTTCGTACAGAGTAATACGATCACCACTTCAAGCCCGTCTATTCAATTGACACTAATGCCCTCAAGTATTATGATTACTTCATATTCAAAGCTCTTTTCCAACACCATTCGAAAACCTGACTTAAGCCCAAATTGGGTTTTCACCCCTTTTCTCTCTGTGTGTCACTTAAGGTATAATGAACAAATGAAGCACCAATTTTCAGGATGGACAGGGTAGTCGCCATGTCTAATCCTCTGATGGATAGACCACTGTTGAGCAAATCAAAATTACCTCACAAAAGTGCATCAAAAATTGCCCCGAAAATTGCCTTTGTCGTGGTGCTAATGACAACATGACTGGTTAAGTAAGTGCACGGACAATAAGGCGGTTGGTCTGGATTGGGAAAAGGAGGGACACTATCGTCGCCATAGGGCCCCAGTTACTTCATTTTTGGGGGGTTCCTGCTCGTTGTCACGGGGGAGGGAAGTTAGTTGATGGATGCCCAGTCACGGTGCTTTTGTAAAGTTGTGGACATGGGTCATTAAGAATCATGCTGCCAATAAAATGTCATTTATTCTGAAGGGAGGTCTCTCTACTCTCTCGTGCTGGTAATGGTGTGATTTGTTTTCATGACAAGGAAGGGAGGAAGGAGACGGGGCATAAGGAAGAGGAGGGAGATGCGGGAGGAGAGAATGATGCAAAGCAAAGAAACAAAGACAGCGAGTCAGTTAAGAACGAGTGAGAGAAAGGAGGAAAGTGGGGAAAGTGAGATGGAGTTGAATAGGGTTTGATTTATAAAAAATAAAAAAATAAAAAAAGTTTATGACAAACACATAATGCAACTGATGAGGAAAACAAACAAAGTTAAAATTTTTGACCAAAAAAATGACTTCGAAGACACAGAGCGTGCACATGGCATGGCACTGTAGGGCAATTTGGTGCCCACAATAAGAACACTCAGTGACAGCAGATGATTTTGTGAGTGTGTCCCAGTGTTGCAGGGAAATTTTCATTAGCAGAGGTGAGGGAAGAGGGCACCTTAGGAGGAAGGGGGACAGTTGGTTGAGACGAAATAACACAAGATGATTGAAAGGAGCAACACCTCACCCCCTTTACCATGCTGTCACAATCTTGGTCATGTTCCGTGTATCCAATAGAAGTAAATGAATGCTAATAGTCATTGTACAAAAATGAACCAGACTGTTTCTCCTTCCAGCCTCGGTTTGGTTACATTGATTTTAATGGGAGAAAATCAAGATGGCCGAACCATTATAAAGGCCATATTAGTGTGCCTTTGTGTTGTAACTAACTTCATAAAAAAATAATATGATGCATACAGATTATGAAAATCCATATATCCAATGTACTTTCATACTGAAGTTGTAAAAATACAGAGTGAAGTAAGACTGAGTACACTCAAGACGGGTTGGGGGGAAAAGAAAAAAAACAGCGAGTTTCTAAAAAACTGCATTATTGGACACAAAATGATAAAAACAGCCCCTAAAAAGGGATGGAGGAGGCGTGAGAGGATGTAGAAATAACCGGGAGGTAAAACAAACAAAACAGACCTTTTTTCCACGTGTGGATTTTAATGTTCATTACACCGAGCCAAAAATAATACCGATTCATCATGAAACACAAAACACTTTAATGAAAGCATACGTTTTTCTGGTGTGGAGGAAGAGAATCAAAAAATAGAAACAGGGAGACGAGGCAAGAAACGAACAGGAAGACAGTGGGTAGGGTGAGTGCGACGGAGAGAATAGAGTGAAATGCTAATATTGAAACAAGATTATGGGCCTGTATTGTGCCAATATTGTTCGGGGCAGCACATAAGCCGTCCGCGTGCTGCCTTGAATGGGCGGACGGCAGTAAGGTATTTGCAGAGCTTGTGTTGACTGAGTCAACAGACCGGGGCCACATAAACAGTAGCGGGGTGAGAGTGTAGGACAAAAGCAACAATGGAGGCCCTCTCATCTCTCCAACTCCATGTCCAATACACTGGCACTCAGCAAGCAAGCACACACGACCAAATCACCCTCCCTCCAACTACGCACCCCCCCCCCACCCTAAACCCAAAAGCGAAAAAGAAGAGGGGAAAAAAAGTAGTGGAGAGAAATCTCCCCGGAAAAAATATCTGAGCAAATAATCTAACCTCTTTTTTTGTTCCGTCAATAAAACTAAAGTGGATGATTGAAGCTCAATGGGATCTTGTTACAATAGCTAACAATTGTAGTCACCCTTGGTGTAGGGCACAAATGCAATGTGGGAAATATCTGGAGTCTGTGCATTGAAACTGGGAAGACTTTACTGTTAGAAGTCATTGAGTTGGTTTTATTAAAAGCTTTGCCTCCTGAATGCTGTGCAGCTCATGTAAAATAACAAGAGCCCTGACCAATGTGCAGTCCTGGCCATGTGTATGAATTGATGGGGGGAAAGGGACACATTGAAGAGAGGGAAATTGTTTTTAAAAGGCTGTAAAGTATATAAAAGCCGAGTTTTAGAGCCTGGTGATAATTTCTTGCCACTGTCCTGTAGAATACTGCTGCTATTGGCTTAGAATACTTCATGCATATAATACAGATTCATTTTATGTGTCTTCAGAGTTACAATAAATTTAATATCTGTATTCTGTTCAGAATTATTCAAATTTAAAGTAAGATACGTGCCTTCCTACAAAACCAATTTGATCAAATCGTCTCCACTGTGATCAAACTGATGTCAACTACCATTTGTACAAAAACAATCTTGTTAAATTACAAAAATATTGCAGTGGTCAACAACATGGATCAAACAATTTAGTGAAGGTCAAATCTAAGCACGGGCGCTTTGCCGCACTAATCCCCGACAGAAACTGGGATCCAACCAGTTTCCATGTGTTATCATGTAAATTTCCAAAGTGACAAGACGCATGTGTTTCTAATACCACACATTCATGAGAAGCAGTGCCATCCTTCAATTTAACGCCTGGATTGCCTGGCACCAACTTGCCCATGACCGGAGCGTGAGAAAGTCAAAAGTGCTCAACTGACATTGGTGCTAAGGCCAATCAAATATTTTAATCAATCGTACTACCATGGGGAGAGATAAATCCACCACCAAGCTATACCAAATTATATCAGAAAACAACAAATCAGTTCCCCCAAAATACAAATTGTGATGTTAGTTTACTGCAAGTCTCAGAAGTGATATTCAAATCGCAAAAGCATATAGGATGTAATTTGAAAGCTCTTTTCCTGCTAAATTCCGAAATGATAGATGGTCATCATTTCTTCTCAGTAAAATCTCGACTTCGCTGTCTTTCTATGGAGGAGACCTCATGCATGACAATTCTTTCAAAAAGTGCTGTAAATAAAAGAGACCTTGTAGGGAGAATCAAGTAATTGTTCAGGCGTGTGATGTGGTTACGGGGAAAGATAGTGCTTGGCTCATAGGTCCAAGGCTGTTCAGTCTACTGGATGAATATGTAATTTATCAATCATAGATATGTGCTGGGTATACCATGTGGATTGAGACAGTATAATGACACACTAATTAGTGCATCATCTACTGAGTGTATTCATAGAGCAAGGTACAGACATTTTATCATGTTGACACTATCGTTGTCGTGTTCCCTGTGCGCACTAGTGGTAACATACAACTTGACTATACTGATTCGTATTTATCATAAAACAGGGCTCCGACTATTTTTGTCTCGGTTGTTGATTTCGAAAAAGAAAAACAAAACCAAGATTGTAACACCATAACAAACCTTTTTTAACTGATACTCATCCATTGGGTATACATGTTCGACATCGATAGGCAACACAACTGAAGTGGCACACAATGTAATTTGGGAGTGATTTTTTTTATATAATCCACTTGCAGAATGCAATCCAATAAAGTTTCCCCTCCACCGATGACCCCAAAATGATCGCCTCCTGATCTCTTGAGACAAAATCCACCATCGCATCCCGTGAAGAAGCTACCCATTCTTCCCAACCTGTGCATTCACTTCGGAACACTATAGGAGAGCCACTCCCTACACTCCATACAGTTATAAGATTATCAACTTACACAAAAAGGGGAAAGATTTTTCTAATGACATGTCATTGCATCCGCTCTATTGAGAGTTCAGTATTGCATTTCAAGACAGCTCTTTACCTTGGTATTGCGTTCACAATGTTCCATTGAAACAGGAGAAAAAAGTCCCGATCACGGCTCATTCAAGAAACAAAGAGATGCAGTTACCATGGAAATGGACCACAGGCATTTTCTACTTTCTTGTCCTTTTGGCGAGCGACTGAGTAAACATGGACAGGCAATAGAGCAGTGTTTACCCAGGTTCCTAAGGCTACAGAATGGTGGTGCGGTCCAAAAACTGTAACAAAAGCTGGGCCAAAAATGACATATACACCACTAACCCCGCTGGCGCGTGACACAATAACCATATATTGGTATGAATGGCAATTGGCTTGCACGTGAAAGAAACAGCGCCTATATGACTCAATCGTAGGCAATTGAACATAGATCACTATCAATCCCGTAACAAAAAGCTGCAGTAGTGATTATAATACTCTTTTCATTTTCTATTTATCTGGACTGAAATGAGTCAGTTTTTTTTGCAGATTTTTTTTCTCTGGTGTTTTTTGAGGAGAATGTCTGGGTCTATTCTGCCATTGTAGCGTGAACATTACTGCTTATTAATTACATTTACGGTGTATGGGATTTACTGTGCTTACAGTTTATGTTAGACTGGTAGACATCCCATGTGCAAAAAAAGTATACTATACTTGAAAACATCTCATGAACTACTGGACCTTACAAATTTTACAAGGCTATTTCAATGAAACTATTACATCTCAAAAATAAGTAAGAAGATTCCATTTTGTCCCTGGTAACAAAAATTACAGCTGATGAGGGAAAAAACCACAAGGTAGATTTAAAGGTACATTTCATCATGTTTATGTGCACAGCCACAATCATGGGTACACATTTTTTTTTCGTGTCCATGTTATGAACAACAGTTTGAAAACCAGTGATGTATTACTGTTATTTAAATGTTGTTTGCAAATTCATTAACCAGCGCTGTGCGAATGAAGAGTAGAAAGTACTTGAGTTTGTCGAATACAAGATCTGCAAAGAGTTACTCAACATTTATGTGTTGTTCATTTGATGTCTTTGTAACAAAAAGTGTACCCATGATTGTGGCTGTGTACTTATGCATACTCTTATGCATACCACATACACCATTAGCTTTGGAAAAATAATTAATTTACATCCTCTCATTTTTAATGAACATAATTATCTAGCCCGTGAATATTTCATCAAATTAGGCAAGGTCTCACTTTAAAAGGCATGGTATACCCTTGGTAATACTCCAAACATTAATGACCATAAAAACTTACTTGTTAAAAGGGCCCTTAAGAGCTGTTGATATTATAAAACATTGTTACAAACTATACCCCCTTTGAGGTAATGTAGTTTTTGAGAAAGAGGTAATTTTTCACCCACAAATTTGAATCTGAGAATGCTCCCGCAGTCATGAAGCCTTTCTCAGGCATCTGAAAGCACACAATTCTATATGCAAAATTGGTGGGTTTTTTTCCTTTCATTATTTTCTTGGCTGCCAATTGAGCAAACATTTTCACAGGTTTGTTATTATACTCATATGTTGGGATACACCAAGTGAGGATACTGGTCTTTGACAATTACCAAAGGTATGTCCTGCCTTTAAGTGAAAAAATATAAAAGCATTATAGTTGGTTGTTGTTTTTTTTTCAAGTTCATAAGCGTGCTTATTTCTGTTGCAATCGAAATAAGCCATTAACATTTTGGGGTCTTCAAGTGCTATTTTTCTATAACTGTATTGGTATGCAGACAAAATCGTTTCTTTGGTGGAGTAGTAATAATATGAACTTCAATCAGTGAGCATTTGTTTTTAGGTTTTTGTTGTTGTTGTTTTGTTTTTATATAAAAAAAAATAGCAATTGGGGTGGTGAACACAAATCCTGTACTATGAAGGCTAAAACAAGATACGCCTATGTACTTAACTTCCTGTCTATATTTGTAGACATGGATACATTTTGCCTTAAAGAATCCATTCAAAAGTAAAGGAGAACAAGAATTGTTTTGCCAAATAAAAGTATTCCAAAGTCCACACTGTTTAGTTCTTCCTTAGCTATTTGCGTAGACAAGGAAAGACGTGAGCGCCATAAATAAAGAAGGACCGACGCGAATGATCTATCGCCAAAACGTTCAATATCCCAGGGAAGGGCCGCAGTAAATCTGTTTGAACAGTGGATTCAGTTTCTCATCATGTCCCCTTACCGCGGTCCTTCTTGATAGATTTAAGAGGTGTCACAGTATTCATTTGCTAGTCCGTCATCGCAGAGTCATGTCTGATTTGCAATGATGGCTCGGGCAAAGTGGGGAAATTGTTTTTTCCCAAATACAAAAAATACAAAAAAAGTTACCTTGCAAAAAAAAATATGTTTCAGTTGGAATAATTGTGAACTGCCATCTATTAATATTTCTTCTACAGTAGGGTGCTCCAGAAAAAAACAGAGAAATTTGTTTTTGTGTGGGTTTTTTTTTTTCAGTGTAAAGATAAACTATAACACAGGCTTTAAATTTGAGCTATTGCCAATTGCTGTTTGTTAATATACTATACAGCAGGGATTCATTTATACACAGACACTCTTCAAAAACTATCTAGCCTCCTTAAAAAGGTGAGGGCAGTCATGTCCCTATCTGACCCCCCTGGATGTTCATTTGAAATTCAACATTTCATACTATCATTTTACACCCTTTAAGTCAATAAATCTGCAACAAACTAATAGTAGATTATGCCATTTGGGTTTGATACTGTAAGGCAAATTAAAACTGCCTCTAAATCCAATATGAATGCTTGACAAAGCAACCAGCAGGGCAGAATCCCTTCTAGATCCGATAGATTTAATAGTCTTTAACGGCATAACCAACACTGACATCTGCCCTACAAACCAGTCAATATTAGGCAGACGGTATCGCCACCGAAAAGCGCAAATTTACGGCAAAATGCTTCTGATTTAGTCCTGCCCTGGGCAACCATTATTTCTGAGCCGGGTCCCCGTAGGGACGTATTTGGACTGTCTTGGGAGGTTAGCATTATTCGTCGATTCCCAATGTGCGCTGTCCCTTTCAAGATGCCGACTTGGACAATTCTGATACAATTCCACGTGAAAACAATCTGCGAACTCCTCATGCCCGTAGGGGGACTGCCTTTATTCACAGGCGAGTGTGTGTGAGTTGGATGTGCTACAAACTACAAAGCACTTCTCTATAAATTGCAAGCTAATTTTGTCTTGATTGTACTAATGGATGGGTCGAATATACCTGAAACTGTAAGACACACTGTGAAAAAATAACTGAATACTGCTTTTAGAAACAAGGTATATGAGTAACTGCTAATGCCAGGTGATAGAGCACATGTAATCCTGTATACTAAATAAAGGTGTGGGAAAAAAATGTTTATCTTTTCACTTACGCAGATTATTGTAAGTCATGATAACACTGTAAATTGATTTTAAAGTGATGACCTATTCAGATGCAAGAAGTTTGTATCTTGTAAATACATGAATTAAAAATGTTTTCTGCAACATTTTCATGTATTTTGCAGTCTCATTTGTTATGGGTTTTTTTCATTGCCCATCTTGGTTTGGCAAAAGGCCTATTCGTCCTCACCTCTGTCACACCATCTCTCTGTATGTTTCAGTCTCACCTTAAATTTCTATTTGTGAACGAAACAATCTGTTTACCTTCCCTTCTTTCATCCTCTGTCCGTATTTGTGTTTATCTTGTACACCGTTTGTTTTACCTCTCAATAAGTGATTATTTATCAGTGTCTGTCTGTCTGTGTGACTCGAACACAAATCATTCTTGATTTGTCATCTCAACAACCAAACATTATCACCCCCATTAATCCCACTGTCTGTCAAATTTGTAAACAAAAAAAATCATAAATCGGGGTTGAACAAAGAATAATAATTGACTAGAGCGGGATTTGAACCAACGACCTTCGGATGAACGTGCCGGTGCTTTGCCAACTGAGCTATGTAGGCCTATATCGGCGGTCTCCCTATTTTGTTAAAATCTTTGTTCGGGGGGGGGGTGTCTTTTTTCAAATTCCCTTTTTGCGACTACCCCGTTCTTTCTCATTCGTCACACTGTTTGTCTGTGTTTTCAACTCTGCCAGCCTCCGATCTCTCAGCACTATCTGTCTAGTTGACACCCCACTGTCACTCTGTTTGTCTTACTATTTATCCTGAATGCCACACTTAATCCCCTTGTTTGTCCAATTATCTATCTAAAATTAGGTGCTAAATGTAGTGCTAGAGTAGTTTTTCTCTCTCGCTCTCTCTGTTGGTCACACTGTTTGTCTATCTATGTATCCCAGTTTCTCTCATCACCTTATCATTCTATAGTTGCCGTACCAGGTACCGTTGTTTGTCACATCTATCTATAGTTTATTGCCAACTGTTTGTAGCCCTGTTTGTCTATCTGTGTATCTCACTTTCTCTCTTCAGTGATAAAAGGAAGAATTGGTGAGAAAAAAACTTGTAAAAAATACTTTTTGATCACAGATTTACATAAAACTTACACGGTCTAATGATGATGATAGTAGAAAACATCCCTTTAAATATTTCTGTCTGAAATGCCATATTTGATGAGAAATGAATAAATTAATTTTCCGATTGGAGTTTATCGCTCAGTGAGCGTTTTATTCGTTTGTTGAATCTATATGATTTCATGCAAATGTGTAATCGGTTTTTCACTATTTTCTCGTGACCCAGATGGCCGATCGATCTCAAACTTCTACAGGTTTGTCAGATATGTAATATGGTGGATTACATAAAGTGCTTACACTGCCAGCAACTGTTTTGTAGCAAAAACCAATTCTGTAATGTTCCTTTAACTACTCATTCTAGTTGCCATCCCTTTGTTTGTCACACTGTCTGCCTCTATCTCTCTCTCCTCCGATTCACTCCGTCTTCATCTGAAATGCCTCCCTTGCCTCCCAGTAAAACATATGCAGCCAAATTGGCTCCATAATGTGGTGATGTCCCAGGGCTAGCACTAGCAAGTCAGGCGTGCAAAAGGCCTTTGAATAAAAATGGCTGGTCGTAAAGTAGTGAGGGGGGCTTTTAAACCACTCTGCGCTGTGGTACAAGTGACTCAAGCCAAATTGAGCTTAAAATGGGCTTAGACCACAAGGCAAATACTAGACACCTCTGCTAATAGGTCGCTGAGAAGTTGAATTGCCTGTTTTAGGGTATGCGTGACCTGGTGTTTGGTTTAAGATGCACCGAGGATAAAAACATCCTTGATGTGATTCCTATTGGCAGATTTAAGAACAATTGTAGAGACTCTACATAATTAAATTTACAAGGTTTAACTTGATGCTCAAGGAAGCCTGAACGTCGATTGTACAGTGTAGACAATTTAATGTGAATGAAGAGGGTGGAAACATCTATTGTACACTTGTTGTACACAAGAGAAGTCACGAATGACTAAGTTTCATTAACTTCCTTCTGGTAATTATTACAAAACATTATTGATCAAAGGCCACTGCAGATTTACAAGAACTTTGAAGAAAATTTTCAGTTTTCTATGTTAGAGGAAATACCTGAAGAAAGGAGCTGATGTAAAAAACATGACAATTTATAGACAATTACTCCTTTTTTTTCTTGAAGTGATGTTTACAAAAGGCCACCATATTAAACAGGCATTATTCCTTTGACAAAGCCACGATGAATAAGATGGAACTGGGTTGTGCTATTCCAAGTCTCCGCAGCAACTATCGTAAACAACCAAACGGCAGAAACGGAACGCAAAACAGCGAGCAGAGTGACGAATGTCAACATTACCAACATCAAACAGAGAAAAGCCCTCTCTTTGCACGCCACACAAACTCTCCTGTTTTTGTCTTCTTCTTTTTTTTCTTTCTGCAACGGCAGGCGGCGGGCGGCAGTTTCCCCCCCTTTCTCTGTGTCCTAGCGCCATGACGTGACTTCCAGGGGTAAACTCTGACTGTCGCTCCGAGACTAACCCGACTCGGTCGTAATTTCCTGTTCTAGCCGACACCCTGTTTGCCAGGAAGACACTCTAATTAATCCACTCTCTTGTACTTTTTTGTGTCAACCGTTGCTGAAATACAAGCCCATCCTGAAGCACCCAGTCCTGCAAAACATTTGATCATCGTTTGTGCGTATTCCACTGCGACATTTTCCACCAATCCTCTGGAAAGGGGATCTTGCAGGATGGACACGCTGGATGTAAAATTCCCATGCGGCCGCCTCCGTTTTTGATGAGAATTGTTCAAAGGGTGGTGTTTAATGTAAGGTGATAGTTAGGACGGCATGGAGGTGTTGATGTGGCTTTTGACAATGAGGGGGAAATTGGTTGAATTCACTGGAGGAATGAGAAGATGGTACCAAACAGGACAATGATCCAACTGGAACTTGAGAAGAAGAGTGACAAGAGAAGGATGAGAAATTGTCTAGAAAGTCAGAGTGATAAAACACAACAAGAATTCATTGAAAAGAAGAAAGTAATCAAGATCAAAGAGAGTGAGAGAGAAAAATAAAGTGGACAAAGTTTGCTGAAAAATGCTTTTATACAACAGAAATTGCTGTAAAAGCGCATGACAACCAGAAAATAATAGGAAGAATACAAAAACAGTCGTCATGGTAACAATCCAAGAAGTAAATAAAGAATACGAGGCTGTGTGGAGATTGCTTAATATCATAATATGAGGAATAAAAGTTAAACAAAACAAGTGTGAAAATGTTCTCACTTTACTCTTCAAGCAGGAAACATTTTCCAAAAATTCTTTTCAAAAAGATGGTTTCATTGCATTTGATCAGAGCTGCCAACATTTCATCTTGCAATCACGGAGATTTTTTCCAACAATCCGGGAGATATCTAGAACTACATTCAACATGATAAGGGGAAAAGTTTCCAAAATCACGGAGATTTTTCAAATTTGTTCATCAGACATGGAAAGATTGGTTTATTTTGAGGGAACTTTCTGCCAAATCAGGGAGAGTTGTCAGCTCTGTATAGGCCATGTCCCCCCTTGTTTACAAAATGAGTGACCATGTAAGTTGTACATTCCGGGAGATCTACTGGAAGGCAAGATACTCACAGAGAAATTGTACATGTTGTATCATAATAATCATCAATCAAATAAAAAAAATCGTCCCCATTAAGCACATAATGTAAATTTTGTTTCTTCCAAAGAGCTGTGTACAAAATTTTGCTGATGAATCGGCTGCGGGTCTTTTAGTCAAAGTAATGATTTATATGCGCAACAAATCTAGCTATCTTATGACGTGTGTTAGTCCAGTTAAGTCACCATAATGTAAGATTTATGTTTTCTTCCAAAGAGCTGTGTACAAATTGTGCCTGCATGAAGTTCGGGCCTGCGGTTCTCTATAGTCAAAAGTAACATGGTTTATATGCAGGCCAGACCAACATACAGTAAAGACATAAATGGCTTTATGACGAGTGTGTTTAAGGTACAAAGGTTAGAGGTTAAACGACAAATTAAAGTACGGTAAATATAAAGGGAGTCAAAAAAGATGGGGAAATTAAAATGTTGAAAAATTTAAAATAAAGCAGCTCCGTAAGCAATGAGTGATTAATTAATGAAACATAAATAACACAGATTTGATGAAATTTTGAGAGAGTCTTCAAAGGGAAGGTATACGATTGGTAATCACTCTAAAAATTAATGGCAATAAAAACTGACTTGGTTAGAAGTACAGCAGCTTTCGATTGTATAAAGCATTTTAAGAAATATTTCAATTCAAAATAATGTGGATATGGAAAAAAATATGTCAGTTTTTATCCCCCAAAATTTGAATCTGAAAAACGATTTCTGTCAGAAACGTTTCTCAGATCGTGTATTCCTATTGGGGATTATTCTTAATGCGTGACCATATTCGTGGGGATTTTGGCGATATTTCAAAAACTCGACCACCTTTTGACATTAAATTTTCACAGGTTAGATTTATTGTATATATCTACATTTATATAGGATTAAAACAATCGAACGGTCCCAAAAACCAAAGGTATACTTTGCCTTTAAAGATAACAATCCTTTTCCACACTGCCGTCAACCTTAAACCATTACAGAATTGGGAAGAAAAAAAATGTGAAATATACTTTTTTATCACAGATTTACATAAAACTTACACGGTCTAATGATGATGGTAGTAGAAAACATCCCTTGAAATATTTCTGTCTGAAATGCCATATTTGATGAGAAATTAATAAACTAATTTTCAGATTGGAGTTTATCGCTCAGTGAGCGTTTTATTCATTTGTTGAATCTATATGATTTCATGCAAATAATGTGTAATCGGTTTTTCACTATTTTCTCGTGACCCAGATGGCCGATCGATCTCAAACTTCTACAGGTTTGTCAGTTTTTGTATATGGTGGATTACTTAAAGTGCTTACACTGCCAGCAACTGTTTTGTTAGCAAAAACCAATTCTGTAATGTTCCTTTAAATAACATCATCTCTGATGTCTGTTATGCAAAGAACAACGATACTACATTTTCCCTCCCGGCCTCATTGGAGTGGTTCAAGTTGAACCATAGATATACAAGACAGCCTCACCATAATCATTTCTACTTTACCAGCCTCACTGTGAGTTTGATTGCACATTTGGAATATGGTTTCACATGATGCCCCAAGATTAATGACATAATTTTGCAATCTGGTAAATCAGCTGATGGAGATAAGAAAAGCAGGAGGAGAGTAAAGACGCGGCAAAATCACAACACTGTTCACCTTTGAACAAACCAACATCGCATACATAATGCCTTGAATGTGTTAAAGGCACAGTGCACGTTTGGTAATGACTCTGAAAAAAAATGGCAATCAAAACTTACTTGGTACTTAGTACAGCAGCCTTGGGTAGTATAATGAATTTTGAGAAACTTTTAACTTCAAAGTACTACGGTTATGGAAAATATATCACTTTTTATTCTCCAACATTTGAATCTGAGAAGCGTTTCTGTCAGAAACGCCTCTCAGACTGTGTATTCCTATGGGAAAATATTCTTCCCGCGTGGAAATATTCGCTCCGGTTTTTCGGTGATATCTCAAAAACGCGACCACCTTTTAAAGTGAAATTTTCACAGGTTAGTTTTATTGTATGCACCTACATTTATATATGATTAACACAATCAGTAAGCTCCAATTACCAAACATGTACTGTGCCTTTAACGCACAACTCCGTTGAAATTTGGGTTAGTTTTAAGAACCCACACTGTTTGTCCAAGAGGTTCGTCCAAGAGGAGCGAGTAATGCGAGACGGAGAAAGTTTAAGAAAAGTGGAGACAAGATGCAGTCTGCCACAACAACCCTTCCCTGAAGTTTTTACAACCCAAACAAGTGGACTCCAGTTATATATAGTATGGTCATGTATTTCTATGGAAGCTGTACGAGTGGTTGGTACACATTTTCTTAATGGGTTAGTAAGAATCTATCCTGGCTCTTCAAGTAGCCGTTAAGAGCAGCTAAGCATTTCATAATGGTACTGGTGTTATGCCAGCTTGCCCAGATGTTAGTCTTCAAACCTATGGACAACAAACTTGCAGCGCCTTGGCTGTGTTTTCAGTTTCCCGATCCATCCCTCTTGGCTCGCACCTTAAGAGCGCCACGGCAGCTGCTGATTGGTCCGTGTCTCCCCAGCGGTTGCATTCCCGTTTTACAAGCACCTCGCAGAGGCGTTACGATAGTGGACTTCACCCTTACACCTGGTTGGCGGTGGTTGTTGTATTAACTCCTACGTGTACATTCAGCCACATGGGCCATTGAGTTCCATCCCAGATCGGATGTGTGATTTCATGGCAAGGGATCCGTACACAATAGACACGTGTTGCATATGTGTGTGCGAAAGTGTGCTAGCCTGATAGACGCTGCGGCTTGGACCGTACCGCCACACGGGCACGGCAGGATTAATTAAGATGGATGACGACAGACCACAGGGCTCTGCTCAATACACCGAGCGTGATTGTGCATAAATCAAACAAGATGTTTCCTTATGATAGCTATGCTGGAATCCGACCAGCTCACAAATTGGGGTTTTTATAAAAACCCACATATCAAGCTCACTAACACAGCAATTTTTTTATATGGGTTTTTTATTTATCTACATTGGCAAACGGTCACATTCTTTATTGGCCTTAAATCAGCGCTGCTAACAATGATGTACTCTGACGCAAGAATAAACCTTAGTACTACATCACTCAGTTGCTGGATCTCGTTCGACGTTAAAATTTTATGTTGGCCGCAATTTCAAAACGAACTAAGAATGACAACAAGAAATCCAATATGACAGTACAGGTTGCTATGATGTATACCACTGGTTCACAGTGAGCAAGATATATCAGACGAGAATACAGAGTTGACAGTTACCGCTTATCAATCCTGAGCCTTGTGGCCAGCGAACAACTCATCAATCAACTTGTAAAATCTACAGGTTATAACCAAATATATTGACAGGTTATTCATTATATCAGGAAAGGGGCGCGATGCGGAAGGGGGGAGGGTTCAAGAAGGACTATGCATGAGTTAAGGCTAAATGGTCGACGAAGTAAAAAAAAACATCAGTTTATGTACATGTTTATAAAACACAAAATATCATTTTAAAAAATAAGCAGATTGGTGGTATGAAATGAAACAAATATTGTTTAGGAAAAGCAATAAGACCAAAGCCAACATTGTCATAGATGTTGTTGCATACCCGCTGCTAAAAAATATAGGATTCGAACTACCTCTATAGCTAACACTAACAGGCAATATCGATGGTCTAGTGGTAAGACACCTGCTCTAGAAAGGCACAGGTTCGAACCCTAACCGAGTAATACATGCCTATGGGTTGTTTACAGACCTCAGGGAAAGTACTGAGTATGATGGCCATCGGTGTATGCCCTATGGGTGAAACCAAATAGTATTCAAAGCCAACATGTTTACAAGATCATTGCCAGAGAGTCACTGGCAATTCCCATGGCATTCCGTCCATGCATTTAAGCTACAAATGATGAAACAGAAGAATGTACATATACCTGACAGGGGTGAAATTATACGCAGGTAAATTGTACATTGTGGGTGAGGGGGCCATAATAATTAAAAGTGGTCTCAGTGATTAGAACGCCCGCTCTGCTGAATGTGGAGGTTTGTGTGTTTGATTCCCACCAATGTGGATTGTTCTGTACGGAGCTTGGAAAGCAACGAGTACACAACTCTCCATACATCCGCGTATAGGAAAAACTCATTGTAAATATGTGCACTTGACACAGTGTAAGTGCACAAAGATGACTGTTATGATAACTGGACAGTGTTGGAGAAAGACCACACAAAAGAATGCACAAAAGACAACTCATGGACAATTGACAGAGAATCTGTGCTCCTCTTTCGACAATTTATGCAAATAAACAACATGCAATGCACTGATCATTTCACCTTATAGTTGATGTTCACCTGCATACAGATCTACCCATGAGTGATGACAAAGGCTTTGTCTTAAATGCCCGGCGAATAGGCCTAACAATGAAATATAAGTCAAGATTTGAAAACAACCTGCTGCAGACTTGTGACAAATTATATTTCTTTGACAAGATTAGACCGCTCAACTTACGAATGTAAAAAAAAAATTCAGATTTGTATAAAATACACTGTACTAGGAACATTGCGCATTGTGAAACAAAAAATTGTTGACAATTTTGAAGTGTTCTGTTTTTTAATATATTCACCTTTGTCATACATTTCTGCCTTATTCTTTTGCACCATACCTTCATAAAAATTCTAAGTATGTGTTATTAACGGTGCAATAAAGCAGATCTCTCCGAGGGTTTGTCATAGGACAAGTAACCAAACGCCTAATAGTAGCTGTGTCACCATGGAAATGACCTTTGTGTCATTTCCTGCCACATCGTTGGTATTAACCAAGAGGCAGAATTCAGACACTCGGCAAAATATTGTGATTATTAGCAGATCTAAGGAGAGCACCTTCCATGCAATATGAAAATGTATATGAGTTTTGTTGTAATTTTTTTGTTCACTCGTGTTTTTCGATCATATCCAATAACAAGGGGAAAATTACAGAGACCTGTTTATTAGCAGAGAAATATTGCTCATGGCAGAGAGACCCTTCAACCACAAACACGTAACGCAACGACCTTTTAGCTCGTAACATGATTTTGCTTGGCAAAAACCTTACCTTGTAAATTAGTATTGTACTCTTTGAATGCATAAATATTATTTCTGGTACAATGACTTTTCAACAATGGTATCTTGTAATTAGGAGGACATGTCTGTTTTGTATTCAACCCTAGGCTTACTCCACAAAAATAATCAAAATTGGAGGGATTTTGTATTTGATAAATAAAAAGGGAGTCTTTTGATGTTTCATAAAGTCTGCTACAAGGTAGCAATTGTTGCATCATGTACCATGAGATTCAATTAAGCAATCACTTGAAGTTAATCTCACACCAAACCTGTGATTGAGCTCTCTTGTTGGTGAGACCAATTCCATGGTCTTTCAGGGATAATAATAGTTCAATTTACCATCAATCACTCGTTGGCGTGAGATGACCACAAGATAATTACACATCCAGGGAAACAAAAGAGGCAATCAATAAATAACAACAAGGCAAATAGTTATTTGCTGTTAATTGCTCAATTATTCCCACATATTGCTCCGTGCAATCTTGACGATCTGTTTATTGCCAAAGAAACAAGGACGAAAAAAATTCTTGTTTGACAACAATCGCAACAATAAAGAGATCCTTAATTACTCATTTGCACTGGGGAAAAAAATCACTGTTGCTCCCACACAATGCCTGCGGTATCAAGACACTTGTCCCATCTTGCCAATTTAAGAGGCTATGTTGGACACTGAACCCAAATGAATGTCAATTCGAGCGTGCAGCCAGCACTGCTATGGTGATCAGTGGTTGGAGCTCGGAGAATTAAGCAGGACAACTCGCTGCTTCTCACCCCACAATGATATCTAATTGCATGAACAATGGCAGTCAGGGATTCTGCATCCAGCAGCGCGTGTGGCATGAAAGGTAGTCATCGTGGAATTATTACAAGATTATAAGACATTGTGAGTGCCACGTGATTGGTACATCTTACCCCGTCTATACTACAGGAAGTCACGCCAAATGCAGCCAGGGATTTGAATGGGGACTGGAAATTCATTAAATGCTCTCAATGGCTGGGAATTGCTTGTCATGGGTTTTATTCTGTTAAAACATCAGTGTATCATGTGCTCAGAAGTTGATAACTTGTGGCTGTTTAACTCCAATAAAGTCGAATTTTATTTATTCATGTTTTAAATGGAACTAACAGTTTCCAATCAAACTCAAAATATAAACTTGCTTCTAGCATGCCTCAGGTTTTATTTTGGTATTACAAACTCTAATCTCTCTTAGTCAAGTTGTCGTATACACCTTTAAATGTATTTTAATTTCCAACCTGTGCAGCAAGAAAAATCTGTTAATTGATCATTAGTTTAATTAAATCAATATACAGACAACTATTGTTTTGCAGTTGGTATTTAATGCAGTTTGATTATACTTTTGATAATTGCCAGAGACTAGTAGCTTCACTTCGTATACATCTCAACATATGCATAACATAACAAACCTGTGAAAATTTGGGGTTCAAATTGTCATCGAAGAAGCAAGAAAATAATGAAAGAAAAAACAACTGTGTTGTATAGAATTGTATGCTTTCAAATGCCTCTCAGATTCAAATATTTTAGTGAGAAATTACCTCTTTCTCAAAACTACATTACTTCAGAGGGAGTCGATTCGTACAATGTTTTATACTATCAGCAGCTCTCAGGCGCTCCTTACCAAGTAATTTTGTATGGTAATGTTTTTCTTGAGTAATTACCAAAAGTATCCACTGCCTTTATGAAAACAAAGGCAGTTGATACATCCGTTAATAGGATCTATTCCCAAAATAATAAGACAAAGCGAGGAGAACGAACCTCCATCTTAAACCCAAGTCCTCTTCAAGGTTTCTTTGTTTCAAAGATACGGCAGCAAGAAAACCTGTCAGCAAGAATGAACTGTTGTGCTACAACTGATATATTCATGCCACGCCACAATCCGCTTAGGCCCAACAGCAAATATGGCTCACTGGGTATTAAGTAACGCTCCCCTCAAGGGGAGACAAAACACGTCTATTGTGCAGCACCTCCCTTGTGTCTTTTGTGACCCTTAAGACACCCCTGTAGGATCCCTCCACAACCCCGCTGACAAATCTTTTGTTTGGATGTGGAAGGCTTAATTCTTGGAGCATGATAGAATTGCACATGAACTGTTTTTAAGAGTTATTTTGCTCTGCTAGACAAAAAAGAATAGTATAAAAAAATATCTCACATGTAGTTGAGGGCAAGGAGTTGACGCTTGACACAGGCACCAAAACATAAATGCTGAAAATAAATTAACAAACATTTCTATTTATAATGTCTTACATCTATGTCTTTAAAACCAGAAAATGTTTATGTAAATAGACCACGCTTGCTATAGCAATCTGACTATTGATTTCGGAGGAGAAACCTTTCTTTCAAATGTTATTGCATTTGGGTATATTATTCTTTGCTTTCTAATAAGAAATTCGTTTTCTGAGTGTTGGAACTATCAAATTATTATTACGGTATCTGGGAGGTGCATGCGGTATTGGACACAGAGAATGTATTGAGGAAAACTTCGGCCTCAGCATAATAAATATTATCATCCCTAACCACTCCTTGATGACCAAAACATTTATTTGATGAAATTTCAAACAAATAACAACGTCATGTTTGTTTTTTGTCTATACTTCACAGGTTATTTGGAACAAAGTGCAATGGTTGTTTGCAATCCATTCCTTCGAGTGAGCTAGTGATGCGGGCGCTTAGCAACGTTTACCACCTAAGATGCTTCACGTGTGTCATCTGCAGGCAACAACTCAAGAAAGGAGACGAGTTTGTACTGAAAGAGAACCGCCTTTATTGCAAGGAAGATTACACAAAAGAACAGAGCACCATTGAGCAAAAAGGTAAGATGCGGTGGACTCAAATTTCTGTCATTTACAGAGATGGGTGCGAATCCTGGCCTGGTCAGTTGCGACACTTGTGTCCTTGAGCAAGGCACTTCACCACAATGGCTTCTCTCTACCCAGGAGTACAAATGGGTACTGGCGAGAGATGGGAGTTACCTGCAATAGACAGGCATCCCGTCCACGGGAATAGAAATATTCTCAGTCGTGTAATGCCAAGGAAACTAGATGTAAACACCCGCCTGATGAGCCATATCGGCTCGGGACAGAACTTTACATATTTCTAATGACACCCAAAGAGGCGCTTATAATGCTAAGCACTGTTGTCCTAAATGCCTAATGGGGAAAATTTACAGGAAGGGACTGAAAACCAAACCCATTTGTCAAGCAACACCTGAAATTATGTATTTGAACCATGATCCACAGAGGGTCATGAGGCAGGGAAAGACACCACTATGCCAATGATGTACACAAAACACCAAGATATTCCTACAAATGACTTATTAGGTACCCGTGGGAAACTTTGAGTTCCATTCATTCAGACCAACACAAATTCATTGTTCTTTAAAGTCTCCGATGTTTTCATTTCGAAATGGCGGCTGTTGCCATCTATATATATTCTTGATCTATCCTTTAACTGGATGTAACTTTTACAGGTTGTTTGTTTTTTCCTGTTTATTTGTATAATATGCTCGTACAGGTTTATGAATGAATTAAGTCCCCAGTACACGTATGTTCAACAAAACTATTTTGGGTTGTCTTTCTTTTCAGTTTCACGCAAAGAAAGTTCTGATGGGAGGAAAGGACCAAAGAGACCAAGAACGATCCTCACAACTCAACAGAGGAGAGCTTTCAAGGCCTCTTTTGAAGTATCATCAAAACCTTGCAGAAAAGTAAGAAACTACTTTTTTAAGTAATATTTCACGGCAGTATTTCGCATCATCTTTAATATCTCATGAAACGCTTCACTTCATGGATATACAAAAATAAGACAAGTATTCTTATTCTTATTTTTGTATTTTCAGTTGATCCCCCCAAATTTGGAGGAAAAAACTTTCAGAATATGACAACATGGCGTATTCATCCTGAAATCCCAATAATATAAATGCATTATGTTAGTAAATCTGAAAAACCCAATTGTTATCCTTTTGAGATACTCTTGTATTGCCATTAACTCAGAAGAGGGCAGTAGATAACTAGGCCTAAGCTAATGTCATCAGATCTCGTCAAGAAAATTTTCAAAAAATGGATGATAACACGTGAGCCAAGACCAGACAGCTTCAGTGAACCGATTAAAGTCAACAAACATGTTTTAATAACATTTTTTTCCCCCTCGCTTTAGGTACGTGAGTCCCTTGCAGCTGAGACAGGACTCAGTGTCCGCGTTGTACAAGTCTGGTTCCAGAACCAAAGAGCTAAGGTGAGGGGCGAGACAGGAGACATCCTGAATACAAAAAGTAATTTTTCACACATTAATTCATGCTTTCTAACGAGATGGGTTCCCAGATGTGGGGATAGTGATGTTAGACAACACCTAATGGCAAATTATGCATCGGGCACACACTTAATCGACAGTTATGTCAAATGCCTACAATTTAATTGCTCAGAGCTGTTGAGTTTCTTAAAATTAGCAGATTTACACTTCCGTTTCGAACTTGTTAATACTTTTTTCATGGTTCTTAAATAACCTTTTTCGAAAAGAGAAAAAAGAGTATATACTCCAGTTTATACTCCTGTATATAACCAGGCCAGTGTTGATGGCTTCAGCATTGGTACAAACAAAATATATAGTTCTGAATTATACTCAGCATATCGATAAACAAACATACCACATTTTGGGGAGAAACAAAATAGCCGTAAACATTCTTCAGTCAACTTGAATCTCATCTCTCAATTATCATTTTTGACCCAAAATTGGCACTCTGAAGACTGCTTGTCCAGTACTTGCTAAACTGATTAAATAACATATTTGAAGGATATCAAATTGGTGTTGACAAACATTATTGTCCAATCATCACCTCTTATCGGGTTCCCATCAGCCTCTTGTCTCGCTACATGTTACTCAGCCAACTCTCAAACCTTTTCACCAGCTTTTCATCAGCTCTGAAAACTACCAACTATGAAACTATAAGCCAGCTCAGGATCTTTTTCTACTTCTCGTTAAACACTGCTGCTTTTTTGTTCCTTCTTTGTTTTTCTTTCTTTTTTTCCTCATTACTAAAAAATACTCATCAAGTTGTAAACACGTGCATACTGTTGACAACTAGGCTGCTACAATCCTGACCTAAATTCAAACTGAATCACAAGATGATTCTGTTCTTTTTTCTTCTCTCTTTTTTTTTTTTACTTGCTAGTTAACAGTTTCCAAAATTAAAACTTGTTATGCAATTGTTCATTTGGATAAGATACAAATGTCCATGGTTGCCCAGTGTTTTGGTAACAGTAGAGAACTGTTGAGTGAAAGCCTTCAGAATGTGTGTTGTCTAAGCTTGTTTTTGAATCTGCGTTTTGTTTTATGTGACAAAATTGAGTAAACTAAGATTTCTTTAACATTTAACCAGAAAAAAAGAAGGGAAGCATTACCTCAGAAACAACAAAATTCATTATAAAATGTTTGGAATTTGATCATTCAAAAGGTTTTTTTAAAGCAATGGAATCAACTTTGATTTATATATTTCAATATGAACCAGATTTTAAATTTGTATCAACTTGCAATGATTCGTGAATTCAAACTAAGTTAGATCATCTCAAAAATTGTTCAGACATGATAAACGTGTGAGTGATAATAACGAAAACAAGAACAACTAATCCGTAACATTATTGTGTCACTGAGTGATAGGATGTGTGAATCTGTCAAGACTAATGAAAATATTTTATCTTTGTCCCAAGATGAAGAAATTAGCCCGGAAGAATATGACAGAGCAAGAAGCGGCAGCTCAGAGAAGGAGTGGCCAGAGCCGAAATCGGCGCAACAAGGACAAGAATGATGGTAAGAAAATCATTTCACAATGACAAAAACAAACCCACATTGTCCAATGTATCTCATCATCAAAATGACATGGAACAGTTTGAGTAATAAATGCACTACAGTTTGCATTACTTCTCTATCACACTGTAAAACATAAAGTGCGCTCCTCTCAGAACACCGCCATCTTCAACAGAATTTCATTTCAACTTATGTAACATTACTCTTCTTGCCTGTTTTCAAGTTTAAATTTGATGCCTTGACGTCACCAAGCCGCCATCTTAGAGGTAAAACTAAGACGAAACAATGAAAAACGCGGCCCACATGATCAGCCAATGGGATATCTTTTTGTTGACCTCCAGCTGAGGGCGCCCTACTCAAATGAAGTCATGTGCATAAGGTCTCTTCAGTAGGTCCAAGAATCAAACTCATTGAGTTTTGTTCTTTCTTTCTTTGCAGACGATTCTGACAGTGATGACAGCACATGTGTTAAGATGGATGACGACGATGATGATTTCTCTTTCGACGATCTTAGCAACCACGAATTTGACATGGGTCAGGGCATGACCCCACACATGACCCCACCAATGATTGACCCTCCCCCGTACCCCGAGTCCTCCATGTCACTCACTATTCCACCACCCCAGGGGATGACCCACCTCACCAATGTACCACCATGAGCACATGTTCATGACCGACGGACCACCCCCCACAGACAGTGGTATAGATGATGATTTAATATCGACGAGTCAGGGAACCTCCCTCCACAGTAGTGGTAGCGAGTGCGAGGGAAACGGAATGGTGCACCACGGGCTTGGCATCAGTAATCCTATCGACAAACTTTATTCAATGCAGGATTCCTACTTCAATGCAATTGAATGACTCCATTTTTGAGTGCCTAACTCAACCAATAACAATCCTCTGTAATATAGGTACAGTATATTTGCATGGACTACTTATTTATTTATTTATTAGGGAAGGTTTTTCCTCTACTCATTCGACAAGTTTTTCTCAAGGCTTCACTCCGGTGCAGTAATAACACTTCCGCTGATCGACAACATAAAGGAAGGCGTCCAACTCATGGCAGTCTTTAAAAACTGTAAATATGACAACAGTACCCTTTCAAAAGACAGCAAAAACCAGTCCACTGGCAACACTTAACATCAAAGTAAAGAGAGAGACACATCATCACTGTACAATGGTCCACAAGCGTCATACATGTAGAACTTTGACATAATCGGACACAAGAGGGAGCTAGAGAGCGAGACCGCACGCATAATCACAGCGTCATCCTTTTAAGAAATTTTGTATTAATATAACACAAGGCAGCTCCAATGAGCTAGATATTGTACTAATTTTTAAATCACTTTGTCATAATTTTCTTTCTCAGTCTGTGAATGTGTAGGCCTATGCAAATAGAATGACTCTTAATTATAAATCTTTCAAACCATAAGGATTGTCTCCTGATAGAATTATAATCAAACTTTATTGTGCAAAAGACCGCTTTTGTTGTGCTAAAGGTACATAAAAAAGCACCTGATCAAGAAAAGTCTCTACTCTTAAGTTTTGTTTAGATTGTCTTAAAGCTTCAAAAATTTCGCCAGATTTTTTTGTAGTTGTAAATTTGTGTACCTTTTTTAAATTTAAGAACACACTTTGAGAGCACAAATATTTATGGGGAAAAAAACAATTCCAAACCAGCAGATAAGTGGGGGGTTTAACATTTCAAAAACACAATTTCAAAAGTACACCTTTAAATCAATAAAAGTGTTATATTTATACCCAAAATGGAGCTTACTTATGAATAATTCTTCCCTTTTTGGCTTAAATAAGTTCAGACATACACTGCCAGTCTGTTATTGAATTTAACATTTTTAATTTTAATAATTTACTTAATCCCTAAGCCCATTGTTCAGTCAGACAAAGGTTTTGCGTTCTTGATTAATTAACAAATTATTTATCTTAAAAGATTTTTTAAAAAGAGAAAAGTATTCCACAAGGACCTATTTATTGTTCAAAGGGCTGATGAGCCATTTATACAAAGTTTATTATTAATGTATATATATTAGATGTTTTTTCTGTGCTCTCTGTTGATGTACTTTCACTAATTTATTCATTACCTAATCTGCTTCATGAATATTCAAAACGTGAGCAATGAACAACTTTTATGTAGAATTTACATAGATCTGTATATTTACATGTGTGTATTTTCTCTGCTTTTGGTAATTAATTAACAAACCAACAGGTGTTAATTAAAATTCCTTACACTCCTACCAGAACTGTGGCCATTCCTAAAAATCTCTTTTCTTGTTCATTTTTAACCCCAACTCCCTTGAATTATTTACTGGGATCCATTCTTCACTCAAACAAAGTCAATACTGTAACTAAACACCCAATCATAAAGGCTCTAGCTATAAACAATGCACTAATCAGGCGTATAAATGTAAATACAGCCCAACTTCCACTTCTCCAAGTTTCCTTGAAGATAAATCGCTATCACATACGTGCTCATGGAATATGGAAAAATATAGTGCTTCTGTGTCCAATATCCAGCTCGGCTTCAGCCTCGCAAGAGAGTTTCTCTAAAATCAAAAATCACTTTGTCCTTGAGTCAAACTGCGGTAACATGTTCTTTCTCGCAAACTAGACAATTTTGAGAAATTAGAAATAAAATTCTCAAATATTGAGAAAGTGTATCAACATCAACTATGTCTGGAACTTTCTTATGTTGCTTTCGATTTGCTGGAAGATACGGTGCTCTACTTAAAGGGGCTGTGTCGTCATGATCTTTACAGGCCTGCCGCTGTACATATAATTATGAACTCTAACCTTGTTAATACGTACTTGTGATGGCTGTCAATACCACAAAGGGCGCCACCATTGTTATAGTGTGATGTGACAGCCAGCGTGCTCATAATTCTATGTACAGTCACAGGCCTTCTATTATCATGACGACAGTCCCCCTTTAAGGAAAACAAACTTCCCAAGTGAGAATTCACTGAGAGGAAAGTAAAATGTTCACTATCTCTGCATCCCTGGCATTCTGAGCAAAAACAGTTTCAATGAAACTCCTCTGGACTATAGTAACCCAAGAGTTTAGAGTGATTTAAGTGGTATGCCTGCCCCTATTAAAGTGCATGGGATTGTTTTGCAGTACTGAATCAATCGAACTCAGTCAACACCTAGGACATGTCCTATTTATCAACCATATGCCTCCGGATTGTGGAAACTTAACACCCAAAATCATGGACTTGGAAGACTGGTTCCATGTTAAGAGAGTTGAAAGAAAGGGGTGCAATATTAAATCTTCAAAGCAGGATCTGGTTTGTTGAGGATATGGGTTAAAGTATTAAGCATTAAGGCTTTTACTTCGTGCAGACAGCAAAATATACATTAATGATGTCTATCCGTACCCTGGTAATACTGTTTGAAAGGTGCCATCTATCAACCACAAGGTGATTCCTAGCTCACCAATCCTCATTATAATCTACATTATACAACCCAAGGATTATGGGGTCGACAGGGTTAACTATGAAAGGAACATCGAACCTTGTCAAACATCAAGAACTTGATATGATGTAAAGCCGACTAATTTTCAAAAGGGGAATTTAAAGTTATCCTCTCACCGTCTAAATATTCATGGAGGTTTGAGAACAAGCTAGAACCTGACCCAGAAGGCTTTATTATTTACAAACATTTGTTTTTCTTCAGCCATATCATATAATTATTCAGTTAAAAACCTTTAGATATAAACTTCATAAAAATGTAGCAGATCTGATTTGGGCAAACTCACCAGTCACAGTTCATAATACAAGTTGTGAATGCGTTATACAACCATGTACACCAGTACACCAGTTCGACAGTTAAATTCTACACGAACAGTACCTGGCTCCTTTCCATTTAATGAAGAAAAAAAAATTCTATGCCACACTGCTTCCTTATTTCCCGGTGTTCTATACTTCTGTATGTATAGTCCTACAGTACTTTACTGGATGTGAGTCACCGTTTGGTTTCAATGCCATTACTAATTAATGGGTAATAAAGTAGCAATAATTCTCATCTGTTAAGATATACCCCAAAACAGCACTCAGTACACAACATTATGCACAACATAATGCAAATTGCCCGTACTTGTTCTCTCTAATGTCACAGGTACACACAAATTGGTAGAAAATATATGTCATTATATTCATGATATTTTCAGCTGCATCTGCAACATAGAAATAAGTGGAAATAGACGAATACAATTTTGTATATATAAAAATATATAAAAATTCAAATGGAAAAGTGCAATTTATACATTAAAACATTTTCCATTACAATATAATTTTAGTAGTTATGGAGAACAAAAAAGCCAGTTTGGACCAAACTTATTGTCTGACAAATAAATATATTCAAGTTTCACACACAAAAAAAACTAATTTGTCAGGGGAAATACGGCTTTTAGCTCTGAACTTCTCCTAAGAATAGGTGTTTACTGCATTACATCCGTAATTTGTGATATGTCACAAGCTCACAACAGCTAAAAAATAAGTTGTGATTGGTCAGGAGTTGCAAACAAGTGCATGTTTGACCTCTGATGACCTCTGTTCTGTGACATCAGTAAGATGAGTTTTGCTTTGCAGTAACACCATGAAATGAATTTCCCTAAGCGAAATTACCTGACTTTGGTTTATCCCTTGCTGTCTGACATTCATACGTCACTGTGTTGATGATAGATAAACTATGCCAGCCTGCAATATGATACCATGAGGGAATGCATGTACACAGTACACAGTTAGTTCTGTGTACAGTTGTGCCACCGTACACAACCTTGGCAGTCGAATGGTTTCAAAAGGTAGGTCAACTCACTGGAAAATGTTGCCAAGAGTCACGACAGTAGGAGGGTTATATCAAGAATTGTACAGGTACCCAAAATACGGCTTCCTCTTGTCTGCTTTAGCACTGTTCTTTAATTGAACTCTCTATAAATGGAGGACTCTTTGCCAAGTGTGTCGTTCACAAAGCAGGGGTAACAATAAGCTCAGGTGAGGCACAGACATATAAATTCAGTAACTAGAGAATACACTCAACATAATAAGTAATGCTTACGGTAGAGGTATTGTGCATGAAACCTGGATCCTATAAGAATGATGGCAACAGCAAATGTGTGCAAGATTTACTGTATTTAACGAATTAGTGAGTAAATAAATGAACTATTTAAAGAACAATAAAAAACCATTATCTCATAATTTTGTTACAAACTTAAAACACCAAAGGGAAGGTACATTGTTTATAAATCTGTCTTAAGTTAACCTTTAAAATTCTACCATCAGTCATTTATAATTCCATATTTCTTTGCAGACACACAAATTCTCCCAGTTTTCCTCAAACAGAACAACAAAATCGATAAATGTAACTTTTATCATAGTACTGATCTAATTTAGAGATACAATTTTAATTTGTTGCTAAATGTTGACAAAGAACAAACTTCTTTTCTTTACACAAATACAAAAAAAAAGCCCAAGGAATATTGGTACCTACAACTTAAAAATACCCTGAATGTACCATCCCTTTTTTTTAAGCTTTGGTTAGTAGAACTTTAAACTTGGTGAGAATACAAGCTAGAGAAGTTTGCTGTAGCTTCGTGGAAGTATCCCCTTAGAAAATTGGTGCCCCTGTGAAGAGTTGGTGCTGAAACAACTCAGTAGGCTCTGATCATCTCCAGGAATTCTCTTTCAGAATGACTTTGATAATATGGTGCTACTACATACATCTCTAACTTTATGGTTTAATGGTTATCAATAACAGATGTAGAATAGGATGATTGAACAGAAACGCAACAAAACTCAACGCCTGCTGTACTCACACACAATCAGCTGTTGATCTGACCTGGGTCAGAAGGTCATACTTAGATGCTTATGTGTAGAGATCAGGAAATGGCAATGCCTCAGTAGGCTGAAACCTGGGAAAAGAAAAGAAAAAATCTTGATAACTCAATACATACCGGTAGTTACAGACCAACAATGCAACATTGCAAAAATAACATCTCTTCCAAAGTGCATTGTCATTTCCCAACACACAAAAGAAAAAATCAAATAATGCTCACTCATTAACTTTGGTTTTTCCTAATGCTTCAGTCTTAGAAATACCTCTATTGTGAATAAAACTGCATCTTATAAAAGGTGTAGGAGAAATGTGAATGACAGTCCGAGAAAAAATAGAGTCTTCTACTTCCCTTCTCACCAGCCATTACAATCCCACCCAACCTTACAACCCCCACCTCAAGTCACCTCATCCAACCACCTAAATGGTTAAGCTACACTAAACCCAACATCACCTTATCCTAATTAACTGTCCTTACCTTATTCCAGTCTTCAATCCTATGGAAAGCCAACACTTAAAAGCTTAGACTTAAAGGTTGGGTCATAGGTTTTTGTCAACGTAATGCTTATTTAAAGGCAAAACTGTAAAGAAAGATACAGTAAAAGTCACATGTGAAAGTTTCAGCTGAATACAGTGTCTACTTGCTGAAAAAACAGCAAAAATCTATCATGGTAATTTCACATAAAAGGTTGAATCCATCAAGGATTAGCGAGGTGACAGCGGGTACCAACCGCATCTCTGGCTGCATTATACACGAATGGACATCAATCCTCAGAAATCTGAGAAAGGATTCATGCATAAATCGTTTCTCAGATTCAAATGTTTTGGGGTAAACAAGTTACAAATCCATATTACTTCGAGGGAATCCTTTCTCAAAATAGTTTATACTATCAACAGCTGCAGTGCTTTTTACCAAGTGAGTTTTTATGCTTATTAATTTTTTTGGAGTAATTACCAATCTATGACCCTACCTTTTGGTAATGAATGTTGTCTGGCTGTAAAAACAAAACTCATCAAACTCAAACATGGGATATATTTTCACTCCCACTTTACTCACCAGTTGCCTTTGGACCACTCGGTGTCGGCAGACTCACTGATATGAAAAGTGTAGATGTGCCTGGATTTGTCAGAGCAATTCTTTTCACTCTTGTGGATGACTTGGCCATGAATCAGAATACAAGTTCCTGGAAATGTTTGTACATAATTATTTGCATTAGGAGAAACATGAAAGCTCCCCAAAAAAAAGGGTTCAGAGTGAACAGGTGCAAAGCACTTTGAATAAGGGAATCAAAGTGCGTGAAGTACTTAACTAGTTGTTTAAACACGCTGAGGCCTGGTTCTTGATAATTTTCCAACCTGCGCACTTAAGTTTCAAACTGTCGCACTAAATTTAAACTCTGCGAGGAAAAATATGCAATCTATCAACTTAAACTTTGCTGTGAAATTTGCACACTGTGGTTGTGTTCACATAAGCCTGGGTGACTAGTGTAACTACTTGAGTAATCATTCAGGCAATTCCACAGTTACTCACATTCTGATTGTATGATATATGAAACACACAAAATTGGTTACTCTCGTAACATTTTCAGTCAATATTTTTTGTTTAACAACCCAAACATATATTGTGCCTAGACGTCTAGGTACCAAGAAGCTGCTGTTGCTATGGGTATACTACACTGGTTGCTATGTGCTAGGTACATTGGTTCCTCTGGGTATAGCACATTGTTTGCTGCGTGTAAAAGGTGTCGCGTTCGCGGCTTTCTAGCGTCATGTGATGCGCTCTAAACCAATCAAAAGGCAGAGTCTTTGTAAGGGGTGTTATAATAACTAATAACTTTTTGGTGTATATGCTGCACACACAGTTGTCAGTCAATTTGTGTGGTGTGCATGTGTGGTCCCGGCTTAGTGTATGTGTGCAATGATGGATGAAGTGAAGTCTCTGCTTACTGAGTATTCTTGCTGCAAGACACTAGTCGTAACTGTTGCCAATTAATCTCATCGCCGCCAGATAGCGCTATCATCCCACTAACCACCATCACACCACAAACTGCTAGTGCCCTCAAGCGGCGATGCAGGTTTTTTTGACTAATCTAACTGCAACCATGACTACTGGCTGAGATGAGAGCACGCCCACATGTCCAACGACCTTTGCACAATATCAACCACTTGAACTAGTAACATTGTGTGTGGCTTGTGATTGGTCTGGAATTGCTGTTGTTACGCAACAAGGAAGACGAGACATGTCCGGGATTGTTGTTGTAATGCAACAAGGGCAAGACTTGTCCCGAATAGTTGCTGCAATGCAATGAAGGCAAGACTTGTCCCGAATAGTTGCTGCTATGCAATGAGGGCAAGACTTGTCCCGAATAGTTGCTGTAATGCAACAAGGGCAAGACTTGTCCCGAATAGTTGCTGTAATGCAATGAGGGCAAGACTTGTCCGAATAGTTGCTGCAATGTCAATGAGGGCAAGACCTGTCCCGAATAGTTGCTGCAATGCAATGAGGGCAAGGACTTGTGCTCCGAATAGTTGCTGCAATGCAATGAGGGCAAGACCTGTCCCGAATAGTTGCTGCAATGCAATGAGGGCAAGACCTGTCCCGAATAGTTGCTGCAATGCAATGAGGGCAAGACTTGTCCCGAATAGTTGTTGAAATGCAGTGAGGGCAAGACTTGTCCCGAATAGTTGCTGCAATGCAATGAGGGCAAGACTTGTCCCGAATAGTTGCTGCAATGCAATGAGGGCAAGACTTGTCCCGAATAGTTGCTGCAATGCAATGAGGGCAAGACTTGTCCCGAATAGTTGTTGAAATGCAGTGAGGGCAAGACTTGTCCCGAATAGTTGCTGCAATGCAATGAGGGCAAGACTTGTCCCGAATAGTTGCTGCAATGCAGTGAGGGCAAGACTTGTCCCGAATAGTTGTTGAAATGCAATGAGGGCAAGACTTGTCCCGAATAGTTGCTGCAATGCAATGAGGGCAAGACTTGTCCCGAATAGTTGTTGAAATGCAATGAGGGCAAAACTTGTCCCGAATAGTTGTTGAAATGCAACGAGGGCAAGACTTAATGCAATAAATCCAGGATCTCCTACCATTTATTGACAAACATACTGTATTTGGTCGATGTCGTAATGCAATGATGCAACTTATTAGCTTGGTGTATGTGTGTGAATCACCATGCAATGATTCCAGACTGTGTTGCACTATTGTTGTGCTGTGTGTCCTATACAAGGCCACATGAGTGCCGTCTATGGAGGAACAATAATGTTGCCAAAAAAGTTGCGCCTACTTGAGTAGTGAATTTGACTAGTCGCCCAGGCATACTACCTTCATCAGTTAATAGGCTCCCTTTGGAGACATTCTTAGTTTCATTACAGAAACATATCATAGTAATAAAAACTTCTGTAATTCTTACCAGGTTCCACTTCCTCTGCCACAAAGAGCGATGGATCTCTGTCAAGATCTCTTGGGCCGGTGAAGATCAAACCTGGCTCATCTCCGTCTGGGTTACGAATCATACGAGAATGGATAGGGGCTGGAAAAAAACAAATAGAATATTACAATAATACTGTGCATCATCTTCAACACAAAGTAATTTTTGCTAACTTTTAGAAGATATATTTTTCATTTTAACAGCTTGATTTGAAATGATTTTGATATTAATGAGCCAGGGAAAAAGATCTGAAATGTCATCTTTGAAAAATTTGCATTAAATCTAACTTTCCTTTTGCCTGACTAGGCAATAAAAACAAGCATTCATCAATACCCGGGACAGTTTATCCATTCTGATTGGTTGAGAGGCCAAGTTCTAATGTGCGATATAAACAAGGTGAGGAGTGATTAAACATGGCCTGAGGAAATTGTGTGAAAAGAGGGCACTATCAGACGATTGGGCAGAGCAATTTAAGTTGGAGGGCCTCAAATTTGGCTTGTGCAAGTTTGAAACCTGCGTGCAACTTTTAAACTTGCACGAGGAGCTACTTAGTCCTCAACACGGAGAGAAATTCCACTCAGTGAGCTGAGGCTAAACGGCCAGATTTGTTCTCACCTCTTTTTTCGATGTTTTCAATGGAAATATATCTATGAATGGGAATAAAAGTGTGTTGAATCGGTTTTCAACAAGTGGAGAGGCCTGGTTAAATAATTTTACATCGACCTGGTCTCAGTAAAATTATCGAGAACTAGGCCTCACCGTGTTTAAACAACTAGTTGAAAACCTCTTCACCACACTGTTATTCCCTTATTATAACCCCACGCAGATATGTTCCACTCAAGATGCATTTTTTACCCAGGGCAACATTTCCAGAAGCTGGTTAGATGCTAAAAATTGACTCGTTAGGCTGCAATAGTGTTCAACAACATCCTGAGTGCAAAAGGGAACAAGTCAGAAGTAAACGTACTGTCTTGAGAACCAGGAATAAACTGCAGGCAGGAGTTCTCCAAGGTGCATTTCTCAAGGGCAATCCAGAACCCAGTTAGTCTTAGAGGCTCAGTGTAAAGGAAAGAAGCATCCATGTGTGACGGCACTACATGTGAAAAAAACAATAATCATATGAACTCAGTCAGAGAAGTGTGTACACAATCAGCATTTGAGCCATTTCAAATTTGCACAAACTTGAATTTATATAAAAATTACAATTATTGGATAAATGCAGGCCCAAAACCACATCCGGATACAAGGCAATAATAGGCCTTTTCACACAATAGGAAATCTCTGTGTTGAACACGGGTCCGATCCATCTAATCTGGACTGACCTTTTTACACTACAATATTTCAACACAGTGTTGACCCGTGTAGAGCGCTCAATCCATGTCAAAACTAACCCTGCTGGGAAGATGAGTTAAGAGCTCTTGATCTGTGTCAAAAAGCCTTAGTGTGAACACTCCTGGGTTAAACGTATATTTTGATCCGTGTTGAATATCCGCACACTGTAGTATGGGAGTTTTCTGCTTGATCCATGTAGGACCACGGCAGTGTGAAACGATCACACAATACACGAATCGAAAGTTACACGTGTAACCCACAAGCTGATTTTGCGCAGAGCTAGTGTGAAAGCAGAGCAGATATATAGACCGTGTTACAAATTTACTGAGTCAACATGGAGTTGACCCGTGTAGATTTTCACACGGATCGGACGTCGATAGGTTGACAAGGCCAAATGTTATGGGTCATTAGGCAAGTTTAACCTAGCTCTCAAAACCCACTTTACTCCCCTAGAGAGCTCATAACATTAACTGCTAACGATTCAAGACACAGACCACACCTGAAGCACACCTGAAGCCAATGTTTGGCTGTGTGGCTAGCTGAAGGCTGATTAGGCACAGAATTTGAACCTACATTCTGATGCCTTGGCCACAATAATTCACTTTGATGGGCTAGATTGCTTGGCTAGTACAATCACTTGCTCTGTACTGTACAAATTTCTTTGGACACAGTCCGGAGGTCACTGGTTCAAATCCTGCTCCTGTAAATTTTTCTTTGTTCAACCCAAAATTATCTAAAATTTACCCAGTCAGTTTCTGGTTTATTACTTTATATTTGAAATAAAAAGTTGCATCCCCTTAAGGCGATCCCCTAGCTGCCGCTTCCCAGTTTGTATCGTAAACTTGGGTGTGATCCCTGGCTACACGGCAGTTATAGGTTGAATGGCTTCTGACTGGCACCCCAGAACAAAGATTTTTTTTTTTTAAAGGGAGACCACCAATATTAGGGCTAGATAGCTCAGTTGGTAGAGTGCCCGCATGTTAATCTGGAGGTCGCAGGTTCAAATTCCGCCCCATTCAATTTTCATTTGTTCAACCCCAAATTATTACAATCTAGTTTAGAAACATGTACATGTACATGTACCAAACAAATGAGTGCTTACCTTCTCCGCCAATTTTAGGTTGTTTACAGATGTACATGCTCTGAACAATAACTGGTTTATTGTACCCAAGTTTCCTGGCAACATCCTGAAAAAGAAAAGAGGGTAAAGTATCGCGAGAGTATTTCAGTAGAGCACTGGTGTGGTGTGTTGTGGCCGAGCGGTCTACTGCATCAGACTCAAGTTCTCATGGTTGAACCATTGGAGTGAAGGTTCGATTCCCGGTCATGACACTTGTATCCTTAAGCAAGGCACTTAACCATAATTGCTTCCCTTAAACCAGGTGCATTGGAAACCTGAGAGGGCTGAGACAGTAGTGTTTTGGATTAACCCCCTTAGCACTCATTTAAGCAGCTTGGGGAGTTGAGAAAGTCAGAGGAATTGTCTAAAAGTATGCCCGGTGAACAGGGATGATAATGTTGTAGCGCGCCTTAATTTAGGTACTGTAGGATACTTTAGAGAGGTTTCGCAAGCGTACGGATTCGGATACGGATACAGATACAGATACGATAACCGTATCCGTTCACGTTAGATGCGCCTCAGATTTTGTTTCCCAATCATAGAGTTATGTGTCAGGCCTGGGCCAAACTATAGACATACATTGGCATGGGTTTTGCGAGCATAAATCAAAAAACATTGTGTGTGTGTTCTTGTTACATTGGAGAATTTGATTGAGTAGTATTTTTATTTAAATTATCGTTTTCGGACCCCCACGTTAAACGCGTGTAAAGAAAGTTTCCAGTAAGCACGGCAAAATAGAGACTCCTGTTTATACTGTATTTTCCCCATATTTTGCTTACAAATGATGAAAACATTTCCATCTATTTCATAAATGACACCTTTAAAAGCAATACCAGGGGAAATGTTTTTAATCTAGGGCAAAAATACAACTAAAATCAGCAAAACGGTATCTGTTTTTAACGTACGTGAATGAGCTCCCGTATCCGTTGTCAACGCACATGCAAAACACGGAAGACACGGTTACGCGTCACGTGAACACACAAAGTGTTGACGTATCCGTATCTGTATCCGTAGCCTTGCGAAACCTCTGTAATGTATGTGTGCTACATACATGTAAGAACCAATTATTGTTACAACATCACTGAAGCTCAGATAAAGCTTGTAAAAGGTTACAGCAACTAGACTGACAAACTTACAGGTGTTTTTACACATGGAGTATCACGATTTGAAAGGACTTTTGGAGAGTTTTAGGTAAAGAAGTCCTCTGTAGGTAGAAGCGTTAGTTTATATTTCCATAGGTGTATGCTGTGAATTTTGTCAATCACTTTTTTAACAATGTGTTTCTTTGAGACGACAGTACAATTGAGCAACTTCTGTGCACAACTTTCCATGTAACAAATGTTTACTTTGTACACAAACCTTGTTTCCTAATTTTAGTTAATCTGTCTATGTTCTTAACCTTAAAGCTTCAGTTTGGCAACGCAAACAAAACAACTGCGCAAATAACTCGAAAGGTAATTTCATCCTCTACAAAATAAATCAAATTTGTAACATATGAAAATAATCACGACAAAAGTTATCTAAGGATTTCAAGGTCCTCCCAAAAATAATTTGTGTCACTTTCCGTGCCGGGTTCAAGGAGTAAATGACTTGATGTTCACTTGTGCGCGAGTGCTGAAGGGTTAAAGGCAGAGACAACTTCACATTCATTCACAGGCCTTGCGCTTAAGCTTTTTGTAAAGTAGCCCGCCGGGCCAGTAAACTGTGCATTTTACTTGCCCCCGGAAAGTTTTAGTAGCCCAGATTTTAAACATGAATTGCCATGAATGTAATGTTCTGATGTGTTGATGTTAACGATCACAACCAGTTTAATGATCAAGTGAAGTTGTATTCACACACTCAATAACGATTAACACATCTGAAAAGGAAGAAATTAGCATTTTAAGCGATTAGGTTGCAGTTTTTAGTAGCCCACAGGGCAAGTTGAGAAATGGTGTTTACTAGCCCATAGCATTTTTTACTAGACAATGTACGCCGGGCTAGTGTTAAGGGCGAGCCCTGCATTCATTTAGGGTGTGTTTATTCCTTGCAAGAATGGTTATTGTGACAGAGTATCAAGACTCTTTACCTGTGTATTGATGTTGTGAGTAACCTTCTTGAACTCTGGAACCAATTCATGCAGAGCATGGCCAATCTTGTTAATGGCCTTATCCTTGTCCAGTTTCAGCTCCCCTGAAAACCAAAGCACATGAAATTAACCTTAAAGGCACCTGGCAGTGGTATTTTGTCAAAACAAAGCTTTTGTCATTAAAATATGTATTTTGATGAGTGGAATGTGAATAAACAGTTAACTAAGGTTTTTAGAAATTAGTTTTTATTTTAATTACAAATTTAAGAGTAGGCCCCCCTTCACCTTGACACATGGTGGCGCTGTTCGTGACGTCAATTAAGGTACGATATTTGAAGGAAAAAAAATGTTGTGCGTATGTGGACGTGACCCACATCACAGCATACATGTACTAGCTAGCGTATACTAGCTGGCACATCGCGCCGAAAATGACGTCGTTAGTCTGACTTTCGCGGCCCACAACCGCTTATACTTGGGATCTGCAGGAAACAAATGCAGACTGACCTCATTATTAGTTGTTTAGCTGCATACAGCAGCAATACACCTGGTCGGCATGGCCGGAAAATGCAAGAAAAACCCCCTTTTTTGAAACGTACAAGATCACTACTGGGACCTACTTGCACGTGTGTTTGCAAATTCGAGGGGGGTCGATGTTTGATCGAGGCGAAGTCTGCCTTGATTGACGTCACAAAAGGGGATGGGCGGAGTCACCCCCCGAACAACGTTATCTATTTTTTTTACATATAAATCCTCACAAACAATTACTCAAAAAATTGTTTTATTGTTAATTTACATAAACTCTTATGTTTAAAAAAAACAAAATTCTATTTCCAGGTGACTTTAAAAAACCTTTGGCATCAATAGTAATCCGTCATGATTTCCCTGAATCAAAACCCCCAAAACAATCAAATTATGTACCAGAATATTTTCTACATCAGGCTTTAGTTGGATTGTGAGGAATAAACAAAATGGTTGTCAGGTGTCTTTTGTCTCTAAAAACAATATGGTTGCTCTCTCATGAAAATTAAGGCACATTTAAATTGAGCGAAAAAGCTCAATTAAAACAAAGGCTTAAATAGTCCATAGGTTACATAAAATGTTTAAAAGTTGTCATTACCATCTTTACTGACAGCCGCTTCTTCAAAGAAGAATCTTATTTTGTCTCCACTTGTCAAGAAGTAATCATTTCTCGTCTGTTCTGACTAGTGAAACATAAAGCATCAGTGTAAAAGGCTCGTCGACAAATCACAATTGTGTCAACATCATACATATGTACATGTACTTCAGGACGACATATATTTTCTTTCTTCAAAGATCGAAGGGACACGTTGCCGTTGGATTGGGTGCTCTGGGCTATAAAATGTGTTTGTTATGTGAAAAGAATATAGCTTGAAGATGTTTTAAAAGTAGAATATAATGATCCACACAACCCATACCTCTAAATCGTGTGGCTTTCCTTTTACTTCGTGAACTAACACGGTCCCCCAATTTGTAGTCTAACCAAATTTTTTACTCCACAAAATGGCGGACCGTGTTAGTTCACAAAGTAAAAGGAAAACTACACATAATTTTAAGGGATGTTTGTGTGAATCACTATATTCTACTTTTAAAACATCTTTCCAAACGTATTCATTTCATAACACCAAAACACCAAAGACCAATACAAAGGCAACGTGTACCTTTAATAGGCCCTACGTCAAAAAATGAGTTACAGCATTTTGAAAAAAACCAATGCTGCAATGACCAAAGAAATGCCAGGGTTCTGCCCAGGATTTCTTTAGTGGTGGAAAAATGTTTCCCTGGAAACCATTGCGAGATGGATCAGTTACACAGTAGACCATATAGATATACTAAAATCAAAGAAGCACTCAAAATGAATGGCTTCGGATACCTTTTTACCGGTAAATACCCAATTTTACATTTCGTTGAAAACCTTTGAAGGGGAATTGCAAGTGTAATTTTAAAATGTTGAAAATGTGTGGGGGTCGGAAACAGAGAAAATTCTGCCAGTGGTGGTTGGGGAATCCTGAGTGCCGGGCGGGTTTTCCGGCACTGACCACTGTGGGCAGAACCCTGAATGCATAGTAGTGGATGACATGTCCACTTTTGGATTCTACCTTTGGATTCATTTGTTTTCCATTCACAAAAAAGAAAAGACCAAATATCTTGTCAATTTGAAAACAACAAAATTTGAAAACTCATGCTAAAAAACTAATATTTTAACGAGAATTGCCAAAGCGAAGCGATTGTCTTCGCATCACAATTGGAAAACAGCGCATAACCTGATTTTTTTGCGTCACGTAATTCGCTTCGCAGTATAAACTGGGCTTTACTTCCCATAAAAGTTTAACTCAAACTATGCGCAATAAGCATCATTGAATGATGTCCGGTACAATGCCCCAAGTTGAATTCCCCAAGTTGAAAGCGAAGGGAATTTTGTTGACGCAATGTTCAGTTTTTCCAATCTGCGCGTTTTCCAATAGTGACGCAAGAAAATTCGCTTCGCTTTCGCTTTTGCTTTCGAGCTTAAATCCAGTGTTGCAATGTCACATGGTGAGGGGCAATCTTTTGCAAGGTTACATGAGAGAGACAACACCCACACACATTTTCCATTGCTATTGGGGCTAAAACGTGTATGCCAAAGGTTGCCAATTACTATGACATTCTGTACATTTATGAAATACTTGTGGAGTGTGTGGGGGGGGTTGAAAAGATCTTGTTATACCTCTGTCTTGAATGCTGTATTTTCATTGGCGCAGAACGATCACATGAGCGGGCAACAAATATCCATGTACCACTCTCCTCTCACGCGCGCGCGCGTCGTACAACTTCCTGTGCAGTTGAGGATCAAGATTATCTTCGTTTCGATGAAATTGGAGTCCTTCAGATGAGGAAAATATTACTAAGAATTCAAGACAGAGGTATAACAAAACAATTGTTGCCTGCGGTGACATGGTCCATGGGTTTTGTACACCCTCGGGACGAATGGCACCCTCGGCTTTCACCTCGGGTGCCATTCGCCCCCTTCCGGTTTACAATACACCATGGACCATGACACCGCAGGCAACAATTGTATAATGGACACCTGGAAAAACGGCTACACTAGATTCACAGGATTAGAATGGGTGTCTGTCAAACCTGTTTTCTGCAGCTAAACACTGTTAGTGTGTGATCCTTGGGGTCCATAGGTGCTACAATGTCATGATAACCTTTTTTTAATGAATCAACTTCATCGGCAGTGAGGAAGTCCTTGATGACCACATAGCCGTCTTTGTGGAACTATTAGAAATCAAAATAAGCAAGCTTGTTTTATCAATAATGCTTTTTAAATCATATTACCTCATTTTATATGACAAATGATGTACTATCACATGGCCACCGATGTACTATTCACATGGCATACAACCAATGAACTAAACCCATATCAACAAGAAAAGTTGTATGTTGGTTTGATTTTGTAGCATGCAGGTCTTTAACTTAATAATACAGTATTTATAAATTGTTTGGGGTGTTATAAAACCACTATTGACTGTTTTTACTCGTGGTATGGTTAAAACTACGACTCCCGAGGTGATCCCCGGAGAGTTTTAACCATAGCACCCGAAGCAGTCAATATTTGTATACTACAAGCCCTGCAGTCTTGTGGGATTTTCCCCCAAATTTGAGACAGAACCTATATAGTCCAGGAAAGTTAAGACAAACAATAGCCTGACCCTGAACTAATTGCAACATAATTTATTTTCTCCTTTTCCTCCTTGGAGTCTGTCGCAGAATATATATTATGAAGTTTCTATAAAATTTCATAAAGTGGAATAGGATTTTTCAACACTTCTTTTCAAGGCAAATATAACTATTTCTTTCGATGAATTTCTTTTTACAAATTAGGGAGCACTTTGCTTTGATTCGTCTAGTACCCGTACGCGATGACACGTTTTGTTGATAAAGTAGATTGGGAACCAGATTAGTAAACTATGTATTGTGCCTTGCATTTTGCAGTGTTTACAAATGAAAGATCATCCAACAGTTTTCAATACAAATATCAATTTGCACATGAGTTCTATCATAATTGTGTCGTAACATTTTACTCACTTTGAAACTGTTTTATGTATTTTTGTTTGGACTGTTGGTGTTAAGACACACAACATTTTGTCGATCACAGGCTTACTGATTTATTGCAGTAACGTTAGGCCTACCCTTTCTTGTTTTTAAGATTTTTTGTTTCAATAATTTTGACCATCAATCATCAAATTGGTACTTCTGTCTTCTGATGTTTTTTTTTTGTTATTTGTTTATTTATGTTTGTTGTCAATGTAAAATTCTGGTTTTCAAATGTCCAGAGAGGGAATGGTATCATGGATGAAGAAAACTTTCTGTCTTAGCTATGCCTAAAATTAGGTCACCTATATCTCAATAGGCCTAATTAATAATAATTTAATAATTTAAGATTTATATTGCCCCTATAAAAATGATCAAAAGCAAATAACACGTTCGTTTTAAAATGATCAGATGGAAGGAAAAGATCAAGAAATAAGTATGGTCACTAGGCCAGTGCCCAAACCACTACATAAGCCTAACCCTGCTGGCATCGGTAATGATCTTTTCAGTAGACAGATGCCTCTAACCCTACCTAAGGAAAAATATCTAAAGTAACTAGCAAGGCGACCATAGAAGAAAACATACCAAAAAATACACGAAAGAACAATCCCATTGAAAACGGGAAAATGCATTCTTCCTTTAATTCCCAGTTTCAAGTCTAAAACCCTTTTTGGATCAAAGATTTAACAGTAAACCATTAAAAACCACAACAAAACAATAGATGTCGGCTTTTGGCCAACACTAATGAAAAAGCCATTGTCTATGGTCATACCATTGAATAAATGTCTGGACGCAAATCTGAATGTGTCAGTGTCACTGTCACTTTTTTTGTCAGCCTTAGGCTACTTTAGTATTGCAGTATAGGCCGCCTATGCTGACATGTCAGTGTACAGTAGGCGTCACTTTTTAAAATGTTGTATTTGGCTTTAGGGCTCTACAGAGTGCCCTGCACATAACACAGCACACTTAAAAATGGGTAAACAGCAATTTTGCAATTTTACTGAGCGAGATGATCACTGCACACCACGACTTGAATGTTGGCAGTTTAGTTTTTACCTATCTGCCTATCATGCCTATCTTATTTTTATGGCAGATATGGTGACACAACTTGCAGTTGCACACATATCTCATGTGAAACTGACATGACTGATGTAGAATTCTAGTTCTACCGCCGCATAAATGCACGCCACTGGGGCACTGACACTGACACTGTGACAGTGACAGCACAGACTTAGACTAGACTAGAGTACAGCGGGAAACTCAGTACAGTGACGACACGGTGTTCAAAATTCATCTGTCTTGTTGACATGTTACATGACGAATGCAAACTTACCTTTGCAATATGTTCATCTGTAGCCATTGTTATTTTGTCAGCGCACGTTTTCAGAAATGTTAAGTGCCGTTTCCAGTAGAGGGGGAGGGGGTCGTTGTTGTCTGATTTGAGGTCGTTCGGTCGGAGGGTGCGCATGCGCATACCTTACCCTCTAATTTTTGCAAATGTATTGTCAGCCAATCAAAACATTTGTTGATGGTGGGAAGGGTAGGCCTTTCTATGACTGTGTCCTTGACCCAAAGACCTGTTTCTACTACGAGTATCACAGAGCATGGAAGTGCAAAGAACCATGGAGGAATGAATTAGAACCATATAGGCCTAGAACAAGGAACGCGAGTATGAACCGTAAATACATGTACAATGATACAATAAAGTGAAATTCAGGATTGTTCAAGCTCGCCTAAAATTATGAGGGAATTTAAAAGATCAAGGACCCATTTTCAAAGATCAAAAAAATAATTCAGCCTATTTTATTTTGATCTGAATCTGAATTATTTAGATTATGCTGTCTATTAAAGACAGGCTAAGATGATTGAGATCAACATTCCGTCCATTCGTGACGTTTCCCAATTCTGGTCCTTGGTCTATGCATGGAGGTAGAATGTTACCTCTCTATGAAGTATGATGTAACATGAACAACATAATAGTATAAATATAGAGGGCGCTAGTCAACTTGAACGGTCGGTGAGAGAGTTGCGACAACTTGCGATTACAAGCCATTAATTTTTTCGGTCGCCAAAAAGGCATGTGCGCACACAGACTAGACTGCACATTGGGTTGTGCTGCATTTTGACTGCAAAAATGGCGTCCAGCGGTCACGTGACCAAACAACATGTCTCTCCATGTCGTAACTCTCGCATACACAGCTCTGGTCGGTGTGGTTTAGACGGGAACTTAGATAATCGATAAAAAAAACATCTCATTCCTAATTAAAAATTCTTCGTGCTGACGATAGGCTAACTTATTCCTCAAAAATAAAAAAATAAAACCTCAAGAAAAAGCCATTGATTGTTTCTAACAATTTGCTCGTTACTTTTTTGGTGTTCCCCTCGCATGCTGGTTGGCCATTTATAATATAGACCCCTTGCATTGGCAGTCATTGGCTGAAAGTTGTGCGAAGCGCGTACACGTTTGCTTTTATTGTTTTTCATCAAATGGAGGTCAATGACGTCATGTGCAATCCAATATTGATCTCCAATATAATGGAAATCAACTGCAATCCATCTACTGACGGGTGCACTGCATACACTAAGTATGCCAATATTCATGCGCCTATCATCGTTTGTATGCTCTCAAGATCTTTTCAATAATAACGTTTTGGGGGTCATGCAATAATTAGATTGTGTAATTATGACAAGCTACCACAACCTGGGGATTTTGTGCTTCAACTTTTGAGGAGATTGGATAGATTTAATTAGGCTTTAAATGTTGTCCTATTTGGCTTGCGGATTTGGAGGAGTGCTTCATGAAAACTGGCAGTAAATCGGTTTGGGGATAAGCACATTTTAGGGGGTGTTTTTCTGGGGTAATTAGCAAATATTCCAAACGACTGACCTGCAAAAATGGTAAAGCAATCTGAAGTTTAGTTGTCCGAAAATATATCTGATTGGTGTTCGAGAGGCTGAGAAACTTATTTTTTGAGTAAGTTAAACAAATAAACAAATAAAATAAAACCTTAAAAAAAGACTTGACCTCCAATTCTAGTTAAACAATAGATGGATTGCACATGACGTCAATGACCACCATCTTTAATGAAAAACAATGGAAACGTGCACGCGGCGTGTACGCGCTGCGCACAACTCTCAGCCAATGACAGCCTTTCACGTGTGCACGGTTCATCAACGGATCTATTAAGAATTTTGATGATCAATTTATCTTTAAACTCATGTAATGGTCACAGAAATTCTGGTGTGTTTGCAAAATGAGTTACTAAAAAAATAGGCATCCTCGTCACATGTTTTAATTTTGTTTCAATGTTAATTGTAACCAACTATTTGTGTTGTATAAAAATTGAAGTTGTATTATAATGAATTGCTATGGGTTTCGTGGGGTTGTTTTCTCGTTTTCAATAATATGCGCGAGATTTGCACAGCCTATACTAAAAACAAACTGCTCCAATCAACAAATTCTGCCCCATCGGTTGGTGATTGGCAGTCGGGTGGCAGCCGTGCCTGAAATTGCCATTCGGTCGCCGGTGTGGACCAAATGTACAGCAGGCAATTAAAGCCCTAGCTCTATCATTTAGGGTCTTTTACAAGGTAGGGGCCTGCCAGTCAGCTACTCGGGGAACTTCTAAAAGGGCACCAAGGACAAGACCACGCAGAGCAACAGAGGTCGTGGCCTCCGTGTAATTCCAGGCCTGAGTTTGCAAAAGGTGTACATTTGTAGTAGAACCCCCCCCCCCCAAAAAAAACACATCATTCAATAAGAGTGATTTGGTTAGAAAGTTAAATGGTGAATGTGGTTTTTTTTTTACAGGAGATTGTCTTGAACAGTTGTCTATTGCCTCGTGTGTACACAATAAGAACCATAGGCCTATACTCTAGACAATCATTACCAAATCATTCTTAAAGTTCTTCTTCTTCCATATAAATACCGACTCAATTATGATGAGCAAAATCGTTTACTGTGTAAGTGCGCATGCAGAAGGACAAAGATAGTACGACCATGACAAAAACTATTTTAGCCGAGAAGCACATCTCTTTATCCATGACAGTTTATTTAATGTCACATGATGAATACAATCATTGCTTATACTAATTACATCATGCATGACCGTTTTAGGTTAGACGTAAAGTCAAGGTGTCCCAACAATATGACAGCCTTGGTATGGCGTTGGTTTGTTTATAAATGGTGCATTTTCGAAATCACATAGATCAAGCCATCAGGCTTGAGTAAGTTTGAAGCCAAGCTCTCGAGACGATATGGATTACTTATGAGCTGGAGCCGGATCCCCTTATAGCCTCAGTCAGTTTCGACAATACTTCATGAACATTGATAAATTATTATTCATAACATTGATTACAATAATAGGTATCGTGATTAAGGTAATAGATGGCAGTGATATACTTCAATGATTATTAACAACTATTTCAATTCAAATACAATACTGAACAGGTTAGGAAAATTATAATTGACTTATAAATGTTGAATATTCATAATGCGCAATGATTAAAAACAATTATAATATTAAATACTCATAAAATAGGTCATTTGATTTTGAACACGTCAATCAAATTAATTGATACAGCTCTTTTCTTATAAGGAAGTGATAATAAACTTAAAATCTAGAGAATTACAGTTCATTCTGGTTGACTTGCCAGGTCAAACTTTGTTTTATCCCTGCTGGGCTATAGACAGAAGTTAAGACTCTATATACCTCAAAAAGTGTGAAAGCAACGAACAGTCAACGTTAGTTATAATCGAACCAAATTGTATCATGTAGGCCTATACCTCTATCAATAGACAGATAGAAAAGGTCACGTGGTTTTACCGGTTCTTTTTGAACTCCACAAAGGCCACACACGCAAAAATAATAACAAATTGAAAAGAGAAAACAAATTATTGTGTTTTGTGACCCAGAAGGTGCATTACAAGTTAGATTTTTAAGTCTGAAATGCCAGCAGAAATTCTACCGAGAGAAAAACAGCAAACACGAAAGGTTAAGGCGCCAAAGAAAATGGCCTACAAGAACTCGAGACCTGGTTAACCCTGCGATTCGTTAGATAAACAACGGGGCCTTTTTAGCGAGCGCACGCTTCCATGCACACTGGTGTGACCCTTTGAAAGAAATTTCTGCTCTTTTCTGGTGCCGTGACTTGGCAAACAGAGGACCCAATGGGGCCGAACAATGCCAGGTGACCCTGGACTTGCTGCAACTGCGGATTTCTTTCGTCTTGTGGTATTCAAGAAATTTAACAAAATACCTGGCTGTGATGTTATGTCAACAACAGGTAAAGGTACATGAAGGGTACACAAGGGGGACATGAAAGGTACACGAGGAGGGACATAAAGGGTAAACGAAGAGGCATAGGGGATTAAGGGTAAATCTACAGCACAAATGGTATATTAAGGTACATTTCGGGTAAAGGTACACTATAGTTATGTAGAAGTGTACCCACTGCTTTGGCACATACCCATTGTAACCATATTCAAACTACCTCGTTTAAACCTTCAACGCCATCCAAAAGTAAGTAACACAACATAGTTACACCATTTTGTGCATAATTATGGTCTTCGGGTTAGAAAATAGTTACATCTTTAAAAATACAGCCATCGTGGTAGATTGACACATAGATATTTCCCCAGCAAAAGGTGCATTTCCTGGTACTAATCACATACAAATTGTATAAATAAACAATGTTTCACCGAGGAATATAATTTGTATCTTGTACATGTCGCTGAAGTTAATCTAATACGAACACTGAAGTGGGCATAAACTTTTAATTTGAACCATAAATAAATTTTAAGTAAAAGTGGCAAAAGACAAACGGGAATGGTTGCGACACAAAGTTTGTTCGTCCGTTTTAACGCCATGATTATAGTTTCAAAACTGCGCGGCTGGTTTTGGAAACCGCGGTCCCATTTGAAATGCAGAGTTCAACAAAACAACTAGAAGCGTTCGAAATTACTGGCACGGGTAGGTCATTTCGGTATTAAAACAACCTTTTAGGGAATGTTCGAACTCAGTAGAATCAAGGTTCAAAGACAAATATGTATCAGGCAACAATGATGCGCTGTACTCCCATTATCATAGTTACTTAGTTTTTGTTTTCGTTCATTCATTTTGACTCTTGATCACATCGATTAAGTTGCAACTAAGAATTTGAGTTCATAAGGCTTTATCTACTACAACATAATGATTTACAAAAGCAACCTTTTCTTCTGTAAATTATTATGTTGTTGGATGAATCTTCTTAACGGCATTATACAGTATCGGTAAGGGGAAAAATTATTGTTTAATTTTAGTCTGAAAGCTGACTGATTATGAAGTTCTACTAGGAACCATTTTTTCTGTGAAATATTTCCCTCTGAAATGAAAGCATATTCAAGAGAACTGTATCTTAAAACTTTTTTTTTTAAACCGCAACAGGTGTTTTCGGTTGTTTACAACCAAAATTAAGGACAATGTGTTTACATGCTAAAAAATTGTGCATGGTTTTTCACTATGCTCGCGACTCTCACAACTGATTAAGCCCAAATTTGTTACTAAATGCATGGTTGGTCACACAAACAAGAACACAGTCAACGACTATTAAAACATTTTTCCCTCTACGACGAACCTTGTATAATAGTTTTTTTTTCTTTCTTGGTTGCACTATTTTTCATAGATGTAAACATCATGTGAAATGGTTTACCATACAAATTCAACAGCACTCAAGTAATCAGAAATACGGTATACTATTACTATCATCAGCTGTTTAAACTTCGAACATGAATTTAAAGGAACATTACAGAATTGGTAAGAATTTTTTGTACAATATACTTTTTGATCACAGATTTACATAAAACTTACACGGTCTAATGATGATGATAGTAGAAAACATCCCTTGAAATATTTGTCTGAAACGCCATATTTGATGAGAAATGAATAAACTAATTTTTCCGATTGGAGTTTATCGCTCAGTGAGCGTTTTATTCACTTGTTGAATCTATATGATTTCATGCAAATGTGTAATCGGTTTTTCACTATTTTCTCGTGACCCAGATGGCCGATCGCTCTCAAATTCTACAGGTTTGTCAGTTTATGTATATGGTGGATTACATAAAGTGCTTACACTGCCAGCAACTGTTTTGTTAGCAAAAACCAATTCTGTAATGTTCCTTTAAAAGTCTAAATATGGCAATCACCGGAAGTATTATTATAACTTTTTGTAAAACAGGAAACTCACTGATCAACCCAGTGAAAATCTTCCAGATATGAATTTTGAAAAGTTGAAGCGAGCATTTGAAGACACCCTCCCCCCTTACCCAAAAAGAACAAACAAACCAAAACAGGTGCATGAAATCTTCGTTAAAACGTAAACATTTTTTGTTTGATGTTTCATTGAAATCGTGACGAAGTCTGATAACATTTTCACAAGCTGATTGCGTATTTGTTGAAAAGTAAACTTCAGGTTAGGAATGAACGGGTTTTTATTATTTTGTTTTTAATTTTTTTTGGGGGGGGTTCAAACTCGAACACACAATAACCATTTGAAATAATTGTTCAGTTCACAGCAGTCCAGACGTACTGGGTAGAGTCTCTGAAAGTGTCGATTTTGTGCGTGCATTAACGAAGGCAGAAACCACTAAAATATTGAAAAATAGGCCTATATTTATTAATATGGGGACTTGAAAAATAAAACTTCCTGTAAAATGTATCACTTCCTTGACAATTTCACATGACCAATATTATAGTATGAATAATAATACATTAAGGCAATTGTATTTACTTATTATAATCTCTTACATCAGTCAATATTTCCCATTTTCATAAAAAATATCTAAACAATCATAAAAGCGTTTTGTATTTGATGAAGTATCGAAACCGTCTTGAACAATGTATTGAGAGCAGCCCAAGTTTTCAACTTGACTTTCGCCATAAACCAAAAATCTCTTTCCCTTTCCTCCATGCTTAGATTAGGCAACGAAAGCCTAATCTGTTTTTCTTTTCTTTTTTAACTAAAAAAGCCAGCGTGATATCCGTTCTGGCTGAGTTTTAAAATGTGTTGGGATGTCATTTTCAGTCTCAAAGTTTGTACACCTTTCTTGTAGTTAGGATTTAGCAGCACCAGTAATTATGCATCATTCTGCTGTTGCTATTCTGTCTTTTCCTAGTGGAGGCAGTTGATAGTTGACATCCACGCTCTGTAATCCTCCACATCATATAAGGACAAGAAGACATCCGTCAAACGGTGGTGGAAAGTATAGAGATAACACCACGGGATGATGCTTAGCGCCGAGCGGAGACATGCTCGTGCCGTCACCGCTTCCGATCGCCCCCACGCCGTCGGATGAGGTAGAGTACTATATCGTCGTGACCACCATAGGCTGCTATGTGCAATGCATTCCACCCATCTCTGTTCGCAAGCCGAACATCGGCTCCAAACTGCACAAGGAGTTTGACGAGTTCCAGGTTGCCGACCAAAACGCTCTGGTGCAGTGGGGTCTGACCATCGCCATCGAACACATTCACGTTGACCGTACCGGAGATATTGCTCCTCAGAAGCCGGGTCAGCTCATTTGGGTCCCCCCTCTTTACGGCTTCGTGAAAACTTCGTTGCTGGTTGCTGTGAATTGAAGTTGATGACATGTTATTCACACAGCGGACGGAACGGCCAACAAAGTACTTCCAAGTCCAACGAATACGGTAGATCTACAGCCTTTTCATCCGGGAGAATAAAGGCCTTCACACTTCTTCGATACACTCCCAACACATGGTGGAACTTTACGACTGATTCTGGCTTCAATTTCGTCTAAAATGTACGAGAATATCCCACTGGCGTTGTTGACAGACGGCCAGCCCGGCGCACGGGTCCAGAACTGTTCTATGGCCCCTGCGATAGATTCGCTGGACCGTGCGTGCGCGATCGCCCAGTAATATCGCACTTACAACCCCACTCACGTGGCCTGTAAAAGAATTATTTAAGCTTCAGCGAAAGGTCGGGTATTAACATGATAAAAGAGGACTTTCAACTGCGTGAATTGCAAACTGTTCACACTCACAGAGATCAAGTGATTGTATGCAGAGGATCCGTGATTTTCTACCCCGTGTGTTCATTTTTACCTTCGACGCACGTGGACCATAGGCGTGCATCAGTTGACTAGAGCGTTGAATTATTATGTGAACTACATTGAACTACAAGTGCACTACACCATGGAGACGCACACCGTTGCACCATCGTCATGAACAGCACACACGCCAACACACATTGGGCGATGGTAGGGGCTTAGCACCGCCTATTCAATACCGTGGGAAAAAACAAGCCAGGGTCCGGCAAAACCCACCCCATTGAAAACTTTCAGAGACTTTGCCCATGGAAGGATTAACCTTTGTATACCAGGAACAATAGGTACACACTGTCGACCCTCCCATAGGTAAAGTCATGTGAAATGAGGCACAAAACGTTCCCTTTCGCAGCCGCCGCGCGGACAATGAATGTTCCCCGTTAGTGGATGATTCGTAGCCAGTTTAAAATTGATCAGATCATCATCGAGCTGGAGGGAATGGCGGGCAGTTCTCCATTGCATCGCGGAGGAACTTTCCCTCCTCCACCATGATTGAATGTTACCCGTGCAAACAAAGTTCTGGGTCAAAAGGCATCCAGTGTAGCTGGACCAATGATTTAGAACATTATTCCCCAAGTCATGATTTTAATTGTTAAGATAATAATAGCCTATTGCATTAAACACAAGCCTCGGATTCAAGAAGATGCCCGCATACTTACTTCGGTTTATGTGTTCTAAAACTGGATTTATGGTTACCCATTAAAATGCATGTCTTTGTTTGTGATGTGTGTTTTTGAAATCTGCATGAAGTATGGGAATAATGTGAGTTTGAATTGAATTGAAGTGAGTGTCGGGGATGCAATAGGCCCCCCACACGTTGTACTGCAGTAATTACAAAACATCATATCATAGGCCTACTACAGTTTAATTAACATGCTGCAGTGAGGGCCGCTGTCAGCACAGATTAAGCTGACTGTATTTTAATATTTCCATTGTCTTAACCATAGGACCGTGGAGTTTATTGCTCCATGATCAGACACTGGTCAGCTCATAATTATGCCATAAGCTGGACATGCCACACGTCCTATATAGAGGGATGCAGTCAATCAATTGGTTAGGGGGGGGGGTCGACAAAACTCCCAGTATCCTTTGCGTTATAAAATCGGTATGTCAATTTGTCAAAGGCAAATTATTTGCGGGTTTCATCTCCTCTTGACAATTTACAATTTGAAATTGTAAAACTTAATTAATTAACGGCAGGGTATAATTTTATTAATTTTCAAAGACCAATATCCTCACTTGATGCATCCCAACATGCATAAAATAACAAAACTATGAAAATTTGGGCTCATCATTGAAGTTGCAAGAAATGATAAAGAAAAACACCCTTGTTGCATAGAACTGTGTGCTATCAGATGCTTGAGTCGAGGTGAAAATGACATCTTTCTCTAAAGCTACCTCACTTTAAGTTCAAAGGGGGTCGTTTCTAGCAATGTTTTATCATAGAGATGGTTTCAACATCTAGTTCTTCACTGCTCTTTCACACAGGTAAGTTTTTGTATAAATGTATTTTTTTGAGTAAAATTACCAAAGGTATACCAACCCTTTAAGCCAGATCATCGAGTGGAGGAATGGTACTTGACTCATTGCGGTAATTACATAAATATAAAATTATGATACTACTGTTTGAGGTGTGGAATTGCAGCACTACTCCCATTTGAACGGGCCACCCCACCTACCTCCCCTCTACCGCCAGCTGCCACTACATGTATATCCCAGCCCGCCGCCGCGGTCCATGGACCCCGGCGGCAGGCTGGGATAGGGATATAAAATGGGGAAATTTACCATTATTCCCCCCCCCCCCTCTTGATCTATCAACTCATGCTGAAAACAGAGGGATTAAATTATCAAGACCATACAGTCATACTTTAACATTTACATAGGACAACTAGAGTAGTAAAGGGTAAAACAATTAATTAACAATAACTAAAAACCAGCTAGTGTGAGTCTCTAGAGCCTAAGTGTAAGTACATGGAAGCGCGTTAAATAGCGCCCCCAGTTGTTAGTTGCTCATAATCTCAAAATGGCGCTGAATACTGAAGAAGTGATGGCGCTTAATACTGAAGAAGTGATTGAGATAATCAGTAGTTCCGACGAAGAAGTACCCAATGAAATTAAACTTCCAATTTCTGATGACAAAACTTTACTCAAACAGGTATGTCTCTTTTCATTGATAGTGAAAATAGTTGAAAATGAAACGGAGACAAGGCGAACAATTAAATTGTATTTTTTCACAAGACAAGCTCTCTGTCTTCGCAGCATATTGTGTCAGCACGAGCGGTTACAATACATTATAGTATAGCCCAGGTTGGACTCTAGGCCGGCAGCCCAGAGCGTTTTGTCAAACGAACAAGGTACAACTATCTAAGTACAGAAACATGATTTAGTGTATCACCTATGTTGGTAACATGTTCAGATATGGATGTCTGCCGGGTACGACCTAGAAATGATTAAATATATAGGTTCGATCAACTATCGTCTCCATGAACCAGTCATATGAGCAGCTACATCACATGTACAAAATCCATACAAAACTTTTTGCATTCACGTTTCTGCACTCTTTTTCAAAATTAGGCTCTACGTGTTCCTTGTACTCTCAATGAGCATTGCATGGCTCCAGAAAATCCTCTCCGCAAATTTTAAATTGTTAAAAAGCGATAAATTCTTACTTGCCGTAATCCAGATCCCATTCAAACAGTGTTGTACCATTTTCAAGCGCAGACTTTTTTCAAGCGCAGCAAACAGTCGTAGAAAAAAAATGGTACTCCTCACGCAGCAACGCTGGTCCTGGCAACTGTGGGTTGGTTTTGTACACAAATCATGCATTATTGTTACAACACTGTTTGAATGGGATCTGGATTACGATAAGAGTTTTCCGTTTTTAACAATTTTAATTTGCGGAGTGGATTTTCTGGACCCATGCAACGCTCATGAGAGTACAAGGAACACATACGTACGTAGAGCCTAATTTTGGAGAGATCCGGGTTCAAAAGAGAACTCCAGGTGCAGAAACGTGAATGGCAACAAGTTTTGTATAGGATTTTGTCATGTAGCTCTATGAGTTTCATGGAGACGATAGCGGATCGAACCTGATAATTCTAGGAGTATCTGCCGGGGACCCCTGCTGCGTATGGACCCCAGCAAAGGGACCAAATAACAGGCTGGATCAAACATCAGAGGTACCACATGAAACCAAGTTTAAATTATGGAGTACATCTCACAGAGTACAATGGCAGACAAATTTTCCACTGCATAAGCCCCTCCCCCCAGACCCCCCACAAAGGGTCAACAAATTGAGCTGGATTAAAGATTGGAGGTACCACATGAAACCAAGTTGAAATTAACAATAACACTGAACTTACATGTAGTCAAAAGTATCAATTCCCAGACAAATGTTCTATTTGTAACACTGGAATTACGTGCAAATGTTGTACACCATGCATGTGTATGTATGTAATGTGTGTTACTTTGTGTGTGCTCTGCATGCAAAGTATTTTGTGGCTCTGGAACAAAGAGCTACTGGCATCCCTGGCTGTGACATTAAGATGTCTTAACTGTACCTAAGCATGAACTTGACACATTTTTTTAGAAAAGAGAATTGTGCCATGGAAAAAATATTGGACATTTGTAAAAAAAAAAATTTTTTAAGGAAATGGGATGGAACTTGTGTTGATGTCAATCCAGTTGTTACACATTAAATTGCATAATTTACATTACAGCGTTTTTCTTTTTCTTTTCTTGTTTAGTTTATCAATGTGTGTAAGCCACTTCTCAAGACACAGCCAACAGAATGCTATCACCAAGCTTCTTGAAAACAAGTTCATACAAGCAAGGAGAGAGTACACCCAGTCGGAAGAATTCCGCGACCTTCTGGAGCAGCACATCTCTGACCTGCAAACCGAAAAGAAATCCGTCTATGTTCATATTCAGGATGTGAAGACATTGTTAATGAAAGCCTCGGACAGCTGTATACCCAAAAAGGTGAAGAAAGAGAATCTTTCAGATGATGAGCCTGAGAATGATGCACAGACAGACGAGAAAGAGAAATGCAGTAGAGGAGAGGAAGAAGGTGGCTCGGCTGATCTTGTGATGACATGTGAAACCATCAGCAGCGGGAATTTCATTGAAGACTTGAGAACTGATGTTGACAAACCTCAACCCGAGGCTGAGGAGGAGCATGCTGGTGATTCAGCAAGAGAAAATCTTGATCAAGAGGCCGGGCCGTCAACAAGTCGAAACACCCCTGCATATAAGACTCTCGATAATAGGAATGGTGAGATGATGAAAAGTGTAGAAAGCGATCAGAAAAAGCAAAAGAAGGACAAAGGAAAAGGCTCACAGAGACAGATAAAGAAACTGGAATGGATGATGAAGAGGATTGGTAAGGCTATTAGGAGACTTGAAGAACGAGAACTGACCTTGGATGAGATGGATGAGGAAGACTCTGTCCACATCCAGGAATACCAGTTAAGGAAGCGCTTCATGAAGATACACAACATTTACTGTAAGTTGAATAATTGTTCTCCATCTACCGGGCGTGTGATCGAGCAGAAGATCCACTATGAAGGAACACGTTTCCCAGAGATTAACAAGAGGTTAGAAAGACTCATCAACAAGAAGGATTACTTCCCTGACTTCCAAGATGTTTACAAGGCTGTTTATAAGACAAATTTAAAGAAGAATTTATGTTTGGACAAGAGAAGAATCAACAGCATTGCCCAGGAAGCTTTTGAGGATGTTGGTCGGAAGCTGCAGAAGAGACGCCAACAAGACTTTATTCTCAACTTCAGCGCTCACTCGTCTCTTGACTTCAGCAATGCAAAAGACTCCTCTGACAGGGATCCAGAGCTAAAGAAGAAGTTGTCAGAGAATAAAAAAGTTGCATTGCAGAAGATCAAGGAGGTGGATGAGCCTTTTGTGAAACGACAGGAGGAGTATGAAAAGAGTGGCATCGTTCTGGAAGCAGCAGAACATTCTGAATCAGATGTGGCCTCAGAAGTTCTCACGGACGAAGAAATTGAACCCGCATTGAAGAGACGGAAGATTGATCGTAGTGATTTGGACGAGCAGTTAACAAATGACAATGAGAACAAAGGTGGCACTAAGGAAACAGAAGGAAGTCCTCAACAGACTGTGAATTCCTCCATCACTGCACCTTCAAACAATGATGTATTACATGAGCAGCACCAGTCAAATTCGGCAGACCCACTAATTCAGCAACAGCCTTTTCAAGCCCATGCCCCAGATATTGGTTCTTCCAATGGCAACTTGCTATCCAGTGGGGTGTCCTCTTTTCAGAATGGTGTCTTCAGCGATATCCTTGACACTCCCAATGTGCCGAGCATCAAACCCTACAAATCTACAAATGATGTACCTGGAAATGCATGGTTTACAAGTTACTCTGGCGATGATGGCACTGCCCTAAAGGTAGAGACAACACTTTCCATGAAATCACCCCGACTTCCAATCAAACCGGATGTGCAACCTTCCCTCACAGTTTCAACACCGCCGAACAAGCTGTCAGAGCTCTTAGGCGCGTCCCCTTGTTAATAACAGATGTATGTAGTCTGTCGCCAGACTACAAACATAAGCACAGGCCTCATAATGTGGTTTGGACTCAGGGAGAGACCATAGCATTTGAGGATCAACATGACGGTTTTGTTATGGGTCAGCCGAGACGACAGAAGATCATAACAATTCAGTCAGGAGTTAAAAAAGGTGGGCATAATTCTTATTCTAAAAAAAAGGCATTTTTCTTTTTAAAATCATTTCGTACAAATATGTATACGCCAATGCGTAATGGAAGAATTTGGCATCGTTTGTTTTGGTTTCATAACAGCTTTGTGGCAAATCGGTCAAATGAAGAATTGGGGATTATTCTTGTGTACAGAAGTTTTGAAGTGAGCTTTACATGTCATTTGTTCTAAAGAAATACAGATGTAACGAACTGCAAAAATTAAGAAATATAGCATAAATATTTTGTTCATTCACAGAAAAGAAAACATGTAAACATCGTACACAATTGTAGAAGCTGTTTATTTTTATTTAACAAAATTAAAAACATGTAAGTGACAACAAGGTTTTTAAAAATAAAACATGAAATGAAGTATTTTGATCATAAGAACAAAGTCAAAGAATATTGGCATGATCTTTGGCAAATCAAAACAGGTCAGTCCAAGTGGTCTTAAATTTGTTGCACATTTAACTTATTTTTTAAATGGTGAGAATGAAGTAGACGTGATACATTATTATTTATTTTGTTGCTTTTCTTGTTCAGGCAGGGTATACTTTTGGTAATTGTCAAAGACCAGCATCCTCACTTGGTGTATACCAACATATGCACAAAATAACATACCTGTGAAAGTTTGGGCTCAATTGGTCATCAAAAGTTGCAAGAAATTAATGACAGAAAAAACACCCTTGTTGCATAGAATTTTATGGTTTCAAAGGTTTAAGATTCAAATTTTGGGGTGAAAAATTACCTCTTTCTCTAAAACTACATTTTTTTTTAAAGGGGGTTGTTTTTAACAATGTTTTATGATATCAACAGCTCTCCAGTGCTTTTTACCAAGTAAGTTTTTCATGGTCATTAACTTGTGGAGTAAATGTACATGTAATTACCAAAAGTACACCCTGCCTTTAACATGCAAGGTATGCGTAACAACAACAAATATGTGGAATCTTCAGGTAATTTAAATTGTATTAGACCTCCTTTAAACCTGTATTTGTAAATCAAATCTTTTCTTTCACAATTTACCCTTATAGTTCAACTTCAGACCTCCACATTTGACACACTGAGCATTGACGACTCGGAGACGGAGCTAAGCTCGGAGAATCCTGGGAGGGAACCCATTCTTGCCAAATTACCCAGGGAGAGTGGCTCATGCAGCCCTACCAGCACCCAGCCTGACCTAGACGTGCATCTTGATCCAGATGTACAGGAAGTCACAGGAGCCTCCACAAAACATTCACCCGAATTGAGCACAGAACAGCAGCTTAGGAGCACAGCTACAAATGACCCACCTGTCAGGAAGGTCAGAAGTCCGAGCTATAAAACCAGCACTGAGACTACACACGGAGGGAAAGTCCTAGTCTCCGAAACCAGCAGTACTTGTAACTGTGTCCAGTGTAACCACCAGCCGCAGATGAGGAGAGGAGTTGCTAAGGATGGCTGTAAACAGGTCTGCATCCAATCTACTCTTGTTAGTAACAGCGGCTCCCACCTTCAGAAATCATTCCCCGGTGGTAACTTGCAAACTCAAATTCACCCTTCACCAAGGCCCTTCAGACCTCAAACGCTGCTTCCAGTTGGTTCTCGAAACCAAGTCAAAATCAAGCATCCAATTACTCCCAAACAGCATGAGACCCTCGAAAAGTGCATGATCCCACTAGAAATAAAAACCTCACCAAAGTGGCCAGGGAAGAACGGGCCGCTACCTTGTCCAAGGCCAGCGAGTAACAAAAATGATGAGAACTGGAAGGATGTCATCGTCATCAGTGACTCAGACTCAGAAACTCAAGACATAACTGAGCTTCAGCCAGAATCTCCCGACATCATATGCATATTAGACTCAGAATAGAACATAAAACATATATTGTTTTTTTGTTATGCTCTCTTGTTCGGCTGCTCAATCTTCACCTCAACAGTGGAAGTCCTCTAGAAGTCCTTTTCATGGTTTTGTCCGACTTGAGAGGACTTGGTCCTCCAAACCAATCTTTGCTCTGTGCCAGGCATTCCAAAATTATTGAAGTCCAAATATGAGGATTATGAGTTGCCAAAGAGTGGAGGATTGAGGAGGATTGAGGAGGGTCTTTAGCCAAAGACACTGGCCTTATGGTTTTAAAGGGACACACCGGCTTCGTTGGGCTACTTGGGCTACCAAATAGACTTAAGAATTACTCCAAAGGTCTTCCCGGAATGGAGAAGAACGGTTTATAAAAGAAACCATCAAATTTTGCCGTTTTCTAGCATTTTTCATCAAAACGAAGGTCACATGAGTTATCCGAACCAAAATGTGGTTCGTATAAATCACGTGATCTTCGGAGTTAGTTTTACTTTTAGTCATATAAAAGTAAATTACTGAAACAATTTTCTAATTTTTTTTTATATTATTCATGAGTATTTGACAAAAAAAAACATTTATTCAAGTTGTAAATAATGATGAAAAAACGAACGTAAGATTCGCATTCTGAGTGTCCGTGCAACGAAAGCGTGTTTAACGGTGCACCAGCGTGGGGAGCTAGTGGAACGTAAACTAGAATCGGACCAGATTGACGTCGGTTTGTTATTTACACATGAACTTGGGTGGATATGAAGACTTGATCCTCATGCCTCGCCATTGTTTTGATTAATACATAAACAGAGCACCAGTCTACTTACAACATTGCGCAACAATGGCACTTACACTTGTCAAATGCAACGGCTGGAAAAGCGTATACGCTGACCTTTGACTGCGTTTAGTTTTTTTCACATTTTTCGTTAATTACTTGATAGTTTGAAGATTTTTGTTTTACAACAACCATCCTAAAATTATTGTCTGTGAGTCCACATCACTAAATTAGGTAAACAGTAAGCCGGTGTGTCCCTTTAAAGGTTGAAATCTGAGAGAGCGAAAAGAAACTGAAAAGTTACTATTTTCGGATATGAATTCTACAAGTTGCTGATTCTGACCACCACTTGTTCACTGGTTATGGCACAAAAAAAGCATCTTGTTTACCTAAATAAGATTAAGTTGATGATCATTCAAAAGGTGATGGTCAGGTACCGCATCGTACTCCTTGTTTTAGTTACTAATTTGGTCACAACAAATTTGTTCGTTGCGATTGAAGGTACACGTTGCCTTGGATCGGTCGAGTTGGTCTACAAAAAGCGTTTGTAACCGTTTGTTATAAAATGCATATGGTGAGAAAGATGTTTTAAAAGTAGAATACAATGATCCACACAAATATGCCTCGAAATTGCGTGGTTTTCCTTGAACTTTGCGAACTAACATGGTCGGCCATTTTGTGGAGTCAAAAGTTTGACTCCATAAAATGGCCGACCATGTTAGTTCACGATGTAAAAGGAAAACCGCGCAATTTCGAGGCATATTTTGTGGATCATTGTACTCTATTTTTAACACATCTTTTTAACCGTATGCATTTTATAACAAACGGTTCACAAACGCTTTTTATAGACCAACTCGGCCGATTCAAGGCAACGTGTACCTTTAAGGCTCCATCAAAAGCGGTTCTATAGAAGATGAAATCAAGTGGTTTCATAAGGAGGTTTTTTTAATGAGATACATGAGATACAGAGCTGAATTAACATATTTTTTACAAGCTCATACTGATTTGTCTCCTTGAGTTTGGTAAAAATGGTAAATCATGAATGAAAGAAAACAAATTAAATGCAGATTTTGTCAGATTACAAAGTGAAAACCTTTTTGAAACAAACTACTCATCTTTCATCTGCAAAAAATGCAAAGAACACGTTTGGAGGTAAGACAAAAAATAATGCTATGTATCATGTATATATAGTTATTCACATAAACTTGTATTTTTTTCAAACACAGAAAAACAATTAACAAAAAAATGTTTTAAAACAAAAACAAACGCACTGTACATATTTTACACATCAATTTAAGGGAGTAAAACCGGCAACAACTTCTACAGAAAAAAAGACCACCATCATGGAGTGGTTCCCCGTATTCAATAATAACAAAGTTCATAAATCCATTTCTGAAAGCTGGACCAGACTTTTTTTGTACTACCAGCCTCAGTTTCGTCACATTGATAAGAGAATGGGTGAAAACAATGGACGCACCTTGATACAGATCTGTTCGGAAAAAGAAGTTGTTACCAATGAACTACTGTCCCTTTCAAAAACAAAATGCCATGGACCATCATGACCTTGTTGTTGTAAGAGAAACATTGCAGAAATCAAATGAGAATACACCGATCCAGTAGGCCACGCCCACCATAGCAACGACCAAACGTGTCGCGTGTCCCCCCCCCCCGTCCGCCGTGCACGTTGTTTTTGTCGGACAAAATGGCGGTATAGTGTCGGACTTTAAATCCCGCATTGTGATTGGTCAATTTGTCATGGGGCGTGGCCTACTGGATCGGTGTATAGACTTTGTGCCCTTATACGATTTCAACAAATTAAAGCCCTACATTGGTAGTTGTAAAAGGCCAGTATATGCACTTTATGTGGACCAAAACATACATGAAATAACAAACCTGTGAAAATCTGAGCTCAATCGATCGTCAGAGTCAAAACAAAATAGTGGGAAAACATCGAGTTTTGGTCTTGCAAGATAAAAAACTTGTTGTTTTACTTATTTCTCAAAAATTATAGCATTTCAGGCAAAAATATTTCAAGGGAAGATTCCCAACATGACCATCTTTATACCACGAAAATCTGTGTGAACACTATTTTTCAACCTTGCCAATATTGCAGAAACACTCTTTAAAGGGCAAAGTAAACCTTTGGTTTCATTTGGACTCGTACGATTGTTTTAATTCTGTATAAATGTAGATATCTACAATAAAACTAGACTGTGACCATTTCATTTCAGAAGGTGGTAGCGTTTTTTAGATATCGCCGAAAATCTGGAACGGAAGTCTGGTCCACACTGAAAAAGTCTGGTCCACTCTGAAAATCCACACTGGAAGAATAATCCGAAATTGGAATACACAATTTGAGAAACGTTTCATGCATGAAACTTTTGCTCGGATTGAAACCTTTTTGAATCCCTTTCTCTAAAACCACTTTCCTTAAAAGGAATTTTTATATTATTTTAATGTTGCACATTATCAACAGCTGCATTACTTCTTACCAAGTAAGTTTTCATGGTCATTCATTTTTGGAGTAATTACCAGAGGTCTACCCGCCCTTTAAAGAGATTTCTGATTCACACATGGCCTATGCCGTTCCCAAACGAAATCCAACTTGAATGAACACATGGCACTAAACTCATTTCATTTTAATAGATAAGAAACATGAAGGAGATACAGTTTTGCCTTTCATATGGATTTTGGTTTTCATTTTGTGTCCCTTTTTTAAGGGACTTTGATGTTCTTTGTTTTTAATTCTTTGTATTGTAGATGTGGTTTAAATGTTATGTGGCAGGTTATCTGTTGGTCCAAAAGAGGTCATTTTAGTTCTTGTTCTATGAGAATGTTTGTTTGTAATAAAAGCTTTTAGCAACATGATGTTTTATGCTGTAGATGTCGTCTGTCAAAGGGCTATGTAGTATCTTGTTCCTCACAATCCACAAGTTCAAGGTAGGGTCAAAGATTGTTATTTGTCAACGTGATGCTGATTAGTAGGCGACATTACAAAAGAAAAATACAATAGCCTACATGTCACCTTAAAAGTTTCAGCTGAACACAGTGTCTACTTGTTGAGAAATAGCAAACAACTGTCACGTATTTTTACAAGAAAGTAGATCATCCACTGTTTGTAGCGAAATGACAGCGGGTAACACCCGCATCTCTTGCCGCAGCATTCGCGAACGGATACCAACCCGTAAACATCTGAGAAATGATTCAGCATGCTTCTTCTTCACACGTTAAAGGAACATTACATAATTGGTTTTTGCTAACAGTTGCTGGCAGTGTAAACACTTTGTGTAATCCACCATATACATAAATGACATACAAACTGACAAACCTGTAGAAGTTTGAGATCGATCGGCCATCTGGGTCACGAGAAAATAGCGAAAAACCGATTACACATTTGCATGAATCATATAGATTCAACAAGTGAATAAAACGCTCACTGAGCGATAAACTCCAATCGGAAAAATTGGTTATTCATTTCTCATCAAATATGGCATTTCGACAGAAATATTTCAAGGATGTTTTCTACTATCATCATTAGACCGTGTAAGTTTATGTAAATCTGTGATCAAAAAGTATATTTTACAAGTTTTTTCTTACCAATTCTGTAATGTTCCTTTAAAGCAATTTATACGTGTGACCAAACTGGTTCCTCAAAATGTTAGAATACGCGCGAGACTTGCACTGGTCCACTTTGAAACAAATGTATAACGCAAGAAATACTAAGAACATGCTAAACAATCCCGAAACTTATTTTGTGAAAATTATAATAGATGCATAGCACTTTCAACAATGGAGATAAAAAGTATCACTCTCGGCTATATTTTTCTTACTTTCTAAATAATTATGTTATGTACATGACATTTACAGTGTATAAGTATACCTGTCTTCATCAAACAACTTCTTTTGGTGGACATTCCTCAATACTTCTCAGCAGGTCGCATTGTGTTAATGGTAATCTGCTTATACAAATTCCGTTAAAGACACTGGACACCTTTGGTAATTGTCAAAGACCAGTCTTCTCACTTGGTGTATCTCAACATATGCACAAAATAACAAACCTGTGGAAATTTTAACTCAATTGGTCGTCGAAGTTGCGAGATAACAATGGAAGAAAAAACACCCTTGTCACACGAAGCTGTGTGCTTTCAGATGCTTGATTGCTTGATTTCGAGACCTCACGCGTGAGGTCTCGAAATCAATTCAAATATTTGACTGAGAGAGGGAGGACTTCAGAGGGAGCCGTTTCTCACAATGTTTTATACTATCATCAGCTCTCCTTTGCTCGTTACCAAGTAAGTTTTTATGCTAACAATTATTTTGAGTAATTACCAATAGTGTTCCAGTGCCTTTAACAAGAGACTTGTGTTGTATCAATTCATTTCACTGGTTTTTACACAACTCTTTGGGAGTATTGATGATACATCATTAGTGGGATAGTACTACGTATTATAATGTGTTTAATATTTTTGAACAGCGTTGGCAAATGACTCCCATGCTCCATGGTGTTACCTACACTTAGTTTTAAATGCCCTTTTTCGGGAAGGCGCTTTGCTGTTTGAAATTGAATTGTGGGAGTTGTGTTCATTGCAAGTTTGGTGATATCATACATCTCCAAGGTGTTGTAGAAGAGAATAGTTTACAGAAGAACAAGTGCTATTGAATTCAACCGTGTCGTTTGTTTTGTTTGTTTCAACTCAAAGATGCACCAGCTGTTTTTGTTTTTAAACTGGAAAACATAATTGCTGAGATAGGATGTGGGCCAAATGTTACAAAAATTGCGGTTTTGCAGTGATAAAACATGATAATTTTCAACAAAAAAATGATATATATAATTATTTATTTTGGGGGGCCAAACTATTTCTACAACGTTTTGAAAAGTTATTAACTTTGATTAAAAAAAAAGTATGAAATCAACAATGTAAATGAGGTATAATACACGTTTTCCCAACGTACAGCACGCTGCTGTACTGGGGTGCCGAAGACAATTATTTAACAATAACATTTGGCGACGCAGGGTTAACCCCGAAACGCAGTTTTTACAATCGAGGGTTCATGTCATGGATGAGCGGATCCGGTTGATCTCACTGGGCAGGTAAATCGACGGCACACACCCACGCACAGTGGCAGGGTACATAGTACGTGGCAGTGCGTTAAAATAGCTAACCCACTTGTTAGTTGCTCATAATCTCAAAATGGCGCTTAACATTGAGGAGGAAGTGATTGAAATATCCAGTAGTTCGGACGAAGAAGTACCCTATGAAACCGAACTCCCAAGTACTGATGTCAAAGCTTTATTTAAAAAGGTATGTCTCTTTGCATTGATGTAGTGAAAATAGTTGAAAAGGAAACGGAGATAATAATTATATTAAATTTAAACACTAATGTAGCGATCGCACTAAAAGCTGACAACTGACAAAAAGTTTTAAATTTACTGAAAAAAAACACACGTTAGAACATAAATAAACTACTTAGTATATGAAGAAGAGTAATGAATATCCAAATCGCCTTCAATCTGTTGAAACATTGTATTATTTTAGGGGGGGGTAACAGTTCTTTTCGCCGAAGTAATCAAAACTAGTTTTGCAGAGTTCTCAAACTTTTGAAAATTAAAGGTTGGTGCTGGAGGACCAGTGCGAGCGCCGTTTCAGTAAACGTCCGTTTCAGAAACAAAATTTAGGGTTAAATTGGGGTTGATTGTGATTAAAAACATTTGACCTTCGAACAACCACACTGCCCAAAAAAAACAATAGTAAACAAAATTGGTGTGGGGGAGAAAAGAAAAGGAACAAAATCTTACTTTAAACATTACAATAATCTTTATGTTCGTCCAGGGACCTGTGTCACTTTTGTAAAATGAAGTATACACGCTGTGCAGTTTTTCGTAAACAAGCTTCAAATCCCAAGGAATTGCGCTCAGCCGACCCAAGCTGGCGACGGACTTTGCGCGCGGACCAGCGACACCATTGCATATGAAGAACTTCGGCCCCGTTTTGGGCAGATAATCCCTCACACTGTGTGAGCCGACTGTTTTAAGGCTTGAGTGCACAGCCAGAAATGGATCATTCATTTACACTATAGGGGACAAAAGTACACTTCGTACGATGGGTGGTAGGTGGCAGGAAGCAAGAGGTGTTTTAAAACAAAAACCTTGCAGTAATTGGGAGTAACTAATCAATTTCATTGAAATCAGTTAAGTCGCATAAAATGTAGAATAGATTACAAACATTATGAAGAAATATTGAACATAGTCTTATATGATGACAATTGAAACTTCATGTTGCACACAAACTTGATTTGTCAAGATATTTCTGTACATCATTTAACAAAAAAAGACATGAGACCCTTTTACTGAGTGGTGAGTGATAATGTATGTAGTCCTATTTTTTTTTTGCAATTTTTTTAACGAAGTATTAGCATTTTGCATGCCACCACATATTCTGCAAAAAACACCCCTGTTAACTAAATGCAATGATCCAGCCACGTCGAGTGATGTTCGAGTCGAAGAAAAACACAAAATTACACGATTCAAATAGACTTTCGGACATTAAAACCGCTACATTGTTGAATCAAAATGCTTTTTAGATATAAAATTATTGTTGGGCATAAAGAATGATGAATTAAAACAACAAAAAGCTTTGCCAAACGACGTAGTCTGCTTCCGATTGAACGCTGTTTGTGCTTCGCGCGGTTTGATAAGGTCTAGCTTCCGGCCACATAACCGATTAGCCATATAGCTCGTAGTCCAGACTATGGAGGTCAAGTTTTCCCAAACGGACTTCGTGATTTGACACAAAAAGTGCCCCTTTTTCCAGTCCACCAATCACAAAACATGTTACATGGATGGAAAGCTTACTTTATCTAGTTTCATAAACCGTGCGACTTCTAGTGGTGCGAGCTTCCTAGCGAGATTGCCATTCAATTTAGTGGGACAACCCCCGCAAAAAATGACAAAATGTGGTGTGACCTCATAGGAAACTGATTATTTTAGCCAAAATGCACCTTTTTCAATCAAAAGGTGCCCTCTTTGCTGGCTCTTAATTAAATAAAAAATGAATTGTTTCGAAAGAGGAATATATATACTATACGATGCCGAGCGACTTGTAAGTTTAACAAAAGCACTTTTCTAAAACTGAGGAAAACGTCTCCCGAGTGTGTGAATTTGAGGAATTTCCCGTGTTGAACGGGTCGCCGTGAAAGGCGTTGAGCAGATGCACGCTAGTTCTTCATATGTGTGTACGGTTTTCGAGTGCACAATTGCAATTGCAACGATTATTGCAATATCTGGGGAAAAACCTTTTGCCGGAATTACAATGATTATTGCAATATCTGGGGGAAAACCTTTTTTCCCGAGCATGCGCAGACACGTAAAGTCTTCTGTCAAACCGTTTTGTAACTGGTTTTGTATGCTATCCGTGATTCGCCTGACTGATCATTGGCGTCACACTTCTATGGGCGCCGTTTGTCAATTAATTGTTTAGCGTTTTTGACCTAATTTCACCATGGTTTGTAACAATTAGATGTAAACCATAGAAATTGCTGTCATTTTTTTGTGGTTTCAATTGCCAAAGACTGAGCTAATGACATTCGATGGAGATCCTGCAAAATACTGGGTGTTCATCCGGTCATTTGAGAATGCTGTAGAAAAAGACACAGTTAGCGATGCTGCAAAGTTGGCACGTCTCCAGCAGTACTGCACCGGTGCTGCTAGGAAACTGATACAGTGCTGTGCAGTCAAGACACCATCCGAGGGCTATGCTCTTGCTAGAAAGCTTCTGAAGGAAAGGTTTGGAAATGAATATGACATAGCAGAGGCATGGATCAACAAGATCGTCAATCGCCCTGATATTCGAGACAGCAGGGCACTTTTAGATTATGCTGATGACTTGAGAAACTGCCGGGAGACGCTAGACACCATGGACAAATTATGTGAGCTGAACAACAGCAGAAGTTTGGCTCAGATGGTGGAGAAGCTACCCTGGGATGTTCGCAAGGCGTGGCTGAAAAGAGTTTACCATATCAAAACTGTTGAATCCAGGTCCCCTACTATAGATGACGTCGTCAAATTTGTGAAGATTTCAGCACAACAAGCAAATGACCCAGTCTACAGCAAGCTTGTGAGCAGAGACCGCGCTGACAAATCAATGAAGGATGTCAAGCGCAAGGATACTTCAATGTCAAAACACCGCTCCAATTTTGTGACACAAGTAGACACAACACCCTCCCCTCAACACACTAAAGGGACATCTCAGAATGCATCTTCAGAAGTGATTGCCAGAAGCGATAAACCTCAACGCTCCTGTTGGTATTGTGGACGAGGTCACGGTCTGTTTGGCTGTGATAGCTGGAAAGCCCTGAAAGTTACCGACAGACTGAATTTCGTGCAAACAAAGCGACTGTGTGTCAACTGTCTGCAACCAGGACACAGAGCCCGAGATTGTTCTAGAGATGCAGTATGCACTGTTCCTGGATGTGGTCTGAAACATACCAAATTCTTACATCTCACCCGCACAATAATGCTGTTCCTGTCACGATCAATGCTGTGCCAACAACTGTCTCAGCCAATGCAACGTGCAACACTTCTGGGGCCGGAGTGGAAGGATAGCCCTACCCATAGTGCCGGTGAAAGTAAGAAGCCACAGAAGTGCTACTAATTTTGTGACGACATATGCTCTACTTGACAGTGGATCAACGCAGACCTTCTGCTCAGAAGAATTAATCAACAAGCTTGGAGTTGATGGGAAACCAGACACCATGAGGCTGACAACCTTAGACAATCATGATATCCTCACTGAAACTCGCATTGTACATCTTGAGGTTACCGACATGTGTGACGAAAATCTGGTTGTCATGACACACGTTCTGACGAGGCCCAAGTTACAGATGGGCACTAGCACCTTGGTAGAAAGGAAGGAGATCAACAAATGGCCACACTTAAGTGATGTCATCTTGCCAGATGTGGATATTGAAGACGTACACCTGCTCATTGGCCAGGATAACCCCTCTGCCTTAATTCCCAAAGAAGTCCGGGAAGGGGGCGCTGGAACACCTTATGCGACACGTACGAAATTGGGATGGACTCTCAATGGCCCATTTGAGACGGGACCCCTAAGCCGTTCAACTTCTTTCTTCATTGATACAGACACAAGTCTACAGCAACAAGTAGAAAAGTTCTGGAAACTGGACGGCACTGGAGGTGATGAGAGGAGTATGTCGATCAGTGATAAGAAAGTAATCTCTACCTGGGAGCAGTCATTGTGCCGAGATGGAGCACACTATAGCATGAACATTCCCTTTAAGATGCGCCCACCTCAATTACCCGACAACAAGGCAGTTGCCGAACAAAGACTCCGTCTGCTGGGGAGACGACTAGGCCGAGACTCCGACATGAAGGAGAAGTACATTGCAGGCATCCAAGATTTGATGAATAAAGGGTATGCAGAGGAGGTACCCCAAAATGACCTGAACAGAGAAGATGGAGCAGTTTGGTATTTGCCACACCATCCAGTCCTTCACCCACGCAAACCGGGAAAGGTGCGAATAGTGTTTGACTGTGCTGCTCGTTACCGAGGTGTGTCACTCAACGACAAAGTTCATCAGGGCCCAGACATGACAAACAAGCTAGTGGGAGTGTTGATTCAGTTCCGGCAAGACACCATCGCCCTGATGGCAGATGTTGAAGGCATGTTTCATCAGGTGCACGTGAATAAGCCTGACCGCGACGTTCTGCGATTCCTGTGGTGGGCCGACAACGACATAAGTGGGGTTCCTAAGACATTCCGTATGACATCTCACTTGTTTGGAGGCATTTGGTCACCAAGCTGTGCAACCTTTGCCTTAAAGCGTACAGCACAAGACAACATGGAGGGTTTTGACGCCAATACCATAGACACCATAGACAACAATTTCTACGTCGATGATTGCCTCAAGTCAGTCGCTACAGAGCAAGAAGCCATCAGACTTGTCAGACAACTTCGTGAGGTGTTGGCGTCCGGTGGATTTCGTCTCACTAAGTGGATTAGTAACTCCCGGGAAGTCCTGCGATCAGTTCCTGAAGCTGAACGAGCGAAGGGAGTGCCATCATTAGACCTGGACCAGACACTTCCTGCCGAGCGAGCACTTGGTGTGCTATGGGACATCGAGTCTGATACCTTTACATTCAACGTGAATGTGACAGAGAAGCCATTGACACGGCGTGGACTGCTTGGAACAGTGAGTTCTGTGTATGACCCCCTAGGATATGCCAGTCCTTTTGTGCTCACTGCTAAAATACTTTTCCAGTCGCTGTGCAGAATGAAAATTGGATGGGATGATCCAATCCCAGACTCCATCAAAGAGCAGTGGATCCGGTGGATGGCCGATTTGCCACTCCTTCAGAAGATGTCAATACCACGTTGTGTCAAGCCACTAAATTACGACACCATCACTTCAGCGCAGTTACATCATTTTGCGGATGCTTCTGAAAGGGGTTTTGGAGCTGTTACTTACCTGCGACTTCAGGATTCCAGTGGTTTGATACATTGTGTGCTGCTCATGGCCAAAGCAAAGCTGGCCCCCCTGAAGACAACAACAATTCCCCGCCTTGAACTTGCTGCTGCAGTCATTTCTGTCAAGCTCGATGAAACAATGCATCGTCATCTAACACTACCATTGCAGGAGTCAATCTACTGGAGCGATAGCATGATTGTGTTGCAGTATCTGAGAAATGAAGACAAGAGATTCCAAACCTTCGTTGCCAACCGCGTGTCAAAGATACTGGAGAATTCCACACCACAGCAATGGAAACATGTTGATACGAGCTCCAATCCAGCAGATGATGTCTCTCGAGGACTTCAAGCACAGCAGCTCATCGACAGCAAACGTTGGCTTCATGGACCACACTTCCTTCGGCTTGAGGAAGATAGATGGCCCCAGCAACCTGAGTTTGACAAGATGACTCTGCCCATAGACATGGAGCTTAAGACAGTTACACAAGTCTACTCAGTCGAGGCAACCAAAGATATTCCCGAAGTTGTAGACACCCTGCTGGAGAGATATTCTTCATGGTACCGCCTGAGAAGAGCAGTCGCATGGATTCTCCGTGCCAAAGCCACCCTTCTTGCCAGAGTGAAGAAAACAGACTTGGACTTCAAGCCTTCTCGGTATCTGACTGTCAAGGAGATACAAGCTGCTGAGAATAAAATTATCAGACGAGTTCAGCAGACTAACTTTGATGAAACCCTGTTGAAGTCCGGTGGCTACCGCAAGCTGAACCCAACTAGGTCAGGTGATGGTATAATCCAAGTTGGCGGACGGCTAGCCAATGCTTCCTTCACCGACAACATCAAGCACCCTTGGATATTGCCAACAAGACATCCGCTGACAACCCTGATAATAAGGCACTACCATAACATCGCTTGTCACTCTGGAAGTGAGCGCACTCTTGCAGACATCCGTCAGAAATTCTGGATCATCAAGGGGCGTACAGCTGTGAAGAATGTCATCAACTCATGCATCCCATGTCGCAAGCAGAGGGCACCTATGATGACACAACAAATGGCAGACCTGCCAAAAGACCGAGTGACTCCGGAACTGCCACCTTTCAGTATGGTAGGAGTAGACTTCTTCGGTCCTTTCTTGGTAAAGCGAGCTAGAAGTATGCAGAAGAGATATGGTTGTATCTTTACCTGTCTTGCCACCAGGGCAATTCACCTCGAAGTGTGCCATAGCTTGGATACGGACTCTTTCATCAACGCAATGCAGCGCTTCATCAGTCGTCGGGGAAAGCCAGTAGAGATTCGTTCAGACAACGGAACAAATTTTGTTGGAGGGGTGCGCGAACTGCGTCAAGCTATCCTGGAATGGAACCAAGATCATATTGACAGCTTTCTGTTTTAGAAGGAGATTCAGTGGATCTTCAATCCGCCTGCAGCCAGCCACTTTGGAGGCGTTTGGGAGCGGCAGATTAGGACTGTTCGAGCAATCCTCAACAACTTGCTTCATCAGCAGACACTCGATGACGAAGGACTCCTGACACTCATGTGCCTTGTCGAAGGGATTGTTAACGGACGACCCATAACCAAGCTGTCGGATGATATGCGCGACCCGATGCCACTTACCCCAAATCACCTGCTGCTTCTTCGTTCAGGTCCTCAACTACCACCAGGCAAATTTGTGAAACAAGACATCTACAGGAGACGTTGGCGTCAAGTACAATATCTTTCTGATATATTCTGGCAGAGATGGCTCAAGGAGTATCTCCCGCAGCTGCAGGAGAGGCAGAAATGGCTCCATCCTCAACGCAACGTTCGCTCTGGAGATCTGGTGCTTGTTATGCATGAAAACACCCCGAGATACCAATGGCCTCTAGGACTTGTGAGAGAAACCTTCCATGGCAAGGACGGCAAGGTCAGATCCGTACAGTTGAAGACGCAGTCAGGAGTTTACACCCGACCCATAGACAAGCTGTGCCTCCTTGAGGGGGAAGAGATTCAGACCGCATAACCAGCAAGGATTGGACTGTCATTCTAAGAACATTTTGGACACTGATTGATTTGATTAATATTCTGTTTGGTTTTTTTGTAATGATGTTTCCCTGATACAGTCATTAGGGGCCGGAATGTAGCCGCCAGAATATTGTTTTTGTTTACTTTTTGTAGCGCCTCGCTTTTTTATTGAAATCAATAGAGGGCGCTATTTTCAAGAGTCACCTTATTTGTTATTGTTGTCAACGTACACATTGCCAAATACTAAGAAGAGAAAATCATTTATTTCAATCATCTTTGCCACAAATACCTTGGCAGCTCAGCAAAGTGAGTGTTTGATTTTATTTTTTGCATTATATAGTGTCGGTATTGAGTTATTTGGAAGTGTTTTTAATATACAAAAATAAGAGTTTTGTTCAGTGAAAGTTACACGTGTGTACATGCATGTACATGACATGTAAGCCCATAGCTCTGTATAAACGTTAAGGTATGTGTTATTGATGCCATTGATTATGTAGTTTAATAATTGGTTCTTGTATGAAGTTGCACAGATATTTGCTGTATTTAATAGGTTTGGAGTTGATGCATAATACTCTAGTTATTAAGTAAAATATCTGGCCTTGGTTTATGTATCTATTCTAAACTGCAAGTGGTTATTTTCTCTTTATATTTTAGTTGAACCACCTTACGTCACCTAACGACACCTTCCGTCACCTAACGTCACCTTACACCTGTTACATCGAACGACACCCACCTATAGCCACCAATTATTATAATCTACATCAATAGTCAATCGTCAACAGTAATTTTTGTAATTTTACGGATCAAGGATAATAAAAGAATAGTTCAAGAACAGTTTTTGGTGCGTATCATTGCTGAGCATTGAAATTTAATAAAGACGATCTGTAGCACATTACAGGCTACAATTGGTATTATTTCGTAAGGTTAAACGTGTTGACGTTGTAACGAACGTTTGTAGTGTAGGCCTAACCATAGAGAAAGGGGCCTAACAATATCACCCATACTACGGTCCAGATTCGGTCAAAATCATCTTTAAAAAGCACCATTTATGCCTAATTCTTAACCAGAAAAATACTCACAAGTAAAAAAGAAGTTCAATCAAATCTTGGCATGAAAATGTGGGTTTCTATTCGAGAAATTATTTGAGGTACTTCGGCATATGGACCAAGAAGCGAAGGGAGTCATGGGGCTACACGACTTTTAGACCTGGAAGCCAAGGATTCAGATCTTGGCCACACATGTAATAGGCTACAGTCATACATGAGTACGTGTACACTCTGCGTGCGCTCTGTAGTGTATGCAGACGATTTTCCGGTTCTGGAGCAAAGAGCTACTGGCTGTGACATTAAGATGTCTTAACTGTACCTCGTCAGCATGAACTTGACAAATTCTTAAAGAAAAGAGAACTGTGTGCCGTGGAAGAAAAATATGGGACATTTGTAAAAGATTGATGGAAATTATGTTGATGTTCAATCCAGTTGTTACACATTACATTGTATAATTTAAATTACAATGTTTTTCTTTTTCTTTTCTTGTTTAGTTTATCAATGTGTGTAAGCCACTTCTCAAGACGAGGCAACAGCATAATGTCGCCAAGCTTCTTGAAAACAAGTTTAAACAAGCAAGGAAAGGGTACACCCAGTCGGAAGAATTCCGCGACCTTCTGGAGCAGCACATCTCTGACCTGCAAACCAAAAAGAAATCCGTCTATGTTCATATTCAGGATGTGAAGACGTTGTTAATGAAAGCCTCGGACAGCCGTAGACCAAAGACGGTGACGAAAGAGAATCTTTCAGATGATGAGCCTGAGAATGATGCACAGACAGACGAGAAAGAGAAACGCAGTAGAGGAGAGGAAGAAGGTGAATCGGCTGATCTTGTGGTGACGTCTGAAACCATCAGTAGCGGGAATTTCATTGGAGACTTGAGAACTGATGGTGACAAACCTCAACCCGAGGCTGAGGAGGAGCATGCTGGTGATTCAGCAAGAGAAAATCTTGATCAAGAGGCCGGGCCGTCAACAAGTGGAAACACCCCTGCATATAAGACTCTCGATAATAGGAATGGTGAGACGATGAAAAGTGTAGAAAGCGATCGGGAAAAGAAAAAGAAGGTTAAAGGAAAAGGCTCACAGAGACAGATAAAGAAACTGGAAGGGTTGATGGGAGCGATCGATAAGGAAATTAAGATACTTGAAGAACGAGAACTGACCTTGGATGAGATGGATAAGAGAGACTCCGTCTACATCCAGGAATACCAGTTGAAAAAGCGCTTCATGAAGATATACAATATGTGTTGTGAGTTGAATAATTGTTCTCCATCTACCGGGCGTATGATCGAGCAGAAGATCCATTATGAAGGAACTCGTTTCCCAGAGATCAACAAGAGGTTAAACAAATTCATCAACAAGAAGGATTTCTTCCCTGACTTCCAAGACGTTTACGAGATTGTTTATAACACAAATTTACAGAAGAAACTATGTTTGGGCAAGAGAAGAATTAACAACGTTGCGCGGGAAGCTTTTGAGGATGTTGGTAAGTTATTAAAGAAGAGACGCCACAATGACTTTATTCTCAACATCGGTCGTTCGTCTCTTGACTTCAAAAACGCAAAAGACTCCTCTGACAGTGATCCAGAGCTAAAGAAGAAGTTGTTAGAGAATAGAAAAGTTGCATTGCAGAAGATCAAGGAAGTAGAAGACCATTTTGTGGAACGACAGGAGGAGGATGAAAGTGGCATCGTTCCGGAAGCAGCAGAACATTCTGAATCAGATGTGGCCCCAGGGGTTCTCACGGACGAAGACAATGAACCCGCATTGAAGAGACGGAAGATTGATCGTGGTGATTTGGAGGAGCAGATAACGAATGACAATGAGAACAAAGGTTGCACTAAGGAAACGGAATGAAGTCCTCAGCAGACTGTGAAATCCTCCATCACTGCACCTTCAAACAATGATTATTACATGAGCAGCACCAGTCTAATTTGGCATACCCACTAATTCGGCAACAGCATTTTCAAGCCCATGCCCCAGACATTGGTTCTTCCAATGGCAACTTGCTATCCAGTATAGGGTGCTCTTTTTTTTTTTTTAGGAATAGTGTCTTTAGCGATATCCTTGACCCTCCCAATGTGCCGAACTTCAAACCCTACAAATCTACAAATGATATACCTTGAAATGCGTGGTTTACATGTTACTCTGCCGATGATGGTACAGTAGGCACAACACTTTCCATGAAACCACCCCGACTTCCAATCAAACCGGATGCGCAACTTTCCCCTTACAGTTTCAACACCGCCGAACAAGCTGCCAGAGAGCTCTTTAGGCGCGTCCACTTGATAATAACAGATGTATGTAGTCACATGCATCATAATGCGGCTTGGACCCAGCAAGGAGAGACCATAGCATTTGAGGATCAACAAGAAGGTTTCGTTAATATGGGTCAGCAAATACGGCAGATGATCATAACGGTTTAGTCAGGAGTTAAAAACGGTGGGCATAATTCTTTAAAATCAATTCGTACAAAAATGTACGCCAATGCGTATTGGAAGAATTTGGCATCGTTTGTTTTGGTTTCATAACGGCTTTATGGCAATTCGTTCAATTTAAGAATTTGGGATTATTCTTGTACAGAGAAGTTTTGAAGTAAGCTTTACATGTCATTTGTTCATGATGTAACGAACTGCACAAATTAAGAGATATTGTATGAATATGTTTTCATTCACATACAAGAAAACATGTACACATTGTAGAAGCTGTTTATTTAACTTTTTTTACAAAATTAAAAACATGTAAGTGACAACAAGATATTGAAAATAATAAATGAAATGAGTTGTTCGGGCTATTACCCCGAACACCTAATGAAGTATTTTGATTATAAGAACAAAGTCAAAGAATTTTGGCATGATCTTTGGCAAATCAAAACAGTTCAGTCTCAGTGGGTTTTTTTTATAGCTAAATCACTTATTCCTTTGTAATGTGTAAATCTTAAATACCTGTAAAATGGCCCTATCTATTCCAGACTTAGCTGAATCCTCTAAGATACTTTAGACATTTATGTGATGTAAAATTAATGTCAGCCTCATGTCATCAGATGACGTCACTAATTAAGTTTAGATCACGTGATTTACAAGTAATTTTCTTTCACTTAAAGGCACTGGACACCTTTGGGAAGTGTCAAAAACCAGTATTCTCACTTGGTGTATCCCATCATATGCATAAAATAACAAATCTGTGGAAATTTGGACTCAATTGGTCATCGCAGTTGCAAGAAAATAATGAAAGAAAAAACACCCTCGTTCCAAATTTGTGTGCTTTCAGGTGCATAATAAAAGGCTTCGCTGAAGTCTTTTATTATTTGAGTGAGAAATTACCTCTTTCTCAAAAACTACATTACTTCAGAAGGAGCCGTTTGTCACAATGTTTTATATTATCAATAGCTCTCCATTGCTTGTAAGTAAGTTTTTATGCTAACAATTTTTTTGAATAATTACAAATAGTGTCCAGTGCCTTTATTAATCAGCTAAATCTGTTTTCTCGAGATTATATTGATGTGTAAATTCTACATTTAACTTATATGTACTAAGATTAGATGAATCAATGGTTGCGATACTATTTTATGATTTCCTATTACAAGACATATAGTTTTGGCCGCCATAGAGGTTGCTACAAACAAACGTACCTTTGACCAATCAGATTAGCGTTTGGAAACACCGCGGCAGTTTAAAAGCGTGTGCGTATTAAGTTTTCATCAGTTGCCGCAAGGTAAAGTTCCTGCTTCATTAGGTAAGAACTTATATTGCTCTGTGATTTTCGGTTTATTGGTCGAAGTGTGTTTTACGTAGTTTCTTCAAATGCCTAAACTCAATCTTTATGCATATTAATTAGAGAATTCATTCCATCTCTACTTGAACCTAAGTTACTGGTGAATTTACTGTGGTGTCGTCTTTAGATATTAAATACTCAACGTTTTCAGTCAATGAATGAAGACGAGGAATCAATTGCTAATTCTTTGTGAATAGTTAAACATGTTGATGGCACAGTTGCCGCAATCTACAATTCCCCAAGGGTTGATACGGCGCCGGGCAACTCACAATTGACCTTATGTGTAAGACGCCGTCGAGTAGGGCGCCCTCGGCTAGAGGTCAAAAGAAGGTTACTCATTGGCCGATTCTGTGCGCCGCGCGTACATAGATGCGCGTTTTCCATTGTTACGTCATCTTTTTACCTCTAAGGGGACGGCGTGATGACGTCAGTGCATAAGGTCCATATTCACCACCCCCCGCTTAAAACACTCCGGTGACTCTGGTCATAGAGAAATTGAAGGAGTGGGGTCATTTAATAGCAGCTGGACCTGGCGCAGTACCAGTACGAAACTGAAGGGGTGTTGAGTATAGCAGTTTGGACCTGGCAGGGTACCATGGTACCTAGCCCACCTTGTTGGGCTGTTATGGCTCTTTTAACATCGGTCTTATAGTATAACACCCACCATTACAAGACCGATGTTAAAAGAGAGCCATAACAGCCCAACAAGGCGGGCTACATGGTACCAGTAGTAGGCCTACGGGAACTAGCTGACGGGTATAATGTTTAGCAGCACTTTGGAGTATTTTCAGCTTGCAGGGTATTGCCAGAGCCCTGTGCCAGAGTAACTTCAGCTTGGCTGACCACACCGTAGACGTAGTACGTAAAGCACAGCCGGTAAGTATATAGCTAGGCCTAGTCCTAAAACATGTAAAGTATTTTGGGGTCGATTATAATTTATGCAGTGTTACAATTAGTTTTGTACAGTTGTATGAGCAAATTCAGGCTCAGGAGTTAAGAAATTATGTAAACTGAGGCTTCGAGATGTAGATTTATCTAGTTCCCTCCACCGTCCTGTTGTCACTGGTAGCTTTAACTGCCTGGTTGTATACCTCAACCAAACAATCTAGGTTTCACACAATTAATTTATTGTGGTGTCGCGCATTAGCCCACCACGGCGACGCTCGAAAGAGCGCCCTCTATGTTACAGACCAGGCGGCCGCTCACGCGACACACATTTAACTTTTGGTTTAAATGGTGAGAATGAAGTAGATGTGATACATTATTTATCTTGTACAAGTTGCTTTTCTTGTTCAGGCAGGGTATACTTTTGGTAATTGTCAAAGACCAGCATCCCCACTTGGTGTATCCCAACATATGCACAAAATTACATACCTGGGAAAATTTGGGCTCAATTGGTCATTCGAAGTTGGAAGAAAACAATGAAAGAAAAAAAACACCCTTGTTGTTTAGAATTATGTGCTTTCAGATGCCCGAGAATGGGTTCATGCCTGAAGCCGTTCTCAGATTCAAATTTTTGAGCGAAACACTTCTTTCTCTTGAATTACATTTGTTCAAAGGGGGTCGTTTGTTTCTAACAATGTTTCATGATGTCAACAGCTCTCCAGTGCCCTTTACAAATTCAGTTTTTATGGTCAGTAACTTGTGGAGTGTACCCTGCCTTTAACATATTAAAAGGAATGCCGAACAACAAAAATATATGGAATCTTTGGGTCAGGTACTGCATCTTACTCCTTGTTTTTAAGTTACTAATTGGGTCACAACAGATTTGTTCGTTGTGATTAAGGCTCCATCAAAAGCAGTTCTATAGAAGATGAAATCAAGTGGGTTTTTTCTATGAGATACCCGAGACACAGATTTGAATTAATATATTTTTTTACAAGCTCATTTTGATTTTTCTCCTTGAGTGTGGTGGAAATGGCAAATCAGAATGTTTTAGAAAACATTTAAACGCAGAGAGTTTTCTGACTACAAAGTGGAAACCTTTTAAAAACAAACTACTCATCTTTCATTTAAAAAAAAGATGCAACTACAAAAACAATATAGGTCATAGTATTTATCAGGCATGCAACTGTAACTTCACCAAAAGAGGAAACTACAAAATTTCAATGATTTTGTACAGTATTTTTAAATTTTGAATGGTAATAATGAGAATAAAAAAAGAGGAAATCAGCTGATCCGAGGAAAAGTTGCACGCCTGATTTATGTATTATAAGTATTTGTTTTATTCTTACTCATGTTTTCGTTTAACTTTGAAATCTATTTGTTGTTTGCCTTTTGCTCTTACAGGTGATAAGTATTTCTTCGCTTACAGGGCAAGCGCTGAATTTCTGCGCTAGCTGTGTATCCTAGTAATGCCTAGTAACTTTGAGTACACATGCGCACAAGCAAAACTTTTCTGCTTACCAGTGAGATACGCTTGATGTAAGCGCGGAATTCTCTGCTTCCGTAAGTGCAGATTTTTTGCTTCAGGGAAGCAGAGCCATGAAATTGGGCCCTGAACACGTTTTGAATAAGATACACAAAATGCTATGGTATCATGTATATGGTTATTCACATAAACTTGTATTTTATTCAAACACAAGTTAAACAAACTAACCAACAACACATTTCCATAAACAAACTTCTTAAAAAACTCACTTGTGTACAATAAAATTCTACCATTCGAGTCCTTGTCTCTCATGATTTAAGAGATGTAAAAATGGCAAACCAACATTCTTAAACAAAAGGACCACCATCCATGGAGTTGGTTCCCCGTAATTTCCAATGTAATATATCACAAAGTTACATGAAATCCATTTCTGAAAGCCTGTGGGACCAAGACCTTTTTTTTGGTCTAACACATGCCTCTAGTTTTCGTCCCCACATTCTCATAAGTAGGAATTGGAGTGAAAACAAAAATGGACGCACATCGAGATACTAAAGGGTCTTTTTCAGAAAAAAAAAGAAGTTGTTTTTACCTTATGAACAGTTACCATTACAAATTTTACTTTAAATCATAGTATAGTTATGTGTGAATCTGTGAACATTTGTGTTTTTCGATCTTACCAATAGTGTACAGGGCCTTTAAAGGCAAAGTATACCTTTGGTTTTTGGACTCGTACGATTGTTTTAATCCTGTATAAATGTAGTGGGTCATTCCACCACTTTGTGACATTTGTATGACTTGTGCATGATTTTAGTCCTGCCCCATTTCTGCTGTATTTAATCACTGACTATTACGAAAACGGTTTTGCCCGGTACAATTTGTTCGTTGTAATTAGTGCACGAAGTGAATTTGCACAATAATGTATTTGAAAAATTTGAATAATAAACTTCTGGATGTAACATGGACACGGTGTCCGTGTTACATCCAAATCACACATTTTTCATAATAATTTCCATTAAAATGCATCAAAACAATTTATAATTCATCAAACATTTTCACACTCAAAGGAGAATGTTACATGAAATAATTGGGTCAAATAAATGATTTCTTTTCATAATATGGACAAATATTGCACAAAAATCACACTGTGTCTCAACTTGGTGGAATGACCCATATGAAATAAAATAAGACTGAAAATTTCATTTCAAACGGTGGTAGCAGTTTTTTGCTTGCTTAGATACCTCCCAAAATCTGGAGCAGTTATGTCCCCACTGGAAGAGTAATCCATAATTGGAACACACAATCTGAGAGATGTTTCATGCATGAAACGTTTCTCAGATTGAAATCTTTTTGAATCCCGTGTCACTAAAACCATGTTCCTTAGAAGGGAATTGTTATACATTATCAACAGCTGCAGTGCTTCCTACCTAAGAAAGTTTTTATGGTCATTCATTTTCGGAGTAATTACTAGAGGTCTACCCGCCCTTTAAAGAGATTTCTGATTCACACATGGCCTATGCCGTTTCCAAACGAAATCCAACTTGAATGAACACATGGCACTAAACTCATTTCATTTTAATCGATAAGAAACATGAAGGAGATACAGTTTTGCCTTTCATATGGATTTTGGTTTTCATTATTATTTTGTCCCTTTTTCAGTGACTTTGATGTTTTTTGTTTTTAGTTCTTTGTATTGTAGATGTGGTTTAAATATTACTTGCACATATCTTTACATGCAGTTTGACTTCCAAAACGGCAACTTCAGTCGACCAAGATGCCAAACAAAAAGCACTCAAGCCTGAACACAAACTCTTTTTGTGACGTTCATGGTCAAGTTTAAAATGGGATTGGTTGGGAAGAGAAAGTTCAGATCTTTTTCAATGGCGGCAACAAAATAGAGCATTGATATTATGCAATCATCTCAAAGCTAATAGGGAGTGCCGGGACTATCTTTGTGTACAAAAAGTTTACATGGGAAAATAGAATTAGCTGTTGCAAACTGCTTACCAACCAGTATAAATGCAAAAATTAGTTAGTGGCCTGACGTTTCGACCCTAGCAGAGTCTTTCTCGAAGGCTAAAAAAAGTTTACATATCACACTTCAGAAAAAAAGCAGTGGTGGTGCCAGACCTGTTAATCTTGGGGGTTGGGGGGCGAGCTTAAATTATGGGTATTGCACAGGATTGGTAGAGCTGACTTTTAGTCACAGACCGTGTTCATGTTTTGTGTGATCAACCGTATACATCAAATATCCAACCTAAGAAAATTTGGGCTTAATCCGTTGCGCGAGTCAGGAGAAAATAGTGAAAAACCATGCACTGTTGGGCTCTCTTAGGTTTTCGAATACAGTTTTCTTGAATACCACTTCATTTCAAAGGGAAATATTTCAAAGAAAGAGTGTTTCTAGTATGAACTTCATAATCAGTCAGTTTTAAGACTAACATTAAACACTGTTTTTTTATCCTCACCAACCCTGTATAATACCTTTAAAGGATTGGCATACATTGATATTTAATGTTTTAACTTTGTATTGCTGAAAAAGCATCGACTTACAACTACACCAGGCAGAGCCCCCTCCCCCCCCCCCCCCATACTGCTGCAACTGAAAGAAAGATTGGTAACTTATTTTTTTATGAACGGGAATTCAATAAGTAAGACACTTTCTTATTTTTTCTTTTACTCTAAAATGAAGTCTTCTGGTGATAGTAGTGTGTAGATTTGCCCCAGTACGATTGTGCACTTCAGGCTTGAGTGGTCAAACATTTTGGTCAATAGCGGTTGTTTATGTCAAAACAAATTGGTAAAATAGTAAGAGGTCATTAGAAAATCATGTTTACATGTACAGTTTACATGTAATTTTATTTCAATTTTTGGTGGTGTTCTGAGTTTGAGAAATAACAATTTGCAACCAGTATTCCTTAACAGGAATGGTTTTGAGTAACACAAACACATTTACTTGTACAAGGGGTCTTAAAACCACTTCATGTCGGTATTCCGAAAAGTTGTCTGTGCCCATGCGCTGTAATTTTTGGGAAACTTTTTGGAGCTTCTGGAGTAGTTCTTTTCCTTTTCAAGTAAATATCTCCCATTGAGCCAAATACAATGATAAACAAAGGTGGCAGCCGGTCCATTCTTGTATGCCACATTTGTGTAACGAACAGGTCTGGAATCGGGGGGTTACACAATAACCCCTGGAAAAGTGATATTACAAGCATGATTTCCAGTACCTTCTGTCCCTCTTTGTATGGGTGAAACGAAGCGTAGCACTGTATGCACGCTATAAAATCAAATGTCTGGGTGGATACTCAAGTCAGCCGTTCGACTGACTGGAAAATAAAGGGTGCTCCGAAGTTGCTCCTGGGCAGTAAAAAAAACTTCCGCCGGAAGACTATCCAGAAAATATTGGCGTGTGTACACGTCATCTGACGTGAAGTGGTTCAATTAATGTTCAATGGTCCACAGAATGTCAACAAAGTGGGGCATGTCCTCTACGATTAACATTAGTTCATTGTGACACAACTGACTAAAAAACAATAACTTATAAACCATATTTTTTTTTACGAGGATACGGTGCCTAAATTTATATTTTAATTAGATTTTGGTTTACAGTTTGTACTGAATACTTCAGTAATTATTTCATCCAGAAAACACGAACACACTTTTTGGGGGGCGCCAAACCTGCTAGGCAATACATATATCGCTTTTCTTATCCAAAAGTGATGTTTATCAAGAAATAAAGCATAAGGATGATTTTTTGTGATATGATACACCCTGCACTTATTATTTTGGCAAAACCTTTTTTTTTTTAAAGGCATACTCGGCCTAAAAAGTTTCCAAATGGGGCCATTTCACCAGTAGGAACTAGTTACACAATCAATGGTTACTTGTTCTTGTTGCTGGCTAGCGTCCACTTGTTGCAGCTGTTGCTCCTGAGGATTAGGGTTGGGTTTAAGTCTCTTGATTGAGGGCAACGCACTCTGCATGTAATGATCATGCACCACCCGACGTTGCAGTTTAGTCACCATGTGGGTTAGAACCTGCTCAGTTTCCGATATGAGCTCCTGGTCTGAGATATCGTTAATCAAGTCCATTCCTCGCTTGAAAATGTTCACTATGTTCCTCTGCTTGCCGTCGAGTTGAGGATCCGCTTCGGCAGTGGCGGTTTCTGTGCTCTTGGCAGAGGGGTCTTCAAGTTCGGGAATCGAGATTAAGTTGACTGGATTGGAGGTGATTGGATTGAAGCTTGGCACGGTTTCTGCCGTGCTGACGACCGTCTCTGTTGAGCAAGGCTCTGGACCTCCTGGAATCATCACTTGGATCTCAAGCGGTGTGTATTCCTGGGAGACTCCGGCTGCTTCAATGTTGGGCTCTTGTAAAACCCCCGTGTCCCGCGTCAGGAAAACACTGTTGATGTACAGCTCTGGCAGACGGTGGAAACCCCACTCATAGAAATGCAAGAAAATCGCAAAGAAATGCTTGCAGGGGAAGCGGAACTTCTTCCACATGCTGCACGTGCAGCTGGGTCCAAGAAAGCTCGTTATATGGAAACCTTTCTTGGACCTGACGTGAAACACTCCATGTGTGGAGTCCATCAACTGAACGTCTATATTGTTGTACCTGACAGCATCTTCTTGGTTCTGTAGACACTCGCGGACAAAGTGTGCCGGTCGATCTCGCAAATATTCAGGCACACTCTGGACTGCTGTTGGGAATTTGGTGTACTTCCATGCTGCGTTCTTTTTGCGGTATTTATGAAAGGTGTCTGGTATGTACGACTCCACGATGAGTGTCACTATGCCGAGGACACCCTTGTCTCTGCTCTTGGGTATTGTGGAGTAGCGAAAGAAGCGCTCCATGGCAAGCTCCCCATTGTTCACGTTGATGAGGTTGTCTATGGCATAGTCGCGGAATCCATGAGCCCAAGTCTCCGGACAGGAGAACCACTCCGACTGCAGGTAGTCCATAAACTCTTCGTTCTCGGCGACGGTCTCGTCACTCAGGAATTCCTTCTTTGCGCTTTGGTACAACGTGTTATTCTGCTCCATGGCAATTCTGTCAAACATAGCCAGAACTCTCTTCTGCTGGTCAGAGTCCAGACCGCACTCCTTCCGTCCGACCCACCTGTTCAATGACTGTCTCCTGTGGTAGTCACTTATGTAGATGCGAACATTTGGGAATAGTTCCTTGACTGCCGATACCTCAATGTTGCACTTGTCCACCATGAAAGAACTTGGATTCCACCAGGTGTTCCAGCTTTGTATAACGCCTAGAGCTTCCTTGATGTTGGCCACCGTCTCCTTCTCTACTAGAAATACAGCTACGACAATGTAGTTGACGTTGGTATGAATGCAGAGGCAGTACAACGGGGTCGCCATGGTTAGAATGGTGTTGGACTTTGAGGTTGCGTCAAGAATCACTAAATCGCTTCCGTACCTTTCAAGCAGCCTCTGCTGCCACTTCTCCTGTTGGACGAACAAAAAGGATTCTTCTGAACCGGCCTGGTGAGATCGATAGAAGAATTTCCCAGTCCCTCTTGCCTGCCAAGCCTTCACCTTTTCGGCCAACATGTCCGTATTCTCCGTCGTAGTCGACAGATATCCAGCAATCTGTCGCTGGACGTCAGACGGGGAAGGATAGAACCTCCGATTAAACGGCTTTGGTTTCTTCTCGATAGGGTTGTGCTTGAAGAGAACATCGTCCACGTACACCTTCAAGCATTTCTTGATCTCATTGATGTTAGTCACATTGCTGCCAATCAACTGCTTCAGTTTCTGCAAGACTCGGTGATCCATGGTCTGGTTTGCCGCCGAGTTTTCACCGACAGGGTGAAGCGACGAGTGAACTCTCACATATGGCAGTTTGATGTATAGCCTCCTCATGGTTGTAACTTCCTTACCATTACCTTCGTCATCTCGGATCTTCTTCAAGATCCTCTGCTTTTCCCAGCGAAGCTTGCTGCCGTTCTTGAACTCTTTCTTGTCAACGAAGTAGCCTTCATTTGTATATACGCTTATCTCTCTCACTTGGATTACTGCAGGGCATTCCAACTTCTTATTCGCTGAACTTCTTGGGCGCCCTCTCCGACCAACTTTGGGAGGCTTTGGTTCCTTCACACGAAGATCCTTCAAAGAAAAAAACAAACAAGTAAAACAAGTGCAGTGTGCATTAATAATTCCTTAGGATGTACAGGCACGGTTTTTTTTCTAGTGTAATTATACATTTTCAACAATCGCAATTGTAAAAATTATAGATATAATATAGATTATAATATAATAGATTATATTATTTTTTTAAATAATTTTTTACTCTAGGACCATCCAATTTTATTTTTTTTGTAAACAAGTAGGTTTTTGTATTTTGGCACCACTTGCCCCTTAAATGTTTTACACAGAGTTGGTCAGGATAAAAGACATAGTTTTTTAAATTTTAGCCTGAAAGCTTACTGATTATGAAGTTCATAACAGAACCATTTTTTTGTGAAATATTTCCCTCTGAAATTAAGTCATATTCGAGAAAACTATCTGAAAACCTTTTAAAAAACGCAGCAGCTGATTTCACTTGTTACAACCAAAATTAAGGAAAAAGTGTTTACATGCTGAAAATTGCACTCTGCTTTTCACTATTTTCTCCTGACTCACACAACAGATTAAGCCCAGCTTTTCACAGGTTTGTTATGTCATGAATATTGGTTGATCACACAAAACATCAAAAGTTGGGAAGGTAGTGCACTCTGCTCTTCCAGCCAGGCTCCTAGTGGATGATACCCATGCCTACATCCTTACCGACTGTGAAGGGGGTAACCCTGTTTTAGCCCCAGGATTGGGTGACAACGTGCCCCTGGTGACAGTTGATTTGGGTTGACAGCCCTAATCAGTTAAGTGTAGCCCTCACCTTGAAGGGGCCGTCTGGCCTTGTGGGTTGGGCGATATCAAATAAAAAATAAATTGAACACCGTGTGAAACAATACCTTTGAGACGGCCCCTTCACCTTAAAAACAGGACAAACATCCTTGCAAAAGACATGTCAGGACTTACCCTTTTCGGGCCGTGTAAGCAGTGCAGGTACATGGAGCTCTCGATCTTAAATGGGAACCCACAAAACTCAATGGGAAGGGTGCCACCATTTGCCTCCCATCGTATTCGACCTGAAAATATATATGTATTTTTTTAATCGCATGAAAACATTTAGTCTGAGAAAGCAAATCAGAGCTACAGTCAAAACATCACTGACTGAGCAGGCATGCCCAATATGGGGGCAGAGGGTTACCCCCCCCCCCCAATGTTCCCAACCTTCAACACACGATTTTCCTCTCGTACAGAAGTACACCCCTCTAAAAATCCTCTGAAGGATTCCTGAAATTCCAAGCACACAATGAAGACAAAATAGAAAAGGGTTCCACCATGCCCATATTGAGCACCAAATGGCTATACAATCCCCAAGGGCTAGACTGACACTTGAGTAGCCTGTATAAACTTTGACAAGCCTGTGTGATTTATACTTACAATTTTCATGTAAAATAAACTTACAGGGGTTTCCCTTCACTTTTATGTTACCTACTGGCCGGATTAGTCCTCCTAGTATTGCAATGTTTCTAGAGTCAACCAACCCATACCTCACTATGCCACAATAGTGGAGCCCCCACATGATTATGTAGAGAGTAGAGCGATAGCCCAAAGTGCTTCAACGGGAGTGGTAAACCGGAGAAGCCACCAGCTGTGCTCAACTGCAACTGAATTAGGGCTACTGTTGGAAGAGATACGGTTCTCAACCTTGGTTAATTTCTGCAGTGGCTTCCTCATTTGTTCTCTCAACAGATACGCTAGTTACTAGTAACACCTAACTCAGGCGTGGAATTACACGGAGGCCATGGCCTCCATTGCCCTAGTCTTGGCCTTGGTGCCCCTTCAAAACTTTTCCATAGACTTTAAGATTTTCCAGTGGAAGTGCCCTTTATAAAATGAAAAATGAAATTCCAGGCCTGCTAACTAGTGCAGTGAGCTGCAATTATGTGAGTTTGAAACCACATAAGGAAACCAAACCACGGATCACAACGAATAATCAATGCAAAGCATCCATGTTGCAAGAAAATCTGTTTTTGTGGACACTATTAACTAATTTCCATGTTTATATGCACGCCTGGAAATTCCACAAAGGCCATGAAGGCAACGGCCTCTGTTGCCCCTTGTCTCTGCCTTGGTATCCCTTTTTCAAAAATGACAATAGCCTTCCTCCAGGAAGTTGAATTTCCAGGCCTGTAACTTGTGGCTCCCTGATTTACATCAAGCTTTTGTCAAGTGAAATTCACCTTTAGATCCACAAAAAAATGTGATATATTGAGTTATTTTGTTGTACTAAGCCACCAAGACCTACATGTAGATGCTGGGATAAATCTGACTGCTCCGTATAAAGCTTGTTCATACTTGACACAAAAGTGACTTAATAACAACTTCTGTTGTTGAGTTGCGTTGCATTCAGATAACAGCACACGAAGAATTGGACGCAACTTGGCTGTTTTTTTTTTCAGCAACTTACAACGACACTCATTCAAATTGAGGCATCTTTCTAAAACTGAAATGATCAACAAAAAACAACAACAGCCACATCAACAGCTCCACTTCTATTATTGTAAATTCCTCACCCTCACAGTTTCCATAGTATCGAGACTGGCGTTGCTGCCCTGTTAGGGGCATGGTCCTACTTCTATTACTGACGGCAACGAACGACGTTCCTGTGATGCAGAAGTACTTGCTTAGAAACTCCTCAAAGCTTATACCAGGTCCCTCATGAAAGCCTCTCAGGTAGTTGTCGTCTACCTGCGCATAAACAGTAACAGCAACAAAGGCAGACATTAAAGGTAAGCTCATGCTTTGGAAACTACCCCGAAAACAACTGTGTAACTTCTATCTGAAAGCTTTCTTGTTATAAAAATGGTAATGATAGTGAGCATCGTGTGAAATTACTTAGTCAGAAATGCCCCTCTTGATTAGAAGTCAATAAAAACACTTGAACCTGAGACACACACTTCATGCATGAACCGATTCTCAGATTTCTGAGGGTTTGTGTCCTTTTATGATGCTGCGGCCAGAGATGCAATAGGTACCCACTGTCACCTCGCTAAGCGTGGATAGATTCGACGTTCATGTGAAAATACCATGACAGTTTTTTGCTGTTTTCTCAACAAGTAGGCACTGTATTCAACTGAAACTTTCACAATGACTTTATTGTATCTATTTTGATAGTTTTGGCAATAAATCAGCAATAAATTGAAAAAAAAACAATCTATGACCCTACCTTTAACGACAAAGAACTTGACTGGTTAAAACAGATTATGTAGTTTCAATCTGAAAGCGTACTGGTTATGAAGTTCATACCAGTCACCAATAGTCTAGTATCAGCCATCCAGATAAATATTTCTGTCTAAAGTGCAGTCAGAGTCAAGGCAATAGAGTGTGATGAACTCGTAAATCACTGTTGATTTTTCTTCAATGCCACAATTGAAATAAGCCATGTGCACAAAATCCCCAACAAAGCATCTTTTTCACTAAAGGGTGTGCACAACATTAGTAAGATTGAAAAAATAAATGTTAACAGATTTGATCGGCAGCATATTACGCCACAGCACCTTGTAAAACCAGTACATGGTGCTATAAATGAATAGGCCTCATACTTCAAAAACGTAGCTCCACATACATGGCAGGTAAAATTATCAGCGCATTGTATCCTTTGGCGCTTTATAAATAGTTATTATTATTAGTTATTATTACACATAACTTACATGGTATAAAGATTGTCAAGGCGGAAAAATTACCTTGAAATACTTTTGCCTGAAAAGCTATAGTTTTTTTTAGAAATGAGTAAAGCAATTAGTTTTGATCTTGCGAGACCAAAACACTACGTTCTAAAACAGTGACAACTTATTAAGGTTTTTTTTTTCCCTGCTATTTTTGTGTATTCTCCAATGCCTTAATTTATCAGAGGTTTGTCATTTCATGTATGTTGGGTCACACAAAGTGTAGATACTGGTCTTTTCCTACCTCCTTAACATCACTGAGGAATTTCTTGCAGAGCTTTGTGACATTCTCATCAATACTTGATACATCAACCTCCGGGACTTCTGTTGCGATTTCTAATGGTGTCACTTGAGTTACCTGAAGTCAAAGGACACAATGTAAGAAAATTGACATCATTATCCTGCTGGGTTCGCCTATTACTTTTTCAGTTAAATAGAATGTGCAAGTTTCGTGCGTAATTAAGCTTCCAGGTCTTAAAGTCTTTGGGAAACTTTTGAAGGGGCACCGAGGCCAAGACCAGGGGCAACAGAGGCCATGGCCTTTGTGTAATTCCAGGCCTGCTGTGTCCCAAGTTTTAGTTTTGTTTCAAATTAATTTTAACATAAAAATTGATACTATCAATTATTATTTAACTGTGATAATTGTAACCTTTGATCCTCCCCCATGATCAGAGATAGGAGGATTACAATGAACCATGTGTTCAAATTATGTATTTCTTGTTCAAAATTGTCAACACATTTACACCCTCATTTTCAAACAGGTGGTTTCTCAATCGAACCAAATTTTAATTATCCAAAAATGTAAACCGTGTACCAACAAAAGAGAAAGACTTACGCATCCCAGAATCCCCACATCTTAAAGTATTCAAAGTCAAACATTCAGGTTACATTGTATATACACTACAGGTGATTTAAACAGAGCGTCTTCGTACTCTTCTACTTAGCCCAATATTCAGTAAATAGTGCCAATATGCTGGACTCCCTAAGACCAGCATATTGGCTTTATTTATGGGGCCATCTTCATCCAAAGCGACCGACCTAAGGGACCATCAGGCTGCCCTGCAGTACAAGACGGACACCTCGGACTCTCAAACAAATCTTTTGTTGCATGATCCTTGGTAGCTCTTGTTTTACTCTAAATGTCGCTCCAAGACCAAGGAACGTGACCAAGAGCTTGGATTAACATTCTCAGCTAGCTATAATAGCCATAAATATGCCCATAGCCTATTTAAAGGCAGAGTATACCTTTGCTTTTTGGAACTGTTCGATTGTTTTAATCCTGTATAACTGTAGATTACACAATAAAACTAACCTGTGAAAATTTCATTTCAAAAGGGGGTAGCGTTTTTGAGACATCACCGAAAATCTGGAGCGAAAATGTCCATGCGGGAAAAATAGTCCATAATTGGAATACACAATCTGACGAGATCCGTTTCATGCAGAAATGTTTCTGAGATTGAAATGCTTTTGAATCCCTCTCTCTAAAAAGTAAAACCACATTCCTTTGAACTTTGAAGGGAATTGTTTCTCAAAATGCTATACATTATCAACAGCTGCAGTGCTTCTTAAGTAAGTTTTTATGGTCATAAATTTGTGGAGTAATTACCAGAGGTATACCCTCCCTTTAAACAGATAAACCACAATTTATCTTTTTATTTGACACATAGTATTTCTATTACTAATTAGTAACTTTGAACAAATGAACATAACTAGGATATTGTTACATCTCTCCATTTATGTTATATGCACATTCTTTGATTACAAAATAAGTTGTTATCTATGTCTATGTATTACTATGAGTATGACTACAGTTTGTTCATCAATATGTATCAATCAGCCATACCGCCACCGGGAAAACCCTTTTTGTAAAGCCTTGCTGCACTGATGTCTCAACTGCCTGGTGTTGTGAACTTTGCGCAAGGGGCATTTCAATCACATTGACTTCCTGAAGTTCAACACCCATAGATGTCGAGTCCATTGTCACAGCAGAGTCGTTAAGGACAACAGTACCACCGGCGTGTGCTTGATGCTGTACAACTCCCGTTTGGTTTGGGTCATTGTGTTGGTGGTGGTGGTGATGATGTTGAAGTTGTTGCACTTCTTGTAAATGTTGAAGCGCTGCTGCAGCTACCGAATGCTCCTGAACGATTATCTCTCCGTCGGAAGAATGAACCATGATCTGACTCCCGACCTGATTTTCTCCGGAACATTCTGCCTGGGTAACAACTTGAAGGATAGTGGATTCGTCGCCCGGATCGGCGTCCGTTTGCATCGCCATAATAGCAGCCGCAACGAGATCGCCATCTTCTCCCTCCATTTTGTTTATAATGCTGTTTGAGGATTGAGCGCGCGGCAGTCACTGCCGTACGACTGTTTCGTGCCCTCCCAGGCCCCAGCATACATAACGCAAACGGTCGCTGGGTCACTTGCTAGATAGAGCATTGATCTACATGTACATTATACTGCTGATGTAGATCAATGAGTACTAGTAAAAAACGCCCTCTTTGACCAGCCGGGCGCGCTATCAAAACAATTGAATTTGGGAAGTCCCTCACACTGGATTTCCTCAACTTACTCTATGCTCAAACCCTCCTGTTCCTCGCTGTATATGCAGTATACTCCTAGTCCTACCCAAACAAAATATCACCAATTAGTAAGTGAAATTCCTTTTTTGTTACCAATTTGTTTAACATTTTGTAATAAAGTATTCTTAAAATACAATTAAAGCACATTGCGGGAGTTCGAGTTGTGTGACTACTGTCTGAAGGATTTTCCTATGTCGTGCACTCTATGCATGCTGGGGATGTGACGTACATGTACATGTACTTCGTGTGCCTAGCCATGGTGGTCGTTGTCACTATTGCTTGTGGGCGATAGCGGAATGAACCTAGTATAGTCAGATGTTAGTCAGTTCCTATCTAGGAGAGTGTAAGCGCTGTACCGCAACCCTGTACTCTTTAAAACAAATGTTGATATGACCACAGATGTCAAACTTCAAAAAAAAAAAGGAAAAAAAGTACATGTAACTGCGCCCAGTTACTTTGGTCTACTTTAGGTCTAGCCAGAAGTTAGAACTCTACGAAAGTACGGGCCTCCAAGTCCAAGTTTAGGTCCTAGCCCTGGTACTGGTACTGGTACTGGTACTTGGTAGGACCATAGAGAAAGGACCCAAAGAGCCTTTCTCTATGGTAGGACCATGGAGGTAGGAATGTCAGTGTCCGTTGCATGATCCCTATAATTTTATAAAATAAAAAGTGTGCTTTTTCACTTAGAAAAGCACTCTGCACTAGTGACTTACATGTAAGTTTTGCAGACAAACATTTCACTCATCTGAAACATTTCACTCATCTGAAATGCTGTTTCACAGGCAGATTGTATAGTTGCGATAATCGTAACCCTCCATCCTCCCGACGGTCGGAGACCGGAGGGTTACGAGTCATGCAGTGCAAAAAAAGTGCGAAATTGCAATTTCGACTATTTTGGTCAGACTAGTCACCAGATTTTCCCAATTTTTACCACTTTCAAAAGACATGACACACATTCTAAAAACATGGATGTGATCATCAATGTGTCATGAATCCATTCGTATTACTCAAAACATTGAGAAAATATTTTAAGAAAAAAAGACAAAAACGTACCAGAGACTGAGCGAAATTCTCATGATGCGTAGACAATCTCAGGTCCGGTTTTCGAACCTCGCGATTCGTGACCTAGCAACATCTCGACCAATCAGCGTAAGGGAACTCGTCGTTGAGCGCATTTTGTTGAGTTGCACAATCACAGGATATTTATGAGGAAAAATTTACAAATTGAGTGCGCATTCTGGAAAGCTGTTCCTGCAATTAATCAGCGCAAACTGCAAAAAATCCGTTAAATACATTAACTGCGTGCACGCACAGTCGCACACAAGACGATCGCCACGCCTACACAACGGTTTGGTTTACGCTGATTGGTTGATTTAGGGGAAGTGCGGTCCACGGACATTTCGGTCAGTTTCTGGTAAGTTTTTGTTCGTTTTTTCTTCAAATAATTTTTCATCGATGTTTAGAGTGTTATGAATGGATTCATTACACCTTGAAGATAAAATCCATGCATGACTCGTAACCCTCCGGTCTCCGACCGTCGGGAGGATGGAGGGTTACGATTATCGCAACTAGATTGTATAGTGCCCTCTTTGACATGTAAACGAGTAGCCAAGATTCTGCAGATTTAATTTCTAAATTACCACAGCCAATTAAGTTGAGTTATCTTGCCCTAATGTTGGCGGTCTCTCTATTTTATTTTTGGCAGCTCAGGTTTTTTTTTTTTGTATGGCTTCTGACTTGCACCTGGCCCCGAACAAAGATTGACAAAATAGAGAGACTGCCAACCTACGGCTAGATAGTCCAGTTAGTTTTTATTTTTTAATTGTAATTTTTTTTTTTCCAAACAGCTCCGTTGTTAAAGTTTTGCCAAACTGCGAAGATGTCTCGAACAGGAAAACCCACTCCACACACAGATTTGCTTATGCACTTGTACAAAGCCTTAACCCAAGAACAGTTTAATATCATGAAAACCAATGTCAAGTCAAAGGAGTATGGTGGATTTTTGGCCGGAGAGTTGGAAAAGATCAGCTCTTTACCACAACTACTTGACAAAATGGAGCACAAAGGGGTATTCAGAGTGAAAACTAACCCCAAAAAATAGTGGATTATAGAAAGCTTAAGACGATCGTGAAGCAATGTGAAAACGAAGACGCTTTGAATGAAATTCTTGCTACAGAGAAAAAATTGGCAGAAGAAGGTAGGTTAAAAAAAAAACTGATTTGAAATTCATCTAAAAAAGACAAAGTACAGAATTGGTAATACCAAAACAAAAAACATTGAGAAAACATTAATTTAGGGTTGAACAACAAAAAGTTGACCAGAGCGGGATCTGAACCTGCGGCATATATACAGGGCTCGAATTTGGGGGGAAAATCCCCAAGACTACAGGACTTGTATCTCAAAATTTTTACTGGACCAGAAATAATTTTACAAGACCAGATTCAAACTGAGAAAAGACTTCCTTGCACAGTTTAACTTGCATTTAATTGAACAAGCACTAAGACATACATGTATAAGAGAAGATTTACCTCATTTGTCTTTAAGGGTATTAAGTTTAGTTTCAAATCATTACTCAAAGCCAACATTTGAACATAATTTGTTTCTGTTCAAGACATTATAGAGTGAGGTACAGGAACTGTTATTGAATTGAAAACACAAGACTGCCGGACTTGTCCGGTCATGAGTTTACTGGCCAAATGCTAAAATCACTGGCCTTGGGCCTGCGGTCCAGTGTCAAATTCGAGCCCTGCTATATAAATATGCCGACACTCTTTTAAAAAAAATGTTTTATGAGATATCGCTTTACTCACAAGGCCGAATGGCCACTTCAAGGTGAGGGCTACACTTAACTGATTTGGGCTGTTGACCCAAATCAACAGACACCAGGGGCATGTTGCCACCTACTCCTGAGGCTGAAACAGGGTTACCCCCTACACAGTCCGTAAGGATGTAGGCATGGGTATCATTCACCAGGAGCCTGGCTGGTAGAACAGAATGCACTACCTTCCCAACTTTTTACGAAGCAAATTATGGTTAAGTGCCTTGCTCAAGGGCACAAGTGTCACGAACCGGGATTCGAACCCGCACTCTGCTGCTGACAACACTGGAGCTTGGGTCCGGTGAACTGGACCACTTGGCCACGCCACAAAATGAGCCATAGCACATATGGTGGCGGTTTCCCTAAACCTGTAACTGTCAAAGCCAGTGTTTGCACCTAAGTTTACAATACAACCTGGGAAGCAGCAGTGAGAGGTATCCCCCTAAGGGGATGGGATTTTTTATATACTAATAAGTATCATCGAAGGGAACCTGACTGGTTAAATTTTCATTGACTTTGGGTTGAACAAAGAAAAATTGACATTTGACAATTGACTTTTAAAAAGCTGGCAACCATCTTAAAAAATAGCCCAGCCCGGTAAGTTGTCTTGAAAAATGTGTCGTGGCGGCCACTTTTGAAATAAAAAAAGAGAAACAAAGGCCCTCCTCCTTCCTTTTTTCCTAAAAGGCAGGACGCTAAACCTTTTTTTAAAAATATTATTTTGCCTTACATAAATACCATGGGCAAATTTTGATGGGGTACCTTGATGTAGGCCAAGACATGAGAAGTCCTCAAAGGAGAAAGGAGTTGGAATGAAGAGCCATTCTTTGCATAACAACTCTTACTCTGTAGAGTCCCTGCGCCTATTTGCCATCAGACGACCTCATTCCTGCAAGTATCCTTCCCCAGACACTCTAGGGTGCATAGTCTTTTGGACACCCTGTTTTAAATTTGGACACCCTGTTCTATCTGTCATTTACATGTAAATGCATTGTAACTGAACAATTTGGACACCCAGTTTTTAAATTTCCGAAAATGTGGACTACCCTTTTACCAAATCCTGGCTCAAACCTTGATCTTACTGTAATTGTTGTTTTATAATAGACCACATTCCAGTCCTCCAATATTCAACAAACAACAATCCTACAAAATTTCACCAAATAAAGTTGGCGCCATTTTCAAGTAAACCACAGAATCATGGTCAATGTCTTGCAAGCGATTTTTTTCTCAATCAAATACAATCAATATACCACACTTTTAAAGCTGCCTGAATAGTTGAAGTACCTACATTGTACACTGACACTCTAGGGTGCATAGTCTTTTGGACACCCTGTTTTAAATTTGGACACCCTGTTCTATCTGTCAGTTATGCATTGTAAGTGAACAATTTGGACACCCAGTTTTTAAATTTTCAGCAAATTTGGACACCCTTTTACCTAATCCTGGCTAAAACCTTACTAGGGTGCACTCAACACCAAAATGTTGGGTCTTGGATAAGATTGGTACATTACCAGAGCTGCCAAACTCTCCCTGATTCTGCAAAATAAACCAATCTTTCCATGTTCTGATGAACGAACTCGAAAATCTCTCGGATTATGGAAACTTATTCCCTATTATGTTGAATCAAGGTTTTAACCAGGATTTGGTAAAAGGGTGTCCAAATTTGCTGGAAATTTAAACACCGGGTGTCCAAATTGTTCACTTACAATACATTTAAAGGAACATTACAGAATTGGTAAGAAAAAAACTTGTAAAATATACTTTTTGATCACAGATTTGCATAAAACTTACACGGTCTAATGATGATGATAGTAGAAAACATCCCTTCAAATATTTCTGTCTGAAATGCCATATTTGATGAGAAATGAATAAACTAATTTTCCGATCGAAGTTTATCGCTCAGTGAGCGGTTTATTCATTTGTTGAATCTGTATGATTTCATGCAAATGTGTAATCGGTTTTTCACTATTTTCTCGTGACCCAGATGGCCGACCGATCTCAAACTTCTACAGGTTTGTCAGTTTATGTATATGGTGGATTACATACGTAAAGTGCTTACACTGCCAGCAACTGTTTTGTTAGCAAAAACCAATTCTGTAATGTTCCTTTAAATCTAAGTGTCCAGATTTAAAACTGTTAAAATTGTTGAATGTAATTCTAGAAATCTCCCTGATCGCAAGATGTAAGTGTTGGCAGCTCTGTATTACACATTTACATGTAATGTACAGCTGGCCCAGTGAATAGCAAATTTGTTAGATTGGGCCCACAGTCCTCAATCCTCCACAATCAGACAATTTTTGTGGATTTGCCATCTTTTGATTTCCTGGTGACTGCATTTTATTAAATTCAAGTGCTCATAAATATTTAAGAAGAAATGCATTTTTCAATCTTTTATCTCAAAATTTGTCTTCATTTTGCATCTCAAGGCTATTGTGTTGAGAGTGACGACTATGCAGACAGTGCAAGTTGCTCAGCTGGCTTCATGGAAACAAACCAATCATTTAATGAGAATAATTCTCGGAGCGACAGAAGTAAGTCAAGTTAATAGACAGATCCTATTGCACCACCGACCATGGCTTATAGCAACTGTCCATCAATGATGCTTACGTGGGTAGTAATTTTCTTGCTTTGCAATGTTTGCCCCACACTACGCACAATATGCTACTGAACATCAATCTAAACGGCAAGAAAAGCCTGGATTTACATTTTGTAATGGAATTTTAATGGTTGATAAGTAATAAACCACAAGAGAAAAAGACTGGAATTTTTAAAAGATAATTTTGGGTTGAACAAAGAAAAATTTATTAGAGCGGGACTTGAACCTGCGACCTTCGGATCTACGTAACGAGATCTTAATGGGTCGAACTATTGGAAGTGTGCTCACGGTTGCAATGAGTAAGTGCATTAAGGGGCGGAGCTTAATGGATCAGGGCCCAGTTTCATAGAGCTGCTTAAGCACAACAAACTTATGCTTACCAGATTAAGGTTACCAGCCAAATGACCATGTCACATGTACAATCTATGACTGGTATCCTGCTTATTTTTGCTTAGCAACAAGCTGTTAAGCATACTTTTCTGCTTAAGCAGCTCTATGAAATTGGGCCCAGTCTAGAGGCCATGGAAAAACCAAAACTGCCTAGAGTTGTGAATCACTTTGCTGAGCTGAACATCAAAAACCTTGTTAAGGTTGGACTTTTGTTTTTAGCTCCCATTTACATCATTTTCCACATACAAGAGCAGGGTTCTGCCCAGGATTTCTTTAGTGGTGGAAAAATGTTTCCCTGGAAACCATTGCGAGATGGATTGGTAGATCATATAAATAGATTCAAATCAAACAAGTACTCAAAATTAATGGCTTCGGATATCATTTAAAAAAAAAAAATACCCAATTTTACATTCATTAAAAACCTTAGAAAGGAAATTGCAAGTGTAATTTTTAAAAAATTGAAAATGTGTGGTGGTCGGAAACAGAGAAAATTATGCCAGTGGTGGTTTGGGAATCCTGAGTGCCGGGTGAGTTTTCCGTCACCGACCACTGTGGGCAGAACCCTGCAAGAGGGGAAGTGCAAAAATTATAGTGTTGTACTATTTAGAGTGTTGTGGCAGAGGTTCAGTTGTGGTATGGGTTCCAGTAATGATATTGTGTCTGTAAGCAAGACACTTTTATAACCTATTCGCTTCTTCCTTTGGATTGGCATACATATTGGTACATGTACGTAAAACCATACGTCCTGTGTGTTATTTATTGTGTAATGCAAGATAACAATCCCAGTGAGTATACTTGTCATGCTTATTGTTGGGAAAAAGGGGCTGGCTGGCTGCAAATTGCATTGCAGCACCCGGTTAGGGTTGCAGCACCTGGTTAGGGTTGCAGCACCTTGTTAGGATGGCATCACCTTGTTGGGGTTGCATCACCTTGGTAGGGTTGCAGCACCTTGTTAGGGTTGCAGCACCTTGTTAGGGTTGCAGCACGTTGTTAGGGTGGCAGCACCTTGTTGGGGTGGCATCACCTTGTTGGGGTTGCATCACCTTGGTAGGGTTGCAGCACCTTGGTAGGGTTGCAGCACCTTGTTAGGGTTGCAGCACCTTGTTAGGGTTGCAGCACCTGGTTAGGGTTGCAGCACCTTGTTAGGGTGGCATCACCTTGTTGGGGTTGCATCACCCTGGTAGAGTTGCAGCACCTGTATAGGGTTGCAGCACCTTGTTGGGGTTGCAGCACCTTGTTGGGGTTGCATCACCTTGGTAGGGTTGCAGCACCTTGTTAGGGTTGCAGCACCTTGTTAGGGTTGCAGCACCTGGTTGGGGTTGCATCACCTTGTTGGGGTTGCATCACCTTGTTAGGGTTGCAGCACCTGGTTAGGGTTGCAGCACCTGGTTAGGGTTGCAGCACCTTGTTAGGGTTGAAGCACCTGGTTAGGGTTGCAGCACCTGGTTAGGGTTGCAGCACCTTGTTAGGGTTGCAGCACCTGGTTAGGGTTGCAGCACCTGGTTAGGGTTGCATCACCTTGTTAGGGTTGCAGCACCTTGTTAGGGTTGCAGCACCTGGTTAGGGTTGCAGCACCTTGTTAGGGTGGCATCACCTTGTTGGGGTTGCATCACCTTGGTAGGGTTGCAGCACCTTGTTAGGGTTGCAGCACCTTGTTAGGGTTGCAGCACCTCGTTAGGGTTGCAGCACCTTGTTAGGGTGGCATCACCTTGTTAGGGTGGCATCACTTTGTTGGGGGGAGCATCACCTTGGTAGGGTTGCAGCACCTTGTTAGGGTTGCAGCACCTCGTTTGGGTTGCAGCACCTCGTTAGGATTGCAGCACCTCATTAGGGTTGCAGCACCTCGTTAGGGTTGCAGCACCTTGTTAGGGTTGCAGCACCTTGTTAGGGTGGCATCACCTTGTTGGGGTTGCATCACCTTGGTAGGGTTGCAGCACCTTGTTAGGGTTGCAGCACCTCGTTAGGGTTGCAGCACCTTGTTAGGGTTGCAGCACCTTATTGGGGTTGCAGCACCTGGTTAGGGTTGCAGCACCTTGTTAGGGTTGCAGCACCTTGGTAGGGTGGCACCACCTTGTAAATAAACCTTATCAAGGCTCTGTAGAAATGGGTACTACTAATAGCATATAAAATAATACTGGGGGTTTTGTATACCAGGTCGGAAAATAATGAGTGCTTTGAGATATCTGTTGACAAAGTGCTAGATTGTGTAGAACTAGTGTGTATCATTACATTGTTTTGATAACATGGAACATGACAGAGATGGTGCAATAATTGTTTTATATTAATCATCAATAACCTTAAATAGATTTGAAATATCTCATTGTTTTTTCGATTACCTGTTTTAATTTAGGTGATGCAATACCATCTGATATCCATGTTACAGACTCTGGTGATGGAGGTACTTCAGATGGATTTCGTTATAATTCAAAAGGCAAAGGATACATGTTGTATGTCAACAACTTTGAAGAGCATGGTGAACCACGACGAAAAGGTAATGTAAAATCAAGTTAGAAAGAATAAGTGTGACACGAGGTGGAGTTAAGGCTTTTTTTAACTCTTTGAACAGTGTGCAATGGCTTGTTTATTCTGAAATATGGGAGAAACAAACATTACGTGTGTAAAGGTTAAGTGAATCAATAAATACGGCGTCCGTGTGATCGCTACAGTTTGTTTTGTTAAATAGCATATTGTGTTCAAAGAAAAGTGTACTTAAGTAGTAGTGGTGGTCGGTGGGTGGATATAATGAAAAGAAACAAATTATGAAATAAGCACGTACACTACACATGTTTTAGAACGTGCCAACATTTTTTGAAATGAGACGTCATTGAACGTTTTTTTGGCTTTGATAAAAATTGCACTTGAAGGGTATCAAACACTGTGGCATTTTACACAATTTTAATGTGAGGTTAGAGACTTGTTACCCTTTTTTTCAAATTTTCATAAGGATTCTATCTATTGAAAAATGAGTGGAAACAGAAACTGAATTTTACCTTGGAGCCCCTCTTTAAGGTTTCAGAGTTGCCAGGGACCAATTTAATTGAGCTCAGAATCAACTGCTTAACCCTCTTGCTGTCTGACCATTCAATACCATTCAAGTGGTTTTGAATAACAGATAAACTATGCCAGCCTCAAATACGATACCATGAGGGAATGCATGTACACAGTACACAGTTAGTTCTGTGCACAGTTGTGCCACCGTACACAACCTTGGCAGTCGAATGGTTTCAAATGGTTGGTCAACTCACTGGAAAATGTTGCCAAGAGTCACTGAGAGTAGGAGGGTTTAAGGATCTCTGTTTTTCTGGTTTTGGGCCATTCTATGAATCCCTATTCACTGTGAATGAAGCTGTGGCAAGGTTGCGGTTAGCGCTCGAGCATTGCTTTCGTGTGTTACAACTATACATGGCCAGTCAGCGCATGTAGGCCTATACAATTAACCTGTAGAAGTTTCAGCCTCAATAGTTGTCAGGTTTTCTAGATAAAAGTGAAAATTACAGAGCCCTTTTGTCATGAAAGTCCTGTTTGTCCGTTGTATATTACAGTTATTGACATAGCGCCCCCTTGCGGCAAGAGACACATGATTCAGGACTTGTATTCTGAATTGGTGTTTGAATTCAAAAGTTGACAGCGACGGTCTAAAAATAGAGATCGACTTCGCGGTCATGAAAGGTCACTTGCCAACAATAACACTGGCGCGTGTTGTTGCATAATGTGCTGCGGCAAGATTGCGGTTAGCGTTCGAGCATTGCTTTCGTGTGTTACAACTATACATGGCCGGTCAGCGCATGTAGGCCTACTAGCTTGGCATTGAGTATTGCTGCTGTGTTTGTCGCAGGGGTCAGAAAAGTTGCTGCGTACATAAATGAGGTTGGAGGACATGTTTTCAAAAATTCATTTCGGGAAAATTGAACATTGTAATGAAAAATAAACATTACACAACGAAGCAGTAGTGTTTCATTGTTCATAGAAAAAGTATGACATGATTTTCTGTGCTAAAAATAAAGAAATATGAGACCAAAAATATTACGGATTTTGTGCAGAAATAAGGGTCTCCGTAAAAGTAATTTTTATAATAGTTAACGAAATTGGGCAGAAAAATTTTTCTTATTGAGTGTTAGATCCACTAATCATCTAGTATTTTACTATATTCGTTTTTCCTAAGGAAACTCGAAACAGTCAAGAACACTAACAGAATATGTCTTCGTCGTCAGCGTAACCGTTCAGAATATAATGTCCGGCATGACTCGCTTGCAAAATGAGAGCCCAAACGTGATTGGTCAGACTGTGCGTTAAACTAATATAACCAATCAGCTGCTGCGTAAGAAAACGCTAGGCAAGTTGATTGTGTGCGGCTCCCTACTTACTACGTCATTCTGAAAGCTGTGTTTGGTAAACATTGAGGTACCTGACTATTCAGGGAGCAACTGTAGCGATAGCAGTTCATGGTTTCGTTGTTATTAAGAAAAACTTGTACTCCAGTCATCTACTGGGAAAACCAATATTTTTTTCCTTTTTGGGTCTCACAAACTTTACACTTTGGCGAGCGTTCGCCTTCTCAAATGTATGTTTTGTGCATTTTGTCATGCAGACCTAAGGCTTGCAGCTAAGCCCATTAAAATAAACCAACAACTAACAATTTTTAAGCATTCATCAGATGTTAAAAAATCTCCATGGTTTATACTCTTATTTCAGATGCACTACTTTCTTGTTAGGCATCACCATCACGAGCCCAATCCCACATATTTATTTATTTATTTATTTGCACGTCTTGTGAGGGGTCAGTAATCAATTTAATAATTATTTACCACCAAAATGAAAATACTGTCACATTTTTTTCTGTTTTATGGAAACATTTATTTGATTTCAGTTTCTTCTTTCAGCTGCATGAATGTCTCACACAGTTACCAACATTTTCATATACACACACATATAAAATATATAAAACATAAAAATAAATATGTATAGGACTAAATGATTCACACACAAAGTAATGAGGAAGTACAATTAAAAGTATTTACAGGGACACCCAGGTAATTAGGAGACCTGTTAATTACTGAAGTTGAAATACTTTCCACTAATACTTATTTTCTTGCTTTTCTTTGTAGGATCACAACCCATTTGTAATACAACTTTTGGCACACTGAGTATTGCATGAAAATAAGTTAAATATTAATAATTAAAACCCTGTAAAGCAGTGAACGTTGCTTTTTACCTTCAAGTTATTATACAAAAATGTTGTTTTATTTCAGTTTTGACAATGAAGTTCATACTAGAACCATTTTTTCCTGTGAAATACTTCCCTCTAAAATTAAGTCATGTTCGAGAAAACTGTCTCTGAAAACCGGAGTGTTCAAAAAGCTTAAAGTTCTGTCAGTTTTCATGGTCTCATCTCAAGTTTGAGAAAACTGTTTCTGAAAACCTGAAGAAAAAGAAGGAAAAAAACATCAGCTGATTACACCACATTCACATTTTCAATGCATACCGTTGATCACACAAAACATGAACACTGTATGCTACCGTGCACAGCCACAATCATGGGAACACATCTTGTTTGTGTCCATGTTATGAACAACAGTTTGAAAACCAGTGATGTAACAGTTATTTCAATGTTGTTTGTCAAAATTAATTAACCAGCGCTGTGTGAATGAAGAGTAGAAAGTACTTGGTCGAATACAAGATCTGCAAAGAGTTACTCAATATTTATGTGTTGTTCATTTGGTGTCTTTGTAACAAACAGTGTACCCATGACTGTGGCTGTGCACATTTACATGTATATTGTCAGCTCTACCAATCCTGTATAGTACCTTCAAAACAAAAATCAGACACCTAAGTACATGTACCCTGCTACTATGCAAAGCATACACAACCTTAAGGGTCAAAGATTGGTTTTTGCCCATGTAACAGCCAACAAAAATTAATCACATCATTATGTTCACATGAACGTAGAATCCATCCATGTTTAACGCTACCAACCACATATACTGGCAACAGCGAAACGATTCATGCATGAATCATGTTTTTTCTCAGCTTCATATTTTCTGATGACCAATTATCCAAAACCGTATCATTTCGAAAATAATCTTTTCTTAAAATGGTTTAAACTATCAACAGTTGCAGTGTTTCCTACAAAGTACCAAGAAATTTTATTATGGTCATTAATATTTGTAGAAGTATTTACCAATCTATGGCCCTAAATTTGAAGGAAACATTTCCACTGTTTGCAAGAAATATTTAAGTATTGCATAATACCTGCATAAATTTGTAGTTCAAAGTATTCTGGTACAACGACATACATACAAAATATAACTTATCTGTTAAACTTTATACATGTATATAATTAAATTATCACACACACACAAACAGAATACTTAAAAACCTGTGAAATACATTGGTAAATAAATGAGTTGAACATTGCAAACTGGTGTTCCATTAATAATAACAATAATAATAACAAGCATTTTTATAGCGCCTCTCCAAAGGATCGAAGCGCTTAACAAACAATTAAAAACATAAAAACCACTTTAAAAATATATAACTAGCATAAAAATACGAGATAAAAGTTACGGTCAAAATATTAAGCACACAGTCAGGATAATAATACAATAACTTACGCTAGGCTCTAGGAAACAGGTGTGTTTTTAGAAACTTTTAAAACAACTTTACATTGGGGGCTCGGCGGATTTCAATGGGAAGATTATTCCATAACCTTCGGCCAATAACGGAAAAGGCAGTTTCACCAATGAGTTTCTTAGTAGTAGGAACCACTCAGTGACGGGCTTTGAGTAAGCGGTGTTTGCAACCGATCCCCGAGGCGTGCCATATTTCAGTGGATGAACAGAAGAGTAGCTGCCAGAAGTGCACACTCTACTACTTCGGTCTCTAAGATATGAATTACACCAGGATAAAACACAGCCCTCAACACCATACTCCCTTTGAAACCTATTCACAGAATGTTATGGTCAATGGTATCAAAAGCTGCGGACATATCTAATAAAACAAGCAACACTACTCTGCCTTGGTCCAACTCTTTGGCAATATCATCTTTAACCCGTAAAAGAGCCATCTCTGTACTGTGTGCCGACCTATATGCAGATTGAAAAACGTCAGAAAGACTGTTGGACTGAAAATGTTCATTTAACCTAGAAACAGCAGGGTTACATTACATGATAATGTAAGTACATGACTATTACTGCCCTTACAACACCAGCAAAACCTTTCTTAAACTTCTTGTTAAATAAGTTTGCCTGAGTAAACATATTGATCTTTAACAGCAAGATACATGTATGCAATCTTAAAGGCAGTGTATACTTTTAGTAACTGAGACCAGTATCCTCACTTAGCAAATCCAAACATGCCATTTTCGGGGGGCTAGACCTTTTGCACAGGACGTCACCCTTTAACTTTCGCTACTGCTACTTCATTTTGGGAGTCGAAAAGCAAGACTACAGCGTATTTTTCATTTATTTGGCGCATAATAAGTAGAAAGATACAATAAACATACAACACATGATGCAGTTGCGTGCAAATTATTTTGACTCCAAAACGGTGGACAGAACAAAAGCTTGCAGTGGTGTAACGACATTGATTGAGAATACTATGGGATGTTTATAGAGGGAAGAGTGAAATCATATAATGTAGCCATGTGCAATCAAGTCAAAGGATGAGATCATCATGTGGCCACAAAATGTTTGTTTGTTAGTATCCGATATAAGCATCATATACATGTAGAGAGGTTTTATTAATGAACAAGCAAAGAAAAATAATAGGACCGGAACGCACTCATAATGTTAAAAAAGCTTACAAATTTGTCAGTTATGAAGATTCTCTCCGTGACGAGTGAGAATCATGTATTGAAAGGCAAGCTTTAAAAAACATTTGAGGCGTCAAGTGTAGTTCTTTTTAGAAAATGGGGGGGGGGGAGGGCAAAAACCGCCGGAAGCCCGGGGGGCTGGACGGAATGAAGGGAGTGATGATGTGAGAGAAAGAGAGTGGAAACCGTATAAATTATGTATAACCAGTCTGCAGCGTGATGTGTTAATTGAAGTGCGGAAAAATGGAAACTATTATCTCCAGAGGTAGCCATCGAGGGATAAATAGACAGAGAAACGTTGTGAAATTAATGTCCCATGGCTCTGGTGTGGTCTCGTAATCAACCATCCTAACTGTTTGTTGTTTAAGTGGGAGACAAAGGTCTCTGTCTTTTGAAAAGTCAGTGGGCGATGTTTAAGACAGACCTTTGCTTTGATGTTTTCCAGCCCCCTTAAACTTATAGAAAAAAAGAAGGTTTTTAGGAAGGGAGGGGAGAGGGAAGGACAAGAGGACAAAGGTTAGAACTTTTCTGAAAAAGAACATTTTTCCGGTGATAATTTGTTGAGCCACTTGTGTTTATCACATTATCGTCTTAATATCCAAACTGAGATTGGTTTTTATGTTCATGTAATACAAAACAAAACGAGGCGGAAGCGCGCTGGCGGAAATTCTAAACACCGCGCTTGTCCGACGTGATACATTTAACCGCACATGTAGTCTGGTCCAAGACCATAGTATATGTGAAAAGACCAAGCAAATCTATTTATTCTATTTATTTTCAATTTTTAATGAAGATCCAGTATTTTCAAGCATGTATCTTCTTTTTCTTTTTTTCCCTTGCATTTTTTTTGGGGGGCTAGACAAAAGTTTTGGGGGGCTTTAGCCCCCCCCCCCCTGGGTAATCGGTAGTTCAAAAAGGGGCAGAGGCAATGATGATTGGACAGCAGATCTATAGTTAAAAATAATTGTGTTTATGTTAAATTTAATCAAGTATGCCTTATGAAAAAAATATATCAATAGCAAACAATAAAAATACAAGAGCACATGAAAACTAAGAAGTACAAAGTTTGTGCAGCATTGTGTAAGTGTAATCTTAATCTTAAAGAAGTCGAATGGTACACAATATAATATTAAAGGAACATTACAGAATTGGTAAGAAAACAACTTGTAAAATGCACTTTTTGATCACAGATTTACATAAAACTTACACGGTCTAATGATGATGATAGTAGAAAACATCCCTTGAAATATTTCTGTCTGAAATGCCATATTTGATGAGAAATGAATAAACTAATTTTCCGATTGGAGTTTATCGCTCAGTGAGCGTTTTATTCATTTGTTGAATCATTATGATTTCATGCTAATGTGTAATCGGTTTTTAACTATTTTTCTTGTGACCCAGATGGCCGATCGATCTCAAACTTCTACAGGTTTGTCAGTTTATGTATATGGTGGGTTACATAAAGTGCTTACACTGCCAGCAACTGTTTGTAAGCAAAAACCAATTCTGTAATGTTCCTTTAAATATCAAAATTAAACAGGCCTAAAATAAAAACGTAAGTCAAGATTTCTGGCCAACCCAACCGCATCCTACAGACTGGCCGCACTGGTACTAGATTATTAATAATAAAGATTCATATATCATTATTAAGAAAACTCACTTCTGTGTGGGTAAATCTAGGAGCTATCTCGCCCGGTCAGGTTCAAAACTCAGTTCCATGGCCTTACTTCTCCAACGCTGTATTATCGACACGGGAAGTTTCATGTTGGAAGCGAAAGTAACAAACTTTTTTGAATTTTCTATTTCCACCTGGCGTTTCATGCACTCTTCGATCCTTTCCGGGCACTTTCTGTCAACTTTGGCCTCCCCCAGCACTCTTCCTCGGTTCATTGACAGCCTTTAAATCCATTTTAGAATTAGTAACTTGACATTTGAGACTCTAACATCGATAAAAACCGTGGTGAAACTTACGAAGATTGCAAAGATTTTGTGAGCCGACGTGAGTTGAGTGACACTACGGACGTCCATACACATATCATCACAAACGACCACTCGAAATAACCTCGCACTCATGGAGTCTGTGCTCACTATACACGACCAACACAAAAATAGATATTCTCCTAGTTAACTGGGTACGAGGAAACATGACACGACCCATTTGCGAATCTTAGCCAACTTAAAATGTTAAACTATTATCGGGGATGTGAGGGCGGCATTCAACGAAATTTAAAGAAAAAAGAGTTTTCGTCTTCCTGAGACGAAAAACCTCTTTCGTGAAATTCTTTTACTCATTTAAAAGTACAGCACCTCAGCCAGTAATATTTAAAGGGAAGCTTTCTACCATCATTATCTTTAAACCGTGTAAGTTTAATGTAAATCTGTGAGCTTTTTTGTTTTGTGTTTTACCAGAAGTACAGAGACCCTTTAAGCAGCAAATATTGCGTAACAATTTTCTGCTGTGCAAAAAATAAGCAGGATACCAGTCACAGATTGTACATATGACATGGTATTTTGGCTGGTAACCTTACTTTTTATGCTTGAAGCAGCTCTATAAAATTGGGCCCTGGTCTTCAACACTAACAACTCAGAATCATAAGCAATTGAACTAAATTTGAGAAATGTTGTGTTTTTACTCGTATAGGGAGTGAAAAAGACAAGGACAGCGTTGAAGCAGTGTTTGAGGACGACTTGAATTTCAAGTGTGTCTATGAGAAGGATTTGACCAAACAGAGGCTGTTGACACTTCTTCAGAAAACAAGAGATAAACTGTCAAAGGGAAACTACTCCAGTTTTTTCCTTATTATTTCTAGTCACGGTGAGCAGCATGTGGTAAAAAACAACGGCAAAGAAGCTACAGTTGTGAGTACCTATTTTATGCTTGGAAAAATACATTTCGTCTTTGTGATTTAATAATACTCATAGTAATAATAATATAATAATCAAAATAATCAAAAAATGCGAGTGTTGACACCGATAAGATTTACGGTAAGATTTACCAGTTGGTTGGAATCTTACCTGTGGTCTTGGTTAACCCTGCGTGACGCCATCGCTCACTTATTGAGTGTCAGTTTTAAATTAAAAAGTCGGCACTCCGCCTTTTAAAAATTTGTTTTTTATCTAAAACATTCCAAGTTCAACAACTTCACCTAGCCAAATAGTCTAATGCTTTAGGCGATTTAACAGTGATTGGGTTCTCCACAAAAATGTATTACACGCTAAAATCAAACTGACACTCAATAAGTGAGCGATGGCACAAGGCTGTGAGTTTTTTTAATGATGTCACGCAAATATTAGTCCAATGCGAACACGGCTTTCAGACAAAACATTTGTGTCTATTTTTTGTAAGCATGGAAGTGGTATGAATGCTGTTTTATCAGGGAGCTTTCAGATTAAACCTAACAATGTTTTCCCTTAATCCTTAATCCTGTACTTTAACCAAACACAGTATGCCTTTTGATTATGAGTATTGTTTATTCAACTTGTTGATTCTTGCAGGAGGGAATTGTTACCATTGACAAAGGAGAATATATTACAGAGGAGGAACTCACGAAACCCTTCTTGGGAGATGAACTGAAAGCGCTTAGTGGTAGGTTATTATTGTTGTTACTGTTGTTATTAATTGACCCCTTGCATGTGACGTCACCAGCCCAAACAGCGCCCTCACTGAGGTCAAGAAAGACATCATTGGCTCCACGTTTCCATTGCTTGACCTCAGCGATGGCGGCCCATGCAAGGGGTCTAATTCTGGAAGTGAAACCAAGGATGCCTAAAAAAACATGTTTAGTGTCCTGCCTTTCCAAAAAAAAGGAAGGAGGAGGGCCTTTTTTTTTCTTTTCTTTTTTCAAAAGTGTTTGCCCGAGACATTTTTTGGGTTAACCGGCCAGGCTATTTTTCAAGTTGGTTGCCAGCTTTTTTCTGTGTGTTTTTTCGGTGTGCTAAAGTCTAAAAATACAATCTTATTTATTTGAAAATTTATTTTTCGTCGGAGATCGTTAAAATGTATCCTTCAAAACAAACAAAAAAACAAAAAAAAGGAGGCGGCATTTAAAAAGGAAGCGGGCGGGAGGCTAAACATGTTTTTTTATTTATTTGGCCTTATCACCGTGATTTAGAAGCCTGAGGAAATTGGTAAACAAGGCTGCTTGCATTGAACCAGAAACACTGAGTTAAAACAACCTACTCTTCCACGATAAGTGTTGAGGGTTCTTCTGCATATCCTCGTACACGAGACCTATCCCAAGGACAAGCTACATGTAGTGCTGCATGAGTGCATGGTGGGAGAGTGGGGTGCTATTTGCAAGCCTGTTGGGCCTTTGTGGTTGGTACTGCATTTGGGTGGCAGGGGTTTGTTTCATAAGCGCCACAGCCTTGAAACCAAGACTACTACCAGACCAACCAACCCAAATCCAACAAAACTGCTGGCTGATTTTGTTGATTGGGTGTGCTTTGTACAGGATCAGGCATACAACCATCACTCAAAATCACTCATCCCGAGACCGTCGTGCTGGTCGTTGGGGTGCCATGATGGATGCATTTACTGTCAGGGATCGCCACAGTTCTCTGTTTTCTGTTCTCTGTTAAATGTATAAGGGTAGCATTGTTTAGACCTGTCCAGTCTCGGATGTTGTCAGACCAGGACTTCCTCTCCGTCGCTTGCCCTCAACTGTTCCTTGGAGGATGGTTTTGGACAGTGAGTCGTGACGGGACACATGACAAAGTCCAATATTTTTATTTGCTGACTTACCATATGGTGTAGGATTTTGTTGAGAGGGGGGAATAATAACTATGCTGGTATCTTGAACTTGCCTCCCATATCTACATTTCTGATTCTTTTGTGTGGACAGACAAACCCAAAGTGTTCATTATCCAGGCCTGTAGGGCTCCTCGTCCTGACCAAGCGGACGATATGGAGACAAGTTCTTTGGAAGAAAGTCCCGCTGATCCTACCCCAGCGTCTGTCAAAAAGCCAGTCAATGCAGACATGCTTATCTCGTACGCTACAACCAAAGGTAAACCTTTACGCTTTAAAGGAACATTACAGAATTGGTAAGAACAAAACCTGTAAAATATACTTTTTTTATCAAAGATTTACATAAAGCTTACACGGTCTAATGATGATGATAGTCCCTTTAACTTCCCTTGAAAACTTCCCTTGAAATATTTCTGTCTGAAATGCCATATTTGATGAGAAATGAATAATTTAATTTTCCGATTGGTGTTTATCGCTCAGTGAGCGTTTTATTCATTTGTTGAATCTATATGATTTCATGCAAATGTGTAATCGGTTTTTCACTACTTTCTCGTGACCCAGATGGCCGATCGATCTCAAACTTCTACAGGTTTGTCAGTTTATTTATATGGTGAATTACATAAAGTGCTTTCACTGCCAGCAACTGTTTTGTTAGCAAAAACAATTCTGTAATGTTCCATTAACTGTACTTTTGTTTTTTGCATTTGTTCTGTTGAACTTGTGATTCTAAAATACTTAGATGTTGTTCTACCCTACATTAGTAAAGAGGTCAAATTTAAACAAAACATGAAAATGCACTAGAGATGACCTAGCCCACTGGTTTAAAAGCAGGGTGTACTTTTTGGTAATTACTCCACAAGTTAATGGCCATTAAAACTTACTTGGTTAAGAGCACTGGAGAGCTGTTGATATTTCAAAACTTTGTTAGTTTTAGAGAAAGAGGTATTTTTTCACCCTTAAATTTGAATCTGCAAAAGGCTTTCTCAGGCACCTGAAAGCACACAATTCTTTGCAACAAGGGTGTTTTTTCCTTTCATTATTTTCTTGAAACTTTGATGACGAATTGACCCCAAATTTGTACAGGTCTGTTATTTTATGCATATGTTGGGATACACCAAGTGAGGATACTGGTCTTTGACAATTACCAAAAGTACACCATGACTTTGAAGCTATATCATATCATTGGGTTTTGAGTACAATTCATTTCCATGTTCTTGTTTTCAACGAATGAACACACCATCCAACCAGTCAGTGATAATTTCATCTAATTAGTTGATCCCATTTCAGTGAAAACAAAGAAACAGGGTTATTTCTTGTGTAATAGACTGCTAAGGTATTACTTAGGCCCCCAAAAATGAGGGTTCTGTTTCCGGTTCCCCGACCGACCCTAGTTTTTTAGCCGCGACCCTAAACTTTTTATTCGGCCTATAAAAAAACGGGGAAAAAACGAAAAAACTAAAACAAAAACCTATTTTACCTGGAAGAAAATGTCTGACTCTTACCAACTTACCATGTTTTTAGGCAACATTTGAAATAAAAACCAGAACATATCAAGAAGAATTTACAGATATCACCGTGATTTGAGCCTGCGATGTCCAACGACTCGACTACGAGCGAAAAATACCCACAATTCAAATCGCAGTGCGCACATGTGTACACGGCGCTGTATGAAGTGCATTCCACGGGTTTGCGCAATCTGCAGAATGCGCACATTATTGCAAAACCGGCCGCATGAACTGCCAATCTAAAGAGCGCAAACTGAAGATTGCGCACAATTTGCAAGGTCGGGCAGATTAACTGCCAAATCTGCAGAGTGCAAACTGCAGTTTGCGCGCAATTTTGTCCAATTCGTTGTGCAAATTCGTTGATTGCGCTCAACACATGAACGATCGTGGACGTATATTCAATGGTATCGGAATAAAAAAAAAACGCAAAATAAAAAAAACTTTCCGACCTATCGACCCTATTTTTAAATGACATGTAATCAGAAACAGAACTCTTTTTTGGCCTAAAGAAAAGCATGCTATGGAGGGAACTTATTGAATGTCAATCCTGGTTTATGTCTGTGCTGTCAACTGCTTTACCGTGCGTGTCATGTACTTTGAGCCAAAGATGGCGGCCATGTGTGTCATGTACATTGATCTACATTATACTGACTGGATAGGACAACTCAGCGCGTTTGTGCACGTTCGATGATCGCTGTTATGGCTAAGCGCGTAGTCGCTGAACGGGGTATTTGCGTGAAAGTACGCAAGTGCGGCTGTCCCAGCATGCATGGCCTCAAGCATGCAGTAATAGTACAAGTACTTGTAGTGATGATGAGCATGTTGAAGGTTTATAATAATTTTTCTTTTTGGAGAGAGTTTCTTAATCTAGATTGATATTTCATCAATCAATTTATATAGGCCTAGAGCATGAACGCATATTTGTTTTTAAAGTATCAAGCACATTAGAAAACTTCGAGGTCCAATCTTAAAAACCAATAAATTTGGGATAAGATAAATTGTGGCTAATGTGACCGTATAATGAATAAACAAGACTCTCGCACATAGATAGTGGTTTATTCAATACAAAATGATGATTTTTTTTCAAGAAGGAGCCAGTTTAGCTCCATTTGTTTCATATTTACAATCAGAAAGTTAGATAATTGCCACATGGAAACTAAAACTGAAAAAACCATAACTGTGTATTAATCGTATCAGAAATTTAATTAGTTACACACGAAACAGAAACACTAAAACGTAAAATAGATATAGAGAAGGGAAGACTAACAGCAGGAAAACGTAACATAAAGGTTCAGTCTGCCAACGAATTTATTCCTAAACAATTTATACAGGCAATCACGAGAAATGTCAAAAACAAACAATTAACAACTTTGAATTCAATCGAATTTAATTAAATTAATTGAGCATTGCAGTTAACACCTACACAGAAAAACAAAACCCAAACAAAAGGTGTTCACCCTTGTTGGCCCGAACACTTATACACTATATTGAAGTTTGTATTTAAAAAAATAATATAGGCCTACAGGCCCAAAAATAAAATACTATTTTGAAAACAGCATGATCAAGTAATATAAAATATGTGTCAGTGTTCGGTTTTTTTGCAGACTACACCTCTTACCTGTGAAAGGAAATCCGATTTTCTCGTCCATACATAGCTCCTGAAGAAGAGCAACTTACCGCAACACAAACCTTTACCATAGTTGCAGCATAAAACTTGTGTTTGACTACGGTGTCATCCCTTGTTTTACATAACGAAACCTTTAAATACGGCAAAAAACGGAGCAATATTTTTCCACGACCCCGAAAATCATTTATTTGCGTTGCGTGCAGATTGTGCGCCGCCTCCCCGTTTAAATTCAAAAGCCCCACTTGCAAACGCGCGCGTTCGCTACATTTACGCGCAGTCGTCCTATCCAGTCAGTATAATGTAGATCAATGGTCATGTACTACTCATGCCAAAGATGGCGGCGCCCAGTGGGGCTCCGTGACGTCGCCCACAACAACAATAGACTTGAAGGAGTCCTACTTTAATACATTACATCTTGTCTGGAATTTTGTGCACATTTAAGGACGTGCTTGTTTTGATTGCGACAATCAAAATAACAATTTGTTGGGATCTTCAAATGACTTTCATTTTCGTTGATTGTATTTCAGATGGAAACATTTTGAAAAAAATATTTACAAACCCTGCACTTTCTGTTTAAACCGAAACTTGTTCCCAATAAATTAAATCTTGTTTGTTTGATAAATAGGCACCAAGGCGTGGCGTAATGATGATGGGACCTGGTACATTTCTGAGCTGTGTAGAGGAATCAAGAAGTTCTCCAAAAAGAAGCATCTTGCGGACATTTTAGTGAGAGTCAATCATGCCATAGCCCTGAGGGAGAGTACAGAAGAAAGTGCTAAACAAATGCCATGCCAGATCTCGACACTGACCAAAGACTTCTGGCTGTGACCTTCAAGGCTTGATTCATTCCATGTAGTGCTTTTGCCGTCTTAGTCATCTTTTCTTTAAGCGATCGTTAACAGCATTGAATACATACTTTGATTTTTGTCAACGTAATGCTGATTTACAGGCAAAATTATGAAGGAGGATACAATTAAAGTCACATGTGATAGTTTCAGCTGAATACAGTGTCTAGTTGCTGAGAAAACAGCAAAAAAACTGGCATGGTATTTTTACACTAACGTCGAATCCACCCACATTTTTAGCGAGGTGACAGCGGGTACCAACCGCATCTCTGGCTGCAGCATTCAAAAACTGACACCAACCCTTCTGAGAAATGATTCATGCATGAATCATTTCTCAGACTCAAATGCTTTGGGGTGAAAAAACTATCCAAACCATAATATTACTTTGAAGGGAATCCTTTCTCAAAATAGTTTATACTATCAGCAGCTGCAGTGCTTCTCATCAAGTAAGTTTTTATGGTCATGGATTTTTGGAGTAGTTACCAACCTAGGACCCTACCTTTAAAAATGTGATTAGCCAAAATGTGATTATTTTGATGAAAAATAGCCAGGCTTGTTGTCTTAAAGAAATAAGTCAGGCGGCCATTGAAAAAAAAAAAGAATAAAATAAAAAATAAAAGGCAGGACCTAAACATATTCTAAAAATAATAAAGTAAATAATCAAGGAAATATAGATATATAAGCTTTTTGAAAGTTTAGGTTTTTAAGAGGAATATATTTTTAACTGAAATCATGTGTGTAATAAGGTTTTAAAAAAACACTTTTTGCCGCAGTTTAATAATTGTGAAGTTCAGTTAGAAAGTATCAAAGCCATATGATTTTTAATAAGGCTGTTATGAATTTTGTTTTTCTGAAATAGTCAGTCCTAAAACAAATTCACTTTTTCCTGAATGGTCAAGTGCATCTGATTCTGACCTTTGACTTATTCTAAAAATAGCTGCATAAATGAGCTGTGCAGAGAATCAAGGGAATTCATAATCCTTTTGAAATTTTAGGTTTTTTGATGGGAATATTCATAACTGAAATCATGTTTGTAGTAAGGTTTTTTAAAAATATTAATTTTTCCTCGCAGTTGAACCAAGAAAATATTGGATTACATAGCTTCAAAAGCCGTTATTTGACAGTACTATTTTTACAACTATTATGTAGTTTCGCTTATAAAGTGTTTTTTTTTCTTCAGATGTGCCAATGTAGCAAAATAATAATATAAATAATAATGATAATACTGAGTTCTTTTAGAGCTCTTTATCACATCCGATGGGCGCGTCAAAGTGCTCAGTACTACAGATGGACATTTGAAATAAAATAATTAGATAACATATTTTCATGAAATGAATTTATCAGTGCTTTAAATATGAAGATGATGTCTCAAATTATTAAATTCAAGTTATATAAACCCTTTCATTATTTTAAAATGTTGACAAAATCTATTTAAAACAAAATTGTTCATCATTTATCACAGAGATCTTTTATGAATTTGACTTTAGCTGTACATGTAACTGAATATTGAATAATACTTGATAAAATCTGATTACAACAATGTGGGAGAAGCACTGTACACCATGAACAAAAATACTCCTAAAAAGTATTCCACAGGCATACTTAATCAGTGAGATTCGAACCCCGAACCCCTGCATTGTAGAGCAGATATCCTAACCACTTGTCCACCAGGCTTGCCTGGTTAAGATATTTGCTCTTGAATGCAGGAGTTGTGGGTTCGAATCTCACTTGAAAAGTATAATGTGATTTTTCTCAAAACTGCAAGATCGTTACTTATTTTAGAAACTATAGATTCAATGTTCAGTACATTATTTCTCAATGAAGTATAATTACTAGTATGTACATGCACACTTAATATGTATTAAGTTGATTTTGACCCAAAAGTATTTGAATGGTTTTGACAAAACTAAAGTTTTTTTCCTCCATCAAAATTAAAATTTAAAATAAATAACGTAATAAAGTTGAATTTCGAAAAAATTTACATTACACATGGCATGTTGTTTAGCTCATGTTCATATATTGATTAAAGTTACATGATGTCTATACTCAGAAAAGCAGATAAATGGCAAAGTAGATCCTTGTCTTTTGATAGGAGGTCACTTGGCATTTATGTACATGTGTTGTTTATTTACTTTGTTTATATATACTCAGATTTCCAGATGGTACAATTGATTCCTACAAAAGCCCAATGGTGCCAATGAAGTGCATGTTATCATCAGAAAAGTGTTATGCTATTAAGTAATTGTTATCCGCTATAACGAATTAAGTGATTCGTTATTACGAATTAGTAATCCGTTATATTTAATTAATAATTTGTTAATACGAATTACTTAATTTGTAATAACAAACTAATAATTCGTTATTATGAGTTAACATTTCATAAAAATGAATTAACAATTGGACTACCTCCATGGTACGACTGTACGGCTATAACAAATTAAGTGATTCGTTAAAACAAATTAATAATTTGTTAATACAAATTAGTAAACCGTAATTCGTAATAACAAATTAATATAGGTTTTCTCGGTCAATTTCGGCAAATGAGCAGCCAATTAAACCACTGCGACATTCTATTTCGCGCGAAATTGAATGCTTCTGAAAAGGGTCATTCGATTGCGTTTTATGACTAGTCAAATGTACTGTTTCGTCATTCGATTTAACAAAATAATCATTCAATTTAACGATTCAACAAAGCAGCATTCAAATTTCGCAGGAGCTTTTTGAGGCGTGTATTTAGTCATTCAAATTCATTTTTGGGCAGTCATTTCTAGAATTTGTGCACTCTAAAAAAACGCGCTGTCAAACTTTTGTTTCCTTTCGTTTGTTAAAGGCATAATACGATTTGTTTATTTGCACTTGAGTAACTTTGCCGATGTACTTCGAAAACGAGCTTTCGCCACAGTTTTACATGCACATTTCTAGAAATGGCAGCTCAATAAGAAACCAGGAAAAACATAAAGGAAACAATAAGTCTTTGTCAGTTAACCGATAAAGATCCCCAAAAAATTCAAGAAATGAAAAAAGAAGAAAACAAAGAAGAAAAAAAATCTAATGGGTTCCATGTAAAATCTACTGGAAACATAAATAAAGAAAAATATGGTTTGCCTGAATTGAAGTGAAGATACGAAACAGTTATCTAGTGCTGTTTTTTATTCGCATTTCTTTATCTTACTTATTTGAATTCTCATTTAGCGAAATTGATTGCCTATTTACGAAATTGAAAAAAATAAATCAGTAAAAATCTCCAGTCGAACCAGCTTTACTAAATTGAATGATGATTGTGCCTCACGAAAAATGAATGCCTTATATGCTAATTGAACACAGTGCTAAAGGAATTTGAATGCCTCAAAACAAATTGTAAAGCCTGAATTCTGAATTTGAAAACTAGTAAAAACTGGAGAGGCAAAATAGCTTTAATTCGTACGCACGAAAATTAAATTGGCTGCTCATTTGCCGAATTTGACCGAGAAAACCTACAATTTGTTAATACAAATTTACACTCCATAAGAACGAATTAACAAACACAAATTACTTAATTCGTTAAACAGATTACTTATTCGTTATAACGGATTACGTATTCGTTATAACGGATTCTTATTCGTTATAACGGATTATTAACTTGTTTTAACAAATTAATTTCCCGCTGATGATATATACTTCAGTGGCACGATCGGGCTTTTGTAGATAGTGGTTAAAGTTATAGGTTGTTCAAACTCGGATTTGCAGATGATAATGTATGGTTAGAAATGCTTTCTTGTTGGTTTCCCTGGTACCCCTCAAGTGAGGGCAGCTATCAGCACGTGCTGAAATATTTGATTATATTTTCATTGTCTTTTTGCCATCGTACTCACCGGCCAGCTCATATGCCATGATATTCTAAGCTGGACCTGCCACACATCCTAGAAGAGGGTGTCAATCAACAGGGGTCAGTGATTTGGTCGAGGGGGGGGTAGGAAAAATCTCCGTCAACATCCTTTGTGTTTAAAATCGGTACGTTAATTGTCAATGGTAGATCACCAAATGATGAAACTTAATTAAAGGAACATTACAGAATTGGTTTTTGCTACCAAACAGTTGCTGGCAGTGTAAGCACTTTATGTAATCCACCATATACATAAACTGATGACAAACCTGTAGAAATTTGAGACCTATCGGCCATCTGGGTCAGAGAAAATAGTGAAAAACCGATTACAAATTTGCATGTGTTATAATGCATGAATAAAAACGCTCATGAGCGATAAACTCAAATCGGAAAATTAGTTTATTCATTTCTCATCAAATATGGCATTTTTTTCTTACCAGTTCTGTAATGTTCCTTTAATTATACAAAGAAATAAGCATAAAGGAACATTACAGAATTGGTAAGAAAAAAAATATACTTTTGATCACAAATTTACACAAAACTTACACGGTCTAATGATGATGATAGTAGAAAACATCCCTTGAAATATTTCTGTCTGAAATGTCATATTTGATGAGAAATCAATGAACTAATTTTCCGATTGAAGTTTATCGCTCAGTGAGCGTTTTATTCATTTGTTGAATCATTATGATTCCATGCTAATGTGTAATCGGTTTTTAACTATTTTCTTGTGACCCAGATGGCCGATCGATCTCAAACTTCTACAGGTTTGTCAGTTTATGTATATGGTGGATTACATAAAGTGCTTACACTGCCAGCAACTGTTTTGTGAGCAAAACCATTCTGTAATGTTCCTTTAAATTAACCCTTAATACTTGCAGATGATATTGTATCTGGTTAGAAATGCTTTCTTGTTGGTTTCCCTGGTACCCGGCCCTCAAGTGAGGGCAGCAATATCAGCTTTTAGTGCTGACATATTTAATTATATTTTCATTGTCTTTTTGCCATCGTACTCACCGGCCAGCTCATATGCCATGATATTCTAAGCTGGACCGTGCCACACATCCTAGAAGAGTGAATCAATCAACAGGGCTCAGTGATTTTGTCGGGAGGGGGGGGGTCAGGAAAAAACTCTGTCAACATCCTTTGTGTTCAAAATTTGTGCGTCAATTGTCAACGGTAGATCACCAAATGATGAAACTTAATTAATTATACAAAGAAATAAGCTTAAATTAACCCAGGCAATACCTAGACATGTTAATAACACACTTAGGTAAGAAAATAATTAATCATTGAGAAAGTGCAAAACAAACCCTCTGAAAGATGAACATTATTGGAAGCATTTGCTGACAACAGAACACGGACTAAAAAGGTGCGACAGTTGTGGGTTTAAAAACAAATCCCTCCATAAATACTGTTTTCAAAAAGAGAAGAAAGAAAAAAAAGCAATGCTCCTCTAATTGGATTTTCTGCGGACACCCAAGAATGCATTTTCTACGTTTTTTAAATAGTAATGGTGTTGTAGTTTATTTAGTACACTTGCATTGAGGTTATTATATCATGTGGTACGTATATGTTGTCAAAAATTTGATTAGCAAATTAGCTGTTGTTCAGCAATAAATGCCTTGTTTTAAGTGAACATTGTTTAAATGGGATTCTTATTCTTCGATTTTTGATTTCCGGTCTTGCTGTGCAAACACTACAATTAGTAACCCACCCCACATGAAAAGAAAGAGTTTATGTTAACCCCCTCCCCCGCATGGTGGCGCTATAATATATTACAATTGTGACCTTTGCTCTGTCATACAGCAACCCCCCCCCAAACAAACAAAATGGCGGCCTCCGCTCGAGATGTTTTGATAGCCGCAGCTTTGGTATTTTTAATGGTTTCACCTTGTTGTACCTTTGCAGAGGTAAGTATTATGGGGCTTATTAGGTACAAAACAAACGGCGAGTTTAAATTGTCTGATGCTCTATGAAATAATTCTAAAATCAGGGATTGGTGAATTTACGGCGGTCGCATATTATAATTGAATAATGTTTGGCGCAATCTGTGAAAATTGACTTAAAAGATTTGCGCGATGGCGATGTGCCATTTTTTGACAGCGCAATTTTTGTTTCCTTGCATAATTTCGAAATTGCGCAGGATAGTTCGGGCGCAAACTTTAGGTAGAAATAAATAGATGTTAATTACCACTAATCGTGAATTATAATCTAATGGTGTATGAAAAGAATTCAGCTCCGGCTAAGGCAAGGAGTTTGAAGTAGCATTCTGCTGGATCTTAAGTTCCGTCTGAAGTGATACTTTTGTTCCAAAACTTGGGAAGAACGTTGTATTTTGGAAATATGGCCACTTCTATTTCAGTACGGGTGCGTAGACTTTTTACGGGACATTCTTACCAGTCCTTCAATAGTCGGATTTCTTACTATGATCGGAAGTTATTGTCCTCTCATAAGTCATAGTGGTAAAATCTGACAATGCTGAGACAATAATTATTTGGCAAGCTCTTCGGCAAAAGCGATCCAGTTTCGCGCGGTGTGAATAGCGTCATTGTGTTCAGCATGAAAAGGCCCCCTAGTCCGATCTTGGCAGGTAGTTTTTTCTGGTTGGGATAATAATTTTTTTTTTTTACTTTTTTGTTTCCAATTGAAACACCCATAGAAAATACGAACATTTTATTTACGTTTTCAAAAGGTAAAATTAGTATTTTATTTTTCAAATTTCAGGTACATTTTACTTATTTGATTTATAACAATTACCAGTAACTTAGGTATTTTTGGAGATCGCTCGCACATGTTTTGCACACGGCACGTCAGCTGCATGACAACAGGATTGAATGCCTAAAACTAGTCATGTCTGACTATTGCAAGAAATCCCATCACAGCAAAAAATCCTGTAAAATGTCTATGCACCCGTACTGTAAGTTCTAGCTCAACTTCTACTTCTAATTCTATTTCGTTACTCGGCAGGATCCATAAGTTAGGACATAAACGCCAACAACAGGGTCATGGGGTAGCACAGACACAAAAGTTCAGCCCTGCTGCCTGGTGTTTGCCTTGGCTAATTGGTGCCCCTTGAAATGTTCCAATAGAAATGTACAATTTCTTCATAGAGGTGCCCTTTACCAGGGAGAAAAGGCCTTGGTGCCCTTGCCCTTTCCCAAACGAGACATCAGGCCCGATGATTAATAAAATACAACACAATTATAATTTTTTTATTTGAACCTTTGGGCAAAACTTACGATTTGTCTCACCCGTGCGTTGTTTACCAATCTTTTCCAAAACTTACTTCCCACGATGCATTGCAATTCCCAATTCCATTAAGGCTTAGTGAAGATTTGTGGGTTACTTCAAATGTTATTTTCCCGACTGACAGTATTTCATTCAGAAGAAACTGGTATAAACTTTATATACCCCTTACCGTTCATGTTGAAACTAATCAACTTGTTCCCCCAATAATTACCAATCTTATTCTTAGTCTCGGAGGTTGTTAATGTTGGTTCAAATCCCACTCTAGTAAATTTTTCTATGTTCAACCCAAAATTATTTAGGGTCTACCCAGTCAGTTTCCCTTGTGGTTTATTACTTAATATTTGATATGAAAAAGTTGCATCTTCTTAAGGTAATCCCCTTGTTGCCGCTTCCCAGGTTGTATCGTTAACTTGGGTGTGATCCCTGGCTAAACGCTAGTAACAGATTGAAGAGTTTCTGACTGGCACCCCCAGCAAAGATATTGACAAAATAGGGAGACCGTCAACGTAGGCCTAGATAGCTCAGTTGGTAGAGCGCTGGCACGTTAATCCTGAGGTCATTGGTTCAAATCCCGCTCTAGTCAATTTTTCTTTGTTCCCAAAATTATTTAAAATTTACCCAGTCAGTTTCCCTTGTGGTTTATTGAAGTCTTGAAGTTATGACATAATTAATGTGTGCAAAAAAATAGTTAATAGCCTGACGTTTCGACCCTAGAAAGACTCTTCTAGGGTCGAAACAGAAAGACTCTGCTAGGTCGAAACAGAAAGCTCTGCTAGGGTAAAAACAAAAAGACTATGCCAGGGTCGGAAACAGAAAGACTCTGCTAGGGTCGAAACAGAAAGACTCTGCTAGGGTCAAACAGTAAGACTCTGCCAGGGTTGAAAACAGTAAACTCTGCCAGGGTTGAAAACAGAAAGTCTCTGCTAGGGTCAAAACAGAAAGACTCTGTTACAGTGTTAGGGTCAAAACAAAAGACTCTGCAGGGTTGAAAACAGAAAGACTCTGCAGGGTTGAAAACAGAAAGACTCGCTAGGGTCAAAACAGAAAGACTCTGCTAGGGTCAAAACAGAAAGACTCTGCTAGGGTCGAAACAGAAAGACTCTGCTAGGGTCGAAACAAAAGACTCTGCTAGGGTCGAAACAGAAAGACTCTGCTAGGGTCGAAAAGTCAGGCAAATTTTGTGCATTTATACCATGTAGGTCCTTTTGGTTGGTAAGCAGTTTGCAACAGCCAATTCTATTTTCTCATAACTAATGTTGAAATTGTTTTCTGATTTCATCACCAGGATCAAAGCGTCAAAGGTTTCTTTAAAAGTGGACACACCAATAATTGGGCTGTTTTGGTAAGTACTGGCAGCCGTTGAATTTTAAGTTACCCGATTCACAATTTTTCCAGGGTTGAAACTGGTATTCAAACATTTGTTGAAGTCAGAGACAATCCTTTTTTTGCCCTTGGAGCCTGCAAACCATCCTTCAAAATCGTTTTGTTTTGAAATGAGCAGAACCATTGGTTTGCCCGTTGGCTTCAACAAGGAAACAACGGGGAGAGCCTGGGACAGAGGCCATCATTTCAAAAATTTCTTGAACAACGGATGATACCAGTGATACATACTTTGCATTCAGTACTGAGATTGCACAAAATTATTGGGTCTTATCTTGCCCTTACTAGACTTGTGGACAAGTCGTAAAATGTTTTTTGAGTGCGACCAAACATTTAAGGCAAAATAAATTTTTAAAACATGTTGAGTGTCTTGCCTTTTAAAAAAAGGAAGGAGGAGGGACCTTCTTTTTTTTTTTTTTTTTTAAATGGCCGTCGACACATTTTCAAGACAACCGCCGGCTATTTTTCAAGATGGTTGCCAGCTTTTTTCGATGTGCATTTTTCGAGTAAAAAAAAAAACTTATTTATTTTAAAATTATTTTGTTCATCAGAGATCGTTAAATATATCCTTTTTTTTTCGTAAAAAAAGAGAAAAAAAAGGGAGGCGGCTCTAGAAAAGGAAGCGGCAGTGACGCTAACAAGTTTTTAAATTTTATTTGGCCTAATGAGTTGTCCACAAGTCTAGCCCTCACTGAGGTTAAGAATATTTCTGCTTGTTCCAGGTTTGCACATCACGTTTCTGGTTCAACTATCGCCATGTTGCGAACACCTATCCATCTATCGCAGTGTGAAGAGACTTGGTATTCCAGACAGTCAAATCATTCTCAGTTAGCAGATGATATGGCTTGCAATGCACGAAACCCAGACCAGGTGAGGTTTGAGGATTGGTGTGGGTTAGGGTTAGGGTAGGGTTGGGGTTAGGGTTGGGTTAGGGTTAGGGTTAGGTTAAGGGGGAATACAAATCATTCTAATGTTAGCAGATGATATGGCTTTGCAATTCACAAAACCAAGACAAGGTGAGGGTTTGATGATTGGTGTGGGTTAGGGTTAGGTTAGGGTTGGGGTTAGGGTTAGGGTTAGGGTGGAATACCAAATCATTTAATGTTAGCAGTGATATGGTTGAATGCAAACCCAGACAAGGCGAGGTTTGATGATTGGTGTGTCGTGCTAGCAGTTAAAGCACCGACAACTGTTTCTGCTCAGCAGAGTGTGGGTTCGAGTCTTGGTCTTGACACTTTGTCCTTAACCATTAATGCTTCGGATGGGCGTAAAGCCGAGGTCCCACCATCGCTATAGAGAACCCACCATCGCTATAGAGAAGGGGTTTGCCCCGGTGTTTCTGGCAGTGGCTGCCGAATGTGACCAGCACCTTGTAAACTTTATAAGTGCTACATACCATATTAGTTTCATATAATAATACTAGTTCTTAGGGTTAGGGTATTCCAGACAGTTATATGTCAAAAAGAACAATTCAAACTGTCCTTAAAATGTTTCTGTTCTCCAATGCCTTGAGTGCCTTAGTGGTAGATACGTGCGCCACATGTATTATAACACTATATATTATTATTATTATTATTAATATTACCAAGTGTATTCTTCAGTGTGTTTCTCTGGACAACGTGCCTACTCTCATTGTTGGCATTTTGTACACTATTATGTATCCGCATATATGCAGATTTTTTTTCTTTTTCTGTACATATTGCGCCACAGCACCTTGTAAACCCTTACATGGTGCTATGTAAAGGAACAGGTCTCATACTTCAAAAACGTAGCTCCGCATACCTTGCAGGAAAAAATGCTGAGCGCTTTGAGACGCCAATTGGTGTGATAAAGCGCTATATAAGTCAGTATTATTATTATTATTATTACAAAAAAATTGTTATTCTGTGTAAATGTTTTATTATGCACAGCGACTGTTTTCAACAACGCCAATCAGCATATCAATGTGTATGGGGACGATGTAGAAGTTGACTACAGGGGATATGAGGTGAGGTTACCCGATGTAATGTTTGGGAGATTTCGGTAGCCAGTTGAACCTGGGCCCAATTTCATAGAGCTGCTAAGCACGAAAAATTGCTTAGCATGAAATTTCTTCATTGATAAAAGCAGGATTAGCAACCAAATTTCCACTTGATTTTCAGGATAAGCAAACAACAGCTGAATACCAGTAACAAGCAATATGCAACACATGGAAATTTGGTTGGTAACCCTGTTTTTATCACGAAAGAAATTTCATGCTAAGCAAATTTGTGTGCTTACCAGCTCTATGAAATTGGGCCCTCAGCTGTTTGACCCCTCCCATTTCATTTCATTTTTTTTCATTTCATTTATTAATTCTGGTTGTGAAGCCAAGGACTCTCAGAAAGTGAACTTAATTACTATAACTAGCCAAGAACCCTGTGGAGAGAAGACAATGAAGGAAGTTTCAGTTTTAGGTGTGGGAGGAAAACCCCAGAGAAATATTCCAGGGAAAACCCACTCAATCAGGCAGTGACTGAAAAACACAATTCATGTAGTGCCCCGGTGTGATTTGAAACTGGGGTCCCCAGAGGTGGAAGGCAAGGCAAGATACCACTACGCCAACCTGACTGCCATTTGGCGATGTTCGTCCATGTAATGCTGTGTTGAAGAGAAGAGGAGCTCCAGTGTTAAATTCAGTTTAGTAATTCACTCATTTTCCAATGGACAGAGTCTTTATGAAAAGAGCGTAACAATTACAATTGCTACCTCACTTTAAAATGGTTTAAAATGCCACTGTGTTTGACACCCTTCAAGTGCATTTTTTTTGTCAAAATCCTAAAATGTTTGATTTCAAACTTCAAATATGGTCTGTACATTTTTTGTAGTTCATTCCTGAATTTTGATGAAATTCAATCAAAACGGCATTGAACTTGATGAACTTTTTTTGACTGTGCAAAAAGAATTCCTCTTTGAAATATACAGACCAACTTGTTTTTCATGTCCGATGATGTCATGTTTCAAATTTCGCTCTAAAAGAGTATCAAATAATAGTGACATTTTTACACTATTTTCAGTGTGAGGTTAGAGACTTGTCGTTTTTTTCCCCACTTCATGAGGACTCTATCTATTGGAAAATGAGTGCATCCCAAAAATGAATTAGACCTCGGAGCCCCTCTTTGTAGGAAAAACCCACTATGATCAAATGAGGCAATAAGGAAGCTACAGTAAAAGTCTACTTTCTGGGCCTACATTACACATGGCAAAAGATTATTATTATTTATTCAACCAAAACAACACAAAATGTGCAACAAACAATTGGATGTACATAATAATAAACATGATAAAAGGAGCAAGACAGCATATTTTTAATAATACTAAATGAACAGAAATACACAGAATCTAAGCATCTTAAAAGGACCAATACAATAATAGATACAAATAACTATGGTCGAAAAAATGTACAGCAAGAAACAGCAACAGCTATGTGGGTCATCAGAGGCCACAAAAGTATACTACTGTTACCCGCAGGTATGCAGTCCCACATTTAACAAGATACATCTGATAGCGAGATCATTAGGACTGTATGGGAGTATATGCTCCTTCCTAAAGGGTGGCTTTAGAACCCCGAAGTTTAAATTGTTTAATGTCTGTTGTATCTGTGTATTGTATTTCCGCATTGTCAGTGACTTTTTATTGTGCAATTGATCTTGTTGTTTTTACTGTAAACCATGTGCAAATCAGCCTTTGGCTACGATTCATGGTCTTAATAAACCATTATGAATGAATGAATGAATGAATGAATACTGTCAACATGTACCGATACATTCTGACGAAAAAAAAACATATGGTTCTCCTCAGGTGACTGTGGAAAACTTCATCCGAGTGCTGACTGGACGCCTCCCACCAGGCACCCCCCGCTCCAAGCGCTTGATGACGGATGACCGCAGCAACATCCTCGTCTACATGACCGGTCACGGCGGTGAAAACTTCCTGAAATTCCAGGACGCCGAGGAAATCTCCAATGTGGAGCTAGCTCATGCGTTTGAACAAATGTGGCAGAAGAAACGGTTGGTTGTTGACTGTAACAGTTGGGTTGTGGTCCTGAGGGACCAGACCAAGCAAATAAATGGATCTGAGAAGTAGCTAAATAGTAAACTTGCGGGTACAACCGTGTGTGTAAAATCTCTTTTGGAGGCGTGTTGCCTCTAAAAAGAGCCGGTGTGGTCTCGACGTTTCCGAGAGTGACCAACCAATGTTTCGAACAGTATACTCTGCTTGTGAAGACAAGCAGAGTATATTGTTTTGAAATGTTGAGACCACACCGACCACTCCTCCAAAAGAGATTTTACACAAGGTCGTACCCGCAATTCACTATTTATAGTTATGTCTTATTTTTCCACGACAGGTCTGAATTGTAAACGTATCAAAACCGTAGTATCTTAAAAGTAGGCTTAGATGGGGATTTCTTTTTTGAAAAAGACTCAAAACTTTTAGATACATGTAGAGTATGAGAAATGACTATGCCTCATGTATATCCATGATCAAGAGTGGAATCCTCACCTGCCATCATGTGCCATGCGATCTTTGCCATTTAAAGAGTGTGCCAGTGTTCATACACAGGTAATACCCCAGTCACACATAGACGCCGTTTCTACCACGATGGAAAAGTGGCCGAGAGCGTGGCCAATCGGAGCCAAACGTGGACCAAACGTGGGATGATCTCCATGAGCGTGGTTTGGTCGAGGTGGGATCTCCTAGGTCGGGAAGCTGCATGCTCTCCCCACGCTTATTTTGAACGTGCACAAAATGAGCGCAGCCGGGTCGTGGCCAACAATAAGCGGGGCAAAGTCTTAGTAAGAACACAGTGGGAACGCCATTATCGTACAAGCAGCGTGGTAGCAGCCTGGTAAGATCTCTGTGGTCGTAATAAAAACACAGCACCATCGGCAGCTATTTTGAGCCGTTTTAATTAATTTTTATAATTTTTTTGATTGGGGTTGATCGGCATGGCCTTCGTAAGGTCGCAGGGCTGTGTGAACGGGGTATTAAATATGAATGCGTAGTAGACTATCGCCTAAGCTAGGGTCATGCACAGGGTTGATACACATAGGTAGTAGACTATCCCTTGTGCCACATTGTACTCTGCATGCAGCACTCGTGGAACTGTCACACAGGTGTAGTCCACACCCACAAAAAATTGCCCTAGCTAATTATGGCGACTAACACGTAAATCTCAGTGTTGGAGTCAAGACCTCAAAGTCCGAGACCTCCGACAATGGCAAATGTCAATCCGCATTTTCCTGAGCTCAACGATGCCCAACTAGAGAAGTATGAGGAATAGTAAAACAAATATCACATGGTTGATTTCAGGTCGGAACTTCGGTATTGGAAGTCGACAAACTAGTTCCCTTGGCTTCGCCTCGAAAACTAGTTTGTCAACTTCCAATACCTCAGGGAGCTAATATCGTCTGTCAACCCTCAAACCATGTTATATTTGTTTACTATTCTACTATCCAACCTTTTAAATCGATGTTTAGAAATAGAATCTACCTGTATGTCAATTTTTTACATTTAATCAACAAAATAAGTCTCATTAATTTGCTAGAGGACATGGGGGGGGCTGATTTACATTTCAATATAGGGGAGAATTTTTTAGAATAGTTTAAAAAAATGAATGGGGCATAAAGGTCATTAGTTTTGTAATTTTGTAGATAACCAAGGGATCCTTAAAAGCAATCTGCACTTTAACAGGTAGGTTTGAAGATACATGTGAAGAGAAAAATTTTTTTTTCTAGTTCTAGATGTTAGAGGAAAACCCCCCACATAGGGAAAACCTGCGCAATCAGGTAGAGACCGATAACCCAATCCACATGCAGGGCTCAGGTACGGACTTGAACCACAATCCACAAAGGGAAACGGCAGGGAAGAAACCAATTAAGCTTATCCGAAGTGGGAAGGTAGTGCATTCTGCTCTACCAGCCAGGCTCCCAGTGGATGCTACCCATGCCGTCATCCTTACGGACTGTGAAGGGGGAAACCCTGTTCTGAGCCCCAGGAGTAGGTGGCAACGTGCCCTTGGTGACAGTTGATTTTGGTCTACAGACCAAATCAGTAAAAGTGTAGCCCTCACCTTGATGTGGCCATCCAGCCTTGTGAGTTAGGCGATATCTCATAAAAAAATATGCATATATAAAAAAACTGTATTACTTATTGTTTTTATTTGGGTTGCAGGTATCATGAAGTTTTGTACATCATTGACACTTGTCAAGCCGTGTCCATGTTCCAGCTCTTCTATTCTCCAAATATCCTATCTGTGGGGTCAAGCCAGGTTGGAGAAGACTCATTGTCTGTAAGTCGATAAAAGTGTTGTAAGCGTGCGTCTCGAAATGGTAGGAACAGTCGAATTGGATCGGATAAGTATTCCAACGCGTGTTCATGGACCGTTCCGTTGGACCGCCAACACGTTCAAATACTAATGCACGTATTCACTCGTTTGGGATTGCTCCTGTACTTCTGCACAATGATGCGGTCCAGCAGAACGTTCTGGCGGACCAATGGACTGCAGGCGTGCGCCCACGGGAACGTTCATTTGCACCTAGAACGTACCTGCGTTTTGAGATGCTCCCTCAGTAGTCTTTACTGTGGCTTTGTGTCCGCTTAGCTGTTGTTTAGATTGGACAAACTTGGCACACTCTGTGGTGGGGGTAATTCTGTATACTGAAAGTCTAGACCACAGATCTTTACACGCACAAATTTTAGATCCAGGGTTGCAAGCAAGGGGAGCGAGGCCGGGAAAAAAAAGGGTTTAGGGTGGAGAGTGAAGTGGGAACAGTGACGTCGTGTGTGAGGTGGGTTATTCTGAACTTTCTCTCAGTTTGTACTGCACTTGGATCCTTGTAATGTATGATTGCAGCATCATCAACAACCTTGCCCACCCTGTGACGTCATGATCTTTCTAACCAATCAAACGCCCCCAAAGGGCAAAATGCTTTCAAGTTTTGCCAAATCCCCAATAATGACCCTTTTTTTTAATGCAATATTACAGACAAACTGTGAACCCAAATAATTGAACTAACTCATTAAACAGTAGTCTGATATCATATCTGCAAGGTTTACAACAGTTTCTGCTTTCTCAAAAATCGCTCTAGTAACACTTTAAATTGAAGCATTTGTATGGTTTTCAGTCCCAATTTCATGGCTCTGCTTACAGTAAGCAAAGAGTCTGCGCTTATAGAAGCAGGGAATTCCGCTCTTACGTCAAGTGTATTTCACAGATTAACAGGGAATTTTGGCTTGTGCGCGTGCGTATTCCACGTTACTAGGCATTCTTTGCTCACCCAGCTAGTGCAGAAAATGGGCGCCTGCCCTGTAAGCAAAGAATGGTGATCGCAAGCGCAGATTTCGGCGGTAAGCAGAGCCATGAAATTGGGCCCCAACAGTAAATTCCTACATCCTCTTCAGTCCTATGGGTTAGGGTTAAAGTGCAAGGTACATTTGAGGAAGACTCGATTTCACCACAAGAATCAAATCGTTCTTTAAAAAGATGTTTGTTTCTGAACTGAGTGATTATTTTTTCTCTTCCTGTACAGCACCATGTAGATCCAGCTATCGGCGTTTATATCATTGATAGATATACCTACTATGCTCTGGAATTCCTAGAGAAGGTCTCACCCACCAGCAAGAAAACAATGGCAGACTTTGTGAGTTTCATTTGGCTATCAAAATAATACATTCTGTCAGATGCAATCCATTCTGTTAGATGCAATCTGCATACTTGTAAGTTACCTTAGATAACAGAAAACTTAATTGGTAAGAAGCACTGCAGCTGCTGATAAGGCATGACATTTTGAGAAACGATTCCCTTTCGAGGAATGTGGTTTAAGAGAAAGGGATTCAAAACAATTTCAATCTGAGAAACGTTTTGTGCAGAAACTCTTCTCATATTGTGTATTCCTATTACGGATTGTTCTTCCTGTGTGGACATAACCGCTCCAGATTTTCGGTGACGCTACCACCTTTTGAAATGAAATTTTCACAGGTTAGTTTTATTGTATATATCTACATTTATATAGGATTAGAACAATCGAGCGGTTCCACAAACCAAAGGTATGCTTTGCCTTTAATTTAACACTGTAAAGGACTCCAGCAATTTACTTTTTCTTAGATCTGACTTGATTCCTCAGGTGATTCTGTCCGTTTTTGTCAGCTGTTTGTGAGTCCAACATCTCCCTTCGTTCAAGTTTCATGCACGCTTTTATTGAGAGTAACAATTATTTTGCTCCTCAATTTTATCCTAGTTTCAAGTTTGCCCCCAGCATGTTTGCCGCTCAACTCCGGGCGTAAGAACTGACCTTTTCCGTCGGGACATCAAAACGGTTCCTATCACAGACTTCTTTGGAAGTGTCCGTAACGTTGAGTTATCGTCAACTACTATTGCACTTAGTAATGTGACAGAAACTATGGATGAAGTCCAACCTCCTGTGAAAGAAGAAGGAACTAAGGACGAGGAGCTAAAAAGTTTTCGTTTTGTGGAGCAGGTACCAGCTGTTGAGGAAGATAGTGTAAAGGTATGTGAAAATGATATTCAGTTGTGCAGTGCTACCGTTATTTGTAGAGGGGCTTCAATGTCAATTTAAGTTTTGTGTTGCACTCATTTTCCAATAGATAGAGTCCTCATGAAAATTTGGGAAAAAATGACAAGTCTCTTACCTCACGTTAAAACGGAGTAAAATGTCATTTTATCTGATACTCTTTCACAGCGAAATTTTAAATGTGGCGTCATCGAACATAAAAAAACAAACGTGTCTGTACAATACAAAGAGGAATTTTGCTGTGCCAGTCAAAAGGTCAAATCCCAAACTGTGTTAATTGAGTTTTATAAAAAATTTTGAATGAACTAAAAATTCTTTGTACAAAATTGTACAGACCATATAATAACCTTCAAGTGCAATTTTTGTCAAAATCCAAAAACATTTGAAATGTTGTGTCATCGAATGTTTTCGGATTTTGACAACAACTACACTTGAAGGGTATCAAACACAGTGGCATATTGAATCATTTTAACCTTAGGTTAGAGACTTCTAGGTTTCCCCCCTATTTCGATAAAGACTCTATCTGTTGGAAAATGAGTGGATCACAAAATGACTTTTGACCTCGGAGCCTCTCTTGTAAAATTTACCACAAAAATTTGAATTCTTCATGACTTGATGTTTTCAAATAATGTTATCGACATTAAAAAATAAATCACCATCAAGTTTTTCTCCCCTCTGAGTTTAAAGCACATGTACAACATTGGTAATTGTCAAAGACTAGTATCTGCACTGTGTGAGACCCAACATATACATGAAATAACAAACATGTGAAAGTTTAAGCTCAACCGGTCATCGCAGTTACGAGAAAATAGCGAAAAACCCTCTTTTACGTTTTCACTGTTTTCAAACATCAGATTTTATCACCGTGATAAAGAATAATTGGTTTACTCATTTCCTAAAAACTATAGCATTTCAAGCAAAACTATTTCAAGGGAAGTTTTCCACCATGACCATCTTAAGTTATGTGCAAATCTGTGCACATTTATATTTTCAAACTTAAAGGAACATTACAGAATTGGTTTTTGCTAACAAAACAGTTGCTGGCAGTGTAAGCACTTTTAATAATCCACCATATACATAAACTGACAAACCTGTAGAAGTTTGGGATCGATCGGCCATCTGGGTCACGAGAAAATAGTGAAAAACCGATTACACATTTTGCATGAAATCATATAGATTCAACAAATGAATAAAACGCTCACTGAGCTATAAACTCCAATCGGAAAATTAGTTTATTCATTTCTCATCATTTCAGACAGTAATATTTCAAGGGATGTTTTCTACTATCATCGTCATTAGACCGTGTAAGTTTTATGTAAATCTGTGATCAAAAAGTATATTTTACAAGTTTTTTTCTTACCAATTCTGTAATGTTCCTTTAACAATGTTGTACACACCCTTTAACTTACCTGATGTTTCTTTTACCTTTTCGTTCTTGTATAAAGGGTACACATCATCAAAAGGTTAAGTTCTCCAGCGAGTTTGTGCTTGCTAGCAGTGCTTTCCTAGCAGTTGGTGTCGTTGTTCTGTTTAGCCGGGTGGCTTCATGACATTAGAAATCATGCCACCCCCTTGTAAGATTTGGTAAGTTGTTATGTTTTTTTTACTCGTAAGACGGGTCAATTTTTTTGTAAATTAATTGGATTTTCTTTAGACCTGTCTGTTGTTAACAAACAAACCGTGCTGGTTGGCATGTACGGCCGAATATTAGCAAAACATTCAATCGTGTTAAGAGATAATATGACAAAATTCAACCCTTCTGCAAACTTTTATTTTAAACAACTATATCCCCTGGTTAGTTGTTTTGTTTCCAACAAATTCAACAATATTTTTGAATATTTGTGTAACATTGTTACAAACTGCGTCTCTATCTGTTTTTGCTTTGCATTTATGGCTTCCCATAGTTTTCAAACCTTGGTTGGCAAAAACTCGGGCTGTGACGTTGCAATAGAAAGGTCTTAAGAAAGTCTGAACCTACATGTAGCATGTATGCGTACAAAGTCAATTTTGTGGCGAGAGATGAATTACAAAAACATTATGGTCATGCGCTCGGACATAAAAGAAAATTTTTCTTGGGAAACAGAAAATGTTGCAATGTTTGTTTCCCATCGTTGTATTTAAGAACAAAAACAAAACAACAATCAAAAAGGCATTGTTAATGAAAACATGACCGGTTTTCAACACCCGTACATGTACATAATGTCAATTCATGTTCTGAAAATATACAACCTTCTTTTTATATTCAAGTTATGGAACTTAGTCTTTGTAATTTTACCAACATTATTTAATTGTTATGCTTTAGGGTATGTCGTTTTAAAAAAAAGATTTCCATTGACATTTTCCGATAGTTTTTAGAGTCCGCCATCTCGAAACCAAGCCTAACCGAGCCAACAAGTCGGTTACAGTTTGGTCAGAACAGCCACGTCACCGCGGTTCAACCGAACACGCGAAAACGCTCAACCAATGACCGAAGCTCATACATGTTTCTGGTTGGGGTCGCCAAAACGCACTCCTGATAGTCCATGACAAATCTGTGTTCACAATAAATTGACCCTATTTTTGACCGCACGAGGGCGCTTTGAACCGCTAATTTCCTTGCATCACAATGACAGTTTTCTTATTATGACTGCCTGTATTTTTTTTTTTGCATGGATGGCCGATTAAAATAATGATAATTACAATGAAAAAAAAAAATAGTCTGACTTGTTTTGCATCACGTTTATGTGGTTCACACAAGCCCTCGTGCAGTCAAAAATATTGCAGGTTACTCCGAGCAAATTTCGCCCCGTGTTAATACATAGGCAGTTAGAAAAGTGAAACTGTTCATAACTTCGAACCCCAAGTGTCATGGAATTTGAGGTTTGAAGATTTTAGTTGCAGAAACCATTTCCTTATGTCCTTAAAGGGATTGTATACCTTTGGTTTTTTGAGTCGTTTGATTGTTTTAATTCTATATAAATGTAGATATACACAATAAAACTAACCTGTGAAAATTTCATGACAAAAGGTGATAGCGTTTTTGAGACATCGCCCAAAAATTGGAGCGGTTATGTCCACGCAGGAAGGATAATCCGCAATTGGAATACACAATCTGCGTTTCTCCGATTCAATTTTTGTTGGATAAAAACTGATGTATTTTTCCATAACCACATTACTTCGAAGTGAATCGATTCTCAAAATGCTTTTCTCAAAAGCTGCTGTACTTCTCACCAAGCAAGTTTTTACTGCCATTAATTTTAAGAATGATTACCAAATGTATACCTTCCCTTTAAGGTTAGTAACCTTGACTAGAGACAAGTATCCCTAAGGCCAACAAATAAAAGGGTTGTGTTTCCGGTTCCCCGACCGACCCTAGTTTTTACGCCGTGACCCTAAACTTTTTATTCGGCTTTAAAAAAAACGGGGGGGAAACTGAAAAAATACGGGGAAAAAAACGGTGAAAAAAATAATGAAAAAATAAATTACCTGGAAAAACTTAAGATTGCACACATTTGCAAGGTCGGGCAGATTGACTGCCAAATCTGCAGAGCGCAAACTACAATTTGCGCGCAACTTTGCCTAATTCGCTGTGCAAATCCGTAATCGGAAACAGAACCTTTTTTTTTTAGCCTAACTAAAATAAAACTATCCAAGAACCCAAGTTGAAGCACTTAAAGTTGAAGATCTTTCTCAAGATCAATATTCTGAAATTATTTATTTTCACGTTTGTCGAACTTGACATTTACATGATGTCACCTTTCTTGAAAAATTTCTCTTTAAATGGACAAACAATTTTTTCACAACAGACAAAATCCGTATAAAACAACAACTGTTTTATTAATTGGCACCAACACTTACATATAATTAAAATATAAATTAAATCAATCATTAACTCTTCTCTTTCATCGATATCATTTCCTTCAACAACAAATTTCTATAAGTTGTAATAATCACTTCAGTAAAATTAAATATTTCATGTTAAGATTGCTTAAAGTTGTTTCTCTTTTAGTTTCTGATTGGGATAAATTGACTGACTGATCCACTAAACCTTACTGATCCATTCAACCCTTTCCTAACTAGTAGCTGCCTTTCAACAATGTACTATATCGGTAACAATGTGAGACACACTCTCTTGGCTGTCACATACTGGTAATCAATGTAAGCAAACATAGACTATGTACATGTACATGTACATGTGTGGCAGGGACCGTGCAGTTAAAGGTATTATATAGGATTGGTAAGGACATAAAACATAGCTTAATTTTTAGTCTGAAAGCTTACTGATAATGAAGTTCATACAAGAATTTTTTTCTGCGAAATATTTCCCACTGAAATACTAGAAACATTTTTTGTGTGAAATATTTCCCTCTGAAATGAAGTCGAATTCAAGAAAACGGTATCTGAAAACCTGAAAGAACGCAGCAGCTGTTTTCAATTGTTACCAAAATTAAGGGCAATGTGTTTACAAGCTGAAAATTGTGCATGGTTTTTCACTTTTTTTCTCCTGACTCACACAACGGATTACGCCCAAATTTTCACAGGTTTGTTATTTCATGTATATAGTTGATCACACAAAACATGAACACCGTCTGTGACTATTTTGTCAGCTCTACCAATCCTGTATGATCACGAAACCGAGGCTGGGTCAACATTGAAACGTGATTTTGATCCTGCTGGTATTTTGTTTGACTTTCGGTTGTACAGTCGCAGCTATGGTTGTTCACTCCAGAGTTGTAGTTTTGTTCTTCCCATGAATTCAAGTACGAGTACGTTTCTCTGAGTACAAGTACAATTACAAGACTTTCATTTCTCATGATTTTTAAATTCAAGTTCAGAACATTTCGTTTTTGAGTGCGGGTCATTGATTGATTTCACAGTAAAACGCTACACAGAATGTATCAGTTGCACTCAAAAATTATCACTTGCACCTCAATGTTGGCATTCAGTGTGCACAAAACTTGGTCAGTCAACTATTTCGCTTGGCAAAATTGCTGGACAAAATCGTTCCCTGTGAGTATTTAAGTACATAAATTAGCATTAAGTACAACTCCAGCTTAGCATCATAAAGGCTTAAATGGGTCAGCCAATCAACATTCATATTTTCAACAAAATGTATCATAGTCTTTCTATTGTTTGTTACTATTGATCTACAAATAATTTTTTTTAACAAACGCAGTCGATGCGTTTCTGTCTGTGTTTTTATATTATCAAATGACAAGATTCTTTGTAATAATAATGATAGTGGTTTTTTATATAGCGCTCATATCCATCACTCAGTGACGCTCAAGGCGCTTTCCTATTTTCCTGCAAGGTATTGTGGAGCTACGTTTTTGAAGTATTAGACCTATTCCTTTACATAGCACCATGTAATGGTTAACAAGGTGCTGTGGCGCAATATGCTGCCGATCAAACCAGGAAATAACACAAATTCACACAAAAACATAAAGATAAAATCGTTTAGAATTCCCCACCTTGGTGGGGTTTTTTTTAACCAGAATTAAGAATAATGACAAAACTATAGTTACAACATCCTTAAAAGCCAATATAATACAAACAAAAAAGTTTTAAGCTTTAAGAGAGTACTGTATATACATGTATGTGATACCAAAGATTTTATGCTACAGTTTCATTTCAATCAAAATTAACAAAGTCAAATTAACAATTAAAAATATCTTTATTTTTCAGTTACTCTTGGCACCACCACATTTACAAACAAATATTCACCCCCACCCCCCCCCCCACATTTTAACTCTTTGAGTGATTTACTAGGATCTGTCCTAACTCTAAACACAGTCCCAATGTCACCATGAATAATATAGTGTTAACACCCAAACTGTTGTCTGTGATTGTTGGCATTCAGTGTGCACAAAACTTGGGTCAGTTAAATATTTCGCTTAGCAAAATTGCTGGACAAAATCGTTCCCTGTGAGTGTTCAAGTACATAAATTAGCATCAAGTACAACTCCAGCTTAGCATCATGAAGGCTTAAATGGGTCAGCAAATCAACATTCATATTTAAAAAAAAAAAATGTATCATAGTCTTTCTATTGTTTGTTACTATTGATCTACGAATAAAATTTTTTAACAAACGCAGTTGATGCGTTGAATAATGTCACCATGAACAATACATGTATAGTGTTAACACCCAAACCGTTGTCTGTGATTGAAGGTTTAATGTCTGGGGTTAATCCACAGGAGGGCGCTATTTCAGGCAAAACTATATTGGCAATTAGATAGACAGAAAACCACGATCACAGACTTGGAACAAAGTCTAAGGGTATCCCCCCCCCAATGTTCCCATACTTTAACACACTATTTTCCTCTTGTACAGACAGGCCTGTATGCTTCGTTCTAGAAAGGGAAAGGGCACCAAGGCATTGTCTCCTGGGTAAAGGGCACCCTATGAGGAAATTGTAAATTTCTATTTGAGCATTTTAAGGGCACGAAGGCAATGACCAGGGGGCATCGAGGCAATCGCCTCTGTTGCCTTCGTGAAGTATCAGGCCTGTACAGAAGTACCCCCCCAGGTACCCCCCCCCTCCCCTCCCCCTAAATCATCTAAAGAATTTCTGAGATTCCCTGCACACACTGAAGACACAATAGGGGGTGGCCGGGGTTCCACCATGCCCCATATGGAGCACCAAATACAAACTGTTAATGATGGTGTATGCCCGTCAGTATTTAACCTCATGGACACATGTGAATTAAAGGCGGGATGTACTTTCGGTGATTGTCAAAGACCAGTATTTGTTCCCTTGGTGTATCCAAACATGTGCGTAAAAGAACAAAGCCTGTGAAAATTTGGGCTCAATCGGTCTTATGAAGTTGCAAGAAAATAATGAAAGAAAAAAAAAAACACCGTTGTTGCATATAACTGTGTGCTTTCAGATGCCTGAGAAAGTCTTCAGTGCCTAAAGCCTTTCTCAGATTCAAATTTTGGGGTGGAAAAATTGGCTTGTTCTCTCAAACTACATTACTTCAAAGGGGGGGGGTCGTTTCTAACAATGTTTTATAATAGCGACAGCTCTCCAGTGCTACTTACCAAGTAAGTTTTTTTTTTGTTCATTAACTTGTGGAGTAATTACCTTTAAGTACACCGTGCCTATAAGAATGTTTGTCTGAGTTGTGAGTTTAATAAAAGTTTTACTGTGCCTCATGAATATTCTATCAGCCACCACCCCAATAAGCCATTTGCGTGTTAGATTTGAATATTGTCTGGTACAATGACGTGCTTAATCGCAAGTTACCACTTAAATTTGAATTCCTCAGACTATAGAGACAGTTGCTATGTCACATGATTCGGGGCAAGCTTTTGCGTAGTTACGTAAGAGACGGTGAACAACACCCACACACAATTCTGAATGGATGTGTACGACACAATGGTACCAGGGTTTGCTCATCTAGAGGTTGCTATACAAAAGCTTGCCCCGAACCATTTGACATAGCAACTGTCTCTATAGTCTGAGGAATTCAAATGTAAGCAGTGACTTGTGACTAAGCAAGTCATTGTACTAGACTTTATTCAAATCTTACTCGCAAATGGCTTATAGGTATAGTATCCATTCTCTTTGTTATTATGTAAATGCTCTACCTTATTTGGTCTGCAGTGGTAAGTTATCCCTCAAAAATTCCTTACAGTATTACATTCTGGTCAGGTATGTAGTTTTGAATGGGGGGGGGGTGATTTGTATGAAAAGGAGGGGGGGACATTTTGAGGTATGTTGGGTAGATGGGTGCAGTCAGTAGAGAGCAATTGGTGCTCGATATGGGGTAGAGGGTACCCCCCCCCCCCTCCTATTGTGTCTTCATTGTGTGCTTGGAATCTCAGGAATTCTTTTGAGGATTTTAGGGGGGGGGTTCTATACAAGAGGAAAATAGTGTGTTATAGTATGGGAACATTGGGTGGGGGCCCTCTACCCCATATCGGGCAGGCTATAGTAGTGAGAGTGAGGTTATTCTAGCTGTGTCTTTAGCTAGATGTGATCCCAATTTTGATCCCGAGTCAGACAGCTTGTGCTGGGTGTTGGTCTTTACTATGTGGTTGAGCTAGCCGTTGCAGAAAATCAGAGCAGATCTTCAGGCTGCTATTGAGGCAAACTGGTTGGAGGGAGACAACACTTCAAGAGCAATGTATGCTGAAAAACCGTAAGCTAATTTCTTAACACACTTCTGCATTTAGAACTTTCTCAAAATTGAGCGGAAGATGTTAGTTTTACCAAACGGGAAGCTCGCTTTTAAATCAAGGTGGTTTGGGAAATGAGAGCTTTGGCTATTTTCAATGCTTGTTACATTTATTATCAGTTTTTAATCTTATCTTATTATAATAAAGACTTGCTCATTCAACCCTCCAGTGATTTGTCCTTTGAAAATGTACAACAATTTGTAGAATATAAAATTTACAGGAAGGCGCAGAAATAACTTTGAGCATTTCATTATTTGTGACAAATTGTATCAGTAGATTGTAGCTTACTTTTCCTGCTAAATTACATGGTTTTCACCCCCTGGTAAATGTTATGTGAAAAGCCAAGGAGAAACGCCAGACTGAGTGTCACACGAAGAGTCATGAGACGCCCGGGGGTCCAATAATTTTGGGTTGCTACCAGCAACAGAGGGCGCATCAGCTTTTTGAGAGCTGTGTGAACATGAACTTTGTGACTGGTTTTGCGGCGACTGCAACAACAGCACTTTCATTTGCTACTAAATTAGTTCCGTGTGGAAAGCTGGAGTTTTCTAGCTATCAAAATGTCGCCGCGGCGTGGAAAGTGGAAGCCTATAGTTTGGTGGAACTGTTCCTTTGCTTTAAATTGTATACCTTTGTGTAGCCCAAGTGCGGGACATATTTATACGGAAAGGATAGTCCCCCCCCAAAAAAAAAAACTACCGTTATCCTATAGCAGGCTTCAATTTTAGATTCTGATTGGACGATTCCATAAACCTGTATTGCACGGCCTATATCACACTCTGCGTATCGCGCTGCTCTAACTCTGCGTATTGCGCTATTCCAACTCCGCGTATTGCACTACTGTTGAAAATGCGGATACGTTGAATTTGAGAATGATAGGATTAAAAAAGTTGGAACTCTCAATCCTTGGTGTACTGTCTTGTCATTGACGTAACGAAATATACATACAATTCTGGTGCTCATAAGTAAATAGAATCGCAGCATTTTTCACACTATAGTGGTGGCCTTCTTCAGGACAGACGTTGCAATAAAGAACAAGTATATGGACGTGCCCGTGTTTTGCACTTTCCTGATGTAAATTAAACATCTATTTTAAAATTGATGCGGTATCGCTGGTGAAATATAAGATTCCAACTGCCTCAAGTTACCATGCAATCTCAGTGGTCTAGTGGTGAGACATCTGCTCTAGAACGACAAAGGTTTTGGGTTTGATTCCCACCCGAGTAATATGCCTGTGGATTTTTTATTCATAGGACTGGGGAAAAGTACTGAGCATACAGTGCTTTACACACATCAGTGTATGGGTGAAACCAACTAATATTCTTTATCCCTAATGCAAATTTAACATTCATTAAATTGTCGCGATACCCGACCTGCTAAAATGTAGGATTCAAATTGCCTCTAGTTACCTGGCAATCTCGGTGGTCTAGTGGTAAGACAGCTGCTCTTGAATGGCAACGGTCGTGGGTTCGAATCCAACTCAAGTAATATGCCTAGAGTGGTGTTTTTTTCACAGGACTCGGGGAAAGTACTTAGCATACAGTACTTTACCCACATCGGTGTATAGGTAAAACCAAATATTCTTTATCCCTAATGCAAGTTTGACATCTATTAAAGGGGCCGTGTCATCATGATCAAAGCTGGCCTGTGGCTGTACATGGAATTATGAATTCTCAGCCAGTTGCTGCACTTGGGCCCTCCATCCCTATCCTATCTATAGAGAACACACACGTCCGTGCAGTAACTGGGCGAGTGAAGAGATGCATACAAACACAACACTAATACAAAATTTGGTTGTTTAAGAACAAACAATGTATGTTGAGGAACAGTGAAGGAACGTTTTACCAAAATCCCTGTGACTAGAAATCTTTCCACACAGCCATCACACAGAAATGCTGCCCTCTTTGTCTGGTTCACTGGACACACCTGTTCAAATTATATCACTGCCTATCAAACATAAAAAACGACCAGTCTATTTATAGACTTTTATCATGCTGATTTGATCACCTTGAGTTTTCTCTGTTCCGAACCATTGTCACAAAAATCGAGGCTGGAAGAAGGAAAAAATAGTCTGGTTCCTTTTTTGTGCAATGAATATCTGCCATTCATTACTGTTATTGGATACAGGGAACATGACCAAGATGGTGGCAGCATGATAAAAGTCTATACATACAGCCACATGGTTTTGCATGTAACTAGAACGAGACGGCTCATATGGCTGTACCTTCAACCCTAAATATTCTAAATACGTACACACAATCAAGTTCCAAATTAGAAACCAGGGGATAGAGTAAAAGATTGAACAAAATTCCAATTGATAGTACTGATTTACCAAAAGAACATCCAAGCACGTAAGCAAACTCTGTCTTTGTCTCTTAGCGGAGAGGTCCTAAACATATCTTCTTCTTCACAACAGCTGCTTACCAAAAAGCAAAGCATGCTAACTTGACACTGATTCGTGTTAGCAGATAGTGATGTTACATTGCACAGTCTATTGTGACTGCACACATGCACTGTCAGAATTATACCATGCCTCATATGGAGACAGATAGTACCCCCCCCCAAAAAAAAATAAATAAATAAATAAATAAATAAATAAAATAAAAAATAAATAAAAAAATGTTCCCACACTATTTTCCTCTTAATCCTCTTAAGAATTGCTAAGATTCCAAGCTGTGAAGACACAATAGAGGGAGATAACACCACGCCTTGTATCAAGTGCCAAGTGCAAATAATCATTGCTTATGAAATACATTTACACTTCAGCATTTTTATTTTGCTATAACAAACACAAACATTTTGCTTACCGACTGGTCAACAGCTTTTATGAATTTTGGCCCCGGTAATGCTTAATGGGAGCCTCAAGGCTTCCAGAATGGATTATGGAAGTATATCGGAGGTTGTTCGAGTGCCCAGCGAGCAAATATGGCTTTCTCCGTCATGAAACGATGGACACTCCTTTTGCCCTGTTCATTCCTTCTGTAATAATCACATTCCTTGATGGCAAATGAGTTGTAGTAGTGATAAGAAACATTCTTGCTGGTTGCGAGTCTGGAAGGAAGAAAACGTGAGCGAGATGATAAACAAAATATTTCTCACTACACAGGACACACGTAGTGTGCCAATAAATAGTCAGATTGGAGAACAGCAATCAAATATGTTTGGTTTTTAGAATCACTTATTTTGTAATTGTTCTTCTCTGGTATGCAACAACAAATCAAAATGTCAAATGGCGAGGAGTCCATGTCCAGCAGCCACCATGTCGCAATCAGGGCGCGGCTGGCCAGAGGAACGAGCCACTGCCCAGTTTTCTAATGGGACACTCATTGACGATGTGCCTTGGGATCTGGGCCCAATTTTATAGAGCTGCTTAGTGCACAGCCACAATCATGGGTACACTTTTTGTTACAAAGACACCAAATGAACAGCATATGAATATTGAGTAACTCTTGGCAGATCTTGTATCCGTCAAACTTTAGTACTTTCTACTCTTCATTCACACGGCCGTGGTTAATTAATTTGCAAAAAAACATTGAAATAACTGTTACATCACTGGTTTTCAAAGTGTTGTTCATAACATGGACACGAAAAAAATGTGTACCCATGATGTGGCTGTGCACATAAGCAGAAAATATTGTTTAACAATTTTCTGCTGAGCAGAAATCAGCAGGATACCAGTCACAGATTGAACATGTGACATGGTAGTTTGGCCGGTTAACCTTATTCTGGTAAGCATAATTTTGTTGTGCTTGGCTACTTTTCGTGCTTAAGCAGATGTATGAAATTGGGCCCTGATCAGCAGCCCTCCAGTCACACTCAGGTGTTGGCTTCATATGCCACTTTTGTAGCATATGGCCTGTGGGGAGCCGGTTTAGTTGTGAATTTTTATAATGAGCAGCGCCAGACAATTGAGTGCATGTAATTAATGGTTTTAAAATATCGATACGTTTAGGCCTTATTGTATAGTGTACAATTTAAAGATTGAAGAGTTGCAATAAAAACGGTCTTAATTTTTGTTTTCGGTTCACAATGTGTTCCTTTTTGTCGGTTATTCATCTTGTTTTGTGCATTTGTTTTCAGGGAGTGAAATTTTCACTGGGTGGTAGTTTTGTGCCTCTATTGAAAACTAGAAGACGTTTTTAATTTACTCCTCATAAAAAACACAATTACTATATCTGTATTTAGCTGTTTCGCAGCGCAGCACAGCGGAACAGCTCTTGTTTTCGTTAAAGTTTTTGTTTTTAGCTGTATATCTCCCGATGTATTAGTGCAATCATGTTGAAACTTGGTAGGTTGTTAGATATTGGCAAGTTCTTGTAAATTTTTAAATGACGTCATGATGACGTCATCACATGTTTGTTTATGATTTTTTGATTTTTTGCACCTTTAAGTCATAAACTGCTAAATGAACACTGTATGATCGAAATTCTTTTTTAAACAGGCTTGATACGTCATATCTACTTTGAATACAAAAATACTTTCATATTTACTTGAGTAATTTGAAAATGTTATTGGCGAAACAGCTCGGCATTTGTGCACAAATGCAATTAACCTCTAGTTTTTAAGTGTATTGGTTATTTTATTTATTTATTATTATTATATATTTCTGGTGATGAAACAAAGGATGCCTCATATTAAGTGAACTTAATCACTGCAGCTCACAAGCCCGAGGAAACTTTTATTTAGGAAGCTTGCTACGTATACCAGAAACACCAGGGTTTAAACCCCTGCGGTAAATGTTCTGGGTTCTACGACTTAATGTCCCATCCGGAGGACAAAGCAATTATGGTAGAGTACCTTGGTCAAGGACACAAGTGTCACAACCGGGACTCGAACCCACACTCTGCTGATCAGAAACACCAGAGCTCGAGTCTGGTGCTCCTGACCGCACGGCCATGACATGCCACATAACAAATATCACTTATGAATCCATACTGTGTGGTAACAGCTCAAAATCAGTGTCCACATTGTGTGTGATTCAACATATGCATGAACAAACAAACAAACATGTGAAAATTTGAGCTCAATTGGTCATCGAGGTCACGAGAAAATAGTGAAAATGTGTTTTCTGCTTTTTCAAACCTCAAGTTTTTATCATGCGTGATAAAAACTATTGTTTTACTCATTTCTCATTTCTGTTTTTTTATTCGTTTCTCAGAAACGATAGCATTTTAGACAGATGTATTTTAAGGAACCCTTTCTACCATTACTTTAAATCATGTAAGTTATCTGTGAATCTGTGAACATATGTGTGTTTTTTTATCTTACCAATAGTGTACAGAGCCTTTAAAAGAGAAATAAATGGAGGTTAACACGTTGACTGCCGCCTACGAGTGTATTCGTAGTAACAGGTTAGACGGATTCTGCCACTACGAGTATACTCGTAGAGAATGAAAGGGCTTTGTATTGTTATTTAAATACACTGGCATCACTGAGCACGCAACTCATACGCTTTTGGCAGTGGTGAGGACATCGACCTTAGAATGTGCATGTTAAATTATTATTTTTTGTATAGTACCTATTTGGTATGCGCGCATGCGCATCGCACTTATGCGCGCATGCGCACCGCACTTGGCAAATGGGAACGCCCTACGAATATAATGACCGGCAGTCAATGTGTTAACAAACTTTTTAAAAGAAAACAATCCGCAATTAATCTACTTACTGGCAGTACTCGTCATTGATCATTCCATAAACATGAATCTCATCACATGCTTGGCGGGCGAGTAACATAGTGAACCATCCTGTACTCAAATGTGTTCCTGATTTCATCCTGTCAGAATAGAAACCGAACAATTTTTTTTTTTTAAATTAACTTGGTCGTAGAGCAATGTAGTGGACAACAAAACACTAGAAAAATATCTCAATGTTAAAATTGATCACCTATTAGTATTACATATAGAGTGGTGTCTTGGCCGAGCGGATAAGAGCACCGGACTCAAGCTCTTGTGTTTTCTGTTCATCAGAGTGTGGGTTCGAGTCCTGGTCGTGACATTTGTGTCCCTGAGCAAGACACTTAACAATGATTGCTTCTCTTCACCCAGGGGCATAAATGGGTACCTGCGAGGGTAGAGGTTGATATTGTATTTGAAAAAGCCTTTGGAGCGCCACGGCAGCACAGGGCTGTATACTCCCCAGGGAGCTGAGAAAGATTACAGGAATGCTATTGGCCCAATGACCAGGGTACTAATGTAAAGCGCATTGATACGTTATTGTAAAATGCGCTATATATATTACATATAAACTTGTGGACAAGTCGTTAAATGTTTGTCGCGGTGATAGCATTCCGACTCTCTCCGCGAATCTCGTGACACTGGCGAGGTTCTCGCGAGACTGCTAGCCTCCGCTAGAGTGAGACTACTGCTCTCGCGGCTATGGTCCCATTTAACTGGGTGCGTAGTTGTGAGAGCAGTAGCCTCATTCAGAGCAGCAGTCTCTCAAGATAGTTGCGACAAATCCATTCCGCTACTACTGCGTCAGACTCTTAAACGACTTGTCCACAAGTCTACCTGCTACATGAAGTTTTGTACGGAAGTTGTGAGGGTAATCTGACTCGAATTGAAAAGTTCTTATAATACTTTAGGAAAACAGTTTATTGTTAGCCATGATGTGTAGAAATAGGAAAAAAAACGCATGTTTTTCTGTGGAAAGCTACCAAAGATCCAAGACAGATGTTAATGAAGTTGGTTGGAGTAATTGGTAGGAAGGGCAGGGTGAGGTTAATGATACATAGATCTACATGTCCCAAACAAACTGAAACTTGTGCAATACCTTGGGACGCCAGTTTCAGCCTCGAATGTTTCATCCGCTTTTTTCATCTGATCCTGAGTCAGGAAAAAAAAACCTGTCTTCTTGTACATCTTAGCAACGGTTCTCAAAGTATTGTATGCAAACCCTTTCCCAGCCGTGTTCATGGCCTTTGATGGACCCCATCCAACAACATACTGTGCTACACTCGGTTTAGCGACCAAAATCTGGTGGTTCTTCTTTAGGTGTGTGGTGGATGAATGAGCTATAACTCGGACCGTTGTTCGAGTCCCGACATCTTCCTCATATCCAGAGGCAGGTGCATTGTTCATTCGAAAGACGCAGTCGGCTTCGTCGATAAGGTAGCCGGCGCCAGAGTCCAGAAGCTGTCCAGAGCTTGACACGTAGGCACATTGCATGCAGTGAAGATTCAGCTTCTAATTTAGGTATGAAACAAAAACCAAGCCACAAGAAATTAAGACACTTAAAAACTCACTTCAGGTTTTATGGGTTTTTGTTTTCCCAATGAAATTTTAGATGACGTTTGTTTGCTACCGTTAACTTTTTATTAATTTTGTGTGTGTGTGTTGTGTATATTTGCATTTGTGATACAACTGCGTTACATGGTTTTCAGTTAACCAATTTTGAATTGAAAATTGAGTAAATACAACAAGAACAGTACATGTATGTCAAAAGAAACAAAAAATCTCACATTCACCCCTTTAAAGGAACATTACAGAATTGGTTTTTGCTAACAAAACAGTTGCTAGCAGTGTAAGCACTTTATGTCATCCACCATATACATAAACTGACAAACCTGTAGAAGTTTGAGATCGATCGGCCATCTGGGTCACGAGAAAATAGTAAAAAAACCATTACACATTTGCATGAAATCATATAGATTCAACTCATGAATAAAACGCTCACTGAGCGATAAACTCCAATCGGAAAATTAGTTTATTCATTTCTCATCAAATATGGCATTTCAGACAGAAATATTTCAAGGGATGTTTTCTACTGTCATCATCATTAGACCGTGTAAATTTTATGTATCTGTGATCAAAAAGTATATTTTACAAGTTTTTTTCTTACCAATTCTGTAATGTTCCTTTGAGTAATAAGCCATTTTGAGGTATGCTGGACACAATACTACGACATCATTAGGTTTGGGTAAATTTGTCTGTATACGCCCAAACCAAACAGTGCACTCCTACAGTGTCCACCATATCTCACAAAGGCTAATAGTGTTATCTATTATATGGCGCTTTGGTTAATCCACCTTTTAAAGGAACATTACAGAATTGGTAAGAAAAAAACTTGTAAAATATACTTTTTGGTCACAGATTTACATAAAACTTACACGGTCTAATGATGACGATAGAAAAAAACGTCCCTTGAAATATTTCTGTCTGAAATGCCATATTTGATGAGAATAAACTAATTTTCCGATTGGAGTTTATCGCTCAGTGAGCGTTTTATTCATTTCTTGAATCTATAATGATTTCATGCAAATGTGTAATCGGTTTTTCACTATTTTCTCGTGACACAGATAACCGATCGATCTCAAACTTCTACAGGTTTGTCAGTTTATGTATAGGGTGGATTACATAAAGTGCTTACACTGCCAGCGACTGTTTTGTTAGCAAAAACCAAATCTGTAATGTTCCTTTAATGATCTGGGCTGCTGTTACTACATACCTTTTTATGATCCAGCACAGATAAGTAACCCTGGTGGGTGTACAAGGAATTCGGCGTCGTCGAGGCAACTTTCGACTTGTTCTCAGAACTTGGAGAATCTTGCAGTTTTTGGCGACTCGGTGGCGTCAAATTGTCTGCCTGTTTTGCTGTTGTCACATTTGTGTTCGCGTTTTCATTTGATTTGTTGGGTCCCTGAAGATTTTGTGATTCATCCCTTGTAGAAGTCTTTACGGTTGTTTGATTTCCAGAAGATCGAGAAGAATGTACTGAACCATTTTGAAAACTTCTCGTAACTATTTTGCTTACTGTTGTCAGATTTTTTGAAATGGACGTAGATTGAGGGTTTGCCGTAGATTGATGGTTTGCTGAAGTAGAGTTTGACAGTACAGGATGATACAATTTATCTAACGTTTTGCCTTTTATATGTTTTAAGGTGGTGTCAAAAAAGCTGCCGGAGTACTTCGTGTTCGGATAAAATCCATAGACAGTCAGAGTGAACAAGACTGAGCTTGACACAATGAATAAGAAGCACATCTGTTTCTGTAAGTAAAACAAACAAACACAATTTTTAAAGGAACATACATTTCAGTTAATGGTGTAAAATATGCCAGCAGGCCTGATACTTTACAGTGCTAAACCTTTAAGGCAAAATAATATTTTAAAACATGTTCAGCGACCTGCTTTTTGAAAAAAGGAAGCAGGGCCATTTTTATTTTTCTATTTTTTTTTTAAAATGGCTTGACACATTTTTCAAGACAACCGGCTGGGCTTTTTTTCAAGATGATTGTCCGCTTTTTCGGTGCTAAAGTCTAACAATACGATCTTATTTATTTAAAAACTTTCTTCTTTTTTTTCGTTAGGAGATCGTTACAATTTTTCCTTTTGTTTTGGTAAAAAGAAAAGAAAAGAGGAGGCGGCCTCTAAAAAGGAAGCGGGCAGGGACGCTAAACATGTTTTGATTTTCATTTGGCCTATGATGGTTAGATGGCATTTTTTTTCAACCTATGGTGACAAAGGGGTTGGAATGAAAAATAGCCAAGTCCATGCGGTCCCTGTAAAGGAAATGAGAATATGAGTTATCATTGTTGTTACAGCAACTGGTTATCTCCATAATAAAATATACAGCCGTCGATTTCACCAAACTCTTCCTAACTTAGGATTAATCTTAGGACTTAGGACGAGTTAAGTTTCGTATCCATAGACGTTGGAACGCATTGAACCCATCCTAAGCTAGGATGAGCATAGAGCAAGGGACGAGTTACTAATCCTAACTCGAGATAGGATTAATCCTAGCGCTTCGTGAAATTGGCTGCAGGTGCCCCCCCCCCCCCAAAGAAAAAAATAATAATAATAAAACAACAAACTTCGTAGTTTAATCAGAAATTAAATTGGCACATAGATTTGCCAAATGACGATCTGGCCAGGCCAGCTGTGTGTTATTTTTTCTTCGTCTTTTTTATTTGTGAATTTTGTTTTCTATTATTTACAATACAAGCTGAGTTTTGCTTTTCAGTTATTTTTTGTTGACCCACCCACCCACCCACAATTTGGAGGGTAGAAAAAAAATTGAAATTATGTAATATTGAGTATTCTGGATGGCCCCTAAATAATAATAAAATGATGAGGAAAAACAATCATACCTTTCCCGTCATCTGGCTCATCTTCCAATCTCAATTCTATGTTTTTTTCATAGAAAGTTTAACCTAAAGCTGGTACAAATGATGTCTGCATGAATGCTGTACTGTATGAGGAAATGCAGCACGCACTGTTTCCTTTATTGCTGGATCACTGAGGAAAGAACAGTGCACAAGCGCCCGGCCACAGACAGAGACCATGTCTCCAACTCTCCATTGAGAAGGGCTTTCCCAGGTGTTCCTGTATCGTCCAGAGCTTCCACAGAGCCTGTCACAGAGAAAATGTTTGCAAAGTCACAGCAAAGTCAGGAGGACTTCATTTCAACACTGAATGTAATATTTTGCACAAATCAATATCTTGTTTTGCAAAGTCACCACAGATGGAATTCAACACTGAATGTAATATTTTGCACAAATCAATATCTGACTGATGTTTGCAAAGTCACCACAGATGGAATTCAACACTGAATGTAATATTTTGCATAAATCAATATCTTGTTTGCAAAGTCACCACAGATGGAATTCAACACTGAATGTAATATTTTGCACAAATCAATATCTGACTGAATGTTTGCAAAGTCACCACAGATGGAATTCAACACCGCAGGGCTCGCCCTTAACACTAGCCCGGCGTACATTGTCTAGTAAGAATTGCCATGGGCTAGTAAACACCACCTCCCAACTTGCCCTGTGGGCTACTAAAAAACTGTGCAACCTCCTTGTTTAAAATGCTCATTTCTTCCTTTTTAGATGTGAATAATTAATGTATGAATTGTGTTAATCATCCTTGAGTGTATGAATATAACTTCATTTGGTCATTAAACTGGTTGCGATCAGAACATTACATTTATGGCAATTCTGGGCTACTAAAACTTCCTGGGGGCAAGTAAAATACACAGTTTACTGGCCCGGCAGCGGGCTACTTTACAAAAAGCTTAAGCGCAAGGCCTGCACTGTATGTAATATTTTGCATAAATCAATATCTGACTGAATGTTTGCAAAGTGGACTTCAACACTGTATGTAATATTTTGCATAAATCAATATCTGACCCTATTGACCCAACTCCTTAGATTTTAACCGCTCTTACTATTCATGTGTTTTTGTATTATCGTTGGGACTGCCACCAAAACAAACACCATTGTATGCTGGAAAGCAAGCCTGCTAGAAGGGATAGGGAATAGTGAACTTTTGCCAACAAGTAGTTTTCTACTGCAGTCGGTGGATGTGTTTTTATCTATAACTGTTCACCGCAGAACAGGAAATAACGACCTTGTCCCATGGTCAAACCATGATCAACCTTGTCCCATAACCAAACCTACATACTCATAAGAGATTTTTGTGTGGTACATAGGTTTATTTAGTTATTTTATTTTTTTTGGGGGGGGGGGAAATGTTACTTTTCAGATTGAAATTGTAACATAAATTCTCTTTGTAATCATGCACCCGTAGTAATATCAAATGCCCAAATCCCTTCAAAAGTTGCTCTCTAAGATTCTGGTCTTGCAGAACAAATCAGGTCCGGTGAAAATGTTGAGTTACAAGCCCTGACAATAGTCCTAGGTTTGTAGCTGGAGAGTAATTGTTCTGTTAAAGGAACATTACAGAATTGTTAATTGTAAAATATACTTTTGATCACAGATTTACATAAAACTTACATGATCTAATGATGATGATAGTAGAAAACATCCCTAGAAATATTTCTGTCTGAAATGCCATATTTGATGAGAAATAAATCAAACTAATTTCCGATTGGAGTTTATTGCTCAATGAGCGTTTTATTCATGCATTGTAACACATGCAAATTTGTAATCGGTTATTGCACTATTTTCTCGTGACCCAGATGGCCGATCGATCTCAAACTTCTACAGGTTTGTCAGTTTATGTATGTGGTGGATTACATAAAGTGATTACACTGCCAGCAACTGTTTTGTTAGCAAAAACCAATTCTGTAATGTTCCTTTAAAGTTAATATAGAAAAACCAAAAAAAATTATATGAAAATTACAGAGTGGCACTTTTTATTTATATTGGGCTAACTTTTATTAATTGGGGCCACTGTGCTTTTGTTTTAAATGGGAGAAAAATCAGGATAGTATGGAGCCCCTAAAGGGACAGGTATATTTTAAGGTGAACAAAATAATTTACTTATTTCATTCCCTCAAAATATATAACGTTATTCCCTCAAAATGCTATTTCGTTCCCTCAAAATATGATTTCTTTCCCTCAACAAAATATTTGGAGGGAACGAAATAAAAAAAATTTGTTCCCTCAGAATCATTTTATTTTCCTGAAATAGAATTTTGCCCCCCAGTAATTTTTTTTGCCCCCCCCCCAGTTTGCCCCCCCCCCCCCAGTTTTTTCCCCGATGGCGGAAATTGAGTTCAATCCCAAACGATTGCACCCAATTTGTTGCAATGTTGTTTGCGCTGTAAATAATAAACTCAATTTCGTCCATCATAATTAGCTGGCATTATCAAAAAAGCCCAGTACACTTTCCATCTCCGGCAATGTTAATAAAATGTGGATTTATTTATCTGTACAAGCTTGGAAGCTTGCTATAAATAGCAATGCATTGTCTGCCCAAAACCGTAAGCAGCCATTGTACACGCAGTTCGCACAACACGTCACATTCACACAGTGCAAAATCTTATTTCTGGAGTGAATTGTAGGCTTATACAGTACATGATAGACTTTTGTTTGCCCCCCCTAAATTTAAGTTTGCCCCCCCCCCCAGATTAACAGGTCTGGTGCCGCCACTGGTCCTAGGTAGGCAGGGGCTTCGGTCTTCTTCTGATACTTCCTGTTTTACGTGTTAACATCAAATCTTGTAGTACAGGCGACAAGGCTTTTTCCATAGCCGGCCCTAGGGAATGGAACAAACTCCCTGTTCACATCAGAGACTCTCCTTCCATTCAGACATCTAAAAAAATGTCTCAAAACCTCCCTTTTTTTCTATTTCTGTCTAACTCTGTTATTGTTCTATAGGTTCGCTGTGAAGCGCTTTGATCTTGTTAAAAGGCGCTATATAAATACTCATTAAATATTATTTAACAAAAGAATATTTTTAAAGGAAAAAAATAATATTTTAAAGGGAAAAAAATATATTTTGATTGAACAAAATAATATTTCGAGGGAACAAAATAATATTTCGGGGAACAAAATAATATTTCGGGGGAACAAAATAATATTTCGAGGGAACAAAATAATATTTCGAGGGAACAAAATAATATTTGAGGGATTGAACAAATATTTTGAAAAAAAATATATATATTGAGAGAGAAATGAATTACATTTTTTACATAGGGCCTACATATTTTTTTAATTTTACCTTTTCAGTTTTTTTTTTTTTTCTTTTTTCCCAAGGGTTTTGTAACACCGATGTACAAAACACACTATTCACTAAGTTGAATTGCAACAACTGAATTGTTTCAATTATTATGGAGACTACCTACGGGATCGGGAGGCGGTGGAGGACATTTTGACCGACGAGAAGCGGGGGAAGGCATCCGCCTCCCGTCGGTCATCTCCGTCGAACTTCGTGAATAATTCGTGGATTGCGCGATTACCAGCCTCGCGAAGACCGCGTTGTAGGCATAGGGGAGTTCCCCTTTAATTATATTTACTGTTACTGTAGTGAATAGGAGCAAGAACTCGCTCCATAATTGTACGAATACGACGATTATCGCAACTACTATAAATACAGCTGAAATAAATATTAAAACATCACGACGATTATCATTATTATAATTTGATAATCACAAGTTTACCTCAAACGAAATTTACCTCAAGCCAATGCAATCACGGATTGGAGAAATGTACAGCTTTGATCGTTTATGAACTGAAGCGGCAATACATTGCATTCACTCGAATCAATTCTACCCCCGTGCTCTAGTCCTTCACCTAGTCCTTGTGTGCTTTGGTAAAAATGTCAGAGAATAAATAGTACAGGAAAACGCTCGCTGGATGATCGGCCAGTTCTAGGTGGTGGATGGTGGTGATATGATAATCTCAGAAATCCTGTGGTTACCGTCCAGGTGGTGGCACGAGCGATATGGTGGTGTGTATGTAAATTTACGACATTTGGACTTTGAAAGAAGACGCGCGACGAACTCTGACGCCATGCATTGGTTACGGATCTCCGGTTGCGGTTATCATTACAAAAAAGACAGCGTAATAACCTCCACGCGCATACGAAGTGCGTAATGTGTGTATAGCACACTGATCGAGCATAGACTTAATTTCAAGTCGTAGGTCGCGGTTATTTCTCTGCATCAGCCAAGCAACCACCCCCCCCCCCCGCAGATATTAGCTATCACATATGCTCTGGATAAATTGGACAAGACTTGACATATTAATTATAAAAATAATAATATTGTATCAGTCACAACTGAAATTTACATAGCACTGATACCAGAAGAGAGATGGCCAATCAGGAGGCTACACACCCTTGGCCGCGGCTACTACTGAATGTGGGATTTTAATGTTAATATGCAATAATGTAATTGTGTAGCCTGCTAAATAATACCGTTTATGATTAGTAGTGTTTTAAAATGTTCTGTTTGTATTTTATCCTGGGATCAATTTAATTACATTTTACTCTTCAGTAATTTATTTTGAATTTTGGAAATTTGAATTTTTACTCCTACTTTTTACTCTTTCTCAATTCATTTCAATTTGTCCATATAATTGTACCTGTACTATTATTGTTGTTATCGTTATTATTATTAGGTTACTTCCACCGTCAGCAATTTCTGTTATATATCACTGGTCTTAATGTTTTATTTACATGGTCTAAATGATGATGATAGTAGAAAACATCCCTTGAAACATTCTGTCTGAAATGCCATATTTGATGAGAAATGAATAAACTAATTTTCCGATTGGAGTTTGTCGCTCAGTGAGCGTTTTATTCATTTGTTGAATCTATATGATTTCATGCAAAATGTGCAATCGGTTTTTTACTACTTTCTTGTGACCCAGATGGCCGATCAATCTCAAACTTCTACAGGTTTGTCAGTTGGTGGATTACATACACTGCCAGCAACTGTTTTGTTAGCAAAAACCAATTATGTAATGTTCCTTTAAAACAAGAACCAATTTGTTTTTTATTCGAAAGCTGCAATTTGAATTAACCAGCAGCAGCCTAATTTAATTATGTGTGCACCAATGTTTTGTATTTCTGTACTATACCCTGTGGTATAAATAGTTAATTTGAATATTCATTTTTATCAAAGGCTTTTCTAATTACCATAGAGCTCTCTGTCCTTGCTCTACGTATTGACCAATCAGAATGTTCCGTCCACTTTTGGACTAATTCATAATAGGATGGGTACAAACCGATGAACAAGATTCATGTGTGATCGAAGGTTATTGGCGGGGATAATCCACAAGAGGGCAATATTTCAGGCAATGCTGTATCATTGAAAAAAACGACCACAGCCTTGGAACCAAGTCTACACTGGAACCTGCAGGTCATCCGCACTTTCGTAGTACTGTTTCCGCATACACAAAGGCCGTTCACGTGTACGTGTAGATTAGTCAGTAGATTAGCCGATCCACATGCCAGGCATATATATTTTATGTACACACACTCACGGATGTGGTGACTGGTCTTTTTCAAGTTGAACAAGGAATATAATTATTGTGGGGTCCATTGATCCCCGTGTTTTGAACACCACAGGGACCCATACGTAAGCCCAGTGTACACACACAGACTATGCACACATCGATCTAGCTCGGGCGGGTAGCGAGGCGCATAGAAAAAAGAAAAGAAAAAAAAATCCATATTTTTCCTTCCTCTGTGAATCAACACGTCACTTTCTGGGGAAAAACATGGCGGCCTCCGTATTGAAATGTCTAAACCGCGGTAGATGTTATTTGTTACGTTTAAAACCAAAACGCATGGTGTGGTGGTCAATCAATAGTCCCGTGCACAAAGGATCCGAAGTAGTCGGCCGAGCAGTAATACGTAGACTCGACTTATTCTCCCTATGAATTGGTTTAGTATTTTGGGTTGGGGTGGTAGCCAGCATGAGGAAGAACGATTCTCGGTTTATCCACAACGCGACACAAGTGTCTTTCAAGTGGTTTTGTGGGGGTTTTTCAGACAATGCCTCTTACCTTGTTCTTGTGTTATAGAACTAAAATTCTGGAGCCCCCCTTTCGGCACTACATATACTACTTCCATATCATTTGAGAAATCCTCCTGACGAGTCGATTTTTAAAACAGCTTTCATCTGTTACCCCAATCAAAGTCACTTCACTGGATTTTCTTAGTATAAGTAATCACTGCCGTCAAAACCTAAACAAAGATTACAAATTCATAGTCATTTTTTCGTGTCGTTTTTTTCAGATTTTTTAAAACGCTCTTTTATACTAAATTGTTGGGTTTTTGTTTTGTTTTATTCAAACCCACTCTGCTGGGAGTGAGAGTCTCAGCGTCACAAACATGTACATGTACATGTACATGTACATGTACATGTACATTGTTATACACTTTTGTACCCTCTGTCATGCGTAAATAAAATAAGAAGAAAACCTCACCAGTGTTTATTGGTAAAACGGCTTTCTCATCAACTTTGGCAATGTCGTTATCTGGAATCACTTGTTATGTTTCCTTTATGAGTCTTAAAGGCATTGTACATAACATGATTGGTAAGGATAAAAACATAATTGTTAAATTAGTCCCAAAGCTTACTGATCATGAAGTTAGAAAAAAAAATTGTTTTCCTGTTAAATATTTCCTTCTGAATTGAAGTAATATTCCGAGAAAACTGTACAAAACTATTTTTAAAAAGCACACAGCTGGTTCTGGTTGTTATATATACATGCTGAAAATTGTGCATGGTTTTCCACTAATTTCTTACACGATGGATTAAGCCCAAATTTTCACAGGTTTGTTAGTTCATATAATATGGTTGATCACACAAAAAACAAACACTGTCTGCAACTGTTTTGTCAGCTCTACCAATCATGTATCCGGCTATGCACAGCATTGGAAGATCAAACTTGGCAATAATAAGCGTTTGAAAGCGTTCCTTATTAATTGAATCTGGTTGGAAAGGTCATGTAAAAGTAGAATATAATGATCCACACAAATATGCCTCAACATTGTATGGTTTTCCTTTTACTTCATGAAATAACACGGAGCGCCATTTTGTAGAGCCACCTCCATGGTAGAACCAAATTTTCGACTCCACAAAATGGCGGACCGTGTTCAACAAGTAGAAGCAAAACCACGCAATTGTGAGGCATATTTGTGTGGATCATTATGTTTTACTTTTAGAACATATTTCCAACCAATTCATTTCGTACGCTTTTTATAGCCCATGCGGCCCAATCCAAGGCGACGTGTCATTTTAAAGGTACACGTTGCCTTGGATCGGTCGAGTTGGTCTATAAAAAGCGTTTGTAACCGTTTGTTATAAAATGCATATGGTTAGAAAGATGTTTTAAAAGTAGAATACAATGATCCACACAAATATGCCTCGAAATTGCGTGGTTTTCCTTGAACTTTGCGAGCTAACACGGTCGCCCAGCTAACACAATACGTTGTTACAACGTTGCACAACGTTGTGATAAGGTGGCAATTTGGTCGATTGGATGACAACGTTTTGACTACGTTGCAAGAACGTCAGAACTTAACATGATCTACAACCAATGTTGTACATTGGTTGCATGTTGGTAATCTATGCAACGTTACCGAAAGGTTTTATACCTAACGTGTTCACAACATTGTATTTTGGTATTATTACAACGTGGTATTTAAGTTAAGGCAACAACGTTGTCGATAAGTCATATTTTGGTCTCAACAAAACGTAGTAATTTTGTTGCGACAAGCACGTTGTCTGCACGTTGCATTGTGGTTTTATCAAAACGTCACAATTAATTCGCGGCGGTCACGTTGTCTTGACGTTGTATTTTGGTATTATTATAACGTAGCATTTAAGTTGTGGCAGTCACGTTGTCTACACGTTGTAATTTGGTAACATTAAAATGTAGCAATTATGTTGTGACTAGCACGTTGTCTGCACGTTGCATTTTGGTTTTATCAAAACGTTATAATTAAATCGCGGCGGTCACGTTGTCTTGACGTTGTATTTTAGTATTATTATTAACGTAGCATTTAAGTTGTGACAGTCACGTTGTCTACACAATGTATTTTGGTAACATTAAAACGTAATATTTAAGTTTCGGCTGTATGTTGTCTTGTCGTTGTATTTTGGTTTTGCACACAAAAGTAGCCTACTGTTAAAGTTGTGACAGCCCGTTGTCTTAATCTTCAAACGCATATTGTAACTATCATCTTGTAGATTTATCACAACGTAGTATCTTTGTTTTTACCATCACGCTGTGACATATTGTATTTTAGTTTAATTACAACGTACAAATAATAGTATTTATGTTTTGACTATGATATCGTTTGGCGTTGTATTTTAGTTTGTATTGGCGATGTTTAGACCATTTTGTTGAATAGTTCAAGCAGCTCGTTTGAAGGGTTTTGGAGGACATGGTAGGCCTAATGTTTGACATCGCAAACATGTTTTTGTTCTCAATTTAGTTTTTTATTAATATCGGTTGTCATAAATTAGGCACTTGAGGAGCGGCATTTCTATCAGATTTGCATTTAATGATGAATCTGAACAGTACTAATCATTAATTGCATTTAATTGAGCTTATTGTGTCAAGCAGCAGTGCGCTGGTGAGGGGTGAGATTCGATTCTACCCCCCCCCCCTCCCCACCACCACCACCACCTGTACAGCGGCATTCCAAGCTGTAGATAGAATCTTCTAGAGAAACATTTACCCTTGATAGGATTTTCTATCCTCACTTAGGCCGTTTTGTCCCCCACTAAAAACTTCCTCTAAAACCATTTTGTTAAATAGTTCAAGCAGATCGTTGGGATGGTTTCGGAGGACATTTATTAGCTAACAACATTGGTAGGCCTAATGTTTGTCATCACGAACAATGTTTGTTCGCAATTTAGTTTTTTATATCGGTTGTCATCAATAGAATAGGCACTTGAGGAGCGGCCTCCCTATCAAATAGGCATTTAATTATCAATCTGAACAAACCATTAATTGCATTTAATTGACTTTATTATGTCAAGCAGCAGTGCGACGGTCTAGGGAGAGATTTGATTCTACCCCCAACCACCACCACCACCACCACCTGTACAGCGGCATTCCAAGCCGTACATAGAATCTTCTAGAGAAACATTTACCCTTGATAGGATATTCTATATTACTTAGGCCGTTTGTTCACCCGCTAAAAACCTTTTCTAAAACTATTGTGTTGAATAGTTCAAGCAGCTCGTTGGGATGGTTTTGGAGGACATTTATTAGCTAACAACTATTGGTAGGCCTATCGTTGACATCGCAAACAATGTTTGTTCTAAATTTAGTTTTGAATATCGGTTGTCGTAAATAAAATAGGCACTTGAGGAGCGGCCTTGCTATCACATTGGCATTTAATGATCAATCTGAACAGTTAATACTAATCATTAATTGCACTTAATTGAGCTTATTGTGTCAAGCAGCAGTGCGCTGGTGAGGGGTGAGATTCGATTCTACCCCCTCTCCCCACCACCACCACCACCACCACCTGTACAGCGGCATTCCAAGCCGTACATAGAATCTTCTAGAGAAACATTTACCCTTGATAGGATTTTCTATCCTCACTTAGGCCGTTTTGTCCCCCACTAAAAACTTCCTCTAAAACCATTGTGTTAAATAGTTCAAGCAGATCGTTGGGATGGTTTCGGAGGACATTTATTAGCTAACAACATTGGTAGGCCTAATGTTTGTCATCACGAACAATGTTTGTTCTCAATTTAGTTTTTTATATCGGTTGTCATCAATAGAATAGGCACTTGAGGAGCGGCCTCCCTATCAAATAGGCATTTAATTATCAATCTGAACAAACCATTAATTGCATTTAATTGACTTTATTATGTCAAGCAGCAGTGCGACGGTCTAGGGAGAGATTTGAGTCTACCCCCCCCCCCCCACTACCTGTACAGCGGCATTCCAAGCTGTAGATAGAATCTTCTATAGAGAAACATTTACCCTTGATAGGATTTTCTATATTACTTAGGCCGTTTGTTCACCCGCTAAAAACTTTTTCTAAAACTATTATGTTGAATAGTTCAAGCAGCTCGTTGGGATGGTTTTGGAGGACATTTATAAGCTAACAACTATTGGTAGGCCTAATGTTTGACATCGCAAACATTGTTTGTTCTAAATTTAGTTTTGAATATCGGTTGTCATAAATAAAATAGGCACTTGAGGAGCGGCCTTGCTATCACATTGGCATTTAATGATCAATCTGAACAGTTAATACTAATCATTAATTGCATTTAATTGAGCTTATTGTGTCAAGCAGCAGTGCACCGGTCTGGGGAGATATTCGATTCTTCGCACCCCCCCCCCCGACCACCTGTACAGCGGCATTCCAAGCCGTACTTAGAATCTTCTAGAGAAACATTTACCCTTGATAGGATTTTCTATCCACACTTAGGCCGTTTTGTTCCCAGCTAAAAACTTCCTCTAAAACCAAATTTGTTCCTAAATTTCAAAGACACTTTCAAATTTTGAAGTACTTTAGTGTACCACTAAGTATGTTTTGTTTCAGTTTTGAAGAAAAAAGAAAGACATACGTTTCCGCTCAACCTGCCGCATTGACCAGCGTGCGGAATGCTGCATGTCTAGTAAAAATTAATTTGACAACGTCATGACAACGTAAATATCACATATGCAAATTTGTAGATTGGGCTTAGAAGTTGTACAATACAAACAAACAATTTCACGAAATTTGCCAAATTTATGAACTAGGTGTACTGGTTTCTTCTGTACTTGTCTAAACTAACAGAGGAAAATATGGATAAATATAATTCAGTAACTAAACATGTAATTTTAGTTCAGAAATATTAATTAAATGGAAACAATTACAAAAATATATACCCCCGTGATTGCAAAAGTCAGGAAATTGGTCTGTATATATAGTACATGCTGTACGATGTATAGTATACAGGTACAGTGAAATCCGGTTACGACAACGCGTAGTAGGGACCTACCTTGGTAAGTTTGTAAAAGTAATTCATTGATCATGTTGACATATCACTTAACAAAATTATTCATGAAATTATTGTATAATTAATCGATATAGCAATCAATAAATAAGATAGGGCTGACGTTGTGACAACGTTCACGGTACTGAAAAAAGACGTAAAGGGGAGTCGACAAAGACTCGTTGCTACAACGTTACTTAGATAACTATATAACAACCAAACAAACACGCTCTGAGAACGTTGTTGCAACGTTAAATATAAGTTGTAATAAGGTCACTGGAAACGTGTCTTAAACGTACCAACACGTTGCGTCATTACGTACGGAAGACGTATAGGGGAGTCGACAAAGTTCCGTTATATTAATAACGTTACTTACACCAAAGTCTGACTTCATTACAACGTTGAGAAAACGTCAAACTGTTAGCTGGGCGGCCAGGTAGAGTCAAAAGACTCCATAAAATGGCCGACTGTGTTAGTTCACCATGTAAAAGGAAAACCACGCAATTTCGAGGCACATTTGTGTGGATTATTGTATTCTACTTTTATAACATCTTTCTATAACCATATTCATTTTATAACAAACGGTTTACAAACGCTTTTTATAGACCAACTCGGCCGATCCAAGGCAACGTGTACCTTTATTGTTCACATATTTGCACATTACATGATGTAAAGATGGTAAAGATGGAAACTTTCCCTTGAAGGGTTGTTTTGCTTCAAATGCTATTGTTTTTGCGAAATGAGTAAAAAGATTAACATTTTAGCTCAATCGCCAGTTCTCCTACGATGTGAAAAAAAGCAGTGAAAATATACGTAAATGTTTGTTTCTCGAGACTCCGATGACCTATATTTGGCTTAGAGTTTTACAGGTTTGCTATTTCAGAGATAAGAAGAAGAACAGCGAGCATAACATACAAAAGAGAGCCACCCTTTTGGTTTACTTTGATTATTAAACAGCTATTCGTGATGACGTCATGGCAGTACATTCAGTATTGTTGATAATTTCACTACGACGCCCATAATTTTGAGCAGTAGTGTACTATAGCTATGGTGGAAATGATATTTGCGACATCGCAAATATTGAAACAAACATTCTTCTATTTTCTTATGACATTAATTGCCAGATGGATGTGCTTGCCTTGAAGCAGAGTTGGCAGCACTGAGTCCAAGTCCAAGTCCAAGTCAAGTTCAAGTCAATTCACAAGACAAAAATGGTCCAGTCACATAGTCAAGTCAAGTCAAGTCACAAGATATTTAATCCAAACACAAGGCAAGTCATACAAGTCAAGTCGCACATTATTTTGTCCCGCTGTTATAATGGCAGTCAGGGCCAGGCGTCAACTAATGTAAAAATTACGATTTTTAGACTATCATAACTTGACTTGCTTGATTTATATGAACGTTTAAATGAACTTTTAAATCGTACTCACTTGTCATGTGAACTTCATGTACAGGCAACGTCGAAATACCACAACTCGCTGGTGACCCCCACATGTGTCATCTATATTCCACTCAGCGCTCCACTGACGTTGGGGGAAAAAAAAAAAACAACAACACAATAAGGGCTTTATTTTCAAAATCACACACCAAGGGCTTCATTTTACAGTGGCGGGCCACACACAATAAGGAATTTATTTTCATGGCCACACAATGAGAAAATATTACCTTCTCTTACATGCAGTTCCTAGTACGGTGTTCCAGCTGTGGTAACGCTTCAATGAGCTCCAGTCAAGCCGTGCTTATCAATTATATTTGTTTGCGCTCCTTTCAAGCGTCAGGCAACGTATTCATTTCTTTTCTATGGGAATTGCCGTCATAAAAATGCGACTCGGTGTCATTTCTGTCCACAGCTGAAACGACGAGTAACGCTTTGACTTTTTTTTTTAAGAATTAAAGGAAGACAACAAAATTATACATCACACATTGATTACTGATATAAAACATTGACATTTTATTAAAGAAAAAGCCCCTCGTACTTTTTATTTCGCTTGTTTTTAAAAAGCAGAATTTATCACAATTTTGTGCGTAAAGACGCGGTTTTCTGCGAACCGAGTCTCTTCAACCACCGTTTAAAGGGACATTACAAAATTGGTAAGAATTTTTTTTGTAAAATATACTTTGATCACAGATTTACATAAAACTTACACGGTCTAATGATGATGATAGTAGAAAACATCCCTGAAATATTTCTGTCTGAAATGCCATATTTGATGAGAAACGAATAAACTAATTTTCCGATTGGAGTTTATCGCTCAGTGAGCGTTTTATTCATTTGTTGAATCTATATGATTTCATGCAAATGTGTCATCGGTTTTCACTATTTTCTTGTGACCTAGATGGCCGATCGATCTCAAACTTCTACAGGTTTGTCAGTTTATGTATATGGTGGATTACATAAAGTGCTTTCACTGCTAGCAACTGTTTTGTTAGCAAAAACCAATTCTGTAATGTTCCTTTAATCGATTTTAAAATCCATTAAAAAAATTACAGAAAGTCCTTCTAGTAAAAGATTAAATTCATCACTGAACGGTGATCAACGGAGCCTGAAGGACATTTGATTTATCCATAACGACTAGGCCTACAGTACTATAGTAGTAGCGTTCTGTACCCACCAGAGAGATTTGTTGGAAGGACTAGTTCAAGTCAAAACGTGCTCTCACAAATTCTCGGTTACTTCAGATCCTTTTGCACGAGAGTAGTCGAGTTCAACGCGGAACACGTCATCTTCCGGAAACAAACATGGCGGCCTCCATATGACATGTCGAAACACTCTTCGGATGATTTATTTTTTTAATGAGAAATGTCACAAATTTGGAACATTTCTAGCTTTCTGATTGATATATATTTTAGCAGTTGACAGGCAGTATGTATGGATCACAAAATCAAAGGGATTTTATTTCATTTACGGTCGCCGAAGATGAAATTTACGACAACCAAAAAGTACGTCGGAGACAGTCTTGCTGGAGGGTAAGGAAATATGTATATATTTTTATTAACAAGAATCATACATACCCCCCCCCCCCAGGTAGTAGATAATAAGCAGGACAGTTATTTTCAGATATAAGTAGTCTCCCGATTTCTGAAAAGAACAAATCTACACATGCAGAGTAGAGATATTATGGGGGTGTGTCTATTCCTACCTCCATGGTTACACAAACTCAAGCTGAATATTCATTTATCTCAGTCTCAAAATCTGACAATCAATGCAATATGTCCCATGTTGCCCATAAACAACAAAGTTCATTTACAACAAATATGCACAAAATTAAATAAATGCAAGATCAGGAAAAGCATTGCACATTAGTTAAATCCCTATTCTGGAAAACAAAAATAAGTGCACTTTGAAAGCATGCAAATTACAATGTTATGATTTAGAAAGAGCAGGCCTGGAATTACACAGACTGATTCACAGTCCACAGAGGACACGCAGACAATGGCCTCTTTTGCCCTGCCTGGTCTTGGCCTAAGTGCCCCTTCAAAAGAATAAATAAAAAGCTAAAAACCAAATTAAAAAACAGTTGGCATCACAACATGTGATAAATTACATTATGAACATTGTTTAACCCTCTTGCTGCCTGACCATTCAATACCACTCACTGTGGTTTTGAATGATAGATAAACTATGCCAGCCTGCAATATGATAGCATGAGGGAATGCATATAACAGTCAGGCATGCAAATTTTCCTCGGATCAACTGATTTCCTCTTTTTTTATTCTCAGTTTTACCATTCAAATTTGAAAAATACTGTACAAAATCTTTGAAATTTTGTAATTTCCTCTTTCTTGGTGAAGTTACAGTTGCATGCCTGAACAGTACACAGTTAGTTCTGTGCACAGTTGTGCCACCGTACACAACCTTGGCAGTCGAATGGTTTCAAATGGTTGGTCAACTCACTGGAAAATGTTGCCAAGAGTCACTGACAGTAGGAGGGTTAAAGTGTGGATTTTCCCCAATTTGCAGAAGATCTAAACATATGTTTTTATTTGCATTGTGTTCTTAGGCTTGGAAGCAACTGTCTCGCCTGCAACGCAACATCTTCAGTATCGTGCTAATGTTAACAGCCATCTGTGTCGTATACTTACTGATGATGCCAGGTCCTGGCCCATCTGAATCGGACAATGATCTGTCTAGGAATAATAGAATAGGAGGAGACACAATGAACCTGGATGAACATCTTAATCTGCCAGCATTGAACGTCGTTGATGGAATCAATGGACAGAATGAAGAAACGGTGAGTTAACTCTGTGGCCCTGGTCTTGGCCTTGGTGCCCCCTTTCAAAAGTTTCCCATAGACCTGAAGACTTTCCCTGTAGAAGTGCCATTTGACTTACTTGACTTAGCTGCTTAGGACAAGATGTCCCCTTGGCCTCCTCGGATAACCGTCTCCATTTCATACTATTTGTCGCTATTTGCTCTGCCTCAAGAAGCGGAATTTGGGCATCTTCTTGGACTTGATCTTGTCAGCGTAATGGTGGGCGTCCTCGTTGGCGTGGTGTGAAGAAGTCATTGCAGTAGGCCTGGTTGGGTAGCCTACAGGCTGGCGATCTGATGACATGCCCAAACCATTTCGGGGGACATTTGGTCAATACATGATAATAATAATAATAATATTCAGTTTTTATATAGCGCTTTACACACTCAAAGGGCATCCCTAAGCGCTTCACACTTATTACCCCTGGTCACTAGGCCATTAGTTTCATTCCTTAAACCATCTCAGCTCCCTGGGGAGTATACAGCCTGTGCAACAAATATGCGCTGCTAAGCTAAATCAATCACAAGAACCATCTCTGCCCTCACAGGTACCCATTTTACCCCTGGGTGGAGAGAAGCAATTATAGTTAAGTGTCTTGCTCAGGGACACGAGTGTCACGACCGGGACTCGAACCCACACTCTGCTGAACAAAACACCAGAGCTTGAGTTCGGTGTTTAACGCTTGGCCACAACACCTACATCTGTGATTGTTGTATCATGTTAAGTTGCTTGCGTATATCATTATTTCTCATTACTCTTAACCTCTGCTGTTGACCATCAATACATTCAGTGGTTTTGAATGATAGATCAACTAGCAGCCTGCAATAGATACCATGAGGGAATGCATGTACACAGTACACAGTACGTTCTGTGCACGTTGTGCCACCGTACCAACCTTGGCAGTCGATGGTTTCAATGGTTGGTCACTCACTGAAAATGTTGCAAGAGTCACTGACATAGAGGTTAATGAGACACCTAATATGGAGCGGAGACACCTCATCTCAAAGACTTCCAGTTTTTGTTTGGTGGCTTTTTTTGAGAGTCCAAGATTCAGATCCATAGGTTGCTATTGGGAGGATGAGAGATTTATATATTCGGGTCTTAAAGGCAGTGGACACTATTGGTAATTACTCAAAATGATTATTAGCATAAAACCTTACTTGGTAACGAGTAATGGGGAGAGGTTGACAGTATAAAACATTGTGAGAAACGCTCCCTCTGAAGTGACATAGTTTTCGAGAAAGAAGTAATTTTCCACGAATTTGATTTCGAGACCTCAGCATTAGATTTTGAGGTCTCGAAATCAACCATCTGAAAGCACACAACTTTGTGTGACAAGGGTGTTTTTTCTTTCATAGTTATCTCGCAACTTCGACGACCAATTGAGCTCAAGTTTTTACAGGTTTGTTATTTTATCCATATGTTGAGATACACCAAGTGAGAAGACTGGTCTTTGACAATTACCAATAGTGTCCAGTGTCTTTAAGTGACCAAAATGCCATTTTTTTAAGATTCACTGTTTTCATTTCTCATAATACATCTGCTGTTTAACCCTCCTGCTGTCTGACCATTCAATACCATTCACTGTGGTTTTAAATGATAGATAAACTATGCCAGCCTGCAATATGATACCATGAGGGAATGCATACACAGTTAGTTCTGTGCACGGTTGTGCCACCGTACACAACCTTGGCAGTCGAATGGTTTCAAATTGTTGGTCAACTCACTGGAAAATGTTGCCAAGAGTCACTGACAGTAGGAGGGTTAATCTCATAATGTGCCCCGGGGTCAACCATTATTGACCATTTTGATTCATGACGTTAAGTACATGTAGGGCTCAATTTTAGAGAGAAAAAAAATCCACAAAACCACTGCCAGGCTTGTGGCTCGAAATGTTTACTGGACCAGAATTCTTTTTTACAAGACCGGAATTAAAAATAAGAATAAACTTCCTGAGTGTGAAAGTAATACCCATACAGGCATGCAACTTTTCCTCGGATCAGCTGATTTCCTCTTTTTTATTCTCAGTTTTACCATTCAAAATTGAAAAAGAAATGTACAAAATCATTGAAATTTTCCTCTTTTGGGTGAAGTTACAGTTGCATACATGAGATCAATCTTCTCTTGGCGCTCGCTCAAATAAAAACAGTTTAACTGTGACACTGTGTCAAAATTTTTGTTTTTTTCTCAATTTGATTCAGGGCCCAATTTCATAGAGCTGCTTAAGCACAATAAGTAGCTAAGCACAACATAATTATGCGGCTACCAGAATAAGGTTACCGGCCAAAATACCATGTCATATGTACAATTTGTAACTGGTATCCTGCTGCTTAGCAGAAAATTGTTAAGCAATATTTTCTGCTTAGGCAGCTTTATGAAAAATGGGCCATGGGGTCGATTTCACAAAACGCTTCCTAACTTAGGACTAGTCCTAGGCAATGCTAAGAGATAGGACTAGTCTTAAGTTAAGACCAGTTACTGGTCCTAACTTCAGATAAGGCTAGTCTTATCTCTTTGTGAAATCGGCCCCACTGGTCTGGTCCAGTAAAAATTGTGAACTACAAGCCTTGCGATCTTGTAGATTTTTTCCCCAAATTTTGAGCCCTGTATACCCCGACTTTAATTTTTCTATTTTCTTATCCCCCCCCCCCTGGCCCTCAAAAAGAAGCAAAACGAAGGACCCAAGCGCCACAAGAAGGGACCACCAAAGCTGAATAGAGATCGGGGGGACCCGGTTAACCTACAAGTACACGTAAGTGGTAGAGACAACCCTGACAGACAACAGCATGTGGGGGATGTATTAGATAATGTTCTGCTCCGCACCTTTGAATCGCGGGAAGGGGCGGCAGCTGGGGCACTGGAGGTAAGATTTAAAAAAAAAAAAAAAAAAACGAGTCTGAAATGATATTTGGAGCATGATGACGCTGCAGTGTATTGCTGTTTGTAGTGAGTATCCATTTCTTCAGTGCCTCCTCTGCTTTTTCTTCTCTTTAAAGGAACATTACAGAATTGGTTTTTTGCTAACAAAACAGTTGCTGGCAGTGTAAGCACTTTATGTAATCCACCGTATACATTAACTGACAAACCTGTAGAAGTTTGAGATCGATCGGCCATCTGGGTCACGAGAAAATAGTGAAAAACCGATTACACATTTGCATGAAATCATATAGATTCAACAAATGAATAAAACGCTCACTGAGCGATAAACTCCAATCGGAAAATTAGTTTATTCATTTCTCATCAAATATGGCATTTCAGACAGAAATATTTCAAGGGATGTTTTCTACCATCATCATCATTAGACCGTGTAAGTTTTATGTAAATCTGTGATCAAAAAGTATATTATACAAGTTTCTTTCTTACCAATTCTGTAACGTTCCTTTAAATGTAGTTCTGGGGGGTTCTCTCCCAGAAACACACTAAGCACATTCGGGCCCAATTTCATAGAGCTGCTTTAAAGCACAAAATACTGCTTAACAATTGTCTGCTAAGCAGAAATGAGCAGGATATCAGTCACAAATTGTACATTGTGACATGGTAGTTTGGTGACAGTTATCTAGTTGGTAAACATAGTTTTGCATTAAACAAATTTTCATAACTTGTCGTTAAGCAGAAATGCGGATCAGTCACAAATTGTACATTGTGACATGGTAGTTGGCTGTAACTTATTCTGTAAGCATAATTTGTTGGCTTAGCGCTTTGGCTTTAAAGCAGCTCTATGAAATTGGGCCCAGGCTGATGCACCCAAGTATCAGACAGATTAAAGGCGTGTACATGTATGCCGCACAGAGTGGATAGGATGCTCTCTTCTGTTTTTTTCATTTGTAATTTTACAATAGAAATTGATCAAAAAAGCTTCTTTTTAAGGGCAGTGGATATTTTTGGTAATTACTCAAGAAATGCAGTTACCATAAAAACTTACATTGTAAGGAGCACCTGATAGCTGCTGATGTAAAAAACATTGTGAGAAACGACTCCCTCTGAAATAATGTAGTTTTTGAGAAAGAGTTAGTTTCTCACTAAAATATTTGAATCTGAGAAAGGCTTCCAGCATGAAGCCTTTCTCAGGCATTTGAAAGCACACAATTTTATGCAACAAGGGTATTTTTTCTTTCATAATTTTCTTGCAACTTCAATGACCAATTGAGCCCAAATGTTCACAGGTTTGTATTTTATGCATAAAATGTTGGGATACAACCAAGTGTCTTTGACAATTACCAAAAGTATACCCTGCCTTTAAACATCCATGGGAGAATCCTACACTGCCATAAACTGATTTCAACAGTGTTGTATTTTGCAGTGTTGTATTTTCTATCAAAGGAATACACATCTAACTAGGGGTGGTTAGCTCGCCCATTCATTTTTTAGATCTGCAAAATCCATCACTAGAAAGCAATGTGCATAAATTTCTATCAAATTGGGGTTGAACCAAAGAAAAATTGACTAGAGCGGGATTTGAACCGCGACCTCTGGATTAACTTGCCGGTGCACTACCAACTGAGCTATCTAGCCCTATGTTGGCAGTCTCCCTATTTTTGTATCATTAATTTTTTTTTCTGGGTGCCAGTCAGAAGCCATACAACCTTGATTTGCTGTGTAGCCAGGGATCACACCCAGGTTTACGATACAACCCGGGAAGCGACAGCCAAGGGATGACCTATCCCCTCAGTTTCCTTGTGGTTTACTACTTGATAATTTGCTAACAGTCTGACCAAGGGTCTTTTGCTGAGTGTGGACAGGAAAGTCAAGCTTTAATAAAATTTGACTCTATACAATTTACCCATAAACTTAAAAGTCCCATAGTCACGCTACAGAGCATCTGAATGAAAGCAAACATATCCTGATAAGTTTGTACCACGATCAGTTTTGAGTTGGGATATATTTTGGAAGGAATTTTTTTTTAATAGTTTCCCAGATCCCTCATAAATGAAGTTCTTAGAGGAAACCTGGGGGAAACCTGTGTTGACAGCAATTAGGAAATTGCACATTGTTAAAAGTTGCTGCTGTGCTGTACTTACACATAGTTCTTGATGTGTTGTTGTAAAACTTTGAAGCTATGCATGGTGGAATCAGATGATAAAGGTAGGTTTGCAGTAACACCTTGTAATAAAATCTCTGTTTAAGATTGTACATGTGGTACAATTGTACAAATCTGCTCTTCTCAGAGCCACCACTTCTTAAAACAGATTTTTGGCAAGGTGTTACCGCAACCCTGCCCTTATTACATGTACTACGTATTTAGTCTGTTTGGTGCCATGATGTGAAACTAGTATTGTACCTTTGGTCTGATTTATTTGCTTTTAAACAGTCCATTGATATTTTTAAAAAAGCTTAAGTGTACCATTTTTTTGGTTTATGATTTTACATTTGCATTACCCATGGTAGATGACATGAAAGAGCTGCTACAGCATTGACAAGTTTTGCGTGTAAAAGAAAAGATTAACAGCCGGATTACTGTGTCATTTAAGGCCCATGTCACACAGGGCAAATTTTCAGGGCAACACTTGGAGGCAACCAACTGCACTGCATGCAAAAGGAACACTTCGCAGCACAAGAAACAATGTTCTAGCCTAAACTCACCATCCAAAAAGAAAGGAATGAAGTAAAATTGCCTGGAACTGGTTGACTGTAAATTGTTTTGTGTGTCATGGCCTTTACGTTGTGTTTGACTGGTCCCCTGCAAGGGTAAGTATGCAAGACACAATGAAAAAAAGGCCATACTTTTACAACTAGAGGCTTGTGAAAACTGTCATATTTTTTGTAGGAGATTTTTGTATAGAATTTCTTTTAGCATAAAGCGCTCGCCTGTTACCACTGTGGCCCTGGTTCGATTCCCGGCAAAGCCATATTAGAATTGTGCGTTTGTTGTCTCCTGTGCCATGAGGGTTTTTCTCCAGGCCCCCCCCCCCCCCCCTCCCCCTTTTCCCCCCAAAAAATTATTCGGCTCCCTGGTCTGGCTGCCCAAAGGCGCCCTTGTATGTCCGCTGTGCATGCCTGCGGCTCGAGCACATTGTAGCCGCGTCCTTCGCCATTCAGCTCCTCAGCTGCGAGTAAGGATGATTAATTATTATGAGATTATCATCTGAATTTAAAAATGTTCAATTTTGAAGGACAATTTTCCATGGCTTATAATAGTATCAGGGGATTTATTTTTATTATCGTAAGTTTTGCTTTTTTTTGGGGGGGGGGGGTTGGGACAGGAGCAACAGTGGTGTTGCATAATCACAAGATTGTTAATGGTAATGTGCATGATACTTTAAATGGAACTCTAACATCTTACGTCCTTTGGATGGGACGTAAAGCCGTAGGTCCCGTGTAATGCACGTAAAAGAACCCAGTTACACTTATCGCTAAGAGAAGGGGTTCGCCCCGGTGTTCCTGGTTTGTTTGGCTGCATTATGCGCCAAAGCACCTTGTAAACCCTTACATGGTGCTATGTAAAGGAAAAAGGTCTCATACTTCAAAACGTAGCTCCACATTATACCTTGCAGGAAAAATACTGAGCGCTTTGAGACGCCCATCGGACGTGATAAAGCGCTCTCCAAGAACTGCGTATTATTATCTTTTTATTTTATTTTATTGGTACTCGTCACAGGATAATAAGATCAAGGAGGATGAGGAACCAGTTCTGCACGTGCCGGATGATGTGGCAGCTCAAAGAGATGAGAAGGTGAGGAGTCAGCAGGAGTCCCACCCTCATAGAGATGGTGACCCGGATGAGGAGTCGAACAATGAACCAGAAGAACGGAAGGACGACTCGGAAATTCAGAGCAGCATCTATGGTTAGTTTTTTTTTACAGTTTTTTTTTAAATGAAATATCGCCCATCTCACAAGGCTTGACGGCCACTTCAAGGTGAGGGCTACCTACAGTAAACTAATTTGGGCTGTCGACCCAAATCAACTGTCACCAGGGGCACGTTGTCACCTACTCCTGGGGCTGAAACGGGGGTTTTTTTGTCCGGGAAATTGTGTAAACCGTTGAAAAAGACACCTAATTCACATGGAGAGTTAAAAAGACGTTAGTTTTTCCATATCTTTGCGTACAAAACCTTGCGCTGCCATCGTCCCAGCCAGAATGGCAGCGCGGCATGCAGCACTTGTGCGCTTGAATTGATCTAAATATCTTTCCCTTTAAAAAAATTTAAAAAAAAGACTTCTGTGTCGCTTGCAGTGAATTCGGTCAGTGCCAATGCCCTCGTTCCACGCACTGCTGCTCTGACTGATTTCTATACCTGCTCAAATAATGCGCCCAGGCTTGACCCAATGAAAAATTACATTGTAGGTTGAATGGATGTGTTTGAAGGTGTTTGTTGAATGAATATAGTTTCGTCCGGCATGCCTTGACCATTTTTTGTTTATATTGTTTTTCCCTTCCTCTTTACAAAGGTTTGTAAATGCTCCTATGTTCAAATATTTCCCCTGTCAACCCAAGATCAATAGCCCACAATAATTTTGGAAAACATGTTTAGCGTCCCCGCCCACTTCCTTTTTAGAGGCCGCCTCCTTTCATTTCTCTTGTCTTTTTTTTTTAAAGATAAATCGTTCTGATCTCTGACGATAAAAATAAATTTTAAAATAAATAAGATTGTATTTTTTTAATTTAGCACACTGAAAAAAACACACACAAAAAAAGCTGGCAACCATCTTGAAAAATAGCCCCAGCCTGGTGTCTTGAAAATGTGTCGGGCGGCCATTTTAAAAAAAGGAAAAGAAAAAAAGGCCCTCCTCCTTCCTTTTTTCTAAAAGGCAGGATGCTAAACTTTTTAAAATTTTTATTCTGCCTTACAATATGTGATGCGATCAAGCTAAATGAGTCTTTTATCGACCCTTGTCAATTTTGTTGTTGTTGTTTATTTGAAAGAAGTACAATCTCAGCTTTAAAGATATGAAAACCCCGTGTTGATACCACCTTTTGTTCAAAAGTTATGGAAGTCAAAACACCAAGAGATGCATAGAAATGTAGACTTCTGGCGACCTATTTTGGCCTTTTTTATTTTTATTTTTTTTTATTTTATGAGATGTCGCCTAACTCACAAGGCCGAACGGTCACTTAAGGTGAGGGCTACACTTAACTGATTTGGGCTGTTGACCCAAATCAACTGACACCAGGGGCATGTTGCCACCTACTCCTGGGGCTGAAACAGGGTTACCCCCTTCACAGTCCGTAAGGATGTAGGCATGGGTATCATCCACTGGGAGCCTGGCTGGTAGAGCAGAATGCACCACCTTCCCAACTTTTTACGAAGCAATTATGGTTAAGTGCCTTGCTCAAGGGCACAAGTGTCATGACCGGGATTCGAACCCACACTGAGCTGCTGACAACACCAGAGCTTGGGTCCGGTGAACTAGACCAACTAGGCCACGACACGCCTGTTATTCAATAATGCATTTACTGACAAACGACTCATTTAGCTTGATCGCATCACATATGTATTTGTTTGTCCTGTCTCTCTACCCACCAGGCCCAAAGAATGAGAAGCAAGAGGCCGTGGTAGCTGCTTTCCAGCACGCATGGAAAGCCTACAGAGCCCACGCCTGGGGACATGACGAGTTGAAGCCCATCAGTAAGACCTACAATGAATGGTTTCATCTGGGCCTGACTATAATTGATTCACTTGACACGATGTACATCATGGGTCTAGATAAAGGTGAGAATTAAACTCTTTCAGTGCCCGCTTTTTTTTTTGCGTTTTGAACCTAAAAATGCCCAGCTTTTTGAGGTTTTTCGAAATTCTGTGTACACAAATTTTGTTTAAAGGCACTGGACACTATTGGTTATTACTCAAAATAATTGTTAGCATAAAAACTTACTTGGTAACGAGCAAAGGAGAGCTGTTGATAGTATAAAACATTGTGAGAAACGGCTCCCTCTTAAGTAACGTAGTTTTTGAGAAAGACGTAATTTCTCAGTAAAATATTTGAATTGATTTTGAGACCTCATGCGTGAGGTCTCAAAATCAAGCATCTGAAAGCACACAACTTCGTGTGACAAGGGTGTTTTTTCTTCCATTATTATCTCGCAACTTCAACGACTAATTGAGTTCAGGTTTGTTATTTTGTGCATATGTTGAGATACACCCAAGTGAGAAGACTGGTCTTTGACAATTACCAAAGGTGTCCAGTGTCTTTAAAGTCTTCCTCACCAAACAAACTGTTTCTTGCCGTTGCCTTGGTACATCCCAAAGTCAACAGTATTTATCGTTAGAGTGATAATGCCCTCTAGTGATCACATGTATATTATGGGTTGCACATGTGCGACTGATGACACTTTTTGAATAAAAAAATGGATCGTACATGTACGACCTTGGCACTGGAAGAGTTAAGAACGCATCGGGCAATTTACAGGTAGTACTCGCTAGTGTGTTCCATTGAAGACCAGCTTGAACAAAAACGACAACAAGTGATCTTTACTGAAATTCATTTTAAAATATGTTTGATCAATGAGGAAATTGGGTTCACACAATACTAGACAGAATTTAATTTAAAAAACAATCATTTCGAATAAACTATTTCCGGTGCTTTTCGGAAAAGATTCGCGGAAAGCCTTGTGGCGTCATCACTCAGGTCACGTCATTTGTGGGAGCTCCATTTTGTATAGCCGCTTTGTTGTAATTACAAAGCTACATCCCAATGTTGATGTGTTGCCATTTTGACGCACGCCATCAACGGCAGAAGTGTAGCTAGTTTTTTCAAAACCTTCAGGTTTGGGCCTAATTTTTAGATTGATAATTACAAAAAATTCAGAAGTGTGAAAATATAAATTAAATGATAAACAGACACTTTACAGACAAGTTTAACTAGCAATCCAGTTAACAATTTATATCTCTCACTCAATTATCTGTGTAACCTCAATCTTGACTGTTTAGTGTGTTGACCAATCACAACAGTGGATAACCGTCCAACAGTCCAACAAATGTTTAATGTACAGTTTGTTCAAATCATGTTCATAGTTGTTAAAGATCAAAAGCCATTGGGATGGCTTTTCGTTGCATTTTGTGCACAGTGACTGGTGCACAGGATTAAGGACTGAGAGGTGGAGATGCATGTGCAGGGCTCGCCCTTAACACTAGCCCGGCGTACATTGTCTAGTAAAAAAAGCCATGGGCTAGTAAACACCACTTCTCAACTTGCCCTGTGGGCCACTAAAAACTGTGCAACCTCCTTGTTTAAAATGCATATTTCTTCCTTTTTTCAGATGTGAATAATTAATGTATAAGTTGGTTAATCGTTCTTGAGTGTGTGAATATAACTTCATTCGATCATTAAACTGGTTGTGATCAGAACATTACATTTATGGAAATTCCTGTTTAAAATTGGGTTCCTCAAACTTCCTGGGGGCAAGTAAAATACACAGTTTACTGGCCCGGCAGGCTACTTTACAAAAAGCTTAAGCGCAAGGCCTGATATGTCCAACCCACTTCTCTCCATGGGGTCCTTGGCTAGTGTAGCGAAGAAAGTTCGCTTTCTCTGAGAGTCCTTGGCTTCACAACCAGAACTAGTAATAAATGTAAATGAATATTTCAATGTTTCAGAGTTTGAAGAAGCTCGCAACTGGGTGGAGAATGATATGAACATCAAACCTAATGTTGACGTCAACTTATTTGAGACGACCATCCGTGTCCTAGGGGGACTAATAAGTGCCTATCACCTTTCAAATGATGAAGTCTTCTTAGACAAAGCAGTAAGTAATAACCAGGGCTTGTTATTATTTGTTGCGCACGTACAACATTTGTACTTTGAAAGTATCTAAATTACAACTTTCTTTTTATCAATAGTAATTATAATTATGTAGTCTTATATAGTGTACGTATCTACCAATAAGGTACTCAAGGGGCTCCAACAAACAGGAACATTTTTAAGGCCGGGTTTTTTTGAATTATGAGACCAATTTATGTAGCACCTTATAATGTTTTACAAAGTGCTGAGATGCATTTAGGATTTAAACCCCTTCTTAGTGATAAGTGTTACTGGGTCACAAACACACAGGACCTAGTGCTTTACATTCCATCCGAAGGAGGAAGCAATGACAGTCAAGTGTCTTGCTCAAGGACACAAGTATCAAGACCAAGACTCGAACCCACACTCTGCTGATCAGAAACACATGAGCTTGAGTCCGGTGCTCCTAACCGCTCGGCCACGACACGTCAACAAATCTAATGATAAAAATCATCCCTTTTTCCTTTGTGATCCAGAAAATATTAGGCAACAGTCTATTGCCAGCATTTAACACCAAAAGCAAGGTACCCCACGCTGACGTGAACCTCAAGACAGGCAAAGCCCATGCGCCCCGCTGGGGGCCAGACAGCTCGGTGTCGGAGGTCTCGACGATCCAGATCGAGTTCAGAGAGTTAAGCTTCATCACCAAGAACAACATTTACAAGGAGGCCGTGGACCGCGTGATGAGTCACCTGCACGGGCTGAAGAAAGTGAACGGACTGGTGCCCATTTTTATCAACGCCAACACGGGGCAGTTCCGCCAGCGTGCTACGCTTACGCTCGGCGCGAGGGCCGACAGCTACTACGAGTACCTTTTAAAACAGTGGCTGCAGACTGGCAAGAGTGAACAGATGTAAGTCTAAACTTAAAATAGCACTCTGTGAAATGTCATTCTTGAGAGACTAGAATTTCACGACTGTTGTGTGCTCGTGTACATATGATTATTATTATTATTAACAATTTGAATATCTTAAGCATGTATCATATTATGTTTTTGCATTGAAATGATGATTGATTGATGATTATCGACAATTATTTTGTCAATCGCAGTTAAAAGTAAGCTTGGGCGATATTCCTTTTTTTTCATCCACGATATATCGTTGAGAATATATCGCTATGTTCGATACTATCGCGATTGATTTTTGATTGGGTCATTCTCCTACATACCTCACGGTGTGAGTTGTGGCCATGAATGACTTAACTATTACACCGTTGTTCCATTCAAGTATTCTTCGGGTTTTACTCTAAACCTATGGTATGAAAACCTGGGTCTATTACTTACACACATTTAATGTGTTAACTGCGCAAGACAGACTGTTCTATAGATAGTTCCCAGTAGACGCCATCTTTATGGGCAAATTGAATTTTGGCTTGCAGGTGCCTCAAACGCTCAACTTATTAACGCAGCCGCGTTGCTCACTGACCAATCCTGCAATGAGTTTTGTGAAATGCGCGCGTGTTGCACGCCGTTCTCACACGAAACGCACGACTGTTTTGTTCTAAACTGCCCGTAAAGATGGCCGATTTACGTCACACTGCAACCTATCTATATGTGTGCATAACTAATTAATCACGCTACTCGCATGTCTGCAACATGCACGTGATAACGCAAGTGATAATACCCGTCTGCGTGAGACCGCCTGATCGCTAAGGCTTTGATGTTGGTTTTTTCGAAGACTAAACCCCGACGGTTCGGATCTGTTGGGGAATCTTGCGGTTGCGGTCTGTGACTTGCAGCTCTTTGTTGCAGCAAATCGTCTCGACTATTTATTGTTGCAAGATCGTCTCGGCTAGGAAATACATCGCGATACTTAACGATATCGCGATTTACCGATATCACGATTATAAAAAATGTGACTCGATATCATAATCGTTTCAGAACTAGTATTGCGATATTCGATAACATCGTGGTATCGCCCAAGCTTAGTTAAAAGCATTGAAATATTAACTACAGTATGCAATTTTTGTGTATTTTGTTACCAAATTAACAGGATTTAGATTTGAGAAACAAAGATTTGCATGTCATATGAAAAATAATTTAATTTGGTGAAAACTTGATAAAGTTGGTCACTTAGTTCAAATCCAACCCCAGACAATTTTTCCTTGTTCAACCCCAAATTGCTACACGGCAGTTACAGGCTGAATGGCTTCTGACTGGCACCCCGAACAAAGATATTGACAAATAAGCCGATTCACTATTACAACTGCGCATGTCCGTCACATGACCTGACAACTGCTTTTGGAAGATAAACAATACTACCACGTACCATTTTACCACGTACACCATGCATACACCAATGCCTGAAACTCTACCAGGGTGCAAAATTAACGGTTGCACATTGGCACGGGGCAACCAAAAAATCATCCAGGCAACCTGTGATTAAGTCGCCGGTGCCCGACGGGCAACCTTATGAAAAACAACAATTTAGGCCTAACCTGCTTATTGTGCCAGCTCAAAAGATCGTTTGAATTTTCCACACAATATTTTTTAACGTTTGCACCGCTGATCCTGGTCGCGCACGCGCTTTCCAGCGACCGCTGGTGCCGCGCAGTTGTCATGCTGCCAGTGTCATACGAGCGCGGGACCAGCGTGGCAACGCAATTTGTTTATCTTCCGTGACCTTTGACAATACCCAGCATGCCTTGCGCCGCAATAAATAGTGAATCGGCTTATTAGGGAGACTGCCAACATAAGGGCTAGGTAGCTCAGTGGATAGAGCACCAGCACAATAATCTGGAGGTCGCAGGTTCAAATCCCGCTTTGGACAGATTTTTCTTTGTTCAACCCCATTTTTTTTAATTTACCCAGTCAGTTTCCCTTGTGCTTTGTTACTTGATATTTGAAATAAAAAAGTTGCATCCCCTTAAGGTGATCCCTCTGCTGCCGCTTCAGGTTGTATTGTAACATGAGTGTGATCCCTGGCTACACGGCAGTTACAGGTTGGATGGTTTCTGACTGGCACCACCGAACAAAGATATTGACAAATATGGGAGACCGCCAATATTAGGACTAGATAGCTGGCACGGTAATCCTGAGGTCACAGGTCCAAATCCCACACTGGTCAATTTTTCTTTGTTCAACCCAAAATAAAAAAAACCTTTTACTACATACATTCAAACATATATTTATCCATCATCTTAAAGAGAACTTATGTGAGTGTGAATTGGTCACACTCAAAAAGTATGAGGCAAGTCTGGTTTCCGTCGAGTGTTGAACTGTAGCTTTGAATGTTATTGTAAACATTTTTTTGTGGTATTGTACTTTTTTTATTGTGCTGTGGTATCTTTTTTTTGTTTTTTACTGTGTACTTATGTAAGTTTATCTGTAATTTTGTATGCAGTTTTTAAAATATTTTTTATTTGATTTATGATGGCCCATTGAAAATCATCTCCAAGGTGACAAAGCCATGTCATCAATAAATGAAGATATTATTATAATAAAGACTATAACAACAATGATTGATATTGCAGATTCAAAGAGGATTTTGAAGCAGCTATGTCTGGAGTGAAAGATCGCTTGACGAGACGCTCAGGTCCCAACAATTTAGTCTTCGTTGGTGAACTTGTCAACGATGTCTTTTCACCCAAGATGGTAAGTTTCTGTAATAATGTTACAGAGGGTCTCCGAAGTCAAATGAAGGTTTGTGATGCACCCATTTTCCAGTAGATAGGGTCCTCATGAAAGTTGAGGAAAAAGTTACAAGTCCTTCTTAACCTTATGTTAAAATGGTGTAAAATGTAATTTTTTTAGTACTCTTTCAGAGTGAAATTTGAAGCATGACGTCATCGGACAGCAAAAACAAGTAGGTCTGTACATTCCAAAGAGAAATTTTTACGCCAGTCAAAAGGTCAAATTCAATGCAAATTTGATTGAATTTTCATAAAAATTCAGGAATAAACTGAAAAATTCTTTGTTGAAAAATGTACAGATCACATATTTTAAATGTGACATCATCCCCCAAAAACACATTTTTAATGGAAAATTGCATTTAAAAGGATATCAATCACAGTGGTATGTTACACTATTTTAACGTAAGCTTGTAAATTTTTGTTTTCCATTTTCATAAGGACTCTATCTATTGGAAAATGAGAGAATCACATAACTGAATTTGACCTTGTAGACGCTCTTTAATACTGTATGAACATTGCTTGCCCCTGTTTCCAAATTACAGCTGCGGTTGGATCACCACATTAATGTGCGTTAACAGTATATTATTTAAGACGCCCATAGCAGCAGTTGCAGCCACAGCCACCATTTAGGACATGGCTTATGAGGCTCATGGCACATGAACATAATTTACTGTCCCTCATTTACATATTTTAGTGTCCGTCATTTGGACGGTACTTACAGTCCTCATACCATCTCAGCTCCATGTGGACTATGCTCAAGCTCACAAAGCACAAAGATTGATCTTAAGATGAGTATGTCAGTATCAACATAGTGGGTTGTATCTTGACATCACACTGTGCTTAGAATGAAGGTTGACTGGGAGTTGAGTTGGGAAATCCAGCACTGTGCTGCCAAATATGTAGTACAGCAGTCATAAAAACAATGTCTTAATGACTTCCCTCACTCACATGTACCCATTTAATCCAGGGTGCTAGTTAAGAGTCTTGCTGAACAATGCAAACGTCATGACGAGGATTTGAACCCACTCTCCAACGATTCATTTACGAGCGGTTAAGAGCACCAGACTCAAGCTCTGGTGTTTCTGAGCAGCAGAGTGTGGGTTTGAGTCCCAGTCTTGACACATGTGTCCTTGAGTAAGACACTTTACCACAGTTGCTTTTTCCTTCAGATGGAACATTAAGCCATAGATCCTGTGTACTAGGATTGGTATCGCACTTAAAAGAACCCAGAACATGTATCAAGGATGAGTAGGGTAAGCCTGGGCGGATTATTCAGATATCCGGTTATTAGCTGATAGCTTTGCTAACCGAAACCGCGGATACCGTTTTTGAACTATCCGGATATCCGCGAGGGGCGCGGATATCTATTAATAAACAGGATAGTTCTCTAATGACAATCCGGTAACCGGGTTCCTATTATCCGCGATTGTTGGGTGGATGCTTGTCACACACTCAGTCGTTCACAACCAAGCAAGATATACCAGGCACAAACATAAACTTTCCTGGGAATTCCTCTGAGTTTTTTAGTACGCCGATTCCTGTGAGTACGCTGACGTATAAATAGAGATCAGTGATGTACTACCACATAGCATGCAGTACCTAGACTTCTTTTTTACCCACCTTGAACCCAAACAGTTGTGCATCTGTGTATCTGAAATGCACGTACGAACGTTTTGTTTACGAGGATGATAAATAGTTTGTAACCCTTTCGGATCACATGAAACTGCACAGTAAAAGTTTTCGCCATTGCATTCGCATCGTCGTGATTTTTAAAGTATTAAGGATGACTGCGGAAAACCCTTGTTTTGCACTCCTTACGGAGGAAGAGTTGAATATTTGTAAGGGGTGTTATAAAACAAATATTGACTGCTTTTACTCGTGCTATGGTTAAAACCACGACTCCCTCGGTGATCCCCGGAGCGTTCTATTTTCCCTCGGCTTCGCCTTGGGAAATTCGCCTCTGGAAAATAGAATGCTCCGGGTATGACCTCGGGAGTCGTAGCTTTAACCAAAGCACCAGTAAAAGCAGTCAATATTTGTATATTGTACCCTGTACAGTATGTGTGTAGTCTCGCACATGCACAGCCGATCTTAGTCGCCATGATGATTGATACGATGACCGATGTAATAAGTAATAAACGAGATAAAGAGAGCCTTAGTACATGTAATTGTAAGCCCCTTAATCACGCAAGTACTGGGGGAAAAAATATCCGGATATCTGGTTAATTTCAGATAGTTGGCCAACGGATACCCGAATACTAAATTTTACTTTTCGTCCAGGCTTAGAGTAGGGGTTAACCCCTGTGTTTCTGGTTCACATAACAAGCACCCTTGTTTAAAAGTTTCCTCAGTGAGCTCCAATGATTAAGTTGATTTATGAGGCATCCTTGGTTTCATTACCAGAAATGACTGCTTTTGTTACACCAGTATGCCTGTTTGTGTGTTGTGTTGTCATGTCATTTAGCCTTCGAGAAAGACTCTGCTAGTGTTGAAAAGTCACTAACTAATTTTTGCATATATAATAATAATAACAAGAATATGGTTACATTGTAAAGGTTCTATTTACTGAAATTACAAAAAATACTCATTGTGTTGGTGTAAGTTTCAATCTTTGATTGTCATCGGTTACCCTCTAGGACCACCTAGTGTGCTTCCTCCCTGGTACCCTTGCCCTGGGATATTACAACGGCCTCGATGAGTCGTATCTGGAGCTCGCCCGTAGTCTTGCCCATACCTGCTATCAGATGTACGCACAGATGCCAACATTCTTAAGTCCAGAGATTGCACATTTTAATATGCTCCCCGGCACAAAGGACGACATTCAAGTAAAGGTGAGGTTTGGACGAGATTTGGTGAGATTTGAAAACATGATGACATGGCTCAAACAGACATAAATCTTCTTAAAAATTCCTTTGTTTTTTTTTACCTTGATTTGATTAATGCTTTTCTGTACACAATCAAAGCAAGGGACATAGCAACACTGAATTTATTCTGAAGAATTTGAACTGAAGGTATTATACCAGGATTGGTAGACCTGACAAAATTAAAGGAACATTACAGAATTGGTTTTTGCTAACAAAACAGTTGCTGGCAGTGTAAGCACTTTATGTAATCCACCATATACATAAACTGACAAACCTGTAGAAGTTTGAGATCGATCGGCCATCTGGGTCACGAGAAAATAGTGAAAAACCGATTACACATTTGCATGAATTCATATAGGTTCATCAAATGAATAGAAACGCTCACTGAGCAATAAACTCCAATCGGAAAATTAGTTTATTCATTTCTCATTAAATATGGCATTTCAGACAGAAATATTTCAAGGGATGTTTTCTACTATCATCATCATTAGACCGTGTAAGTTTTATGTAAATCTGTGATCAAAAGTATATTTTACAATTACCAATTCTGTAATGTTCCTTTTATAGTCGCAGACAGTGTAATTCACCCCTCGGAATATGGGACCATTCCCTTATATATTTTTCTTATTGTATCTTTTTAGTAAAAAAAAAACCCACACTGTTTAAAGATGATTTTGTTGACCTTAAACAGAAATCCAAAAACGAACGTACAATTTGAATGTAACATTAAAAGTATTATGCAGGATTGGTAGAGCTGACAAAATAGTTGCAGACAGTGTTCATGTTTTGTGTGATCAACCCTATACATCAAATAACTGACCTGTGAAAATTTGGGCTTAATTCGTTGTTTGAGCCGGGAGAAAATATTGAAAAACCGTGCACAATTTCCAGCATTAAAACACATCGTAATTTTGGTTGTAACAACCAAAATCAGCTGTTGCGTTTGTTTTAGGTTTTCAGATACAGTTTTCTCAAATATGAAGGAAATATTTCACAGAAAGATTGGTTCTAGTATGAGCTTCATATTCAGTAAGCTTTCAGACTAAAATTAAACAACGATGTTTTCTATCCTTACCAATCCTGTATAATACCTTTAAACATTCACTCATGAACAAGGCATTGTACCAGACTTAATTCAAATCTAATTCAAAAACAACTTATTGAAATGAGGTCATGCTCAAAATTTCTGAGAATACATATACCATGTTCACACATAATTCTCACATAATTTGATGTTGGATGGTGTGTTTAATGAAAACCAGAGAATGAAAAACTAGAAAATGAAAACTACAGAATGAAAACTACAGAATGAAAACTACAGAATGAAAACTACAGAATGAAAACTACAGAATGAAAACTACAGAATAAAAACTACAGAATGAAAACTACAGAATGAAAACAAACTGGAGGATAAAAACTACTTTACCCTAACCCAAACCGACGATGTAACTTTAAGTTCTTCCTATTCTTTTTTTTCGTTACAGCCCGCTGATGCCCATAATCTCCTCAGACCAGAAACCATAGAAAGCTTCTTCTATCTTTACCGCATCACCAAAGACGAGGTATACAGGGACTGGGGTTGGCAGATATTCCAAGCGTTTGAACGCTACACCAAGATCCCCGAGGGGGGCTACTCCTCTATCAGCAACGTCAAAAACCCCGATAAGCCCTCATTCAGAGACAAAATGGAGAGCTTTTTCCTGGGAGAGACGCTGAAGTATTTCTTCTTGTTGTTCAGCGACGAGCCGGACTTGTTACCACTGGATAAATTTTTGTTCAACACAGAGGCACATCCTCTCCCCATACGGACTATGAACGGCGCCATCAAGCACTAGTACGGCGCCATCAAGCACTAGTACGGCCAGTACATCACGTAGGTTTGTTAACGAATTAATTTTCAAAGAGGCTCTGAAATGTGAGACACCAGACCTCCCACTGCTGTCGTCTCGAGTACGATGCGAAAAAAATAAAGCTGTGATGATCAGAGAATAATGCGTAACAAAAATGTGTTTTGCTTAGCAGGAATTCGCTAGGAGACCAGTCACAGATCTACGTATAAAACCTGATGGTATCTTTCACTGGTAACCTGCATCTGCTAAGTACACTTTGTGCGATGATCAGTAATGTTTATCAGCAGGCTTATGAAATCGGCCTCCGGGGAGGAGACACAGGATATTTGAGTGAGAGCTTAGTCGTTTATGATGTCCCGCATTGAATTGCAACGAGGGCAATTGTCTGAATTGCCCCTGTCTTTGCCTCGGTGCCCTTCTGAGACATTCCGGTGGGCGTTTACACTTTCCTCGCAGAGGTATCTGTAGTAGATTTGTCGGCCTCAAGAAGAACTTCGAAGGCCTACATACGAGTAAATGATCACCACGAATGTGTGTGTGTGTGGCTTGTATTTTGGTTCTACAGGCACACTGTGAGTGGGAAAACTCACTGTATTTGTCGCATATCAGGGACTGATGCACAATATATTATATCACATCAATGCAAAAATGTTGTACGTTCAGCCATTTCACAACACATGTATTTGAAACTGTTTAGATGTTTTATCTTCCTTGAGCTAACCCGGATGTTCTCACAAACTATGGTGCCCAGATTGAGCCTACTTTGTGGGGAAAACAATGTCACTGCAAAATGAAGGTATGATCTTTTTGTACTGATGCCAAGATAATAATATCGTGTACTTTTTCAAGTGCTAAAAGTGCCAAAAGATTGGAGTTAGGGAATTGTGATTGAAATTTGTATATGTGTAATTTGATCGTGCCAGTAGTTGGTGGGAGTCAGGATCAGTGAGGGTAATCAAACGGCTCAAAGCTTGTTCTTCTGGATTCAACAAAGACATGGTGGATCTTTTTCTAAAGCTGAATATTGTACTGCAAGGGGGTTTTACTGCTGATTGATGTGACACACAGCATCATGAAATCAGAGCAGTGCTGACTCTACGCTTGAGACCTCTAAATCGCTACAAAGAGACCGGCAGTTCAAAGTCTCTTCAGTCTCCTGACGATGACTAGAGTCGGCTAGTCGAAACATTGAGACCACTTCAGAACTCATTCCACGGCAGTGAAGTTAATAATGAGAAGTCCCCTCGATCCAATAAGCGAAAGTAGTAGTCCTGGCCGATTTCCTACCTTCCACCCAGGTAGTAAGTTAATAAGCAGGACAGTTCTTTTCAGAACTAAGTTGTCTCTTCGAAATTTTTACTCCGCAGCAGTAGAATAAATAGCAAGTTCTCTCAAAGAACAAATCTACACAGCAGAGTAGATATATACACATGGTGTTATCGCAAACTGAATATACATCATAAAAGCTGTCGGCAAGACCAGTGTGTAAACCTATATGCAGAGGCCCAAGAAGCTACTGCATGTAGCCCTCTCTTGAAAACTCTCAAACAGTAATTAACACAGAAAGTAACACCTTTAAACAAGACTAAGTGTGCTGTCAGTCAGAGCTGTGTTGAGAGATTTTTGATAACTTTTGATGAGAGGCCATTTTTGGACCCCCCAAAAAAGAGAAAAACATTTGCGCACTCTGGATGCCAGACTAGACTGCACTTTGGGTTGCGGCACATTGGGTTGTGCTCATAGAGTTATATAGAAGAACTAGAGGGCGCACTGGCAATACTGCGTGCACAAACGCGCCGGGACCGCAAGGAGACACGAGCGCCATTTTTTAGAGGGCAAAATTGAGTACGATGTATACGATGTGCGTATGGAAAATGCACGCATCACGCGCTCGGTGTTCATGTTGTTGTTTTGTGTACAGTAAAGTAATGATAGTGGTACTTAAAGCATGGCCGCACCACCCGCGCGACGAGTCACGTAAGTTGGCTAGTGCGCCCTCTAGTTCTTCTATATAACTCTATGGTTGTGCTACATTTGGACAGAAAATGGCGTCCAGCAACCACGTGACCGAAGAAAGCTGGGCCCAATTTCATGGCTCTGCTTACCGCAGATTTCTGCGCTTACGTATCATAGAATTATGTGCTACAAGCGCTCCATCCATGTCGCAACTCTTTCAATACCCAGCTCTGGAATGAGTAGTAAAACCCAAGTACTAATCATGATCTGAATGGATCAATTTTTTTCCGATTTAACTGATCAAGACAGTATTGTCACTGATAAGCATTGTCAATACTTCAACTATTTTAAAACAAATGTGGTCCAAGTGGGATGTGAACCAAAGACCTGCCACACTCTGAGCCGCAGTTTTTCGATTGGGCTTGATTCTCATCTGAATTTAAATTTAACTGAGGAGGATAAATTTGGAAATTTTCTCTTAAAGGGAAGGTTTACCTTTGGTAATTACTCCAAAAATTAAAGACCATAAAAACTTAGTTGGTAAGAAGCACTCCAGCTGTTGATCCATTTTTGAGAAACGATTTTCCTTCCAAGGAATGTGGTTTGAGAGAAAGGGATTCAACAAAATTTCAAGCTGAGATTCGTTTCATGCATGAAACGTTTCTCAGATTGTGTATTCCAAATGCGGATTTTTCTTCCTGCGTGGACATGACCGCTCCAGATATTTGTCAATATTTCAAAAATGCTACAACCTTTTGAAATGAAATTTTCACCGGTAAGTTTTTGTTGTATATATCTTAATTTATATACGACAAAAACAATCGAACGGTTTCAAAAAACCAAAGGTATACTTCGCCTTTAATCCTGCTCGATAAACCAACTTCAGTGTTTCTTTTTTTGCTGGCGATTAATGTGTAAATGTAGAAGGTGGTGAGACCACACAAATAATTCTCTGTTGAGTGTCTAGCTAGCTTCCTACCCTTTAAGGGAACTATTGCGTTAAAATTAATAATGTACTGTGAATACTGTTGTAAATACGAGACGTGTGCTTGTAAATCAAGCCCATGTCGAGCTTACACCTTGATATGTATCACAATTGTTGGAGGGGAGAGTTATGACTGCCGAATAGCTATAAGTATCAATATTGGATGTGGGGTGCAGCCATGGACATTATGTGTGAAATATTTCAGGCATGTCCATTTACTAAGCAAAAAAAATTGCTGGGAACCAGTCACAAGCAGTATAGATTTCATTTCTTCTTGGCTGGTTACCCAATTTCTCCTAAGCATGTTGGTCTAATGTGCTCAGCAGATCCACGAAATTTGCTCCTTTGGACCAAAGACTTTATGCACACATCAATAGAAAAAAATATATATTCCTTATTTTACCAAATTTCACGGCATCTTTAATTTGTCACATTTACAGTGTACCTCATCGTATTTAGAAATTTGGTTCTTGGAAATTTGCAATTATTATGGAAGTAAATTGTGTACAGGATGTTTTTGTTTTCGTGCAATAATATGCAAAGCTTTGGTAGCATCTACATTTGACACACTCATAGAGTAGACACTGATGCACTACAATAACCCACTCAAAGATGATTGAAAATATCAAGTCATGCCAAACTGCCAATCAGTCTTTTTTCTGTGTCAATTTGTAGTTTTAATATCTATACATTGTGGTCAGTAGTCCATACATAGCAAATTAAGCATTACACTTAAAGGCAGTGGACACTATTGGTAATTACTCCAAATAATTATTAGCATAAAACCTTATTTGGTAACGAGTAATGGGGAGAGGTTGACAGTATAAAACATTGTGAGAAACGGCTCCCTCTGAAGTGACATAGTTTTCGAGAAAGAAGTAATTTTCCACGAATTTGAATTCGAGACCTCAGAATTAGATTTTGAGGTCTCGAAATCAACCATCCGAAAGCACACAACTTCGTGTGACAAGGGTTTTTTTTTTCTTTCATTGTTATCTCGCAACTTCGACGACCAATTGAGCTCAAGTTTTTACAGGTTTGTTATTTTATCCATATGTTGAGATACACCAAGTGAGAAGACTGGTCTTTGACAATTACCAATAATGTCCAGTGTCTTTAATTTGCCTGGCTCTCAGTAGCAGCCATATATTCCTTCCAACAATGCATTTTAGAGTTCAGAAACAGGGCTGTTTAGATAACTGCTCGGAACAGTTTGATTCCAGAGATATTTCTGATGAGAGGAAATTTATTATACAGGATTGGAAAGGATAAAAAACATTGTTGTCTAGTTTTAGTCTGGTTACAACCAAAATTAAGCACAGTCTGTGCACACGCTTAAAATTGTGCACGGTTTTTCACTATTTTCTCCTGACTCACACAAGGGATTCAACCAAAATTGTCACAGGTTTGTTATTTTATGTGTAAGTGATTTATTTTATGTGTATGTGATTGATCACACAAAACATGAACACTGTGTCTGCTACTGTTTTGTCGGCTCTACAAATCTTGTATAATACTTTAAATGTTTAACATCAAAATTTTACGCTTGTTTTTGGATTTCTGTTTAAGGTCAACATAATCCCCTTAAGAAAAGTGGATTTTTTTCTTTTTTACTAAAAATAATTTATGAGGTCACATAACAGATGGAAGTATTATTGAATGCAGTTAGGCCTGTGTATTTATTCACAATGAAATCAAATGTTATTCACTTGGGTTAACATTGACTACCCAAAATCTTGACAAATTTTCTTAGTAAAAATTGATTAAATATTGTAAAACAAAAAATTATAATATGTGTCAAAATTGTCCATAAGGTAAACAAATTTGTTAGTTATTTTGATCGTGTTGGTTTTCAGATTATATGTTTTTATTCACACTAATATCTTGAAAAAGAGCAGAGCTGGATTATGGGAGCTTCAGTTTTTTGATAAGGCACCATACAACAGGAGTCATTTTTATTCTTTGTATGATATTTAATATTCTATTTTTACAGATTATATGCTTATATCGCACAGTGACATTAGTGTAGCCTTTTGGGTTTTTTCTTCTGATTTCACTTAACATGGGGCTGTTGTACTGGTACATCCATGATGGAAATATTTTTTACAATGTTGTATATATATTTATACATCGGGTCTGGTCATCGTTTGCAAAAAATTTGATTAAGACGGTGTGAATTATATGCATTTCACTTTTTAAATAAGACAATGAATTAAATTAGATGGTTGTTTTGCGAACACTTTTTGGTAAGTTTCGCTGCTGACATTAATTCTGTTTATTTTTCAAAAAACAAATTTGGGCCAAAGATTGAACAAAATTACAAGTGGTAAGGTCAGTCCAGATTTTTTATCAAATTTCTGCTAAAAAATATGAAAAAATCACAAGCCTTGTACTTTTTATCAAATTTGTGTCAAATATTGAAAAATTCACAATGGGTAAGTCCAGTACTTTTTATCAAATTTGGGCCAAATATTGAAAAATTCACAAGGGGTAAGTCCAGTACTTTTTATCAAATTTGTGTCAAATATTGAAAAATTCACAAGGGGTAAGTCCAGTACTTTTTATCAAATTTGGGCCAAATATTGAAAAATTCACAAGGGGTAAGTCCAGTACTTTTTATCAAATTTGGGCAAAATATTGAAAAATTCACAAGGGGTAAGTCCGGTACTTTTTATCAAATTTGTGTCAAATATTGAAAAATTCACAAATGGTAAGTCTTGTACTTTTTATCAAATTTGTGTCAAATATTGAAAAATTCACAAGGGGTAAGTCCAGTACTTTTTATCAAATTTGTGTCAAATATTGAAAAATTCACAAGGGGTAAGTCCAGTACTTTTTATCAAATTTGAGTCAAATATTGAAAAATTCACAAGGGGTAAGTCCAGTACTTTTTATCAAATTTGTGTCAAATATTGAAAAATTCACAAGGGGTAAGTCCAGTACTTTTTATCAAATTTGGGCCAAATATTGAAAAATTCACAAGGGGTAAGTCCAGTACATTTTATCAAATTTGTGTCAAATATTGAAAAATTCACAAGGGGTAAGTCCAGTACTTTTTATCAAATTTATGTCAAATATTGAAAAATTCACAAGGGGTAAGCCTTGTACTTTTTATCAAATTTGTGTCAAATATTAAAAAAATTCACAAGTACTTTTTATCAAATTTGGGCAAAATATTGAAAAATTCACAAGGGGTAAGTCCAGTACTTTTTATCAAATTTGTGTCAAATATTGAAAAATTCACAAGGGGTAAGCCTTGTACTTTTTATCAAATTTGTGTCAAATATTGAAAAATTCACAATGGGTAAGTCCAGTACTTTTTATCAAATTTGTGTCAAATATTGAAAAATTCACAAGGGGTAAGTCCAGTACTTTTTATCAAATTTGTGTCAAATATTGAAAAATTCACAAGGGGTAAGCCTTGTACTTTTTATCAAATTTGTGTCAAATATTAAAAAATTCACAAGGGGTAAGTCCAGTACTTTTAATCAAATTTGGGCCAAATATTGAAAAATTCACAAGGGGTAAGTCCAGTACTTTTTATCAAATTTGTGTCAAATATTGAAAAATTCACAAGGGGTAAGTCCAGTACTTTTTATCAAATTTGGGCCAAATATTGAAAAATTCACAAGGGGTAAGTCCAGTACTTTTTATCAAATTTATGTCAAATATTGAAAAATTCACAAGGGGTAAGTCCAGTACTTTTTATCAAATTTGTGTCAAATATTGAAAAATTCACAAGGGGTAAGCCTTGTACTTTTTATCAAATATGTGTCAAATATTGAAAAATTCACAAGGGGTAAGTCCAGTACTTTTTATCAAATTTGGGCCAAATATTGAAAAATTCACAAGGGGTAAGTCCAGTACTTTTTATCAAATTTGTGTCAAATATTGAAAAATTCACAAGGGGTAAGTCCAGTACTTTTTATCAAATTTGGGCCAAATATTGAAAAATTCACAAGGGGTAAGTCCAGTACATTTTATCAAATTTGGGCAAAATATTGAAAAATTCACAAGGGGTAAGTCCAGTACTTTTTATCCAATTTGAGTCAAATATTGAAAAATTCACAAGGGGTAAGTCCAGTACTTTTTATCAAATTTGGGCCAAATATTGAAAAATTCACAAGGGGTAAGTCCAGTACATTTTATCAAATTTGGGCAAAATATTGAAAAATTCACAAGGGGTAAGTCCAGTACTTTTTATCCAATTTGAGTCAAATATTGAAAAATTCACAAGGGGTAAGTCCAGTACTTTTTATCAAATTTGGGCCAAATATTGAACAATTCACAAGGGGTAAGTCCAGCATTTTATCACATTTTGGGCCAAGCAAACGCATATTTTCATATGTAAATTTTATGCCTACCCCTTGTGATCTTTTTTTTCAATTTTTGAAACGAATTTGATAAAAATGCTGAACTTACACTTTCTGTGTTTCACCCAGTGACCAAAAATAAGTTCACTTTCTCCAACTTGTTTTATAAATACTGCAACCAACTTATGGTTGATAAAAGTTTTAAAATTAACTGATTAGCTTGTTCAAATGTAGAAAAGCGTTCTGCAGTAAACAGAAAAAGGACCTATACACCAAGTATTGGGAACAAGCAAGTGAAATAATAAAATATACATTTCTTTTTGTAAACATTCACATTGAAATTATCTTTATTATAATGTACAGTTGAATCATCATCAGTTTGATATCCATACAGGCAAATAATGATACGGAAATGTGTCTAAGGTTAGGGTTTAATTATCACAGGAATTTTAAAAGTCTCACCTCTCGTTTACAAGCATAAAGAGCAGCGGAATTTTAAATTTGTTTTTAGTAGAGCACTAAGAAATTGGTAACGGACCTATGCTCCAACACCCCTAAGCTCCGACACCCCTCATGTATTTTCCTAATCATAACCCCAACCCCACAACCCCAACCCAACCCCAACCCCCAACCCCAACCCCAACCTTAACCCTAACCCTAAACCCTGGCGTGCAGATCACTAAGGGTTATCAGAACATAGAGGTATTGGAACATAAAGCGGTCACCAAGAAAACAGTATACACAGTTCATCTGCTTTAAAGCTGCAATAACAAATGAAATAGTTTTGCAGTCCGAGGGTTTTTGAAAATCAATTTTCACAATATAAGGCAGTACAGACCATTGTAATGTTATGATCAGTTTTTTTACGTGGCAGGCAAATAACTGTTGGCTGACATTTCCACCACCAACAGCTGCAACCACCACGCTTTTGCATTCCTTATAATAATAATAATAATAATAGTGGCTTCTTATATAGCGCTCATATCCGTCAATCAGTGACGCTCAAGGCGCTTCAACAGTCAGTATTTTCCTGCAAGGTATATGTGGAGCTACTTTTTGAAGTTTGAGACCTATTCCTTTTACATAGCACAATGTAATGGTTTACAAGGTGCGAAGGCGCAATATGCTGCCAATATGCAGTGTGTACAAATATTCTATCAAAACGGGGGAATGGTGACGCTCTGTTCACAAGAAGTGTATCAATTGTAGGGTAAGAACAAACATTAATCTCTGTACAACATTGTACATGTACAAGCATTTCAAATCTGCCCCTTGTCTGGCTCAAATGTAAATCTTGTTCTATCATAAACCATTAAACCACTGACCAAATAACAATTACTCGGTCATTTCTTTTTTCAACATGAAAAAGGCCAGTCGAATTTGTAACAACCAACTTGGGTAACTGTCCCAACAACAGTTGGGCATATCCCAAATTGGGTATACATTCAAGCTAGGCCTATCCCAACTACAGCTGGGAATGTCCGAACTACAACTTGGACTGCCCCAACTACAAACTGAACGTGACCCAACTGCAGTTGGGACGATCATCCAAGATACATAACGGAATTTGTATTAGCACTTTGAAATCGTCTAACCATGGCCTAACTAAATACCGGTACTAAAAGTTGACTAAAACGCACTACGCTGCCAACACAGCTTGGCCATTAGGACATGCCTAATGTGGAAAGAAAGTTTTAAAGTTAACAACAAAAATAATATCATTTTGTGCACTTTTTAAAAATGGTACTTACTTAGTGCCTTCTTACATACATGTACTGTCACCTGAAATCTGTAGAGTCGAACAATAAGATAAAAAGAGATATTACAAGGACGACACATTGTCCAGTAGTAAGACTGATTTGCAAAATGTCTTTAAGAGCACCAATGTAAACAGGTCACAGTTTCACAAAGCTGCTCAGCATAATCTGAATCATAAAATATGCGGGGAACCGGTCACAAACAGCTTACATGCAAGCATTTGTGGACTGGCCGGTCACAAATTTCTGCCTTGCGAACTTATCAATGCTAAGCACACAAAAATGAGGTTTTTGAAAATGACATGACAAGAATGATTAGCAGCAATTTTTGTTTTTTAAATTTTTAGTTCATTTTCTCCCTTTTTATCTTTCAGTTGACACGATAACAAATTGTTGTCACATCAGTTATTTATTCTCTATTTTGGCCCCTTCGCCTCCTGACAATCAACTTCCCTTCACCAGAAAGTATACTTTAAAAAAAATAATAATAAGTCTTGTTATTCTACTTGGCAAAAGAGCATGTCAACACATTGGGTTAATGGCCCCCCATTGTGGCACTGTCTTTTACACTGGAAGAAAAGCCAAAGAGTAACATTTTTCAAGAACATTAAAACTGGATTTAGCACACACCTTATTTAAGTGAATTATGGATCTGTGAAGTGGAAGAATACTTGGTTAGGCAGCACTTATCCTCTACAAAATATATGCATTATTTACATGCATATCTATTTCTATTTTATGATGTGATTCTGGAATCCAAAGCAGTATTATAACAAACATAACCAGATGGCCAAGCTGTTTGTCTTATGTATTAATGCTTTCTTCCAAAGTGAGTTCTATTTTGTTTTCTCTCTTTCTTTCTTTTTTTAGGGGGGGGGGGCAAGATTTTGAACATTTGATGCTGCATTGACTTGCAGATCCTGCCGTTGATTTCACCAAACTCTTCCTAACTTAGGATTAATCTCAGGACTTAGGACGAGTTAAGTTCCGTATCCATAGACGTTAGGACGCATTGAACCCATCCTAAGTTAGGACGAGTTACTCATCCTAACTCGAGATAGGATTAATCGGCTGCTGACACCGTTTTTTTAATACAACATTAATACAACATTAAATGCAAAACAGAATCAACCATTCGCGTCAAGTCACGCAAAGCAACTTACTGGCCACAAATCCAGGCAATCTCTATATTTTTGTTAAAAAGAAGTCGCATTTTTAACTGTAGCATAAGTTTCTTTGGTTAAGTATGAAGAATAAGCTGTCTCTATGTGGTCCAACTCCAAACTGCCTGTTAAAATGTGCCAAGTAAGGCAAGAAACTTACACTAAATCTCCCACCATGATATAGAATCCCAGACAATGCCAAGTCACTCAATATCCGTGAGACTCAGTCGCCAGACAATTCTATGGATGCACAGCCATTTTTATTAAGATGTGTCATGTGACATGGAATTCAGGCCTGGAATTTCAATCTCTGAGAGGGCAAGGCCATTTTTATTTTTGAAAAAGGGCACTTCCATTGTAAAAACTTTAAAGCATATGAAAGCAGATGAAGGGCGGGGCACCAAGGCCAAGACCAGGGGCAACAGAGGCCATGGCGTCCGTGTAAATCCAGGCCTGATATTTGCCATACAGAAACATCATCATTTAGATCAACCAATAAAAAGCGTATAATTGCTCAATGCCTGTCGTCATTTTGCCATACGAGTGTCATGTAATATAGATACACCACATCCACTGCGGGGCACAGAAGGCAGTAAAGGTCATCAGTGTTCTCCGAACCTATGCTTGCGATCTCCCAAAAAAATCTTTCCATGCTCCAACCATTCCAACTTCCTTCCATTTAGACCAAACAACCAAATTGAGGCTAGATGGTAAAACTGTCTGGCTCCTTTTTAAAATGAGTTGTATTATTCCTGACTGCTTTGTTGGTCTTTATTATGCTGCCGCCATCTTGGTCATGTTCCCTGTATCCAGCATTTTTCATTTGTATTTCTTTATGCACAGCATTACAAGGTTGAACAAATAAATGTGCAGTTTTGCACATGACTTGCATGGAACCAAGATTGTCACGGTGGAGAACTTCCCCAAAATATTTGTCCTTGACTCACTATATTCTTTGAGAAATGAGTAAAACAACTAGTTTTGATCCAAAACCTGATGTTTGAAACCAGAAAAACGTAAAAGGGATTTTTCACTCTTTTCTTGTGACTCAGATAAATGATGCCTCCTAACCTTTCACAGGTTGATTATTTCTTGTATATGTTAGGTCACATAAAGTGTGGATACTGGTCTTTGACAATAAACACCAATGATGTCTGTGTGCTTTATAGTTAATGATGTCTATAATTTTTTTTTTGATCATTAAATTGCCATAACAAAATTGGCTGCAGAATAAAAAATAATTCACGGTTTCAACAGATCGTTTGGTTAGACACAGATCACTGTTAATTTTTACTACATCAATCCATCAAGATGACTTTAGTAATCAAGTTAAATAGTCGACACGTTACAAACCATTTTTGTTTGTTTTTATTAAATGAAAAAGAGGAGTGTACCATCACCTTAAATAACACACAATTGCTTTATTTTACAGATTTTTTTTCCATAAACATAGCTAAGCCAAATTCGAAGAAGTTTAGCAGCAAAAAATAACTAATTTGCCAAATAGTCACAGCAAATCTGCTTCACATCTTATTTTTCAGCTGGCAGCCTGTACTTTGCTGGGCCAAACCGTGTGCTCATTAACTGTATAAAAATGGACCCAGAGAACATTTTTGAATGAAAAGGTGAGGTACTATGTTTGCCTGACATAAATGGTTTCTTTCGGTGTAAAACTTTGTACATATTTCACATAAATGCGAAGAAAAAAAACCAAACAAACTTGAGCACTCGTTCAAATTGAGTTTTTTTTTAGGGGCTACATTTAAGATACAATTCTTGAAACTGGAAAGAATGTACAAGTATATTTTTTCAGAAAAAAGTTAATGCCCGGAATTTGGCGGACAACCAAGGTGGCATTGGTGAAATTGTGAGGCTAGACTCCATGACCTGAACCCATTAGAACCAAAGACCTTTCCAGACGGATTCGTTTTTCCTGTCTCTGCTTTTAGTATTTGTCTGTGAAGTCCGCAATATCTAGCCACTCCCAAAATAGAAAGTCTAACATTTGATGTACCTTGCTGTAAACCTACAAACTGGAGCCAGTTTCATAGCGCTGCTTAGCGGTAAGCAAATTGACGTGCTAACTGTCTGAGCAGAAAAATTTGCTTCTAAAGGCAGAATTATTTCACAGGTTAGCATGGAAATTAGGCTGCCAAACTTGCGCGTTCACAATGGTTTTGCATTGTTACGTCATTCATTTTCATACAGTAAGCACCTTCTTATGTGCTTACGGTTAGCAGCGCTATGAAATGGAAACTTGACAGTTAGCACAAAATCGGCCGTTAAGCAGCACTATGAATTTGGTCCCTGGCTGATCCTGACCTGACCGGGAACATACCATGTATGATTTCAGGGAGATTGGTGCATCAAAGTAGAGGGGGAGGGGGGGATTGACACACATAAAAAAGTATCCCTATGGCACTGAATACTAAAAAAAAACTACCAGTCCTTTTTATGCTCGTCCATGCTGACACCCCCTGGCCCTAGTGCGACCACCAGGAGCAAGCCGCCGATCACGGAGAAGGTCTGGAAGAAATCGTACTTGAGGAAGTCCCGCATCGGGCGGTAGGAGGGGATGTTCCACCAGGCGTTGTAGTAGAAGTTGATGATGGTGAGCCAGGCCACAAGTACCAGCGCGCAGAGCTTGGTCTTGAAGCCGATGGCCACCAGGACGATGAGCGCGAAGCCGATGAGATTCTGCGACATCTGCACGAAGGACATCTCAAGGCGCAGCAGGGTCATGAACATGAGGACCAGGAGTAATCTGCCGCTAAGCTGCATGTAGGTCTTGGGTTTGTTGGTGCCCATATCAGGGACACCGGCAAACAGGCTTTTACCCTCTGTACGTGATTCAGCGAGGAGAAGGATGATGCCACCAATTAAGGCAAGATTCCTGTTAAAAAAATAACATAAAAGAAAGCACCAAAACTTCCTGTTATCATCAAAACACTTCAAACTCTTTTCTCTTTCGTTTATCAAGTAATAAAAACAAAGTAAAGTCTCTGGAATTTTATAAGAGTTCCCCAGTCTCTGTTCGAAAGCTTACTTGTTATAGAGTTGGTATGGTATCAAACATCCTGCAAAATTATTTCGTCTTCAATGCCCCGTTTTTTTTAGAAATAAACAAAAACACTTTAATCTGAGAAACGATTTCTGCACCCAGAGATGCGTGGATGGATTCGTTCTTGTGAAAATACCGTGCAATTTTTTTGCTGTCCTCTCCACAAGTAGACACTGTATTAAACTAAAATTTTCACTGGTGAATTTTTTTGGGCCTATAAATCAGCATTACATTGACAAAAACCACCTTTGATTCAAACCATTCCCCCTTCCCCCCAATCTAACTTTATTGACCCAATTCACCTAACATCATCACCACAATAACTCTTGGTCGTGCCATCTCAGGAGTGGGTTTCCCTGTATGTTACACCGTGTCAGTACAGTGAGCAATTTTAGGCCATGCACTCAGGTAAGACACTCACCAGGGCCCAATTTCATAGAGCTGCCTAAGCACAGAAGTAGCTAAGCACAAAAAAATTATGCTTACCAGAATAAGGTAACCATCATATCACATGTACAATTTGTGACTGGTATCCTGCTCATTTCTGCTTAGCAGGCATTTGTTAAGCAGTAATTTCTGCTTAAGCAGCTCTATGAAATCGGGCCCGTGTCTTTACCTGCAATCTGACTCCCAAAACGGCAGGCAATGGGCAGGCAGTAGCCGGGTGTGAGGTCAACATAGGGGGAATATATTAAGACTAGTCTATATCCATTTGAGAACTACATATATTTCTACTTCACATACCTCATAAGAAACTTGATATCCCATAATATGCTGTATGCAATTGTCTGCAAAAAGAAACAAAATCCATTATTGATTATTGTTACATCGAGAACGGACGACTTTCAAACACAAGAGGGCAGTAGACATGTACATCGGTTTTCCTAATGTTTAGGTAATTTCTGTGCACACTGACTGCCTTACTGGTGCTTTGTGTTTTCATTCCCATGGCCAAGGTTGTTGTCTACATGGAGTCATCCATGATGTTTAGAAGGGGGTTTTGGATGTTTCAGAGTGTGGGCTGGTCAAGTCTTTGTATCTATTTTCTGTTTATTGTGAACCAAAAAAAAATCAAATGACGAGGGTCTTAGTGTGAGATATTTAAACTATGCATTTCGTTCATGCATTTTCACAGAATATAATCAACCGGTGAAATCTGGCTTTTCCATTTCACGAGGTGAAGCCGAGTGAAATGGAATAGTCCAGATTTCACCTCTTGTGATAACATTCTGCGACAGTGCACTCAAATGCGTCCAGTATTTGTATATTATTGGACAGGAAAATGTTGACAAAGCTTAGACAACACCAATATGATTCTTTCTCTTTCATATTTGATCTCTTGCGGCACTTTTGGGAGGAGAGTTTTGAAAATGTAGCCTATAAATTGGTCAAAGATGTCTGTAAAAATACCAGGGCAAAAAATAAACCAACAAAATAGGCTGGCAGTGCTAGCCTTTTTGGCTGTAAGTGTACAGACCATATTCTAAAATTACTGGGCTTGAGCTAGACAAATATATAATATATAATTATAATAATAGTGGCTTTGGTGCTCCAACATTATTACCCCTGATTACTGGGCCATTTACCTTGTTCCTTAGTTTAACCATCTCAGCTCCCTGGGGAGTATACAGCCTGTGCTGCCAAATATGTAAGGCACTGAGCTAAATTAATCCCAACCCCCATCTCAGCCCTCACAGCTACCCCCATTTACCCCCTGAAGCAATGGTAGTCAAGTTTCTTGCTCTATGACACAAGTGTCATGACCGGGATTCGAACCTCTGATGACTTGACCACCTGGGCCCAATTTCATAGAGCTGCTAAGCACAACAATTTGCTTAGCATAAAATTTCTTCATTGATAAAAACAGGATTACCAACCAAGTTTCCACGTGATTTTCAGGATAAGCAAACAACAGCTGAATACCAGTAACAAGCAATATGCAACACATGGAAATTTGGTTGGTAACCCTGTTTTTATCAAGGAAGAAATGTCATGCTAAGCAAATTGTTGTGCTTAGCAGCTCTATGAAATTGGGCCCAGAACACGAGTCCAATGCACTAAACCACTCAGCCACGACACCCCACATGTACAGCGTCTCCACAAACTGAAACTCAGGTACATGTACATTGGTGTTCGTCAGTACATGTTGGGGAAAAACACAAGACAGCCTGAGCATTAAGTTGTAAGGGCAACATGTCAAAATTATTGAAATTTTGCAAGCAGTCCTTCGGGGGTTTCGAGCGGCTGTATTCCAGTCGGGGGGAATTCCCTTACCTGCAATGCAATTATGCCGAACAGAAGACCACATGCGATGGGAACTTTCTGCCTGCTTAGCACCATCACGCAGCCAGCTAGCTGTCCAACCAGGTTTAGTAATACAAATAAGGTGCTGTAAGAAAAAAATCATTTATCAAAATTAAACTTTTGAAACAAGGTTCATATGCCGTGTGAAGATTTATTATGCTGTCATTGTTTTTGTCATGTATAGTTCCCCGAGTGAAACAATGTAAAACAGTATGATTCTCATTATACCAAAAAGGGATGAGACTATTTTAGAAATGATAGTTAAGCCATTAATCCTAATCCCCCAGTATCTTGATGAGAAAACCTCCCATATCCTCCCAAAATATTTCATTCTAAGGTAACTGAACACCGAACATGAGCCCAGTATCAAAGAGATAATATTGTGTCCAGTTTCATTGGCATTAAACGAGTGAGAATATTTCTATTCCCCCTGGACAGGGTGCCAGTCCATCGCAGGTTACTCCTCAGCTCTCGCCTACACCCATTTGTACTCATGGGTGGAGAGGAGCAACTGTGATAAAGTGCCTTTCTCAAGGACACAAGTGTCGCGACTGACCAAGCCAGGATTCGAACCCACATTCTGTAAACTACAGAACTTGAGTCCACAGCCCCACTCAGCACCACTCAGAAAATATTGCTTAACGATTGTCTGCTAAGCAGAAATGAGCAGAATACCAGTCACAAGCTGTACATGTGACATGGTGGTTTGGCTGGTAACCTTAATATGCTGGTAAGCATAATTTTTGTTGTGCTTTGCTACTTTTGGACCTGTAGTACCATAACCTACAAAGACAACTTCCTGAAATTGGTCTTTGGAAGATCCATCCACTCGGCCACGATCCCCTGACAACAAAGGCAGCTTACTGAATAGAATTTAAGAAGATTTGGGACTGAACAATTGCCATCTATATAGATCCCCCGTACCTTATGATGGTCCCACAGCCCCAGGTCTGATCAATGTAGTCTCGTTGCTCTCCCCACTGGAACCACATCCTGACTCCATCTTCCAAGAACGTACTGATCAGACACAGTCGTGCTACATGAGGGAGGACATTCTTGCTCCGTCTTAATACCTGCGCAAGGGCGAACAAAATTCAAACATGTCACCGTCAAAAGAAGTCCACCCAATTTCACTTACTGCATAGCCTTGATATCAAGGCTGTGTAGACAAGTACTCTAGCTAAAACCGTAGAGCAAGGATACTAAAACCTCAGCCGCCCGAATGCGAAACAACCCCAGTCCCCCGACTGACTCTAAAAAAAATAGCACACCGCACTCTCACCATGCACACACACACACAGCGCCTCTATGATGTAATGTACGCAGCCCCACACACACACATCGCTATTCCACACACCGCTATCACCCACAATCCTAGCCCGTGAGCCGTCAGGCTCACAGCCTTGACGATCTTGTAAACCGAGTGTCTTATGTGTTTCATTGTTTTTCTTCGCAAATCCGTGGAAAATGGGGGGGTGAGTGGATATGCAAAGAGCACACTCATTACCATAACCGCAAGACCCGGAAGTGTACAAGATCGTCAAGGCTGTGAGCCTGACGGCTCACGGGCTGGGATTGTGGGCGATAGCGGTGTGTGGAATAGCGGTGTGTGTGGGACTGTGGAAACGAGCGTTTGTGTGCTTCCTTGGGTGAGAGTGTGGTGTGGTGTTTAAAGACAGTCGGGGGATCGGAACAGGAGTTGCATTGCATTCGGGCATCGCATTCGTGCGGCTGTGGTTATGCACATTTTTAGCTTTATAGTAAGCAAACTATTACACAGCCTTGCAATCAAGGCTACTTACTGCACTGACTGTAGTTTGTATGGGTGTTGGTTTTGGGATACACTACGTTGTCGCACTCTCTGAGCTTCCAGTCCGAAGTGTGATTATTGAATTGGTAATTACAAGAGAACTATCGGATCTTCTCATACAGTTTTTAAGAACCTTTGTTTATGGTTCCTGTAAAAAGATAATGAATCAGATGTGGTATCAGCCACTTTTTCACTCATTAGTTATTGATAAAACTTGTTAACAGAACAAAATCGTATTTGTTTGTTTGTTTGTTGGGGTGTTGGGGTGTTTGTTTGTTTTTTTGTTTGTTTATTTAGATGATCTTCCCAACATCAGGGCTCGAATTTGACACTTGACCGCAGGCCCGAGGCCAGTGATTTTAGCATTGGGCCAGTAAACTCATGACCAGACAAGTCCGGCGGTCTTGTGTTTTCAATTCAATAACAATTCATGTACCTCACTCTATAATATCTTGAACAGAAACCAATTATGTTCAAATGTTGACTTTGAGTAATGATTTGAAATAAATTGAATACCCTAAAAGACAAATGAGGTAAATCTTCTCTTATATGTCTTAGTGCTTGTTCACTTAAATGCAAGTTAAACTGTGCAAGGAAGTCTTTTCTCAGTTTGAAACTGGTCTTGCAAAATTATTTCTGGTCCAGTAAGCATTTTGAGATACAAGTCCTGTGGTCTTGTGGATTTTCCCCCCAAATTCGAGCCCTGAACATAAAAACTCTGCAAAGTTCTGCTAAGTTCCCACAAGGAGATAGAAACGCCACTAGCAACAGCCAATCTCCCTCAGAATACAAACAGTGCAATTGTCTATGACTATGAATTGCACAAATTCAATAAAATGTGGTTGTTCAGTGACTAGACGACAAAACTTGCTCTAGTCAAATGAAATCAGCAGTTAGCTTGGCAGGATTTGAACCCACAAAGTAATTGCAAGTCCTACTGCCTAACCACCCGACAACAGTGACATCTTTATTTATTTTGATAAATAAGAAAGTGGTTTGGTAATTATATTGAGTGAATTATATTGGTGGACAGATTTGGTATCTCTTCCTTCTGATCTGCTGACAGTGACACTGTCACTTGTCAGTCTCATAATATAATAATAATATAAAATAATGACAATAATAATCTAGCTCTTCTAATGTAGCGTTCATATGCAAAAAGGTATCACAACACTTACAACAAAATCAGTACAACAATCAAAAATAAATAATTAATAGTTTACAATCAACAATCAACAATCAACAATACAAAAGGACTGAGAATGAAATGAATAGCCTCACTTCCTATTGCGAGAAATAAGTCTGGAAAAGGTGTGTTTTGAGCGGTGTTTTGAATTCAGGAAGTAAACTGGCATGACGCATTTAGTTTATGAGGAAATTGTTCCACAGGTTTGGAGCAGCTGCATAAAAACCTTTGGCAAATGAGCAGTATCTGGTTTGAGGTTTTGTAAGAATCCTTGTATCTACTGAGCAGCCGTCGATTTCACCAAACTCATCCTAACTTGGGATTAATCTTAGGACTTAGGACGAGTTAAGTTCCGTATCCATAGGCGTTAGGATGCATTGAACCCATCCTAAGTTAGGACGAGTTACTCATCCTAACTTGAAATAGGATTAATCCTAGCGCTTCGTGAAATCGGCTGCAGGTGACTTGCCTATCTGGCCCAGCCAGGGACCCAGGGGTCGATTTCACAAAACTCTTCCTAACTTAGGACTAGTCCTAGGCAATGCTAAGAGATAGGACTAGTCTTAAGTTAAGACCAGTTACTTAAAGGCCCTGTACACTATTGGTAAGATCAAAAAACACGTAATGTTCACAGATTCACACATAACTAACATGATTTAAAGTAAGTAATGGTAGAAAGGGTTCCTTAAAATATTTCTGCCTAAAATGCTATCGTTTCTGAGAAACGAATAAAAAAAACAATAGTAATTATCGCGCGCGATAATTAAAAAAAACAGAAAACACATAAGATCTCTTTTCACTATTTTCTCGTAACCTCGATGACCAATTGAGCTCAAACTTTCACAGGTTTGTTTGTTCATGCACTGATTTTGAGCTGTTACCAAAAGTGTACAATACCTTTAAGATTAGTCCTATCTCTTAGCATTGCCTAGGATTAGTCCTAAGTTAGGAAGAGTTATGTGAAATCGACACCAGGTTTGCCTGACTTCACTTAATACAAATTACAAGATTAAGAAGTTACTGTACAACATGACTAATTAAGGAGTAACTATAAATTACAGGTACACTCAAAAACTGCAGCATACTGTATGTATGTGACAGTGACTCCGCGGAGGAGGAGGCGCAGGTATAGCTTCGAAGTGTGCCCTGCATTCTGTAGTTAGTTGACTCATGGTTGACCCCTAATTAACTACAATAACAAGCAACAGAGAATCTGGATCTGGATATTACTGTACAATCGTCTGGAGAGGCTAACACGTACAGGAGCGTGTGCATGGGCTAAATAGGGCTTTTAAATTTTAAAGTGAGCCCCCCTTGATAATTCAGGAATATTTAAGTTGTCCAGATGGGTTTTGAAAGTTATGACTGATTTGGAACTTCTAATATGATCTGGTAGGGCGTTCCATTCCGGGATCGTTCTTGGGTATAATGAGTTGAGAAAACAGTTTTTATATAGCAGGAATATGAGAGTAGATGTGTTATTTTGAAGATTGCCCGGTAGTGAGGCTGGATGTTGTTGGTAATGTTACTTAAGGTTGTTGACCCTAAGGTCATCCCACGCATTGAATGCTGGGACGATGTAAATGGCGACCATTCATGGTGAATGAATGAAGTATCAGAGATCCAGAAATCAGAAGAATCTAATGTCATCCTTCGATGTAGCTCACGCTAGATATGATGGTTATAGACATAAACTAACAGATGTCGCTGTTGATTGGGAATAAGTCCATGTGTTTCCTTGAAGAATAAAGCATAGCCTGGCTTTGGTACGCCTGTTCTGGAGCGGGTCCCAGTCTAATTTCTTGAGCATATTTGACACACTAGATGAGTTGGAATAGTCTCTCTCGAGACGAACCTGGCAGCACGTCTCTGCACTTTATCAATGGTGGTTATGTTGGATAGCTGATTGATAGGGATCCCAGATGGTGCTACAGTATTCCAATGACAGTGTTGGAGGGACAAGGGCCGGGGTTTACCGTTTGAAGGCTATCTTTAACTGGTTGGCTGCAGCTACTCATGTTGTCCGATTGCCTGGAATTCCATCTTTGAGCGGGCAAGGCCATTTACGTTTTCCAAAGGGCACTTCCTTTGAACAATTTGTAAGTCTGTGGAAAATTTTGGAAGGGGCACCAAAGGCCAAGACCAGGAAAATAGACTGACATTGATAAGTGACACTGACACAGTGACAGAGGTCATTGAATGGCCGGCCAATGCCTTCGTCCTAGCCTCTGTCTGTGTAATTCCAGGCCTGCTAATTAATAGTAATACATAGTTTTGTGGAAAAATGCTGAGACTTTTGGTTGATAATTCATATATATTCTTCGTGGTTTATTCACGCATGCCAACATCAATTTCCACCGCTTTTTCTTTACTCAAGAAGGAACAAAAAAATCAAACACACCCCGTCTCAATCAATGAATGGTCTGTTTTCTTTGACTCTCCGAAACATATTGGAATCAACATTTGTTTTAAATTTACCTGATCTGCAATATCCTCTGCTTTCCCGAAAAATTCATTATTGGAAGCCATTTCCTTCAAAAATGCTGAAAGAAAGTCCCGTTTTTCAGTGTCCCTTTAGCCCAGATTGGTCGAAGTTTCGGAGCAGAATATCACCGGAAGATCTTCCCATATAAAACACATGGGGCAACCCGCTGTGCATTAGAAGCATACGGTTTACAACGAAAGACTTGTAATTATATTGGATTCCATGGTCCCGGCCGTAGTGAGTCAACTGTTATTAACACACAGGTGAGGGAACCAGTTACTGTTCTTCACGCTGCCACGTCTGCTTTGTGAGCGCCCTCCATTGGTCCGTATTATTTTCTCAAGGTCCCCGATAAAAAGTAAAATTAATTGCCGCTTCTTGACCAAGTGGAAACAATGATAATGTGTAGAGCGATTTTAATACCGAAAAATGTATAAATAACTTGCAAATTATTTACTTTGGAAAAAGTGGACAATAAAACTGACATGTGATGGTGGGGAAAGGGTAGCTGTGGGTGGCCGGGCGGCCAGCACATGGACTGCAGTGGTGTGCGTAGAAAGTGACCGCTGAAAAATTGCAATTTGTAGGCCTAAGCTTAAACAACAATCATTCTAACAATAATAACATACACAAATTAAAAACGAAACTGCCTCGGACACAACGATATATGTACAGTGTTTTCAGTTTTCTATTGAACAATGGATTTAACAAAAACTAAGAAAGACGTGAAAAGAACTATACATTGCGAACAAAACCAAGCAATAGGAAAAACTATAAATAAATAATAGTAAACTTGCGGGTACAACCATGTGTAAATCTCTTTGAAGACGAGCAGAGTATACTGTTCGAAACGTCGAGACCAAACCAGCTCTTCTCAGAGCCAATACTCAAACAAAAGAGATTTACACACGGTTGTACCCGCAAGTTTACTATTATTTATTTATAGTTTTTCCTATTTGTCCACACCATGCAAAGCTTCAAACAATATTTAAAACCAAGCAAACCAAAGAGAACTTTGATAAAGACTTATTATTGACGGATCTAGCACGTGTCATGTAGGCTTGTAGATAAAGCATGTAGAGAAGATGTTGAACAAAATGTAAGTTTTAAATATGGAGGAAAAACCTAAAATAAGCCCGTAGTTGAACCTCTCAGTAATACAATAATTACTGATCGTGCCGCCTAATGAGCTGAGGGGCACATAAATTAGTTGCTTAATTACTTCTATGGAAAAAACTGTGTAGACCCGCGATCGAAAAAGAACTGTGTCCAAGCTGCAATTAGAGTAACACTAACAGTGGCCAAGTACACACCAAGTGGGGATGGGTGTAATGATGGTGATTGACAGACCATAGAGGGATAGACAGTTAAGTTATTCTTAACTCAGGCATGATATTTCGGTCATTGAAAAAAGGTGGTAATATTACCTAGAGTACAAAGCCTATGGTAGGCACATGCTGTAGGCCATAGCCTTTCCAGGATATTAATTTTAAAAAATCAAATTTTTCACTCAAGTGTAGATTTCTGTAGAGTAGTTCTTTGTAAATGCTGAATCTGCAGTATCAGCAGTCATCAGAAAGATAATTCTACGATAGTTATGCCCTTGGATCTTATGCTAGTTCTAGTCCGTGCTCTAAATTTTTATATGATTTAGAATAATAACATAATACGATAAATGTACACAGCGCCCTCAGGGTTGAACCCCGTAATTTCAACAGGAAGGGACGGCATGTAATTAACCTTTGACATTATTTAGCGTTAGTCCGCCATTCTTCGTCCGGAGGAATCGGGAAGATGCAATCCAAAATATAATAATTATTGATAAATCCTGTATATTCAACGCTGCATTTATTATTAAAAGTGAGTATGGCAAATGTAGAATTTACTAGATTAATATAAAGCCGCAATATTGTCACAGAACCTTACAATGAGCCTCAAAATGCTGGATTGGGTCGGTTTAGAAAGTGGTTAGTCGGCGGATACTTTAGCTAAACTTCTTCAAGTCCTTCATTGTAGACTGAAGTCAAACTGTAACGTATTCATGTTCCAGTAATGCGTACGTTCACGAGAGAGGCTGTACTCGAGAGGACTGGTACATTTTTTCTCTTATTATTATTTAGGTCAAAAAGAAAACAGTACTCGGATCAGTTCAGTCCGGTCATGCCGGTAGTGCTGTAAAAAAGTATATAAACAAAATAATCTGACACTCCAGATTTTCTTCGTAAAATCTCAGGTATTCAGAAGCAGGTCCCCAACACAGCTATCATCGGTACTTTTGATGTGTCCTCTTTGTACACCAACATCCCCCAAGATGAAGGGATTGCTGCCTGCTCCTCAGCCCTGTCTAAGAGTGGTCACGTGTCACCGCCAATTTCTGACATTGTATCCCTCATGCAACATGTTCTAACAAAAAACAACTTTTCGTTCTTAGGTAAGAATTTCCTACAGGTACATGGCACTGCAATGGGTACACGTATGGCACCTTCAATGGCCTGCCTTTTCATGAGTCAACTTGAACAGCGCATGTTGTCGTCGGCCCCTTGCCGCCCCTGGGTCTGGTGGCGCTATATTGATGACATCTTTTTCATCTGGACCAGTGATGAAGCAAGCCTCATATCATTCATTAACCACATTAATTCCTTCCACAGGACCATCAAATTCACGAATGAATACTCGACCAAGGACACCCATTTTCTGGATGTCAAAGTTATAAAGACGGAAGACGGCTTAACCACAGATCTCTTTGTTAAACCCACAGATAAGCATCAATACCTCCACTCCACCAGCTGTCACCCCCGACACTGCAAAACCAGCATAGCCTACAGTCAGGCCCTCAGACTCCGTCGAATCTGTTCTAATGATTCTGATTTTTTCCACCACTCGCAGGAACTTAAGAAACACCTTGTTTCCAGGGGTCATAGCTCCCTAGCAGTCCATCGAGCGATTCAGAAAGTCAAGGCTCGTTCTAGGGAGTCTGTACTCTCCAAAGGACCCAAGCAACAACGGAGTTCCAAGGGGAAAGTTCCTTTTGTTGTCACTTTTCACCCCTCACTTCCTCCCATTCGTAAAATAACCAGTTCCAACCATCATATCCTTCATACATCAGATCGGCTTCAGCGTGCTGTACAGGAAGAACCCATAGTTGCCTTCCGACGCCCACCCAGTCTCAGGGATCTCATCGTCCGGGCAGAAGTCCCACCCATTAATGATGATGTTAATCCCCCTTTGCCACAGGGTACTTTTAGGTGTTCCAACACATCAAAATGCATCGTTTGTAGACAACACATCAGGGAATCTGACTCCTTTACCAGCCATACAGGTGGTACCACCCATAAGACAAGGGGTCATGTCACCTGCACCACAACTAATCTAATCTATCTAATATCTTGCAGAGTTTGTGGTGTTCAATACATAGGTGAAACAAGAACTACAATGAAGAGGCGTTTCTACGGCCACAGATCAACAGTCAACACCCACAAGCTGGATACACCTGTAGGACACCACTTCAATCTTCCTAACCACTCCATTTTTGACATGAATTTACAGGGCATTGAGGCACTAGGTAACTCCAGAGAGACTGTTCGTCTGAGTAGGGAGAAATTGTGGATAAGGCGCATAAAGACCATTCAACCCCATGGTTTGAACATCCAAGAAGGAAATGACTAATAACCCTTTGTCTTTGCCCTCTCCCTTCTCCCCCACAGATATCCATATTTTTAGTCTGCCCTATTAACTAATTATTTACTTTTCTTCCAACCTTCCATTTTGTCCTTTGTGTTTCCAACTTCTTTGTGGTCTAGCCATCCCCTTCCCTCCAACCCCCCCCCTTTGTCTTCATAATCCCTGCTTACCCCCTGCTTTTTCTGAATGCTTCTTGCTTTTCTCTCTCCACTCTCTCTATTCATGTTTTTCCACTTGACTGCTTTTGTCCCCCTTGTATGCATGTATGTGTGTTGTCTTGTCATTTAGCCTTCGAGAAAGACTCTGCTAGGGTCGAAACGTCAGGCCACTAACTAATTTTTTGCTTTTTTACAAAATAAACTATTGAATGGTACAATAGTTAATAATAATACTATAGTCTAATAAAAAAAATAGTGGTGAACAAATATGTTTATGTAGCATTCTTAAGAAAATACATTAACAATTAAGTTACAGTTTGTGGCACTTTAAATTACGGAGGAAGGAAAATTTAAAATGTTATTTCTCATTATAGCTATCACTCAGCCACATATTTCTGAACTTAAAACTTTAAAAAAAATTCTGCTGTTGTGTATTGTAATTTGTTCACATATAATTATCGGCTGACAAGTGAAGAGAAGAGATAAAGTTTAAAATTGAATTTATAGGCCTATATACCACACACACGGGTCCTTGTCATTTTGGTGGAGCACATGCACAGGTCATATATCATCCTTTATTTTGCCATATATACTGCTTCAATGCTCCAACATTTAACTCTCTTGCTGTCTGACCATTCAATACCATTCACTGTGGTTTTGAATGATAGATAAACTATGCCAGCCTGCAATATGATACCATGAGGGAATGCATGTACACAGTGCACAGTTAGTTCTGTGCACAGTTGTGCCACCGTACACAACCTTGGCAGTCCAATGGAGTCGAATGGTTTCAAATGGTTGGTCAACTCACTGGAAAATGTTGCCAAGAGTCACTGACAGTAGGAGGGTTAAAAGAGGAGTCCTATATGGATAATTATAGGACTCTTCGGATGCTTCGCAGTGCCACTTCTAAATCAATCAAAGTAAAGGCGAGAAGGTATTGGTGTTTTTTTATCAAATGAATGTGGAAACAATCAATTGAGACATTTTTAAAGCCCAATATGATTCCACTTGTGTCCTGATTATCACTTATCAAGACGGTGATTCAAAAATATTTAATTTCTTGAAAGCAATTCTCAGAAGAACATGTACAACTTTTAGAAGAAGAAAAAAAAAATGCTGGTTTTGTTCATGCTTGTGCAAAACATTTAAACTGTTGAAAATCTTGTTGTCAATTGAACTTTGACCAAAATATCATCTCTTGCAACTTATTTTCCAGATCTGAGTTACCAAGATGGACTTCAACAGGATTGAAGCTGAGGAGAGGCACATCTTCAAACTGTGGACTCTTTGCCGTGTCTGCGGCCAAGCCGGAGAGAAGTTACAGTACTGCTTAGATAACTACAATGATCTACTCCATGAGCTGTACACCCTTGACACCAGTAAGGACGACCCCGCCGTTCACCCACAGATGGTCTGCCAGAACTGTCGCGTGACCCTTCAGCCTTACCTCAAGAAAGGCCCCAAGTCGAAGATCGGTAAGGCACGCCTGCCAGCTCTCCCCTCCTTGTACACTTTTAAGAGACACAGCGAGGAGTGTGATGTGTGTGATCGAGCCTCTGGCCTTCTGCCCAAGAGGAAGCTTTCCATGGATTCAATGGAGGTCTCACCAGCCAAGGCACCGAGACAAGATGACGTTCCAGGGGAGGGCGACAGGGGCGTAGACGATGCTTCGGCACAGAGTAAAGGAAGCATCGATGAGTTGGGAGCGTCACAGGAATCGGACCGAGCTCAAGTCCTTCTGCAAGCTATCCAGGGGGCCATTGGTGAAGAAGTCACCATCGATAACGCAGACGAGGTGATGGAAAGACCCGACGAACAAGAAGGTTTCACCAAGTACGTCTACCTCAACATGATCCGCAGGTTCAAGGCTCGCGGTATCAAAGAAGACAAGTCGCGCTACAGCGTTGACGTCAGTCGTTTCAGGCAGAAGAACTTTGCGTCCACTTTCCTGACGTGTTCACTCTGCAAACGTCTCCCGCTGAAACCGGTGACGACCGAATGCAAGCACGTCTTCTGCGAGACCTGTATCAGTGACTGGTTGAACTTTGGTAATGTGTGTCCCAAATGCGAGGAGGTCATCGTAGAGCTTTCTGATGCTTCCGAACAGCTGAAACACCTGTACCTGCTCCTAGATGCCCCGTGTTCTTTTGCCAGCAAAGGATGTGAAACGAAACTTACACCATTTGAAATAAATGAACACGAACGGGAATGTCCGTACAGTGGCAAAACAGACCAGTCGGATTCGAGTGACGAGGACGAACCCGAGCAGCAGGAGCTGACAGAAAATACGGAGAAGTCGACTCTTCGAAAGAAAAAATCCTTGAGGTTTGTCACATCGAAAGTGGCCACAACAAGAACAGATGAACTACTGGAGTTTGTGGAGAACATGTGCTCAGAGGGCAGGGAGGACAAGGTGGATATTTTATTTTACATGCTGAAGGATGCTCTGGCCGATTGTGAAGACCCCCGCGCCAAGGACGTTGATTTACTGTGGCGAAATAAGCGGAAACCTGTGCTCCTCCGGCGAAAAGGAAGACAGGCAGCACCGGTTCCTCTACCAAGGCCCCAGCGACAACTCAGCCGGAGAAAAGGTACCCCCAGGAAGAGGGGTCGACCAAGAAAGATACCTCTGTCTGAAGTGGTTGTAGCCAGTGATCCAGATCTTGATGAGGATGCCCAAGAGGTTGAAGACGACCGAGAGGACGTGGATGCAACTTGGAAGCCACCCTCTGGTGTCGGGAGGAAGCAGGGGCGAGGTGACGCCGAAGAAGCGGTGGAGGAGGACGGAGATAAGGACAAGGACTCGGAGAATCTCAACTCGACCGAAACTGAGACTGGTGCAGACCAGGGGAATGCCAATACTAACATTTTTGTCGTGCAGGTAGTCGAGGGGAGTGAACAGGGAACAGAAGGACCTTCCGTCAGTATTTTGTAGGATAGACTTTTCATTTAACTGCAGCGCAAATGTACAGTTCCTGTGGAAAAAAATCCAATGAGCAAAGATTTTTTCTGTGTTGATGGGTATGGAATGAATCGTCTGCCTCTTTTTGTAATCGATTTTTGTAACAGTTTGTATTCTTAATCTGTTACTTTTACCGTTACAATTCGCTGGAGTTTTTGTGTGTGTCATGAATTTGTGACAAAGTTTGTTTGGAGGTAAATGTGAATTTGCTATTTGCCACCTTGGCAGCTTGTACAATGTAAATACTGCCAAATAAAAAGTCGGGCGCGATGCAAAAAAATGAGCACTGCAACGGGGCCCAAATTCATTACCGTATCCGTAAGCAAAGAATCAGTGCTTACAGAAGCAGGGAGTTTTGCGCTTAAAGGAACATTACAGAATTGGTTTTTGCTCACAAAACAGTTGCTGGCAGTGTAAGCACTTCATGTAATCCACCATATACATAAACTGACAAACCTGTAGAAGTTTGAGATCGATCGGCCATCTGGGTCACGAGAAAATAGTGAAAAACCCATTACACATTTGCATGAAATCATATAGATTCAACAAATGAATAAAACGCTCACTGAGCGATAAACTCCCCGTCGGAAAATTAGTTTAAATTCATTTCTCATCAAATATGGCATTTCAGACAGAAATATTTCAAGGGATGTTTTCTACTACCATCATCATTAGACCGTGTAAGTTTTGTGTAAATCTGTGATCAAAAGTATATTTTACAAGTTTTTTTCTTACCAAATCTGTAATGTTCCATTAAGTCGAGCGTATTTCACGGGTTATCAGGGAATTTCTGCATAGTGCGCGTGGGTAGTCCATACAGGGTCCATGTGATGTTACGAGGCATTCTTCGCTTGCACGGCTAGTGCAGATTGGTGATCGCAAGCTCAGAGTTCAGTGGAAAGCAGAGCCATGAAACACTTCAACCTCATTTTGCTGGTGAAGTTTGCTGTGTTTTGTATCGTGTGGGGTACATTTGAACCTCTATCATATGTTAAACTGTTCATCTGACTTGACCCCCTTTCAAGTTGTTTGGAGGGTAGCAGAGTGATTGGTCTAGGTTTCAACTTGTGTTTGAATCTTGTTTATGAAAACAAAAATAGGAGACCAAAAATGGAAAATGATCACAATAAAACAAAACAAGGTAGAGCATTTGCAAATAAGATCTATTTACTTATTTATTTCAAAAGTGTTAATTGCCAACAATTTTATAGAAAATGACCACAAATAAAAAAGGGAGAGCTTTTTGAAACAAGCTCTCTTATACTTAAATTTCAAATATATTAATCATCAACAATTTGGAATAGAATGTGAAATTTTTTAACACGTTGGACGAAATTTACAAATAAGGCATCTTGGAATACATGTTTGACAAAAGCTTTGGTCTCTGCATAATAAATAAAATGTTGAATGGTACAATTAAATAAAAAATGGCAAGAAATATGAAACTTAGATAATTCTTTGGAAGAACTTATTTCAGACAACATGAATATTACATATTTTGTTCTGTGAAAATCTTTTTCACAAAAAGTTAAAATTCTAAACACAAGTGGAGATATGGTCATCTTTTTCATGCCTTCCTTTCCTGCGTGATTTTGTTTCTTTATATCAAAAATGTTTTATGCGTTGTCCAGGGCCAAAATCAGCACATGGGTCAAGTGATTTTTCCCGCATGAGGTGTTACAATTTACATTGCACATCCAAACAAAGTTTGCCAAATAGCACTCCCTACCCCTCTTCGTTTGTGTCATACAGGCAAAACGTCTTCACAAAATTGATACCTAATGAAATACAAAAAGCATTGTTGGTACCACCTTTGCTTGCTCTGGTTGGTTAAAAATATTTCTGCTCCAGTAAAAGCACAGAGGTGCAAGTCCTGTGGATTGCGACTCAAGAGATAGAGAAGCCCTTATTTTACCCATTTTTAAAAAGACCAATAATTAAGTAAGATGTCTGAACCAAATACTGAACCATTTCTTAGTATAAAAACTTCTAAAATTGCACAACATTTTAGCTGGAATGTCAACTTCAACAATCAATTTTTAAAACTTGTTAAAAGACAAAAGATAGGTCAAACTTATCAGTTATGTATGTACATCTTCACTTACCATGTTTAACTTTGGTCATGTTCCCTGTAGACAATACCAATCAATGAGTACTGATTATCATTCCACAAAAAGGGACCAGTCTGTTTTAGATTAAAACGGGGGTTGAACAACAAATCAAAAAATGATGTTGCTTCCTCAAGTATCAGGGCCTAATAGACCTTTATCAGGCTGCCACCATTTTGTTCATGTTCCCTTTATCCAATAACAGTATGAATGCTAGTATTCATTGCACCGAAAAGGAACCAGACTATTTATTTCTTCCAGCCTCAGTGTGGTTACATTGGTTTAGATTGGAGAAAATCAAGATGGCCACACCATGACAAAGGTTTATATCATAAGGCCTAGAAGAATGTATGTGAAAGGTATTATACGGGACTGGTAGAGCTGACAAAATAGCGGCAGCCAGTGTTTATGTTTTGCATCATCAACAGTACATGAAACAAAAAACCTGTGAAAGTTGTGTGAGTCAGGAGAAAATAGTGAAAAACCACACACAATTTTCAGCATGTAACACATTGTCCTTAATTTTGGTTGGACTTACCGAAAACAGCTGTTGTGTTTTGGGGGGTTTTCGGATACAGTTTTCTCGAATATGACTTCATTTCAGAGGGAAATATTCCACAGAAAAAATGGTTCTTGTATAAATCAGTAAGCTTTCAGACTAAAATTAAACAATGATGTTTTTTATCCTTGCCAATCCTGTATAATACCTTTAAAGCCTAGTCCAAATGTTAAACTTTTCTTGCATAAACCATCAAAGAAAATGTAGTTCAATGCAATTCCAGTTTGTGTAAAATGGGCGTGGCTTATAGTGGAATTACATCCCACTATAGTCTGAACAAGTCTTGTTTGATTCGAACATTGGGATCTGTTAAAATGCACGAGTTTGTTTCCTTCTTGCGTTTAAAGCAATGCGGGACCAAAGTGGTCCCAAAAATATGTACAAATATGCCTGAGACTTGCATGGTCTGTTAACAAAACGGTCTGGTACTTCCCTTCTCTCGATGTGGAGGGTTGTCTACTTGGTAGCATGCATGTGCTCCTCAGGGCCGTGGGGATCCATACACTTAGAGCCAATCTTCCTGATACGAGGCCGATGATGCGAGTGGAGGTAGTACAGATAGACCGAGAACAAGACTCCCCCTATCACCACACTGATTACAGCTATGACTATCATCTGGGTGGGATTGGGCAGCGGTGCCATGTCAATGTAAACCTGAACCATAATTGAGATTTATTAAAACTAAATTGAAGGGACAGACTGATGGGCTTGAAACTTGTTTCTTTCAAATCAATTCATTAATTCGTGTGTCAGGTTGACTCTCTGAAATTCAGACTTGTACTTGGGATAGACCCAACCCTTAAAGGTAGGGTCATAGAGTGATTTGGTTTTTGTCAACGTAATGCTGATTTATAAGCAAAATTATAAAGAAAGGTACAATCAAAGTCTCATGTGGAAGTTGAATACAGTGTCTACTTGCTGAGAAAACAGCAAAAAACCTGTCATGGTATTTTAAAATGACTGCCGAATCCATCCACGTGTAGCGAGGTGACAGTGGGTACCAACTGCATCTCTGGCTGCAGCACTCGCAACCAGACACCAACCCTCAGAAATCTGAGAAATTATTCATGCATGAATCATTTCTCAGATTCAGTTTTTGTGGGGGTGAAAAACTATATCCAAAGCATACTACTTTGAAGGGAATCCTTTCTCAATATAGTTTATACTATCAAAAGCTGCATTCCTTCTCACCAAGTAAGTTTTTATGGTCACTAATTTTTGGAGTATTTACCAATCTATGACCCTACCTTTGTGTGCAATAGTGCAAAACTGATAGAATGAAAATGCGCGCTGAATAGTACCAAAATGCATGCATAATGACGTAGGCGTGAATAATGAATGCCACATGACCACCAATCCTCCAATCAAATGGCAGGATCTACCTGGGTCTTATATAATGGATGATATTGAAAGGTCGGACAGGAGGGTAAACTGTGACTAGTAACACCCATCCAGAAATCTTAAAACAATTTTTGCATCGTGACCAAGTTAGACCCGTTCTTACCTGCACCTCATCCTCAAGCCTGCAGTAGGTGAATCCTTGGATGACTGTGGCCCTGAAGTGGTACAGCCCTGAACCCTACAAGCAAGCATTGATCTGCATAAAAAGGCTTTGGTAAAAACAGTACACATTGTTTTTTCTCATTGTCCCCGACAATGAGTGTGGGGGGGGGGTGTTGGAGGGCAAATTACATTTCACGGTGGAGTAACCAGACATTTTCATTGGGGGTGGGGCAAAGTCTTTTTTTGGGGGGGGGCCTACTCAATACACCAAACCATTCATTTGTGCATTTTTTCTATTTCGTTTGGCGAAGGAGGCATTGGGTTCTGAGTGCCCTCCCCTGATTGCCCCACTGTGTCTACAGGGATTAATTTATGCCCCGCCCCTCCCTACAGTGAACAATTTCCCTCATCAATCCTATACCACAAGAATCAGGCATGCAACTGTAACTTCACCAAAAAAGAGGAAATTACAAAATTTCAATGATTTTGTACAGTATTTTTCAATTTTGAATGGTAAAACTGAGAATAAAAAAGAGGAAATCAGCTGATCCAAGGAAAAGTTGCATGCCTGAAGAATGAAGTACAGTCAATATTTTAAAAACACCTCACTGTTGCACTGACTTGTTTTGCCTACTTACTGTGAGTACAAGCTTGACTGTACTTGGATTGATAAGCTTGCTCTCATTGAGTATCACTGAGGTCAAATCAGCACTGATCCGATCCAGGCTTGGGTTGGATGCACCTGTAAATACAAAACGAACGAACAAACAATGAATAAATAAATAAGTACGAGTGACCATTCGGTTTGAGGACAGCATCATTTTTGTATTCTATAAAACCACATTAATAGTACAGGGTTTTTTATTTGGTTTTGCCCTTTCACTGATGTATGTAAAGCACTGTATACTCAGTACTTCCCCGAGTTCCATCTGAGTAATATGCCTGGTGGATATTTTTCACAGAACTCGGGAAGTACTGAGTATACAGTGCTTTACATACATCAGTGAAAGGGAAAAACCAAACAATATTCTTTATCCCGTTTGCAAATTTAACATCTATTTGAGTACAGAGGTTGCCCTGTACTTTTTTTCAGTGACTGGACCAGCAGGACCAGTTAGCTTGTCATTTCACTAGTCCATGAGCTATTTCAATAGTCCATACTTTATATTAATTAGAAATGCTTTTCAACACTTAACTAAGCCAGCTGGACTACTTTGGCCCTTTTCGAATTCACGGCTTCGGCTCCAAAATCGGCTCAGGCTAGCTAGGCTCCCTCAATTATTTTAACTTATGCATGCTTTGGGGTTAGGGCTTCAGACAAGAAAACTGGGCCTGAAGCCCAATCCGGAGCCGAAGCCGTGGATTCGAAAAGGGCCTTAGAGTGAAGTTTGACTGGTCCTCATGTGTTTTAAACTGGCATTTCGCCAGCGGACCACTGCTAAGGGAGAACGCTGTAGTACATTGGTTGTTCCCATTGATAGCATAATCACATCCCTTATTGACCCCTTGCATGCACGTCACACACAAGCAGCGACTGTGCCACACTCACCATTTTGGGAGTCAATAGGTATAATATGTGTGAATGCTGCGTTGCATAAAGAGCACACTACACTGTATAACACACAGGAGCTTTTCCTCCCAAAACGGCACAACCAAGATTTATGATGATGACTCCAGGTGAATTGGGTCATTAGGGTGGGATTGTACAGAAATTAACAATCCTAGGCCCAATTCCATAGGGCTGCTTGAGCAGAAAATATTGCTTATCAAAGTTCTGCTAAGCGCATTTCAGCAGGAAACCAGTCACAAATTGTACGTGAGAAATGTTATTTAGGCTAGTAACCTATTTCTGGTAACCAAAATTGCTTTGTACTTAGTGACTTTTTGTGCTTAAGCTACTGTATGAAATTGAGCCCTTGAATAAGTAAGATTCTCTTCTTCACTTTCAGGGTGTTACACTTTTACAGACTGAACATAAACATAAATCATGTAAATGGAAAAAAGAAAAAAGAAAAAAAAGGAGACAGGAGAGCTGTGTCTTTCTTAGCTTCATTAGAAGTTCGTCTCTCAAGAAAGTTTGAAGGCGAAGGAGGGTCTTTGAAAAAAAGAAAAAATGAAAAATCCAGACAAATAACACTTATCTGTACGTATTTAATCGGTGATGAAGGTAGCATGGAGCTTCAATCATGCAAAAGAGGAGTTTGGCTAAAATTTTTTTTTATTATTAACAATAAGTTCAAGGGTCCGTTCCATTTCTTGGAAATTCCTTTTAAAAAATTGGGTTGACCTTTTCACACTGGAATTGCTAACCCTAGCAGACTGCTGGGTAATAGCCATTTCCCGGGAAATAGATACCATACCCCTCCTTAGGAGTAGGGTTAAGTGCGATAACCCGAGGGCAGCAAACAGAGTGTTTACTTACCCCGGGAAAGTTGCATAATTTATTTATTTTATTACACATCCAACCGCACAATAATCAATCAATTAAGCGTACAATTTATAAGGTGCCAAATCCAATGCTTGTTGCTCATAGCCCCATACAGTAAGCTCTCAAAAAAAAGGTAGGGTTTTGAGTGAAGTTTTTGAAGATGGCTACTGAGGGGGTTTGTTTGATGTTCTCAGGAAGATCATTCCAGATCTTAGGTGCAGTGATGGAAAATACACGATCCCCCCAACTGTGTTTGCTCCTTGAAATGCGAAGGGCAGAACTTTGTGAGCAGGAATGCAAACCTTAAGCAGGTTCTTTGATGGACAACATGCCTGTGAGATGTGTTGAGGCATTCAGGCAGTGAAAAACAAGCAGCAAAATCTTAAAATGAACTCGTGATTCTACAGGTAGACCGTGCAGGCTTTTTAGGATTGGTGTCACATGATCAGACTTCTTAGCAAACACTATCAGGCGAGCTGCCCAGTTTTGAACTCTCTGAAGCCTCAGTAGTTGTTTCTTGGGTAGCGCCAATAACCAATAGGAAAGGAGAAGAAATGTTCAGTTTTAGATGTGGGAGGAAAACCCCAAATGGGGAAATCCCCGCAATCAGGTAGGGACTGAAAACCCAATCCGCATGCAAGGCTCTGGTCTGAGTTGGGATTTGGGCCGGGGTCCACGGAGGTGAAAGGCAGGGAAAGAAACCACTGAGCCACCCTGATCCCCACATAAGTGTGAAATGGACATATGTGGCAGTGGGGTTATATTCCTGATGGGTTTTATTTCCTAGGAACTAGCTGTGTAGGGCTTCCCTATACCTTCAACTATGTAGTCAGCTCGTCCATTGACTTCCTTCAGCGTGATGACATAGGGTTCCATTAACTCCACAGGTTTCTTCTCATCTTCTAAGATGTAGAACTTCATGGCCAGTTTGCCTGGATGCAGCAGCCTGTATGCCTACATAATGATACACACACAAAAACGTCACTGCTGGCAAAGTTGTCCCAATCACTCTAGAGCAAATAATGTCTGCAAGTGGCTTGCACCAATTTGACAATAGGGACATATCATTTCACCATGATCCCATTCGGCTATTACAACAAAGATCATAGTACATTTCTCACCCTAAAATCATCACTTTGGTATATTATTTGTTTATTTGTTACATTTTAAGTCTTCGATCCACAAAACAAAACTGCCATTTTATATGTTTTTTTCTAAGTCAATTTTAAAATCAGCCACATCTTGGCATTAGCGAACCCCTTCTCTTAGCGATGTAACTAGGTCTTTCACGTGCATTACACAACACACATGGCGCACATGACCTACAGCTTTACGTCCATCCAAACAATGAAGCAATGATGGTTAATCAATGTCTTGCTGAAGGACACAAGTGTCAAGACCGGGACTTGAACCCACCTCTGCTGATCAGAAACACCAGAGCTTAAGTCCGGTGCAATTGACACTCGGCCACGACACGCTAGTAATAGTCAGTTGCTATAGATATATAGCAACTATAGTTGCTATATTATATATATAATTTTTAAGGACCCCTATGGAAAAAAGCCGATTTTAATCAGCTTTTTGGTCTACCCTTGGCTTTAATCAGTATCAATGTTGTGTAAGTTCTCTGTATGCTTGATTTAATACAGAAAAAAAAAATAATAATAATAATAATAATATACTAACATAGCTACCAGTTCAGAGAGAGAAATATATATTCCCTTCATTTATTAAAACAAATTTGAAATTTCTCAGGTTTGTTCTTGTAACATGAACTAATTGGACTTGAGACAGACTTAGCTCCTTACTCTTTGTCTGCAGTCAGTGTATCTCTCCAATGATGACAGCTTCATAGCGTCGGTGCAGCCACAGTCTGCTCTGCTGGCCTTGCCATGGCACTGCTTGTACACACCCGTGTCCTACCGAGATAAAATGTGCACTCATTAATAAACTGCGCCAATAAAGTATCTAAACACTTTTTGGGGTGAATAGGGGCTTTTGCAACTTTTGAAATTCGACCTAAGCCACTCAAGTGCCCATAAATCCGCCAAACAACATCGCAGCGCAACAAAAGAGGTGTCAAAATGCGCAGAAGATAACAGTGAATCGAATTATTTCATTATTTTTTTGCATACTATTTGAGGTTCCAAATCTGACCATTTGTAAGTGTTTAGATACTTTATTGGCGCAGTTTAGTTAAGTCCCTCTTTCGCTGAGCTGATGAGGTTTTATCTGAGGAGAAGAGTGAACTCACAGAAGTAGCCGCAGGAAAATAGTCCTGAGTGGAGACAGTGCACTACCCTGGTACATAGTTTTGAGGGTGTCATTTATGATCTTTTTTAAGGCATTATATTGAGGCCCTTTAGGCAAGCAGAAACAGGTTTTACTGGAACGCTCACAAGGTTCAAAAATGGCTGAAAGAGTGTCAGTGTTATCACCTCTCACTGAAAAAAGAAGAAGTTATAACAAGACAGGCTTCCAAAACTTTGGAGGCGTCATGTCAGTTTTAAAGTTAGGTGGAAGGGGAAGGAAGATAAAGGGGGGGGGAGTGTTGTTGCTAACCTTTCAATGAATAGTTATATTCCAGGGTGTGAACTGTTTCTTTTTTATTCATTTATTGTATTCATTTATTGATTAACTCTGGTTGTGAAGCCAAGGATTCTCAGAAAAGTAAACTTTATCACTTTACTAACCAAGTATCCCCATGGAGAGTAGACAAGGAATATTCCCTTGAAAACCCATGCGATCAGGTAGGGACTGAAAACCCAATCCACATTATGCTCCCGACAGGTTTCGAAACGGGGTCCTAGAGGTGGAATGCGACTGATCACCTCTGCTTCCCCCCTATGTTTTTGTTACCTTGCCTTCTCCTCCCCCTTGCCTTCCCCTCCCAAATAGTTTGGTTGGCATGCCTCCTCTCTGGCTGTTCAATTGCCCAACCTCTTCTCGTCCCCTTTGGGTTTTTTTTCCCGACGAGAACTACAAAAAAACACTTAACTGCAGGCTAGGACTTGTTCCCGATTGTGGGATAACAAGCCCCACTGGACTCTTCTAACTCTGGACTCTTCAAGCCCTGGACTCTTCAAGCTCTGGGCTCTCCAAGCCCTGGCCTCTTCAAGCCATGTACTCTTCAAGCCATGGATTCTCCAAGCCCTGGGCTCTTCAAGCCCTGGCTTCTCCAAGCCCTGGCTTCTCCAAGCCCTGGACTCTTCAAGCCCTGGACTCTTCAAGCCCTGGACTCTTCAAGCCCTGGACTCTTCAAGCCCTGGACTCTCCAAGCCCTGGACTCTCCAAGCCCTGAACTCTTCAAGCCCTGGACTCTCCAAGCCCTGGACTCTCCAAGCCCTGGACACTCCAAGCCCTGGACTCTCCAAGCCGTGGACTCTTCAAGCCCCGGCCTCCCTTGTGTTGTTTTCCCTTGACACTCCCTCCGATGAAACCTTGCCTCTTCCCCCCACCCTCCCATATGGCTAGGTTGCCTTGACCCCGTCAAACTGGCCAGTCATCCCACTGCACTCCCCCCCAAAAAAACAAAACCTTCGTACTTTGTTTTCAACCTGACATTAGACACTCATGCTCCTGAGGAAATCCTAATTAAAAAGTGATTAGAAAACACTGTTTGGGAAATGATAGCGGATTTGAGAAAGCTTCGGAAGGAATGGATGATGAGACAGATGAAAAGACAGACAAACAAAACAAGAGACCAACACACAAATTACATGTACCACATGTTTCCATGAATTCAATTGCCGTAATCTGCTTCTGGAGAAATGTTGAATTGTAGATGTTGGATGATCCGGAGAACCCCAAATAGGGAAATGTTCAAGTTGGGGACTGAGCACCCAATCAACAACGAAGAGATTGCTCTGAGATGGGATTTGGGAATGTCTCTATCCTCTTCATTCAACCAATATTTTTTTCTCCCGAATCTCAGTGTTTCCAGTTTGCTCGTACAAGTATGGTTTTACTTACTCAAAAGGTATTATACAGGATTGGTAGAGCTGACAAAACAGTCGCAGACAGTGTTCATGTTTTGTGTGATCAACCATATACATGAAATAGCAAAACTGTGAAAATTTGGGCTTAATCCGTTATGTGAGTCAGGAGAAAATTAAAATAGCGAAAAACCATGCACAATTTACAGCATGTAAATGACCTTAATGTTAGTTGTAAACAACCAAAGTCAGCTGCTGCATTTATTTAGGTTTTCAGATCAAGTTTTCTTGAGTATAACTTTATTTCAGAGGGAAATATTTCACAGATGGTTCTAGTATGAACTTCATAATCAGTAAGCTTTCAGACTAAATTGAAACAATGTTTTTTTATCCTTGCCAATCCTGTATGATACCTTTAAGCATGTTTACTTGTAGTTTTTGTTTGTGTATTATATATTGTTATTATACAATGTTTTGTTTTCATTCTGCGTTGCTGTTGTGCTGTTCGTCGAGGCATATCCCCCTCCATCACAAATCTTGCTTTTTAGATTTTGCCACCATTTTGATATTTTTCTTAAAAATTACACTGTGTGCGTGGAAATAAAAGTTACATTTATTTGAATTGTTCCAAGAAGAACATCATAGAATTAAGCCGCCTGCAACAATTTTGTTGTTTTAAGTGTCCACTTGTTTTCGAAAACAATTTAAACACACAGTTTTAAAGGAACATTACAGAATTGGTAAGAATTTGTTTGTAAAATATACTTTTTGATCACAGATTTACATAGAACTTACACGGTCTAATGATGATGATAGTAGAAAACATCCCCTGAAATATTTCTGTCTGAAATGCCATATTTGATGAGAAATGAATAAACTAATTTTCCGATTGGTGTTTATCGTTCAGTGAGCGTTTTATTCATTTGTTGAATCTAAATGATTTCATGCAAACAAATGTGTAATCGGTTTTTCACTATTTTCTCGTGACCCAGATGGCCGATCGATCTCAAACTTCTACAGGTTGTCAGTTTATGTATATGGTGGATTACATAAAGTGCTTACACTGCCAGCAACTGTTTTGTTAGCAAAAACCAATTCTGTAATGTTCCTTTATTTTAAGTAATGCAATATTTCCATTGAGGGATAAAGTTTTTTTTTAGTGTTACCCATACCTAGATGTGGCAGGAAAACCCCAATGGGGAAAACCTTTGCAATAAGGTAAGGACTGAAAACCCAATCCACATGCAAGGCTCTGATCCCAGGTGGGATTCGAACTGGGGTCCACAGAGGTGAAAGGCAAGGGAAATAAACCACTGCTCATATTCCAAGGGGTCGGGTTACAAAGAGGAATACTATTTCACAATATACTTATAGTAATAAAGCCTATGCTTGACAAAAAAAAACACCAAAACCCCAAACAAAATCAAACATGCCTTTCTCCTCTCCTGAAGGGGAACAATTTAGATGCAAAATGATTTTCGATTCAAAGTAGAATCATTTATGAACTCGGCAAGCCAACCTGATTCCCTTATGGTTATGCTATCGATCTGTTTTGAAATGGGTTACGGTGAGCAGTACCTTGGATATCTGATAAATGTCTCTTGGTCTTGGGAGACTAGGGTCAGCATTGTACACGTTAGCACTGGTAGGGATGGAAATACCCAGAGGTGATGGCGGCCTGTAGTTCACCTGAAAAAAAGAAAGAAAAATCATCAATGAATAAAACACTTCAAATATTAACTTTGGTTGATCTTTTTCTGTAATGAATTTATAAAGTGCCCCTTGCTAAGGGAGCGTCTCAAAAGTCGGGCATGTTCTGGGTGCAAAAGAACGTTCCCATGGGCACATGCCCACAATCCATACGACTGCCTGAACGTTCCCTAGACCTCATCATTGTGTTGAAGTATGGAAGCAATCCTGCACGAGTGAATTACTGGCCCAATGCTAAAATTACTGGACTCTTGGTGCTGGTCTGGTGGATACTTCAATCCCTAATGGACATTACAACATTTTCATTTAATTTTCATTTATTATTTCTGGTTGTGAAGCCAAGGACCCTCGGAAAAGCAAGTTTCACCATACTAGCCAAGAACCTTCTCACACAGAGAGAAGACAATGACGGACGTTTCATTTCTAGATGTTCGAGGAAACCCCAGAGATCTACTCCAGGGAAAACCCATGCAATCAGGTAGGGACTGAAAACCAATCTCCACATAGTGCCCCCTCCCCCCTCCCCCCTCCCCTTCCCAGCGGGATTTGAACCAATGACCTTGAAAGTGTAGCTATAATTGCCCTAACCAAACCTCAAGTGCTTTGACAGTCAGATATAAATGTCCTTGCAGCCTAACACGTAAACACCAATGATGACTATTTGTCATGGCTGAAGCGCTTTGTTGTTCCCAAATCAACTGAACGTAGTAGCCGATTTATCCTGTCACATTTCTTGCTGAGATCATGACCACTGATGGGGGGGGGGGGGTGTATCCCCGCTTGTTGCGGTTACTCACAACTGTTCTGGCAGTTCTCTGGCTGATGGCATCAATCACTGATTTTAAACCATGCCAACATATCTCTTGGCTTAATTCGCCGTATTTTTGACCGCATAAAGGGCTTATGTGAACCAAATTTAGAACTTAGAATTAGAATTGTATTTTAGTTTCCATTGGCATATAAGAATAGAAAATACATTTAGTTGAACACAATAGTTTTTTGGCACGTGATGCAAAACAATTTTTATCTTGATTAGTTCTATGTATGATGTAATTGATGCAAGAGTACAACATACAGGCAATTAAAATAAGACAAAACTGCAATTGTAATACAAGATAACTCCCTATTGAAAGCGCCCCCATGAGGTCAAAAATACGCTCAAATATTCCAAACAGCGTAAGTAGAGCATTTATCAGAAACTGATTTATGACCGTCATTTTTGCCCAATTTCATAGAGCTGCTTAAGCACAAAAAGTAGCCAAGCAAACAAAATTATGCTTACCCAGAATAAGGTTACCGGCCAAACTACCATGTCATGTGTACAATTTGTGACTGGCATCCTGCTGATTTCTGCTTAGCAGAAAATTGTTAAGCAATATTTTCAGTTAAGCAGCTCCATGAAACTGGCCTGGCTCTGGCTTGTTTTAAAACTGTATGAATTTAAAGCCCATTTATAGATGTTGAATGATGATACAAAGCCCAAGCGAATGAACGCTCTGGTGTGGGGAAACCAGCTAGATAACAGCAAATGATACATTTCGGCAGCTAGCACCAAGATCTTTTTTTTTATTTGAGGCCATTCCAGTCAAAACCTCAAGCCTGTACGTTTTTGGGGGAATGTAATCCTTCCCTACCCTATTTTAAGAAAGAAACTGATAGTTCAGTTTTGAGGCAAGAGAAATGCATTTTTCTTTTTTTGTACAAACCTTGGAAGACAAACTAGCTCAATGCATTTCCTGAGGGCTTTTTGGTAATCATTGGAGCAAGTTTGTGTGAAGCGAGCGTGGCCTAGAGCTTGCCGCTATACTAACCACTCTCTGGGAGCCCACATTGGCACCCTGCAGCGATTACACGAAACTTTACGCAACTGTGTAAGTCCAGTTGTGCAAGCTTTCTTATGTTAGTGGTGCACAACTTACGCAATAAACGTTGCGCAAGTGGACTTACGCCGTTGCGGAAAGTTTCTTGAAATCGGCAGCCGATGTGGGAGTTGACCTCTCTCCTTCTTAGACATGCTGAAAAGGAACACCGGGTTATGCACGCGCTGAGGTGCTGCATCCCTTGCTTGCTGGACAGGGACATGTGGGCAGAGATCACTGGCCAGGCTAGGAGCTGCCGTATGGCCTCCATTCTTTGATTGATTGAGCACGGCTTACAATGGAATTACATCATACTTGAAAACAGGATTGCAATAGGGATAAAAAAAGACAACCCTATTTTTAGTACTTTCCCTCCACGATCAGATATAAGATTAACTTACCGGAATGTCAATAAGCACAGGTCTGTCCTTTTTGTCTTTTGGATCACCGTACAGCAACTCCTGCCGTGTCAGTTGGGGCTCGTACACGTAATGGAGGTGCTTCGTGGGCGGACACGTTGCCTGAATGTTAGGGTGAATGACGTACGGGTGCAGGCAAGGGATGCTTCTGGAAGGTTAAAGGTCACGGCAGATGACCCCTGAATAATGAATGGGAGACCGTCGTGTTGTGATAGTGATGACAACAGTCGAAAGGTGGTTGGGGTGAAAGTGGATGACCCACAGAGTAAAACACTCATAGATGGTTGAAGAGTATTTTTGTGTTTGACTGAAGTGAATGAACATTCTAGGTAGAGCGGGGGCAAATTTCATGGCTCTGATAACCAGGATTCTGCGCTTGCAGCCCATACAATTACCCACTTTACAGGGCAATGTAAGCGCACTAAAAACCCTGGTCAATGTGACAAAAACAGCTAGTATTTTGAAACAAAAACATCACTGCATATACAGTTGTATAGTTCGAGATCAAATTCTTGTTAACGTCATATTTTCACCTGCTCTCTTTTGAAACAGTTTTATTATCACAAAAGCTACGTGATCAAAATATCTACATCTCTACTTTATACAGGGATGAGAGTCACTGCTGACAAAAAGGTCTGAAACTAGGATCCAATATCATGAAAGCATAATGAAATGATGGCATTCAAATTTCGTAACTCTTGGAGTTATAGATTGCAAGGAGCTTTCGGAGAACAGTATCCTCAGCACTAGATAAAGTAGAATCAAAGAGCATAATCCATTTATGTCTGTCAAAAATAACAGCAACTTTTTGTCACCAGGCAGACATTAAATGGTCTGAATTCACATGAAAGTCTGAAATTTCGCAGCGCTGTTTGTAGGTCAAGGAGAGCCGCTGCTTTTAAGTTGAAATATATACAAAAAAGAAAGAAATATTTTTCCAAATGAGCTGCAGCCATGTGTTTTTTGGACTCTTGTTCGGTCTGAAACTAGGATCCAATATCATGAAAGCATGTTGAAATGATGGCATTTCAACTTTCGATAACCTCTCTGGAGTTATAGATTTGCAAGGAGCTTTCGGGAACAGTATCCTCAGCACTAGATAAAGTAGAATCAAAAGCATAATCTGTTTATACATGTCAAAAATAACAGCTACTTATTTTCACCAGGCAGACATTAAAAGATCTGAATTCACATGAAAGTCTGAAATTCTCATCCTTGTTTGTAGGTCAAGGAGAGCCGCTGCTTTTAAGTTGAAATATTTATAAAAAGAAACAAATATTTTTTCCAAACAAGCTACATCCATGTTTGCGGCTCTTGTTCGACATCTCTGAATTGAATCCAAGGCTAAACGAGTGTGAAATTTCATTAAGAATACAAATCTATCAACATCCCCACACAGTTACAGACGTATTCCATTCAACTTTGCAACTCCGGTAAATTAACTCATACGTTCACACATGGTGCCAATCACCAGGCTTCCCACATGGACTGTGTTTTTGAGGAAATATGCGATCTTTTTTCCGACCCCCACTTTTTTTTCGGTTAATTCTCACCTTCCCATATAAGCGGTTTTTGACGGTCATCAAAATCTTCTCAGAGCCGTGCTTATCCTCGACGTAATTGGAGTGTACGTCGATCACGCTGGGGTTGGCCACGCGAAAATACATCAAAGGCTCGTCGGTGACTGCATAATGAGAGAGGGGGGGGGGGGAAAAAATAGGCTCATTCAGAGGATGATGGAGTACAGGGAAATTGGACCAGTTGTTATGTCAACACTTTTAATGGAAATCAGGAATCGAGGAAGGAAGTCGAAATGAAAGTCCTGAAAGACGAAGGGGGTTGATATTCAACTTATTTATGTGTGTATTAATTTTCCCTTTCCTTTTCGTCTTAGCAGGATGCTGCATTGATTTGGCATGACGAGTGGGATCTGTTGATGTTCATAAATATGTCAGTCCCTCGCGAGGTCTTGGGTGTCAATGCCGCGCATCGCCCGAGGGCGCTTTTATTGTGAGTTCTTGCGATACTTCGTAACACCGCAAGCCTTTTACCTTGTTCTTGTAATAGCAATAATTATTATTTCCGGTCGAACAGAGACAAATTTACGAGAGCGGGACTTGAACCTGCGATCTCTGGATCAACTTGCCGGTGCTCTACCAACTGAACTTTGTTGGCGGTCTTCCTATTTTGTCAATATCTTTGTTCGAAGGTGCCAAGTCAGAAGCCATGCAACCGTTAACTGCCGTACCCAGTCAGTAATTCCCATGTGGTTTATTACTTAATGGACATTTGTAGTGCACCAAGTCTGTCAGAAAAGATACTCCTGGTACAAAGAAGAAGAAAAAAAAACTCTGCGAATGACGGTCCTTAAAGGCACTGGACACCTTTGGTAATTGTCAAAGACCAGCCTTCTCACTTGATGTATCTCAGATCAACATATGCACAAAATAACAAACCTGTGAAAATTTGAACTCAATTGGTCGTCGAAGTTGCGAGATAATAATGGAAGAAAAAACACCCTTGTCCATGTTGTCACACGAAGTTGTGTGCTTTCAGATGCTTGATTTCGATTTGCTAAAGGCACTGGACACTATTGGTTATTACTCAAAATAGTTGTTAGCATAAAAACTTACTTGGTAACGAGCAATGGGGAGCTGTTGATAGTATAAAACATTGTGAGAAACGGCTCCCTCTGAAGTAACGTAGTTTTTGAGAAAGAAGTAATTTCTCAGTAAAATATTTGAATTGATTTTGAGACCTCACGCGTGAGGTCTCGAAATCAAGCATCTGAAAGCACACAACTTCGCGTGACAAGGGTGTTTTTTCTTCCATTATTATCTCGCAACTTCGACCACCAATTGAGTTCAAATTTTCACAGGTTTGTTATCTTGTGCATATGTTGAGATACACCAAGTAAGAAGACTGGTCTTTGACAATTACCAAAGGTGTCCAGTGTCTTTAAAGACGAGACTGAAAAGATGAAATTTCAAGTTAGTTTTGAAGCTTGAGAGCGTTTCTACTAGTCTGAGGTGCAGTGGAAGACAATTCCAGAGAATATGGTCCGGCGTGTGAGAAGGAACGATCTCCACAAGTGTGCTTAGAACGAGGGATGTTGAGGAGGGTTGTGTTTGTAGAGCGAAGCCGTCTTCTTATAACACTTAGCTGTATTGAATCCTGGGCAAGGCAAGGAAGTTAATCCTTAGCAAGTTAATCCTTTGACAATTACCAAAGGTGTCCAGTGTCTTTAAAGACGAGACTGAAAAGATGAAATTTCAAGTTAGTTTTGAAGCTTGAGAGCGTTTCTACTAGTCTGAGGTGCAGTGGAAGACAATTCCAGAGAATATGGTCTCTATGCTGGCTGGCAATAATATTTTTTTACTGGAACATTTCAAAGGGGACCAAGAAGGCAATGGGGCATGGAGGAAATGAGGGGCATGCTCGACGACGTCACATTTCAGAGATATGGTCTGTACATTTTTGCACAGAGAATTTTCAGATAATTCCTGAACTTTGATGATATTCAATCTAAACGGCATTGAGTTTGACATTTCGACTGGCGCACAAATTCCTCCTTGGAATGTACAGACCCATTTATTTTTGACATCCGATGACGTCATGTTTCAAATTTTGCTCTGAAAGAGTATCAAATAAAATGACATTTTACATCATTTTAACATGGGGTAAACTTGACTTGATCCCCACATTCATAAGGACTCTATCTACTAGAAAATGGGTGCATCACAAAACTCAATTTGACACTCGGAGCCCCTCCTTAACAAGACGTTTCGATCAGTATGCTCTGAGTTGTCTTCAGGAGAAACCCATACCCCCATGCCACAGGCTGCAATAAGTACTGGGTGGATTATTCTATGAAGAAGAAAAAACCCTGTCACTGATCAAGAGAAACTTGTTGTCTCTTCAACTGAGAGAGAGGATGTTTCTGATTATTCCCCCCTCCACTGCCGTCAATCCGGCAACTTCTACCCAAATCAAATGGATTAACAGTCACTCGTGGACTGACGTCACATCAGTGTCTCTCTGACAACATCTGCCTTTTGAACTTGTTTTTTTTTTTAAAACACGGACACTGAGTATATTTAGAGTTAATTCTTGTGGCCTCTACTCAACACTTGCTGACGTCAAGAAGCCAATTTGACTTTGATTAATAATACACTTGATTGCTATTATTAAACATGTTGGCAAGCTTGTTTGCACAATTGTATACTCTTTTGCTTTTTAATTATCTTTTTGAAAATTGTTTACTACTTAATTTAGCTTCATTTTATTAGTCAGTGTTTATCTTATTTGTTCAGTTTTGTTCTTTTTTATTCTGACTGGCACCCTCGAACAAAGATATTGACACTATAGAGAGACCGCCAACATTAGGCATGTTAATCAGGAGGTCGCAGGTTCAAGTCCTGCACATTTTTCTTTGTTTAACCCCAAATTATGTTTAATTTAATGAAGAGCTTTGTTTCTACTTTTTGTTTTCCTTATTTTTGTTTTGGTAGGTGGGTAAAGGGTTGGGAGTAAAGGGTTGTGGGTAGAGGGTTGGGGGTAGAGGGTTGAGGGTAGAGGGTTGTGGGTAGAGGGTTGGGGGTAGAGGGCTGGGGGTAGAGGGTTGAGGGTAGAGGGTTGTGGGTAGAGGGTTGGGGGTAGAGGGCTGGGGGTAGAGGACTGGGGGTAGAGGGTTGTGGGTAGAGGGTTGGGGGTAAAGGGTTGTGGGTAGAGGGTTGGGGGTAGAGGGTTGAGGGTAGAGGGTTGTGGGTAGAGGGTTGGGGGTAGAGGGCTGGGGTAGAGGACTGGGGGTAGAGGGTTGGGGGTAGAGGGTTGGGGTAGAGGGGTGGGGTGGAGGGTTTGGGGTAGAGGGTTGTGGGTAGAGGGTTGGGGTAGAGGGTTGGGGGTAGAGGGCTGGGGGTAAAGGACTGGAGGTAGAGGGTTTGGGGTAGAGGGTTGCGGCCGGAGGGTTGGGGATGGAGGGTTGGGGGTGGAGGATTGGGGGTAGAGGGTTGCGGCCAGAGGGTTGGGGATGGTGGGTTGGGGGTGGAGGGTTGGCAGTTGACAAACGAGCCTTACGTCTTTTCCCTTTGAAGGTCGCAGTCATCGAAAAGGAGAAGCTGTCCCCGACATCTAAGTGTCTTACTGGATACTTGCTGGCATTGGAGTCGGGGGTCAGGTAGTGCTGGCACGAGGGCTCCGTCACCGTCAACTGCTCAACTTTGCCACCTTGTCCACCTGGACATTAATGCAAATATTTTTTGTAAATCGTCACATTTTGTGAACAGAGCAACTTCATGAGATTTGATGACTGTGAAAGTTCCTGAAAAATGGCTTGCTGGCCTGGGTTTCCCCCTTATTCTAGACCCAGAACCTCCCAGCTGTCACAAATCTGGAGGTTTGTGTAAAATTAGACCTGGGCCCAATTTCATAGAGATGCTTCAGCAGAAAATGCCGTTTACAAATGTTCTGCTAAGTGAAAATAGGCAGGAAACCAGTCACAGATTGCACATGTGCCACAGTATTTTAGCTGGTAACCATATTCTGGTAAGCATAATTTTTGTGTGTGCTTAGCTACTTTATGTGCTTAAGCAGCTTTACGAAATTGGGCCCTGTGCATCACTAGAAATACAAAACTACAGGTTTGGACACAATGTGGACCATTTCAATCTCCCTTTGGTGACTGCTTTCCTTTTTTTCCCCCCAAGAACGTTGAAAGGCTCAATGATATTTAAAGGAACATTACAGAATTGGTTTTTGCTAACAAAACAGTTGCTGGCAGTGTAAGCACTCTATGTAATCCACCATATACATAAACTGACAAACCTGTAGAAGTTTGAGAAAATAGTGAAAAACCGACTACACATTTGCATGAAATCATATAGACTCAACAAATGAATAAAATGCTCACTGAGCGATAAACCCCAATCGGAAAATTAGTTTATTCATTTCTCATCAAATATGGCATGTCAGACAGAAATATTTCAAGGGATGCTTTCTACTATCATCATCATTAGACCGTGTAAGTTTTATGTAAATCTGTGATCAAAAAGTATATTTTACAAGTTTTTTTCTTACCAATTCTGTAATACATTCCTTTAAAGAAAACCAAGCAATCAAGAACAAATCCTGAGAAATCACATCCCTGCAACTTAGTGCAAACCTTCAATCATCCCAGAGAGCCACCATACTTGTATTTCTTTACTCAATGCCTGTGTAACCCGAATGAGGACAGAAGGCAGCAACAAGTCTGGTACCTTTTCTGTATATCTCATAATTCTGTGGGCATTATGACTATTGCATACAGGCACAAGGTGGTTTGCATTTTAGTTAACGAAATATGAAAATATTAATAATAATATTGACAAAAAATATAATGCACACATCCACCCTTAGAGTGCTCAAGGCGCCCAAAAGAATACAACACAAAAACCTATACAAAAGTTTACAAATACATACATTACAAATGACAATGAATACTGAGTGAGAAAAGGCTAGAGACATCAAATACAAATTTTTAAGTACTTAAAGACAGAAAAAGCAAAAAATTAGTTAGTGGCCTGACGTTTCGACCCTAGCAGAGTCTTTCTCGAAGGCTAAATGACAAGACAACACACATACATGCATACAAGGGGGACAAAAGCAGTCAAGTGGAAAAACTTAAAGACAGGGTACACTTTTGGTAATTGTCAAAGACCAGTATCCTCACTTGGTGTATCCCAATATATGCATAAAATAACAAACCTGTGTGAATCTGGGCTCAATTGGTCATTGAAGTTGCAAGAAACTAATGAAAAAAAAATAACAACCCCAAAACACCCTTGTTGCATAGAACTGTGTGCTTGTGGATGCCTGAGAAAAGCTTCATGCCTGAAGCCTTTCTCAGATTTAAATTTGGGGGTGAAAAATCACCTCTTTCTCTAAAAGTACATTACTTCAAAGGGGGTTGTTTCTAGCAATGTTTTATAATATCAACAGCTCTCCAGTGCTCTTTACCAAGTATTAGTCGTTATGGTCATTAACTTGTAGAGTAATTAGCAAAAGTACACCCTGCCTTTAAGGAACTAGATGTTTGTATGTGCAGTGGTAACAAATTCCACAAATGAGGAGCAGCTGTGGCAAATGCCCTGTCCCCCCCCCCCAACTTCTTGCTATTACAGTGCCCCCCTTCCCCCTTCCAAAGAGAATCAACATAAATAGTTCTGGGTCACCGATTCTAGGTCATGGTGTGGCAATGTCCATTTCACTTAAGGGAAGAGGGTACTACATCGGTAAATCAAACGGCCATCAGTTCCCTCTAACCAACCGCAGGTGAAAAACAGACCCCCAGGAAGTTAGAAGCTGATGCCCGTATTTTCCTTCCCTCAAGGTGTTTGTAAATGGCATCAAACCGAAGTCGGTGGAACAACATTTTTTTTCTTCTTCCCCTGATTTGTGGGAAAAACATCTGACCTAACTTTTAGGGAAATTTAAGATGTAATTAATGCATCTGGGAAAAGGAACAGCATGATTTAGCTTATGCTTTACAAACGTAAATTGTGCCTTCGATAAGAACTGTATTGACCTAATTCATCTGACCTCACCACAATAATAAATCCTAGTTGCGCCATTTTGGGAATCAATTTATGAACTGCCAAGTTTAGACGATGCGTGTGCATTTACAGGCTCACCATGGCCCAATTTCATAAAGCCATTAAGCAAAAAAAAATGCTGCTTAGCAAAATTTCTTTGCTGGGCAAAAAATGAGTTGGGGACCATTGGCAACAATGTGAACGTTATGACATTTTGGCTGGCTACCTCTTTTAAATAAGCTATTTTTCTGTGCTTAGCAAGTTTTGGGGCTTACAGGCTTTATGAAATTGGACCCATATCTTTACATGCAATTTGACCCCCAAATGGCAGACCATGCTCAGACAGTAGCTACGTGTGATGTCAGTGCTAAGGGGCAATACTAGTAGATTCCAAGTCCTGCAGAAAGAAAAAGAAATCACAGGCACCTGGAGTGGGATTCGAACTCAAGACTTTACACCGCGTCTAGAGTAGCTGTCTAAACCCGATGAATACCCGTTAGAAGACGTGGCGTGTCGTGGACGAGCGATCTGGCTCACCGGGCCCAAGCTCTGGGGTTGTCATCAGCAGCAGAGTGTGGGGTTCGAATCCCGGTCATGACACTTGTGCTTATCTTGTGCTCTTGAGCAAGGCACTTAACCATAATTGCTTTGTAAAAGGTTGGGATGGTAGTGCATTCTGCTCTAACAGCCAGGCTCCTTGTGGATGATACCCATGCCTACATTCCTACGGACTGTGAAGGGGGTATAACCCTGTTTCAGCCCCAGGAGTAGGTGGCAACGTGCCCCTGGTGACAGTTGATTTGGGTTGACAGCCCAAATCAGTTAAGTATAGCCCTCACCTTGAAGTGGCCATCCGGCCTTGTGAGTGAGGCAATATTTAATTTAAAAAAAGAAAAGAAAAAAAAAGGAGGCCAGTTGAAATCTAAACTAAACTATCTCCACACAAGAGAAAAGCTTTTCAAAAATACTTGTGGGAAAATCTGGTCATGTTTTTACAAACTCTTTTTGAAAAGTCACCTAATATTTCCCCAAGGGTTGACGTTTCAAATTATCTCCAACTCGTGTACCTGATTTGGTTTGGTAGAGGCCCCAACCTCCAGGCAAGATCAGCCCAGCGATTGATCCAGTGACTTGCTCTAACCGACAGCAGCTGTGAATCGAAAGAGGACAGGAAAACAAACCAGGATAACATGTTAGGCAAACATCATGTGAAGGACCCAAAAAATTAAAAATTACAGAGAAGAAAGAAAGCAGATGCGACTTGACCTAAAAAAAAAAAAAAAAAAGAAGAAGAAAAACAAGCTTAAACCCATGATTAGATATAAGGCGATACTTGTGAGGTTAACGTCACATAAAGTGACAGGGCGGTGGTACAAATTCTGAGTTTGATGTCGACAGTTTAAACATGTTTTTCAGTAACAGGGGAGGGAGGGGGTTTGTATGGAGAGGGGTGGGGGTAGTCAGGGTATTTTCGCAAGTGCTCACCCCTGTTTCCTGATTTCTGAGTTTAGGAATGAGATTTACCAAATGTGAAAATTCCTGATAAATGGCTTGTGGGTCTGGGTCCCACTTATTCCAGACCCCGAAACCGCCCAGATGTTACAATTCAGGAAGTCTGCAGACTCTGTGCATCACCAGGAATGGTAAAACTACAGGTTTGGAACACAACATGCGCTATTTCTTTCTTCCGTTGGTGACTGCTGTACTTTTTTTCAAGAAAATTTGAAGGCTCAAGGAGGTTTTGAGAAAATCCTGAAATCAGGAAAAATCTTGAGACTTCACAGGCCTGTGAAATGTCTCACGGAATAAAGGGCACTTTTCAAGGGTGTTACAAAAACACAAATGCAATTCAATTTCTCCTGATAAACAGATACAGACGACAAATGTTTCAGTTTTTAAAGTAAAATTATGGAAACATGAAAAATGTAAAGTTGCAAGATGTAATTTTGCCAGAAAGTGTTATCTCTTTAATGGTAGGGTCAGAGATTGTTTTTTGTCAACGTAATGCTGATTTATAGGCAAAATTATTAAGAAAATACAATGAAAGTCACATGAATACAGTGTCTAATTGTTGGGAAAACAGCAAAAGACTGCCACGATATTTTCACAAGAACATCAAATCCATCCACAGCGAGGTGACAGCGGGTACCAACCGCATCTCTGGCCGAAGCATTCACGAATAACTCTCAGAAAACTGAGAGGCATGAATCATTTCTCAGATTCAAATATTTTTTGTGTGAAAATTTCTCCAAACCATATTACTTCGCAGAGAATCCTTTCTCAAAATAGTATACAATCAACTGCAGTGCTTCTCACCAAGTAAGTTTTTATGGTTATCAATTTTTTGAGTATTAACCAATCTGTGACCCTACCTTTAAGGTGGCAACCAATCAAATTTTCCCACCTGAGACATACATTATTATTCTTAAAAGTTTGCCCCTGTGTGGTCAACAACATACAAGCCAAAGGGTGTGAACGAAATGTAAAGCAAGTGAGTTTTGGCGCAGTGCCTGTGATCAGTTCCTTGGCTTGCTTTTCATGTAGCTGAAGTGGGCATTGTCTATATTGGAATTACGTCGTACTATTAAGGACGGGATGGGATATTTGAGTACATCGAAACAGGACAAAATTTGGGCATTCGGGTCTCTGGCTTCTGAGATAGGAGACGGTTGATAAGTTATGTGTCAGAACGAAGCCAATGACTCAAACTTATAAAAGCTGGGTTAATCTTACGTTGGTTTTTGTAAACTGTCATTGAGAGTTAAACCATGGGTAAAGCATAAAAGTGTTGGACATGATCTGCCCCCCCCCCCCCCCCCGCGTATTGATGATAAGGCTGAACTTCTTGGAAATAGTTTAACTGAGTGTATTGATTGAAAACTTCCATCTATTGAACCTTTGGTAGGGTTCTAACTGATTGCATTGATTGAACTTGGGCGTACGGACCATTGAACCTTACAAGGAATGAAGTATGTTTCTGTTTGATTTAAATTTCATGATTTACATCCAACTTGGGGGTATAGACACTATGAAAATCTTCGCTGTGAAACCGACGCGAAATCTCTGTGATTGCAGGATTTGGCTGAAATCCAAAGAAATATTTCTCTTTCACCATACTTTAAGTGAATTGTTCCCTTTGCTCCAGACCATGACTGGCCTCCATGATTTTCACCGTCATAGTCTTGGGCTGTTTTCAGCAGTACAGCATGCAGTGAAAACAACATGAAACACTTCCATAGCTTGGGTTGTGATTATAGTTAGAAGAGAACTCCATGAAAACAAGGTGAAATTGGGGGAAGTTACAATTTCATGGAGAAAAGTGGACTTTCACTCCATTTTCAAGAGGAAGATTTTCATAGTGAGATGCAGTCAATATATTGAACCTTTGAAAGTGTTCTAACTGATTGTGGTGATTGAACTTGGGAGTACGGACCGCTGAATCTTACAAGAAATGAAGTATGTTTCTGTTTTATCTAAATTTCATGATTTACATCCACTGGCAAAGGTTATTTCCCAATTAAATGCATCTCAAATGTGAAATTCATGATCCTAACTACTTTTGACTTTTCGCCAGAATGTATCGAATTTTTCCGGAAAGTGTTTTTTGTTGCTTTTTTAAAGAAAAAGTGAAACATGATGGCAATTATTTTTAAAGGAGTAAAAGCTGGGAAATCTCTCTCTCTCTCTCTCGATCTAGAAACCTGTTTCTGACTCATTTTTGTGTTGCTAGCAACTGCACAATATCACACCATAATTTCCAAAAGTGCTAATTTCCTTTAATATTTCCAGAGTCCAGCCCCCCGCCCTCCCCCGAAAAAAAAAAAAAAAAAAAAAATGGAAAACTTGCAAAATTAATTACTAGATAGATTATGATCCAGCGTCGCTGCACGTCTGTTTCAATTTGGACTGACAAATCAGAGAATTATTTACGGCCTTGTCTTGTTCGGGGCTTCCTTGACAACATCCATTCCCCTTCAAAAGGGAATCCCTCAGAAGAGAATTCAAGAGAATGACATCAGTTCTTACATGTGTCCTCCATGAGCGCATCACAGTTTGGATGCCCTGTAGATGGCAACGCCACGTGTTGCAGGTCACGCTTCACGTATGTTAGTTTAAATCTTCTGACTTTCAAAGCTCTTCATAGACTATCTCCTGACTATATATCTGATAATCTCCGTAAATACATTGCTTTTTGTCCTCTTCGTTCTGCCGGCCAATCCCTACTGACGCAAACTACTTTTTCCACTAAATTTTATGGTCAAAGAGCCTTCAACTTCATTGCGCCTTCGTTATGGAGTGACTTACCACTTCATATTCAGGCCAACCCAGAACAGACTGGACAACGGCCTTAAAACTGACATGATGATGATGATGATGATTCGCCAAGCTGGCTCTCTTCAGATTTTCAAGGGACTTTTAAAAACTCCTTTGTTTGAATCTTTATTTGTGTAACTTGCTTTTATATTCATTTCATTGTTTTATGTTTTGTGTTGTGCATAGAGGCTTCTGCATTATGTGCTATATAAATATCTCGTATTATTATTATTATTATTTGAAATGGAGACACATTTGAGTACCAGTGTCAGAGTTAGTTCAAAGGTCAAAGTTAGTTCCTAAGAAGCTGGATGTTTCGTTGATGTTTCTGTGATTATTATTCTATCTATTCTGGTAAGAGTGGATCTTCAGAGTGACTGTATTCAGTGGGTCTGAAGATTACTGATGTGCAATGTTTTTCTCTGTAACCTTTTTTCTTTTATATTATGTGCATTTTGTATGTTTTTATGTAAGCTGGGATCCATGGGAAATCAGTGAGGTTTTACTTACTGAATGGATTACTCAGAATAAACAAGAAACAAGTAAATAAATAAATACATAAATAAATAAATAAATAAATAAATAAATAAATAAATAAATAAATAAATAAATAAATAAATAAATAAATAAATAAATAAATAAATAAATAACTGTGCACAGAAGATGATGAGTTTTTGAAAAAGATTTTAGACGTAGGAGGAAAACTCCAACTAGGAAAAAAACCCACCCAAAAAACATACACTCAGGTAGGGACTGAAAACCCAATCCACATGCAAAGCTCTAGTCCGGGATTCAAACCGAGGTCCACAGAGGTTAAAGGCCAGGGGACGAAACCACTAAGCCAACGCTGATCCAATAAACCCTACCACACAAAGTGAACACATTACAATGGCGATTTGAAACTCTACAAAACAGCACACCACAATGCACTCCAAATAAATAATGCAGCAATCTATAATGGCAGTTGATTGTCTACATATTGTAGATTTCATTTCAGGCTTTTGTCAATTATTTTAGGTATGCATTCAACAGTTGTTATTGATCCAGCCATTATGGGGCAAAGCTTAACGAATCTGTCTTTTGAATTCCTACTAGACGTACATTCTGGACCCAAGTTCGTAGAGCTGCTTGGCCAGAATAGTCGCATTGGAATTCTGCCCAGTCCACGAAACAGAAAAAAAAAAAAAACACCACATAAACTGTGTCGAATTGAGCAACAAAGCGGGCTAAAGGAAAGAAAAGAAAGCACTTGAGTGTTGGAAAGAAGGATGGGTTGCAGACCCCTTGTAACAACTGACCGACTGATGGCAGTCAGATCAAGATTTACAGATTCTGTTTCCAATTTTCGATTTGACCTCAAGTTTCTCCCAGCTGCTTAACACAACAATTTTCCCACTGTATAACTGTTTACATCCCCCCTGTCAGCGTGTCCTGTGCTTAGAAAGTGATTCACTTCTCAAAGGTTCTTGAGATGTGCACGTATGCCTCATTTAAATCTTGGCCCTTGAGACAGAAAAAGATGAAGTTATGTATTGTTCAGCCTTGGTGGTGTTTGTTCCATTTTGGAGTGTTTGCCAGCGCTTTACGATCAATAGACTGAGAAATTACACAACTGGTATTCTGGAGCCGACCCAATTCACATGAGAAATTATTTTTGCTGCATTTTAGTGAAAAGACTTACCAAATTAAATACCTGTGTGTGTTTCAATTGTTTTTAAGAAAAAAAATGCAGTATTTGACACACACTTTCTAAGGGATTACTAAAATTTTTTATGAATGTTGGACTTTATGTTAACATGTAAAAACTGTCTGCACAGCGTTTTGAGATTTTTTTTTATGTGAGACGCTATATTAGAAATAAATTATTGTTATTATTATTATTTATTGCCCTTTAAAGGCAGGGTATACTTTGGGTAATTGTCAAAGTCTAGTTTCCTCACTTGGTGTATCCCAATATATGCATAAAATAACAAACCTGTGAAAAGTGGGGCTCAATTGGTCATCAAAGTAAGAAAATAGTAAAGAAAAAAACACCCTTGTCGCATGGAATTGTGTTCTTTCAATGCCTGAGAAAGGCTTCATGCCTGAAGCCTTTCTCAGATTCAAATATTTTAGTGAGAAATTACCTCTTTCTCAAAAACTACATTACTTCAGAGGGAGTCGTTTCTCATAAATGTTTGATACTATCAGCAGCTCTCAGGTGCTCCTTACCAAGTAAGTTTTTATGGTAATGTATTTCTTGAGTAACTACCAAAAAGTATCCACTGCCTTTGAAAAACAAATTCCTCTCCAGGATTTGGTAGCTAAAAGGTTTATTATTGACCTTCAAACAAGAAAATTAACACAATATCAACCTCTACCCTCGCAGGTATCCATTTATACCCCTTTGTAAAGAGAAGCAACAGTAGCAAAGCATCTTGCCCAAGGACACAAGTGTCATGACCGGGATTCGAACCCACACTTGATTCCGATGCTCTAAACCGCTCAATCATGACACTTTTCGTAGCACTGTCAAGATCACTGTTGACCGAAAACTAAAAGTTTTTCATGATTTCGATACTTTGTATTAATTCAAAGTGTCTGTTTATTATCTCTGTATGCATTCAATTGTTCTATGAAATATAAATTAAAAAAGCCTTAAAAAGTATGGGTTGGATACAGAATTGTTTGTCCTCTGCAATGGTGGGGGGGGGGGGGGAGTGTCGGGGGGTGTCTATTAGTCAAGTCAAGGTTTGCTCATGGAAGTAGACTTTCAACATCTCCAAAGTGTTGAGTTATAACTTTTACTGGAAACACCTAACCAAGTCTGTCATCTTGCCAACCACAGTTGACACTTATTACTCATAAAAATTTAAAAAAGCGCAGACAAATTTTTTTTTTCCCTAACATGTTCTTTGACACATTTTGACTTCTGAAAAAAGGGAGATTACAACACCATAGGCGAGATTTACATAATTACACAAGGATTACCGAGTCAGAACAGATAACCGTGACGAGTTTCAGATGGAGGGGTTCCCTGGAGGTCTAGTGTCCAACCTTCTGAGTGACCTTTTCAACACTCATGAGACTATTATAGTACCGGACTAGTCATGCTTGTTGCTTCGGCAGAAGTCCCCCCCCCCCTGAAATAATACGTCTACTTTTTGTAAGACTTGAATAAATTGAAAGTAGAGGATGAAGGGATTCACCACGAAGGTGTTTGGTGATGCGACGGTATTGACAGGTAGATCCAGTCATAATTCAAAGCTTGATCACTCTACAGTAGTGAGTGGGGAAGTCCGTTAGACACTTTTAAGAACACTGTGTAGCAGGGAAGCTTTTTCATACGCCCCCCTTTTCAGCTCATCAGAATGCTAGACCACCCCCCCCCCTTTGAACTGCAAATCCTGACTTCAGATCAAGTCATAATTCAGCAATATTGATAGCCCTCAAACCAGAGGGCCAAATTTCATAGAGCTGCTTAAAGGCACAGTACATGTTTGGTAATTGGAGCCTGCTGATTGTGTTAATCCTATATAAATGTAGGTACATTACAATAAAACTAACCTGTGAAAATTTCACTTCACAAGGTGGTCGCGTTTTTGAGATATCACCAAAAAACCGGAGCGAATATTTCCACGCAGGAAGAATATTCCCCATAGGAATACACAGTCTGAGAAGCGTTTCTGACAGAAACGCTTCTCAGATTCAAATTTGGGGGAATAAAAAGTGATATATTTTCCATAACCTTAGTACTTTGAAGTTAAAAGTTTCTCGAAATTCATTTTACTACCCAAAGCTGCTGTACGTCTTACCAAGTAAGTTTTTATTGCCATTAATTTTCAGAGTCATTACCAAACGTGTACTGTGCCTTTAAGCAGCAGTTTGTGCTGAACAAATGTCTGCTAAGCAAAAATGAGCAGGATACCAGTCACATATGATATATTTGGAGTGGTTATTCTGGCTGGTAACCTCATTCTGGTAAGCATAATTTTTGTTCAGCTTAGCTACTTTTTGTGGTTAAGCAGCTCTTTGAAATTGGGCCCGACCATGGTCAGTATGCAAGGTCAAATGACAACAGAAATTACTTCAAAAGGAGTCACTACAAAATGCACTACACATCAAAAACAAACACAAACAAACAAATACCACAGATCTAGCTCAAAATTGGCAAAGCCAGGGCTTGATTTCACAAAGAGTTAAGATTGATCATAACTGCGAATCCATCTTAATTGCTAAGCGAAATGTGATGTCACAATACAAATCACTGTGGCAACATTAAGAACTCATCTTAAGATGAATCTTAGTGATTTGAGAAAACCAGCCCAGGTACTCTTGTGATTTACACATTCCCATTGGAAATTGTAAATTATTATGCTACTGTGTTTTAACAATGCAAGAGCTTGCCCCCAAACCATGTGACAAAGCATTCTTCCTCCATGGACAAAGCAACACTTTCTTAGTATTGAATGTTAACAGGAAAATGATTTCACCAGAATCATTCCTTTTTTTTTCTTCACCATGGGGGAATTTTTGGACGCTAGATGGCAGCAGACTTACCAGGTAAATCCATTGTTCTCAGCGATGTGCACACGTTTAACAACTATGTGAACAGTGGAATTTTACCTGGTATGTCTGCTGCCATCTAGCGTTTCAAAGTCTCCCAATTGGCTTGTTCTGGAACCCTCCACTTTCCTGGATCAAATCTAGGCCTGATACTTTGCTCCTGTAAGGGCAAGGCAGTTTTTGCTTGGTAAAGGGCACTTCTACAGGGGACAATTTAAATTTATCTTCAAAGTCTCGAATATTTCAAGGGGCACAAAGGCAATTGTTACCTCTGTGAAGTATGAGGCCTCAAAACAAGTTGATCACTCTACAATAATGGGAAGCCGCTTGACGCTTTTAATTAGACAGAGGAACAGGGTGTCATTTTGGAACCCCCCCCCTCCCTCACTAGAACACATCACCACTCCCTTCACAACCAACAAACCTGTACCTCTCATCAATAATGTGCGTGACTATGGCGTGCCCATTTGACACCTCCAGTGTCATGTTCAAGTGGCGCTGGCCAAACTGGAATCTTCCTTCCTGCCGAGCGCACGCAACGTTCGCCGTCCCGTCGATGGACAATGTCTGTCGAAGGAAAAATTATGAGTAATGAATAGAGTTCTAATGAACTTCTGTCATAATTCTGAGCCGGAAGAGGGTCGGGAATTGTGCCCGCGTTCCTTGTACGGGCTGTCAATCAGGGCGGTCTCCAGATAAATCATAAATTGTGACACAGGATGATGTTATAATTTTCTCTCCGCAACCTGCGCCTTTTCAATCAAAAACAAATTTCCCCAAAAATGTCAGTAAAACCGCAAAATTCATCTTTTGACAGGTTATCTCTTAGGAGTGGATTAACGAAGAAATATTGAACACTTCCAAATGGTAATAAACTTTGGCATAACTTATCATATTCATAAACTATATTTGTCTATGAGCTCTGATGTTGACGGGAAACTCAACCCAACTTAGTTTCATATTTTATTGATGCAAGCTGCTTGGTTTACGGATGGATTTCCTTGGAATAAACACTTCCCAACCTTCCAATTTTAAAAGTCACTTGTAATTAACTTCAAAGTACAATTCAACAAAAATCAAAATCTGATATTTTAAAAAATATGTTACCGTCATGACGGCATGACCGTGACAGTTTAGAAACGCGTGGCCTAATTTCATTAAAAGGGAATTCGGTCAGTTGCACTGGGCCAAATGTCACGGCTCTGCTTACTGCCGAATTCTGTGCTTGCGATCACCATTCTTCGCTCAAAAGGCAAGGGCCGAATTTCTGCGCTAGCCATGTGAGTGAAGCATGCCAGGTAATGGGACCATGCGTGGACTAACGCACATGCACAAGCAGAAATTCTCTACACACCCATGTAATACGCTTGACGTAAGCGTGGAATTCCCTGCTTCCTAAAGCGCCGACTCTTCGCTTACAGGGCAAGCACCAAATATCTATGCTAGCCGTATAAGCGAAGAATGCCTAGTATTACCGTGGACCATGCGTGGACTATGCACGCGCACATGCAGAAATTCCCTACTAGCCCTTGAAATACGCTCGACATAAGCGCCGAATTCCCTGCTTCTGTAAGCGCTGATTCTTTGCTTACGGTACGCAGAGCCATGAAATTGCGCCCTGATCTAGATACCATCTGCAGATTACGCAAAAATGTCTGACTGCAAAAATTGGTACTGGCCTCAAGATTGATGTATACCAGAGTCTCTCAAGGTCTAATTGACAACACAGTCTTATTAGTGTAACAGACGCAGTCAGATGCAGTCAGGCAAGGTAAATTGCCCTTAACTTTTCCCGGTGACTGGCCCAGCAGGACCAGTAAGTTTGTTGTTTCACTACTCCACCACCAGCTCTTCACTGGTCCGTACATGATTTCATGATAATTAAGGATGCTTTTCAACCCTGAATTAGCCAGCCGGACCACTTCGAGATAATTCTGACTGGTCCTCGGGTGTTTTAACTGGCATTTGGCCCGCGGAACACTGGTAAGGGAGAACACTGTCAGGCAGACAAGTTGATGTGGACAGAAAAGCAAGGAGCAGAGAGCAGACACAAGATGCAGAATATGAACAAAAAGATCATCTGCAGATTATTTGAAAGTACTTGACGAACACAAAATAGTACAAAAATTTGTTGGTCTTTTTTCCCGTTTAGGCATAATTTTTTTTTGATTTTTCATACACCTTTTAGTAGTTTAAGACTTTTTATATGTGTCAATTTGTTACTCTTTTTAATGTAAACTTCATAAAATTCAGCCCTCTGGCTGCAGAATAAATGTTCACGACCATGAATAATAATAATATTAGTAATGGGCTCACGTTTCAAACCTACCAGAGTCTTTTTCAAAGGCTAAAATATATATAACAATTACAAAACACACACATAAATAGTGTATTGTAATTACTTTTTTATTTATTTATTTTATTTCTTATCTATTTATTTATTTTTTGGGAGGGGGAAGTCGCCCATCACACAAAAGGGATAGAAAAAGAAAGCGTAGATAACTAAGTTAAATAAAACGCATTCACATTACGCTTGAACTGGGACACATTACAGGCAGCAGGGAAACAGGATGAAGGCAAGGAATTCCAAAGTGAAACAGTGCGTGGGAACAATCTTGTTGAATACATCTTGGAATTACATTTGGAAACCAAGACTGTATAGTAGTAAAAATATAGTTATTGGCACGTTGTTTCCGAGCGATCATGTGCACTTGACTCAAGCGCTGGGTGTTCCTGATCAGCAGAGTGTGGGTTCGAGTCCCTGTCTTGACACGTGTGTCCTTGAGCAAGACACTTGCCATTTATTGCTGCGTCCTTCGGATTGGACATAAAGCCATTGGGCTTGTATGCGTATGTTGTGTAATTAACGTACAAGAACCCAGTGCACTTATCGTAAAAAGAAGGGTTTTTGTCCCGGTGTTCCTGGCCTGGTCTGGCAGCAATATGCACCACCTCACCTTGTATCCCTTTCAAGGTGTTTTATTATGGTTGCTTTGTCTCATTAAATCATTCTTAACAACCTCCATCAAATTTGTTATTTTGGCGCCAGGAGTGTCAATCATAACAGACATGGGGCATTCTAATTGTACACTATTTTTATTATTATTTTTAAGACTATTATTATTGGTGTATTTAACAGAAGCAGTCAGGTGGACAAGTGGCTATGAAGTGAAAAGCGAGGAGTAGAGAGCTGATACATGATGCAGCTAGAGGGTGGATACAAAGCAATAAGAAAGAAGACAAGGGGACAGAAGTAGGCTGATGTAACCACAGACCCTGGACACAGATTGGAAGAGACTGCAGCCCTGGAATTTCATCTTTGAAAGGGCAAGGCCATTTTCATTTTGCAAAGGGGACTTCCGTTGGAAAGTCTTGAAGTCTATGGGAAATGTTTGAAGGGGCACCAAGGCCAAGACCAGGGCAACAGAGGCTATGGTCATTACTACGTTTTGCCTCACATTTTAGTTGGTCAGCAGTACGCAACAGTAAGTTATTTTGTTTACCTGATTGATAACGTCGGCATGGTTTCGGTAAGGATGCAAGTCAACGAGACTCCATCTCTTGGCCGGGTAGAAATGTTTGATCATATTGGCGAGGAGGGCGAGGCCCCTGGAGTGGGTGTGGTTATGACACGCTAGTATCAGGATGCTGGAGGCGTAGGGCATGGCGAGGGTCTTCCCAACGTCTCCACAATGCCAGCCGGGGCCATCTGTCAACGAGAGAAGATAAAAACGTCTGAGAAATTGTCTCAGGCGAGTTCAAATGCAGCCAACCGCATCCCCTGATAGTACGGTTTGAGGAGTCGGTCATGTTGCCTTCAAAGACGGACTTGGTGAGCCTGCACGGTCTGCACGAATCTCGAACATGGGGAGGGCAGGGTACCTTAAGAGGGCGTGGTTGTGGTAGGATAATGATGGGTGTGGTCCTTTATGTCAAGAAGAGGAAAACACCTGGCTTACCTTCTTCAAGCTGTAGATTTAACCAGACAGTCGCTCCATTGATTCGTGTGATTTCTGTACAAATGCAGAGATTTAGACCAACATATCATTTCGTATTTCAGCTTTAAAGGCAGGGTATTATTTTGGTAATTGTCAAATACAAGTATCCTCAATTGCCGTATCCCAACATATGCCTCAATTGACAAACCTGTATAAATTTGGGCTCAATTGGTCATCGAAGTTGCACCAAAATAATGAAGGAAAAAACACCCTTGTTGCATAGAATTACGTGCTTTCAAATGCCTGGTGAGAAATTACCTCTTTCTCAAAAGCCACATTACTTCAGAGGGAGTCGTTTCTCACAATGTTTTATACTATTAGCAGCTCTCAGGTGCTCCTTACCAAGTAAGTTTTTATGGTAATGTGTTTCATGAGTAATAACCAAAAGTAGCCTTAACAAAAAAATAATAATAACAATAATAAAAAAAAAACATTTGCAGAAGTTTCTGTGTCTCTGTGCATATTTTTTAAACGTTGTGAAACTATGAAGATAAACAGAGGTGGAAAAACTTTGCAGTTTGCTGTGATAGTCTTCATGAGAGTATGCCCCAACAAAAGTTGTACACTATGAAACTATGAAGATAAACAGAGGTGGAAAAACTTTGCAGTTTGCTGTGATTGTCTTCATGAGAGTATGCCCCAACAAAAGTTGTACACTCACCAACAGTGTTCTTGAATTCTGGCCTGTCACGCCATGTTTCCTCTTCAAACTTCGTAAAGACGATCGCTCTGGCCACAGCGATGGAATAGCCAGGTACCTGAAACTCCGGCACTGCGTCTGTGATTATCGCCCGACCGATACCCCTGATGAAGAAACAAACCATGGATAAGACCAACTGTTGTCTACATCTCATTGAAAAAATAAAAGTATGGGGTTGAACAAAGAAAAATTGACTAGAGCGGGATTTGAACCAACGACCTCCGGATTAACGAACCGGCGCTCTACCAACTGAGCTATCTAGCCCTATATTGGCGGTCTCCCTATTTTGTCAATATCTTTGTTCGGGGGTGCCAGTCAGAAGCCATACAACCGTTAACTGCCGTGTAGCCAGGGATCACACCCAAGTTTAAATGTCAAGTAATAAACCACAAGGGAAACTGACTGGATAAATTTCAAATAGTATGGGGTTGAACAAAGAAAAATTGACTAGAGCGGGATTTGAACCAACGACCTCCGGATTAACGTAGTTGGTTGAGCGCTGGTATGTTAATCCGGAGGTCGTTGGTTCAAATCCCACTCTAGTCAATTTTTTTTTGTTCAACCCCATACTATTTGAAATTTATCCAGTCAGTTTCCCTTGTGGTTTATTACTTGACATTTGAAAAAATAAAAGCACAATGAGGAGGATGTCTTCAGCGTGGATGGACACAGCCTGGGCTCAATTTCATAAAGCTGCTTAAGCAGAAAATATTGCTTAACAATTTCTGCTAAGCAGAAAAGAGCAGGATGTACTTGTGACATGCTAAGCGTGATTTTGTTGTGCTTAGCTACTTTTTTGTGCGTGAGCAGCTCTATAAAAATGGGCCCCCGTGATAACGATGGTTGGTTTGTAACAATCAGCTTTTTCTTCATTCTTAGAAAATTGAATTAGCTGTTGCAAACTGCTTACCAACCAAAAGGTGGTATAAATGCAAAAATTAGTTAGTGGTTTGACGCTTTGACCCTAGCAGAGTCTTTCTCAAAGGTTATTCGACAACACAACACACATACATTATACATACCTTTTTATGTGTGTTGTGTTGTGTTGTCATTTAGCCTCTCCTAGGGGCCACTTACTCATTTTTACTCATTCTTAAACGGAAAACCTCTTAAGAAAGCTTTATAAAGAATCAATTGATGCAAGTGCTTTTTATCCCCAATCTATATTAAACTCTTTCTTCCAGAGGCTAATAATAATATGACATCGGATAACACTGCCTCAGGCTAATGTACCTGTTGGTCCCCCTCTCTTTTACTTCCAAGAATGGCTTGTCATGGTCGAGCGGTCAAGCGCACCGGACTCAAGCTCTGCAGGTGTTTCTGATCAGCAGAGTGTGGGTTCAAGTCCCGGTCTTGACACTTGGTGTCCTTAAGCATGTTAAGCAAGACACTTAACCAATATTGCCTCGTCCTTTGGATTGAACGTAAAGCAGTAGGTCCAGTGTGTTGTGTAATGCACGTAAAAGAACCCAGTACACGTATCTTTAATTACTATTATTATTATTAAGTATCTTTGGGTCGAACGAGGAAAAATGATGTGGCAAGCTGCTATGAATTTTAGGCCTTGATACCCTATAACCGGTTTCACTGTGGAGCTTAATTCTCAAATTTGTTTGGGTAGATAGTCTGTATGTACAGGTATTTTCTTCTTTTTAAGATAGAGTGGCAGTGGGGGGGGGGAGGGGGGGGGGAGAGGGTGGGAGTTCACCCTGTTTTCTTTCACCTCTGGGTTTTCATGATGCATACTCACCAGGGTGTAATTGGTGAGTGAACATAACCCGTGTCAATCCACTAGAGTCCCCCTATGGCTGTAGGTGTCCGTGCTTGGTTCAGTGAAACTCTATTGAGGGTGAGGGGGGGAACTCTGGCTTAATGTTATGACCAGCGGCGGAGCAGGTTTTTTTGCCAGATATCCCAAATTCGGTAACGACCATCAGACACTACAGATGAACAGTTTTGACTCCTTAATCCCTTCCCAACCCCCGCATTTTGTAAAAAATTTCACATGTATATACTCTTTCTTAGTTATCAGACTTCTTAAGATCATTTTGTTTTATGTCAAAAGGGGGGGGGATGTAAAATCAAAAAACAAGTGCAAAGTCTGATATTTTGAAGCAATGGCGTAACCAGACGAGCGGGGGCAAAGGGATCATTTTTGCGGGGCTATTTCATGCATCAAACCATTCGTTTGTGCATTTTTTCCCAATCTCATTTGGAGGGGGGAGGGGGTAGGATAAAAGTGGCTTCTTATATAGCGCTTATATATGTGGAGCTACTTTTTGAAATTTGAGACCTTTACATAGCACAATGTAATGGTTTACAAGGTGCTGTGGCGCAATATGCTGTCAATCAAACCAGGAACACCGGGGCGAACCCCTTCTCTTTTCGATAAGTGCACTGGGTTCTTTTACGTGCATTACACAACACACGGGACCAACGGCTTTACGTCCCATTCGAAGGACGCAGCAATAATGGTTAAGTGTCTTGCTTAAGGACACAAGTGTCACGACTGGGACTCAGAGCTTGAGTCCGGTGCTCTTATCCACTGGGCCACGACACGCCACAAGATGGAGAGGGGGGGGGGCAAGGGTTTTGAGCGGGAACTCCCTTTCTTGGAAGCATCCAACAACATTTACCAATAAAAGACCGGCTGCAGCGAGGGGCTCAAATTCATGGAGCTGCTTCAGCAGTAAATTATGCTGAAAAAATTCCTGCTAAGCAACAGTGAGCAAGATACCAGTCACAGAGGGTCCATGTGACACAGCAGTTTTGGCTGGTAACCTTATTCTGGTGAGCATAATTCTAGGAAATTGGCCCCAGCTTTGATATAGAAAGGAACAGATTCCAACTCCTGAAGACACTGATCAGGGCCCAATTTACTGCTCAGAAAATTTCCTTTGCTAAGCAAAACAATGAGTGGAGCACCAGTCGCAGCAATGTAAACATTATGGAATTTCGGCTGGTAACCTGTTTCTGCTAAGCAAGGTTTTCCTTTGCTTCAGCAAGTTTTTGTCAAAGTCTTTATGAAAGTGGGCCCATGTTGACAAAGCCAAGATAGAGAGCTCTCTCACTTAAACACCCCCCACCTCCCCACCCCCCAACCCTCACAGCAAGCTCGCAGAGGTTATTTTAAGCCATGACATCGTGCTCTATTTTTAGCGGGTGATCGCACCACCATCATCAAGCCTAATACAAGTGTTCCACGTACAATTGGCAGGCAGACACGGCTCTGTCAGCACAAATTAAATTTCCCTCAGGAGCTAGATTTGTTGTGGAAATGAATCAACTGTGGTTTTTTTTTCTCAGTAATATAGAGTCGGAGGTGGAGGTGGAGAAGAAAAAAAAAAGAGGGGGGGGGGAGTGAGGGTGTATTGATTTAGATTTTCTGCTCCGCTCTCTCGGGATTTGTGTAAGGAGATGAACGGGACAACAGAACATGTGAATATTTAGATAATATTAGGGGCTAATTATAGCTGACCTCTTGTTGGGGGGGAGATGTGAGTCAGCTGTAGGGAGGTTTTAGTCAGAGGATAGTCTTGATTCAAATTGAGATATATCCACAGGGAAGGGACTGATTGGTGGGGAGGGGGTCATGTGTGTGGTCCCCCCCCCATTTTTGTCGGTCAAACAAATTATCCCAATTGGGATACTTTTATCCTGATGGAATCCTTTGTTTTGAGGGTTTCCATTTCTCAATTGGGTCACCCTTGGAACCCTAATACAAAAAGGCGAACTCTCCCAATTGGGATAGACTGGAACCCTAATTGGGATCTTTTTCTCTCAATGGGGATATCAACGATTCCCAGTTGGTCAGCCGGTGGATACAGTTTGGCTTTCAATTTGTCAATTGGGCAACCATTGGAACCCTAATACAAAAGGCAAACTCTCCCAATTGGGATAGACTGGAACCCTAATTGGGTTTCAATTGTTTTTTGTCATATTGCATAAACTTCGTTAACGTCCGTTAATTTGCCACCATACCTACCTTTAAAAATTGATCACACCCACAATGACCTTACCCGAGTCGGCCCCACCTGCCAAACAAACCCTGCCTGTCCCACCTGCCCCATTCCCTCTCCAACCACAACCCCCCTCCTTCGCCCCTGACCCTTACCACAACGTGACACTGAGACTCCCCCAAAACTATACCTTTGGTTCAGTTGCTTGCCAGCAGCCGCCTGCTGAGTTAGAGTCCGCTGTGGTGGCAGGAACCTGTCACTGTTGGGATGACTTCATATAAAATCACCTTGGCATCTGTCATGAGCTGAACAGAGAGGGCGCTGGTCACAGCTATACTTGAGAGCTAAAATAAGGAAGAGGGTTATGAGCAGCAGTTTTATTTTAAGGTTTTATTACAAGAGCAGGTTGGGCCAAGGGCTGCCCCCCAAAATACCAAGCAGCCCTTAACCGAGACACTTAAGTCAACTGACCAACAAACGTCTGTCAATGATGGAAATCCTCTTGTGCGTCCATCTTGCTCCTTTCCCATTTACACCAATGTAACCAAACCGAGGCTGGGAGGAAAAAATAGTCTGATCCCTCTATATGAAATGAGAATTAGAACTCACATTGTCAATGGGTATAAAGCAAAGACCCCAAGGCGCGATATGGCCAACTGGAGCTCTATCTATTGTTAGGGTTGTGAAGTACGGCATGGGCGCCATTTCGATAAGCAAATGTTTTGTTATATAGCATTGATAGCAACGGTCATTGTCTGCACTGATCTGCTGTTGCATCAAAAGAGTCGCTTGCTGAAATGGTGTTGAGTGCATACTTCACATACGGTCCGAGTTGCCCATCTTGCAACCTGCAGCGCTGTATGATCTTTGGAACAAGACAAAGACAGTTGCGCCATACAGACACTATTTGCAGGTGTACAACTATGGCCCTTTTCGAAGCCCACGGCATCAGCTAAAGGTTTTGTCAGTGTATTGGAAGCATGTGCTTCCGGTACCGGGCTTCATACAGGCGGACGGAGCCAAGCCAAAGCAGTATGGTTCGGAAAGTGCCCACCACGCACACGGCAATATTTTCTAACTTAATACACGCACGCCGTCGGCTCAGTCAAAGCCTTCATGATGAACCAGGGGCGGGGCGGTGATATAACCCAATTTCCTACATGTCCTCCGTCTTTACCTTGGTGCCACATGAAATGATCATACAGACATTGGGAATCTACTCTTTTCTAATGGGATTTCCCTTCGACTGTGGTGGAATACAAAGGGCGGCAACACCACTTGAACACATCCTCTCTAGACTCTTGTCTTAAAGAAACAAACGCCACAGGGTCGGTTTCACAAAACTCTTTCTAACTTAGGACTAGTCCTAGCAATGCTAAGACATAGGACTAGTCCTAAGTATGGTCCTAACTAGGACTCGTCCTATTCTTAGCATTGCTAGACTAGTCCTAAGTTAGGAAGAATTTTGTGAAATTGACCCAGGAAACTAACTTGCCAAATTTTTCCCAAACTCTGTGCAGTTTTACAAGTGAATTGCAAGAAGTGGCTGTACTCAGTTGTCATTTTCTAAGGGAAGTCTGATAATTTTGAGAGGTAATAAGCAGGCTATTTTAACAAATTGTTTTTGAATTTATGTTTTATACTTGTGTTATTTAAAAAAATCTCTGTGTGCAAAGCAATTTTAATAATGTATTTGATTAAATTTTTGTAATTGTTGACAGGGTTCTGGTTGTACACATCTTTTTATGACAGTTTTTTTTTACTTTTGTATTTTCTTGATATAGCCCCTGTTTAACTTTAATTCATTTTACATCCAAATTTTAAAATAAATAAACAAATAAATAAATAATAGATGTAAATAAAAAAATAAATAAACAGTAAATGTTTTAATTGTGTGCGTATTTGAATACTTATTTTTTGATTTTTTAATTAACTCTTTTTTTTAAAGGTTGTGATAGTCACTTTAAGAGCCTGGATAACAACTGAGATAATTGAAAAACTAGGCAACAGTGAATAGACCAACTTGGAATCTTTGCATATACATTGACTAAAAGACAACATGAATCGAACGGCAAGACCATAGTATTGTCGTTTAGTTACTCAATCATAATTGATTGATTTGTGCAATTCGTAATCATAGACGTCAAACCAATGTTTGTATGAGAGAAATTGGCCGTTGGCAGCTTGGCGTTTTTTTATATCCCTTGCGGAGTTTCATTCATTCATTCATTCATAATGGTTTATTAAGACCATGCATCGCAGCCAAAGGCTGACTTGCACATGGTTTACAGTAAAAACAACAAGATCAATTGCACAATAAAAAGTCACTGACAATGCGGAAATACAATACACAGAATGACGACACACATTAAAAAAAAATTAACTTCGGGGTTCTAAAGCCACATATTACATGGAGGAAATTGGGCAACTATAAAAGGAGTTTTTTTCCCATACAGTCCTAATGATCCCGCTATCAGAAGCACAACAAATAGATGGATTGCAATACCAACATTGAACATCTTTGATGTAAAACGTTGGAAAAGTGCACGCGTGTACCGCTACTCTCAGCCAATGATAGCTCTTCATACGTGCACAATTCATCAAAGATGGTGGTCAATGACGCGTATTGCAATCCATCTATTCTTATACTAATTCTGAGTTTTTCTGAGTTCCCTTGTTGGGAGTATTATCTAGACAATCAAACAGACAGACAAGCAAACGAACAAACTTCCAATTAAGAAAATCTACCAAGCAACCTGGGCACCAATTTCATAGAGCTGCTGAAGCACAAAAAGTAGCTAAGCACAACAAGTTTATGCTTACCGGAATAAGATTACCAGCCAAACTACCTTGTCACGTGTACAATTTGTGACTGGTATCCTGCTCATTTCTGCTTAGCAGGCATTTGTCAAGCAATATTCTCTGCTTGAGCAGCTCTATGAAATTGGGCCCACGTGCTTAATAGTCACAAAATGAATTAGTATGCTGAAGGTGTTTTTTTAGCCCACCAAACATACAAATCAAAAAAGCAAAACCACCTGTCAATTACACATGCTAAAATGTCTTGATATGATCAACAACATTGTGCAAGAGTTTCAATGTGGGGGGGGGGGGGGGGGGGTGGGGACGACACAACTGACAGCGCCAGAAAAATTCCCACATATTATAAAAGGTGGGAGAATTAATGATCAGCCCTGGCACCAACCTGAGTTGCACTTGACAAGTTAATCTCTTGTACCCACCAGTCTGGGTTTAGAGCGGTAATCCCGAGCAGGACCACGGAGCCTCTGTGAGTGAAGTGAACAGCCAGCGATTGGAGGGCTGGTGGTGGTTGCCGATGATCGTCATGGGATGGTACCGAGGCAAGCTCTATGATCTTCCTCACACCTGCAGTAATGCACAAACAAAGTGAGGAAATTCTTAGAAGGAAGTGAGGGTTAAAGGGGGACAAGTGGAGTTTTTAAAATGTTATTTATTTATTTATTTTTGTGTTGCACCAACAGGAACTTCCCCTACCACCCAACCAAAATCCTTCCTCTTTCCAATCAGCTTTCAGTTGTGCTCTGGGCCCAATTTCATAAAGCTGCTTAAGCACAAAAAGTAGCTAAGCGCAACAAAATTATGCTTACCAGAATAAGGTTACCAGCCAAACTATCATGTCACATGTACCATTTGTGACTGGTAACCTTCTCATTTCTGTTTAGCAGAGAATTTTTAAGCAATATTTCCTGCTTAAGCAGCTCTATAGGAGAGTCTTGAAGAGTTTTGTATTTGACATGTGAACAGTTGTGGATACCACAAAAAGTGTAGTTTGGACAAATCTGCTAATCACAGGGTGGAACCATAAAGACTTCAGTTCCCTCCCCTTTCACCTCCAGAAAAATATTTATTCACAGGGGAAACTGACTGAGTAAATATTTTAATTAATTGGGGTTAAAACAAAAAAAATTGACTAGATTTGAAAGTGAGACCCCCGGATTAACGTGCAGGCGATCTACCAACTGAGCTATCTAGCCCTAATGTTGGTGATCTCTCTATTTTTTTAAACAGAATTGCTTCGACTTCATCCACTTCATTAATCATAATTCCTCAATCCACTTCATGAATAATAATTCCTCAATCCACTTTATGAATAATAAATCCTCAATCCACTTCATGAATAATAATTCCTCACTCCACTTTATGAATAATAATTCCTCACTCCACTTTATGAATAATAAATCCTCAATCCACTTCATGAATAATAATTCCTCAATTCACTTCATGAATAATAATTCCTCAATCCACTTCATGAATAATAATTCCTCAATCCACTTCATAAATAATATTTCCTCACTCCCACTTCATAAATAATATTTCCTCACTCAACTTTATGAATCATAAACAATTCTTCATTCCACTTTTCATAAATTGATAAATTTCTCAATCCACTTCATGAATAATTTCCCACTCCACTTCATAAATATTTGTTCCTCAATTCTAATAGTCAATAACCATTCTTCCATTCCACTGCATTACAACTTTCTTTCACATGGAATTATTCTAGAGTCTACCGTTTGACCATTATAATTATTCCGATGTTAAATACTGCTTTTTTGACTACAAAATTGTTTTCCCGGAGGAACAATTTATCAATTTAAGCCAATTGTAGGACATCCAATTTTCGACGAAGACGGTAACAATAATGATTAACGAGCGTCCACACGCAACTCATAAACTATCATCACAGATAGCTAGGATGTGATTCAACTTAGTTTCGGATATATTTACAAGGTGAATTAAAGGAACATTACAGAATTGGTTTTTGCTTAAAAAAACAGTTGCTGGCAGTGTAAGCACTTTATGTAATCCACCATATACATACATAAACTGACAAACCTGTAGAAGTTTGAGATCGATCGGCCATCTGGGTCACGAGAAAATAGTGAAAAACCGATTACACATTTGCATGAAATCATATAGATTCAACAAGTGAATAAACGCTCACTGAGCGATAAACTCCAATCGGAAAATGAGTTTATTCGTTTCTCATCAAATATGGCATTTCAGACAGAAATATTTCAAGGGATGTTTTCTACTATCATCATCATTAGACCGTGTAAGTTTTATGTAAATCTGTGATCAAAAAGTATATTTTACAAGTTTTTTTCTTACCAATTCTGTACGTATCTTTAAGATAGGATGCTGATTACCGCGTCGTCCTTATCCTGTTCTGGAAAGTTATTGCATCACAAGCATGCGTGTCTGCTACATGCCCCCAATGCTGGCATACATTTGGGTGTAATTTTAACCCAAAATCACCCCTTTCCTTGTTAAAAAGCTTTTTTTTTTTATATGCACAAACGCTTTATTCTGAGAAGACCAAATATCATGCCTGATAAATGCACAAAGTTGTAATTGTAAAGCCTGTCTGCCAGATAGCCTGTCTCCAGATGCTCTGTCTCTTCCCTTAGCCTGTTCTACAGGTACGTTCATGTGCTCAGAAGTCTCTCACTCTTCCCTTCTGCCAATAGGAGGTTTCACTGAGCTAGTTTTTAATAATAGGACATGGCTTTTAAATACATTCCTCATGTCCTATTATTAAACCTTTCTTGCATAAATCATCAAGGAAAAACTAGCTCAGTGAAACTCGTATGGGAAGAAGAGAAGGGTGAGAGACCTTCTGAGCATATGAACATACCTGTAGAAGAGGCTAAGGGAAGAGACAGAGCATCTGGCAGACAGCTATCTGGCAGACAGGCTATACGAATTACAACTTTGTGCATTTATCAGGCATGATATTTGGTCCTTGGAAAAAATTAGGAACATTTTGTCAAGTGCAAGAGCTGACCTACATGTACACATGGTGTAGGCTTTAATAGACTTTTCAGGCCTTATTTAAAAAACAAAAACAAAGATTTTTCAAAGGGCTCAACAATCGGGAAACAGACTAAAGTAGGAAAAACATAATAATGCCTGATTTATACCACAGGTCATTATGGTCGCTAAGTAACACTGAAAGTTGTGGCTAAAGTGATATTTGGCCAACTTTCAAATAGCTGCTAAGCAGAAATTTGATGCTTACAGAATACAAAGTGTAGCGCTAAGCAAAAATGAACCAGTGACAGGAAATACATTTCATAACATTGAAGCTGATAACCTTCCCAGACATTTTCATTGGGGGGGGGGGGCATTTTAATGTGTAGAACCATTCATTTCTACATTTTTTTGATCTCATTTGGAGTTAGGGGGGGGGGTAAGCAAGGCTTCTGAGCGGCCCCAACCTTTCTGCCTACGTCACTCTCTCCTGCTAAGTGCAAAGCAATTTTTTATTTTGTGCTTACAAACTTCATGAAATGAGCCCTATATACTAGCATTCTGGTATTTAGGACTAAGTTGAAAAATTAGTGCAAATTGGAAAAGTTTTATGCTTATAAATGTAGCTATTTCAAGGATTAGAAAAGAAATCGTAGGCACAGCATGCTCCTATTTTAAGGTAACTACAAACTCTCCGCTCCCAGAGGCAGAGAATAGCAACATCAGGTTTAAAAACAAACTCACTCCAGAATGTAGACTCGGCTATTTCTTGCCAGTGCTGAGAATAGTCCCTTACCTCTTCAGTCACTCACCCCTAGAATCATTCAATCCCTTACTTTGCAAAAATTTCAACTACATTTGGTTCCCCGCATTGCGTCAAAACAAGATTCCCTCCTCCCTTGGTGAGGGCCAAAATTGGCCCCAAATATTTCCATATTTCTATTTATACCCCAAGCCACCACGTTGAAATATGTCCGGGTTCTTTTGGGGAAGATTCAATTAAAGTTAATAGACATATTTTTGTCATGTTTACAAGCAGCGTTTGTTTTTCAAAGGTCGGAGTTTCAAACTGTGAATAGTATGCGCGTGGATATTACTCCTATACAGGGTATAAATATCCCACTAAAAATACAGTAGTGGGAGAAAAAAAATAACAATGTCAATGACGTCCGACGGTTAAACACGCTCGAAGCTATTACACAGTGGGGAACCGTCCCAATCGTTTTTTTTTTTCTTGCGAGGGGCGTTCTGCCCTGATGGACAGGATCGAGATGAAGGACAGGCCTTGTTTGTTTATCGGTGTGTCGGACGTCTCGCTGTGAGTGGCAGGTGGGTTTTGATGTGGGAGACGTTCCATCAGGGAGTTTTCAAAGAACATCAAAGGCTTCCCTAGGTGATCGGGCATTTTGTTTATGCTGCTCTTAAACTGTGGAATAATTTCCCTCCTTGTATTAGACAATCGTCTTCACTTAAATGTATTTAAATCCAAGTTAAAAACCCATTTGTTTGCGATTTGAATTCCTTCTAGTACTGTTAGTGTTATTTGTATTGTTTTTTTTTCCCACCGCATTTTGTTGTATTTAATTTTTTGTAATGCTAGTAGAGTATATTCATGTAGGTATTGCGCAATAAAAATGTATGTTATTATTATTTTATTATTATTATTATTATTGTTATTATTGTGTCTTGTTGGACTCTGTCAAACAATCTTTAGGCTGCTGCGTCTTTGTCGCACAAAGAAGCTCTGATATTTACATGGAATTTTTAATGCCATTGTTTTTTTTGTTTTTTTTGTAATCGCAGGGTTAGCAGCCACAGAAGTAGCTGCACTAACCTCGTTTAAAATAGAATAAAAGTTATTCACAAATATATGAAGGAGAAAATAACGTAAAAAACAAACATTAAGAGAGAGAGAGAGATTTGTTAAAACTATAAATAACAAAAATTGCAATAACGAGGCAACAAAGAAAAAAAAAGAAGAGAATTGGTAAAAGTGGCATAAAACAAAAAGGAAGAAGAACATGAAAGAAAAAAACAAACCCGAAAGGAATGAGGAAATGTAAACGGTGAAGCACTAAAAAAAAAAAGGATGCAGTTTCGGATAAACAGAATGGAACACAGAAAAAGCAGAGAACAGCACAAAACACTCCAAACTACACAATAAAGAAAGTCCACAATATTATGTGTATTAAGACCCATTGCATGTGACGTCACACTCTCAGAAAGGAGGCAGATCATTGGATGATAGCTGTTCTTTGTGCATAACAACGTGCGCGTGACCTCAGCGTACTGTAGCGTTTCGCGTTATGCAAGGGCGGTCTATTGATTTATATGGACCCCTTACAGAACACAAACGCGCCTCCGAACAATGCGCGTAATTTGGGGTGTCAACTCTCTTTTGTGCATGTTTGTACACGATTTTGACACCCAAAATGACACCCAGGATAGGCACATGTGAGTACGCTGCGCGTTGAGCAAGGGGTCTATTGCCCGATGTTTACTGGTTTGAAACTATTTTTCCTTCCTGGACCATGATTTAGTATCCCTAGGAAAAATTGTGTTTAAAAAGAGAGATTGTTCTGTACCAATGAATACAGTAAATAAATCAGAAAAAAAGCTCTCAAAATTGCATCCTCCTTCAATTACAAAAATATTTCAACATGTTCACTTGATAGTGTACGATGTAATTGCTACAAAGAATTGACAAAATTCAACAGATTAGAAAAACAATACAAATGGAAAAATCAATTGATAAAATATCAACTCAAAATTGCACAAAAACTTATTTAAAACCCACAAAAAAACCATGAGAGTAAATTATAACATCTCAAAATCTAAATGAGATATGAACAAAGTTTTACATCTTTTTTGCCCCTATGCCAAGGTACCACAAAAACTCCTTAAAACTTCAAACAATGAAATAGAGCCAAGAAACATCTCAAGATCTCACCAAAATATGTACATATTTATTGTTTTTACGACAGTACCTTGACCAAGCCGGTGCTCCAAGAAAAAATTTCACAAAAACTTGTCAAGTAATAAACCACAAGGGCTCACAAAAACTTCTTAGAGCAGAAACATCTCAAATCTCACCAAAATATGTCATATTATTGTTTTACGACAGTACCTTGACAAGCCGGTGCTCCAGAAAAATTTCACAAGAAAACTTGTCAGTTAGAAACCACAAGGGCTCACAAAAACTTCTTAAAAACTCAAACAATGAGAGCAAACCAAAAACGTATAAGATTAACCAAACTATGTACACATTTTTGTTTTACAACTGTACTTTGACTAAAGGCTCGTGCCAAGATCCCACCAAAAAAATAAAACTTCACAATAAACTACAAGCCATGAGAGAGAGAACACAAAACATCTCTGCAGGGGGATGAAATTCCGACATTTATGCAACTCAACATATCCTTGCCAGAATTCATACTCCTCAAAAAAGCACCTAAATCCCCCCGCTTGTCAAGAAAGATCCTCTTCCCGGTGTGCGACACAGTGACGTCAATTGCTGACAGGCGATATAATTGATGATGCCCCTCTTCTGGTCAATATCTTCTCCCCTCCCCGCCTGATAACAAACTCCAAGGTCTCTCCAGCCCATTTTCATAAATCCTGTTTATAACTTTTAATACGTCCCGGTCGGTCGGTCGCTACGCTGCCGTCATAATCCGTGGCAGTTTTTGAGGGGGGGGGGGGTTTGATTCATTATGACAGGCCCCCTCGCTAAGGAGGTATGCCCATGACGATCGGCCGTAAACAAATAACCAGTAATTCTATCAAAATTCTCTCTTGACCTTTCAATTTGTCAGGAAACAATTTGGGTTTCCGAGAGTATTGGACTCATTAAAAGAGACCCTTAATTTCAACAGTAATGATGATCCTCCATGTACTTATAGCAAACTCTCCCAGAATTTTGCCTTACCCTTTTTTTTCTGACTGGGAAAACGTTCTCTCTGTGATATCTGTCAATTTTTGTGTTACCAACCCAAGGTTTACAAGCTTGGGATGGCCATACATGAAAACTCAAACTCAACCTCTTGAATCTTTTAATAACAATAACAGTGTGCCGTTCTTACATTTCTGGTAATGAAACCAAGGATGCCTCATAAGTGAACTTAATCACTGTAGCTCGCAAGCCTGAGGAAACCTGTAAACAAGGGTGCTTACCACTTGTATGCGAAAAAGAAACACTGGGCTTAACCCTTTACTCTTCCATGATAAGTGTTCTGGGTTCTTGTACGTGTACTACCAATCCTAGTACACGGGACCTACCACTTAATGACCCATGCGAAGGACAAAGCAGTTATGTTGAAGTATATTGCTCAAGGACACAAGTGTCACGACCGGGACTCGGACCCACACTCTGCTGATCAAAAACACCAGAGCTTGAGTCTGGTGCTCTTGACCGCTCGGCCACGACACGCCACAAGCTTTAGATGGCGCTTTCCCACAGCCAATGGCCTCTCAAAGTGCTCATTATGTTTTTTCTACAAGGTATGTGGTGGAGCTATTTTCAAATTATAAGACCCATTTATTCACATAGGAGCATGTATAGATAGGTTGCAGTATGACGTAAATCGGCCATCTTTACGGGCAGTTTAGAACAAACAGTGGTGCGTTTCGTGTGAGAACGGCGTGCAACACGCGCGCCTTTCACGAAACTCATTGCAGGATTGGTCAGTGAACTACGCGGCTGCGTTAATAAGTTGAGCGTTTGACGCACCTGCAAGCCAAAATGCAATTTGCCCGTAAAGATGGCGTCTACTGGGAACTATCTATTGGTTTACAAGGTGCTGTGGTGCAATCTGCAGCCAACCATACCAGAAAACCCTGAGGTGAACCCCTTCTCTTAACGATTAATTGTAATGGGTTCTTTTACATACATTACACAAAACACAGGACTTACGGCTTAACATCCAAATCACCTTGTGTCAGAAAATCATCCTTTTCCTTGACGAAAATTAGTTTTTCTTTCAGTAAAACTTGACACTTTTTGTTTTACCAACCCAAGGTTCACAATTTTCAGCTGGCAATCCATGACATCTTATTGTTTTCACTGATAGATGTGTTGTTCTTAAATTCCTTACCAACTAAGGCATATCAAGTTAAGAAAAACATCCTCAAAATAAAAATACAAAAATTTCCCAAAACATTTCTTATCCTTATAAAAAAAAAAACAGTCCATAAATAATGAATTTGTTATTTCTTTTTCAGAGGAACCCTAGGCTCTGCAAACAAGTAAACAAAAACTTTCCCATAAAGAAAAAAATACCAAAACAAAAAACCAAAAAACAATCCCATTTGTCAGGGAAATTCTTCAACCCTTGGACATCTCTCCCCTGGTTTGATAAGATTGTTATTTCTACGGACCCCTGGGTTCATCTGCTTCTGAGGAGGCCATAAGAGTGGCGGCCGACTGATAAATACTCCACATGCCACAGCTCCACCTCGTCTACACAGTCAGTAGCACCACTATAGCTCACCAAATTAAATCCCATTTTTTCACAAACAGGTAAACACATTTTTGGATTAATTTGCTTTCCATCTTTATTACTTTGTTTGTGTTTTTTTTTTCTTCTTTTGGCATTCCCATTTAGGGGTGGTTTGTGTTTTGTTTTTTTGTGAACCGAGGCACAGTTGAAGAAATACCATTCCGAAACTGCTCAATGACATCTCTGACGTTTGTTATTATTGAGGTCAAACCGATTGTATTAAACCTTGTTACTCTGAAAAATGTAAACGATTTCTTGAATTTTGTTTGTGTCGTCAAAGTCAAGGTGGACTAAGTTGTTTTTCTTTTATATTTAGTGACCTGTGTTGGTTAGACACACAACATGATGACCTGCAATAAGCGGGGGAAACATTCCTGAAAGTTGCTGATGAGAGTGAATTTTGTTTTTGCAAGAGTGTTGTTTCACTTGTTGTGCCATTGAGTTTGAACAAACAATGCCTTGCTTACTACCACATAACAAAGTTTGGAAGTGATAAAAAAACAAAACGAAACTGAGAAGCATGCGGGCGAAACGTTGTTTTTAGTTTACCACCCCTACCCCTAAAAAAAGGAAATTAAATAATAATAATAATAATAACAATAATAATAACTGTATTTATATAGCGACTTTTGCCAAAGGATACAAGGCGCTCAGTATTTTTACCTGCCATGTATGTGGAGCTACGTTTTGAAGTATGAGACCTATGCATTTATAGCACAATGTAATGGTTTACAAGGTGCGGTGGCGCAATATGCTGCCAATCAAACCAGGAACACCGGGGCGAACCCCTTCTCTTTTCGATAAGTGCACTGGGTTCTTTTACGTGCATTACACAACACACGGGACCAACGGCTTTACGTCCCATCCGATGGACGAAGCAATAATGGTTAAGTGTCTTGCTTAAGGACACAAGTGTCACGACTGGGACTCGAACCCACACTCTGCTGAACAGAAACACCAGAGCTTGAGTCCGGTGCTCTTATCCGCTCGGCAACGACACGCCATATATGTAACAAAAATACAATGAAAAGCCCTTCTTTAAACACAAGTAAAGCTGCAGTTACAGGAAATGTTGACAAATTTAGAGTGAGGGGGGGAAAACAATGAGAGAGGAAAAATGTAATTGAGTATACAGCCATGGAAGTACACCGGTGAGAAGATAAAATAACGCTCTTTGTTCCATATCCAGTTTGTATATAGTGACTACCAGAAGCCCATAGGAAATGCACAGCGGCGTAGCCGAAGGGGGGGGGGGCCTGGGGGGGGCACGTGGCCCCCCACAAATTTCCAGTGCCCCCACCCCAGGTGCCTCCCCAAGAAAAAAATCACGATAGTGCTCACAAAAAAATTAAAAGAAAAGGGATAAAATGAAAATGCGTGCTTGTATAATCTAATGTAGGGATCGATCGCCATCGGGATCGCTACCCTGGCCACAAAATGCCAAGAATTTAAGAGGATGGTGGCCCCCTGCAATGTCCCCCTCCCAAAATAAAAGCATGACCCCCACCACTGACAAACCCATTCCCCCTGCCCCCCCCCCCTCCCCAACTTGAAAGCAATGTTCCCCTGTGCCTTCCCACCGAAAAAGTCCTGGCTACTCCGCTGGAAATGCACTGAGCTAGCTTGTCTTTAAGGATTCATGCATTGAAATTTATTTATTGGGATATTGTTCCAAAGACTCGGGGTCTTGTCAGAAAATGCCCTCGAACGATGAAATCATTGATTTTGCTGGTACATAAATTCTTGCCCGCTTCGGAGCGGGAAATAGACAAAACTCTGCGTGTGCAGAAGATGCGCGAACGTGTGACGCAAAGCCGTACCAACAGGTTTCTCTACCTCTCCAATAACAACCTCGTTTGACTCTTAATTCATCAACTGGACTGATGTCAACCCAGGTCACGGGTCTAGTGAACTAGACCGGCTCTGAACTCAACATACTGAGTCACAGATTAGCAACATTGTATGTAACAATTAGGCATGACACAACCAATTTTGAAAACGATCACCGCAGTGTGTTTGGTTTGTCAGAGTTCGTTACAATATACACTCTGTTTTTTTCCACTACAACAGACTCATGTTAAAAAATACTAATTATACGGTTTCCGTTCGGCATGATGACAAGTTTAAATTGCAAATGTATCGGTAATGCTTGAATGTAGCGTTCATGATTGGTTACGAACGAGAAAAAAACTTGTAAACAATTTGCAAAATCAGCAGGCAGATTTCCAGTGCCCCCCCCCCAGGTGCCCCCCATGAAAAAAATCACGATAGTGCTCACAAAAATAAAAGGAAAAAGAAAAGGGGGAAAAAGATGAAAATGCGTGTTTGTATAATCTAATGTAGTGAACGATCGTGATCGGGATCACCACCGCGGCCACAAAATGCCAAGAATATAAGAGGGTGGTGGCCTCCTGCAGCGTCCCCCTCCCAAGATAAAAGCATGACCCCAAACCACTGACAAACCCATTCCCCCTGGCCCCCGCCCCCCCCCCCCCCCCACACTTGAAAGTAATGCCCCCCACCCAAAAAGTCCTGGCTACACCACTTTCAGCAAGGTTACTTTTGTAAAACTTGAAACCAGTACTAATTGTCATGAGAAACATTTCCATCAAAAATACATTATAGACCTTTCCAGTGCAACATCACAGCCCAAGTTTTTGCCAACCAAGGTTGGAAACTTAGGGAAGCCATAAATGCAAATCAAAAAACAGACAGCCACAGTTTGTACATGCGACATGGTAGTTTAGCTGGTAAACTTATTCTGGTAATCATCATTTTGTTTGTGCTTAGCCCCTTTTTGTGCTTAAGCAGCTCTATGAAATTGGGCCCTGGTGATAAGCTGAGAGACAGGTTCTTTGATGTTTCTGTATGAGTGCCTTGCTAGTAGTCTCAAACGACGCTGTTATATTTTAGTGGTCTATAGAATAGAGTCTATAGACGACACCACCTTAAAGAAACATTACAGAATTTGTAAGAAAAAAACTAGTAAAATATACTTTTTGATCACAGATTTACATAAAACTTACACGGCCTAATGATGATGATAGTAGAAAACATCCCTTGAAATATTTTTGTCTGAAATGCCATGTTTGATGAGAAATGAATAAACTAATTTTCCGATTGGAGTTTATCGCTCAGTGAGCGTTTTATTCATTTGTTGAATCTATATGATTTCATGCAAAATGTGTAATCGATTTTTCACTATTTTCTCGTGACCCAGATGGCCGATCGATCTCAAACTTCTACAGGTTTGTCAGTTTATGTATTTGGTGGATTACATAAAGTGCTTACACTGCCAGCAACTGTTTTGTTAGCAAAAACCAATTCTGTAATGTTCCTTTAAATATTACTATTATTACTTTTCAACCAGTTAAGTGTCAAATCTTGAACTTTAGAATCTGGAGATGTCACTGTCTTAGTGATCATCCGCATGTACTCTTTGGATGATCCAGTGACAGGCAGATGTCAGTCGTCATCTAGGTGTTTCCATGACAAAATGGCGCCCCCTGGTGGTAGCGCCTGGGCGGGCATCAATCAGGGAACTCCCTAACTTTAACCTGACCTCTTTGACAGGTACCACCAGGCTTGTCAGATGGGCTGGGTTCAATCAACCATGGAGGGATCAAACGGTTACATTGAAAAACCGGCCAACATGGACTGCCGTCTTTGTCTTCTTCCCTGTGTTCACTAGAAATGATGAAGACTGATTCTAGTTATACTAAAAGGTGACCAGACTATTTAGCCCTCCCAGCCTCTGTTGGGAGAAACACAACATTGCCGCGCCGAGACACAGCAAATTTACTTAAAAAAAGAAAAAGATAAAAAAAGCCTTAAGCAGAAATGAATCAGCCCGCTAGAGAAGGATTTTGACAAACTCTCACAAGTTTCTACTTCAATTTGAGCAGCTAAACCCCTGTTTAAAAGCGAGACACTATTTCCATGACCTTTGTTCTGGTGCCACTGCACAAACCCCACGGCCGACTGTCCTCCGACCATTAGTGGAAAAGACTCTAAATCCTGCCGTAAATCCCAAGCATTTCCCTGTGGTTGTGGTTTTACACACTGGATACACACAATAAGTGCAATGACTGGATGTTCAAAATGTTGTCTCCAACGAACAGGATGGAGCAACAAGCCGAAGTAGACGATAACAAGCACAAAACATCAAGAACAGTCCATCGTGCTCCGAAGGAAGGAAGGACGGACGTAACAAACAAGTTACCGCAGAAAGGTTGTTTAGGCAATTCATTTGCAAAACTGTATTTCAAGACAATTGAGCTTGAAAGTCTAATTGGTTTTCTACTATGGACAAAGTCATTATAGGAACGGTTTAATTCTGCATGGGAATGGGAAAACATGTCTTGGGGGGTAAAAATTCTAGCAACAACAATTTAACAGTAATGTCGGCATAGCTGGTATATCTTGAGCCCTGAGAGCGGACCAAACTTGATCAAACTCTTTCAATTTACAAATTACAGAAAACTACGGATCACCCTGTATGCAAAATGTTCAGGATGATGATTTCCGTCCCGAGAGTGGCCCTCTACTCAGCAACTGTACTTCTGTCATCAAGCAGAGAGATTTTTCTTGGCAGTACTTTAAAAAAAAAAAAAAAAAAAAGTTTACTATTGCACTTGGCAACGTTTCCCTCCCCCTCGTTAGGAAGTTGTGCCAAGATATCCTGCCAGAGGTTTGGTCATCAATCGCTTGTAATTTCTTTCTGGATGACCAGTTTATTGGTTAATTGCCAAGATTGAATCTAATTCCGCTCATCATTTTTTTGTTTACCCTCTTTAACGAGCGCATTCGATTAAAAAAAATATATCGGTGCATGTTTATAAATGCTTAAATGGACATGCACCAGCATATCTTGCATCATGTTTTACTCTTTACAGTCAAACTAGGGCTCAGCATCAGACAACACCCGTCTTGCTGAAAATAAACCCAAGCAGCAAATCTCTCCAATCTGCTGCCTATAAATCCTTTTCTTTAGCCGCTCCAGGACTGTGGAACAACCTTCCCCTCACCGTACGCACCTCAAACTCGCTGCCTATTTTCAAGAAAGTTTTTTTTCCCCCCTTAGTTGCTTTCTGTAAATTGCTTTTTGTTAATTTGTTGTATTATATGCAATGCCATTGTCTGTTTATTAAAGCACTGTGGTCTTAATGAAATGGCGCTATATAAAAGCCCAGTGTATGTGTGTATGTATATTTAATGCCTTTCTAACGAGCATATTTAAACACTCCAAGGTATATTACGTAGACCCCCCCAAATCTTACTGTTCCCCCCTCCCCTTTACCGCTCCATTCCCCCACCCTGGGGTAATAAAATCACTGCATGGATGGCATAAAGTGATGCATGGATCAGCAAATGTAGACAACATCAAAATTTCTCTCAAACCATTAATGTGGTACATGCATGAGCCAAAGTTACAACCTCTATCTGTTCGAACCAATTTTTAAGGCGCTGTATTCAGGTAACAAGTAACCTGGGCAAGGGGCAGAAAAGTTTCATGTGTACTTTATTTGAGAAAATGGAAGTAGCTGTTTAAAAACTGCTTTACCAACCGGAAGGACCCATGGTCTAAATGCAAAAACTAGTTAGTGGCCTGACATTTCGACCCCAGCAGAGTCATTTCTCTGTATTTTATTTATAAATATAATATGGGCCTCTAGACTGCTGTCAGGGGTATACCTTCACCTATGCCATGTTCTTTGTCATACAAGAAACATGTAACTCCACCCCCACCACAAAAATTATGGAAAAATTATAATATTTGATCACTGTTTTGGGGGTTTTATTGGCACAAAAACCCACGACAACAAAAATGAGAAGTTAAAGTGATTCACTAAGATGTTGCAAGCCTGCTGTGTGTAGTGATTAGTGCTTTTCCACAATGCTGAACTGTTTTGTCCCTCAAGCCTCAGTATGAAATCATGTATTTGAATGGTCACAGCAAGATGGCTGTGCCATGATACAGATCTTTTGCATCTTGAGCGGTTTTGACAATCCGCACATGCTTTGGCAGACTGTTCACAACTTTTTTTTCTGCAACAGCTAAGAAAGATCCCATGAATATTTTATGAAAAGCTGTGGTCAACATGACAAAGCACATTTTTTAGCATCTCCAGCCAGCTGGCCCAGTCCAGCCTGGCTGACAGGCTATTTGTCTTCACTCTCAAGGTTCATCACTGGATACATTAATTACATGCTGATACGGAATGGAAGGAAGAGGTGGACAGTGCAGTGTGAACTCTTGCATGTACTTAAGTTGGACACAATAACAGGACCATTACAATTAGCACAATCAAAATGTTTACGATCTGACAATACAAAAACAAATCCAAGGTGTGACATACAAACAGAGTCCACTTTCAATTAGTCAGCACTAAAATTTGCTTAGTGCATTAAATTACTGTTTAGCAGGAATGGATTACCAGCCCAAATGCCATGTCATTTACATTACTGTGAGTGGTAGTACCCCTATAAGTTTCTGCTTATAGGAAATGAACATTTTGTGAAGTATTTCGTAACGGCTTATGTGGGCCCAGTTTCATAGAGCCTGTAAGCACAAAAATGTGCAAAGCACAGACAAACTTGCTTAGCAGAAACAGGTCACCAGCCAAAATTCCGTGTGAAGTTTACATTGTTATGACTGGTATTCCACTCATCATTTGCTAAGCAAAGAAATTTGCTAAGCAGTATTTTCTGCTGAGCAGCTTTATGAAAGTGGGCCCTGATGGGGAAGGGAGATGGGAGGGCAGCTCTGGGGGGGGGGGTAATTGGAGGCAGGCATTTTCAATGGTGTACCTCTCATGTAAGTGTTTGAACCTGTTGACAAAGCGGACTTTGAACAAAAAGGAATTTTGAGAGGCTGAGGGAAGTCAGTGATTTCACATTGAGCATGAAGCTTTGCTTAGCAGACACGGCTAACCAGCGAAAATGTAGTTCAGATTACTGACACTGTGAAAGATTGCCCGCAAATTCCAATAAGTAGGTCACATCTTCTATTAACCAATGGTTTCTGTTAAGCAACTTTAAGAAATCGGGTTTTCAGAACACCCTCTTTTAAAAATTTGATCTGGTACCTGCACTCCTGTAGTACACCCTGTGTGCGTTACTAGTGAAGAAGACTCTCCCTCCGTGCGGATCCACATAGCAACGCTCTATAGTCTGGTTGCCGTCTAGAGTCAGAAGCTGATCGAAGTGGTTACCTCCATCGTTTGAGAGCCACACCTAGTGTGGAAAACAGAGAGGAAAACACAGTCATGCTAAAATAGAGGGGAGTGCTTTTTTATCAAATTTTAAAATAAATGTCCTCAATCTAACCCCCCCCCTCCCACAATAGGCGACTCAAGGTGAGATGTCCACTAACACATACCCCTAGAAACAGGTGACTCAAAGTGAGGTATTAAAAGAGGGGGGAAGGGGTGGAAACATTAAAAGCAAAAACAAAACTCAATTGTCAGGAAGAGTTACGCACATCTTAATACAATAATCCACAATGCCATCCCCTGGTCTGAGGGATCAGCACCCCTTGAAAACAAAAATGGAACGGTCCAAACTTACTTGCAGCCAATGAGTCACAAGGTCACTGCTTGACGAGTAGTGGACCTGTCCATTTGGTTTATGACCAGGAGGGGATTTATGGAGGGGCATTAAAATTTAATTGGTCTGAATTGGACTTATAAGCAGAAACTGTGTATTTAGGTCAAAGGGAACCTGACTAATTTAACCAGTTTTTATTTGTTTTCAATTGAATTCATTTCAAGTTAATAATATAGATTAATTATTTTTAGGAGAACAAAGGGAAAATGGACTGGAAGGTGATTTGAACCTGCGACCTCTAGATTAACGTGCCGGTGCTCTACCAACTGAGCTTTGTAGCCCTACGATGGTGGTTTCCCTATTTTGTAAACATCTATGTGGGTGGTGGGGGTTGCCGTTCAGAAGCCTATAACAATTAATAAATCAATCATTTTAATAACATTCTAACTGAAATGACAACAAACAAAGAATAAACAAATAAATCAAATAAAAAAGGAGGGCAGCTCAAGGATAAGAACACCAGACTCAAGCTCTGATGTTCTGTTCAGCAGAGTGTCGGTTCGAGTCCCGGTCGTGACACTTGTGTCCTCAAGCAAGACACTTAACCATTATTGCTTCGTCCTTCGGATGGGACGTAAAGCCGTAGGTCCCATGTGTTGTGTAATGCACGTAAAAGAACCCAGTTACACTTATCGCTAAGAGAAGGGGTTCGCCCCGGTGTTCCTGGTTTGATTGGCAGCATATTGCGCCACAGCACCTTGTAAACCATTACTTGGTGCTATGTAAAGGAACAGGTCTAATACTTCAAAACGTAGCTCCACATTATACCTTGCAGGAAAAATACTGAGCGCTTTGAGACGCCCATCGGACGTGATAAAGCGCTATATAAGAACTGCGTATTATTATTATTATTAAGTAAGCAAATTCCCACAAAGCATTGATGAACATCAAATCAGTATCTGACACTCAATGTTCCATGAAGGGTTTAATCTTGGCGAGATATCCCAACATGGGACTTTGTCGAGTATAAAAGTAGAAGTAGAAGGCTCTGACGGCGTCTCTGCAACGTCAAAGCCGCAATAAATCCGACTGAAACTCCTCTACAAATTTCCGTCTTGAAAGGTACAAGATCTGACAAGGATGAGTGCACTTTTTTTCCCCGAGAGTTAATTTGAACCTTCCCTCTTGAGGGTTCATTTTATGATACATGTACGCAATATCCGACTCGATAGATAAGCTGTTTACAGTCCACGTTTTTTAATCCACCCTTGACGTAAGGAACAGAATTATGCGAGACACGCTAAGCACATATTTACAGTAGATTCGTTTACGCACGCCATTTTTCAAGGGATCAATGGCTGTCAGACTGGAGCACACATGCCAGGGAACGTACACTGTACACAGTGCGAGCAGAGTACGTTTGCTCCCAAAAGACTCTTGGTATTTTTTGAGTCCTGATTTGGAGCGAATGGCCGTGGCACACTGAGGGGGTAGACAGAGGACAAGTTATAACGGTGTCCTGAGGAGGGACGCTGGGGCGGAGACCATGACAGAGCTGGCTGCTTGCATGAGACATAGGAGAGGCTGGTGTCACTGCAGGAGATCCCTCCTGTGTGGGTGACATTGTATTGATACACAAAGCAATTCAACTTGGCAACATGATCTAGGCAATCTCAATGAAGAACCCCCCTCTGCCCCCCCCCCCAAAAAAAAACTTCTCAGGAGGTAGTAAGACACTGTTTGAACAATCTCCCTCGTGCTGCCAAAGTGTTGTTCCCTCTGCATACAGTGCAGTTGGTTGCCTCTAAAATGTAAAACTAGAGGTTTCGACTAGCATGGGCTATGCTTTCCTTTCCTTGTTCAGAGTTAGGCCCAATTTCATAGAGCTGCTTAGGCACAAAAAGTAGCTAAGCACACCATGATTATGCGTACTAGAATAAGGTTACCAGCCAAAATACCATGTCACATGGACCATTGGAAACTGGTATCCTGCTAATTTTTGCTCAGCAGACAATTGTTAATCAATATTTTCTGTTTAAGCAGCTCTACAAAATTGGACCCAGGTCTTCCAAGGAGTTTTTAAAAATGTTAATCTTAATTTTGGGGTCAAATCGTCAAAAAAAACCCAGACCTGGCATCTTTAAAGCTGAAAAGTTCATGTGTTGGTCTGCCTCAAGCTTGAGCCATCATCAGTTTCAACAGCTTATTTCTAACAGATGAGGAAACTAGACTCATGGAAGTATGCTCATTGCCCGGTGTACAATTTGTAGTTTTTACGCTCTCCACACAATGCATTATGCTTAATGCACAACGGACACATGGATTTTGGGCCTAAGACGTTGAGCGAGTGAGTGTGGGTGCTAGAGGTTAAAGGGGGTGTACAACATTGGTAAGACTAAAAAATATGAGTGTTCACAGATTTGCACACAACTTACATGGCATGAAGATGGTCATGGTGGAAAACTTCCCTTTAAATAGTTTTGCTTTAAATGCTATAGTTTTTGAGAAATTAGTAAAACAATTAGTTTTCATCACGGTGATAAAATCCGATGTTTGAAAACAGTGAAAACGTATAAAGGGGGTCTTTTACTTTATTCTTTTGACTCTGATGACCAATTGAGCTTACATTTTCACAGGTTTGTCATTTCATGGATATGTTGGGTTACACAAAGTGTGGATACTGGTATTTGACAATTACCAATGTTGTAGACCATGCTTTAAGAAGAAACACAGCCATCTGAAGTCATCATGTGGGTACAAAAGACCAGCCAGGACCTGTCAGCAGCTGGCCGTGACACACAACCGACAGATGGGATCCGCTTTAAATCCACCGCATACCCAAACGTTAAGCCAGAGTACTTGGACATACATTAACAGATTCACAATACGTACGGCACGATCTGATTGTAGTGGACAGGGAAGGGTTTCAACAGCCCCTTCTACAGCCCAATGTAGTGTTTCTTTTTTAACGGTGAGATGTCTTGCAATGTGGTATTTTTGGGTTAAGGCACTCTGACTGTCGTGGCTCTTGTTTGCCTTGTTCATGAGTCACTCGTACTGCATTGATAGACAGTGCAGGTCTCGCGCGTTATTCAAACTTCCGGGACCAAATTGGTCCCCACCATATTAAGTTCTACGTGTGCATGATTCTTTTTCTTCAGATACTTGACAGCTTAACGTGGTTTGTGGATATAAATATAGGGAAAGTAAAGTAGTGAAATGTACGAAAGTAAAATAAAATTTAACAGATCAATGAAGAAAACCCTAGAATAAGACCTGGGCCCAATTTCATGGCTCTGCTAACCGCCCAATTCTGCGCTTGCGGTGACCATTCTCCGCTTACTGTTCAAGCGCCGAATTTCTGCGCTAGCTGTGTAAGCGTAGAATGCCTAGTAACGTGGAGTACGCACGCGCACAAGCCGAAATTCCCCGCTAACCCATGAAATACGCTTGACGTAAGCGCGGAATTCCCTGCTTCCGCAAGCGCCGATTCTTTGCTTACGATAAGCAGAGCCATGAAATTGGGCCCAGACCTCAGTTTCCGGTCACTTGTAAACAATGAAGAATTTTGCCCAGCTGACGGTCATGCAAAGGTAAACCTATGCAATGATTGCATAAAATCAGGCGTGATTCGCAAATGGGGTTTCTACAAAGAAGCCATTCTTTTAAAACATCCTTACAACGCACGGTTTATAGCGTTAATTCATCTGGCAACAAGTATCCTTGTCCCAATTTTTTTATTTTTTTTTATTTTAACAAGTCATTTGTATTATTTAAAAACTGAAATTGTATTTATACAAACATTGCTGTGAGTATTTTCAATTTCAAGATATTTGTATAAATAGAATTTTAAAAGAAGATTTGATGTCATAAAAAAACTAGTCTTCATTCAAATTGTTTTCTTGTTTTCGACTTGCAAAGTCTATAGTTCTTTTGAAAAGAAATCAAATTGCTGCGTGTTCGGTTTGTGGTAACACCATGTGTATATCTACTTTGCTGTGTAGATATTGTTCTTTAGAGAACTTGTCTTGCTACTTTGTTCTACTACCGCGGGAAAGATTTTCGAAATTCAGGCGACTTCTCAGTTCTGAAAAGAACTGTCCTGCTTATTAACTACTACCTGGGGTACTACCTGGGCGGAAGGTAGGAAATCGGCCAGGACTACTACTTTCGCTTAGTTGATAAAGGGGACTTCTCGTAGTTAACTTATTGTCATATTCTAACAACACACCAGCATTTTGCTGTTAAAAAAGGCAATGTCCTTAGCTCAAGTGCCTCAATTCAGACATGGCTTACATCTTTTGAAGAATGTAAGGCCGTGTCTGAATTGGTGGCTGCAGCTACGTCTACGGCTGGAGAATCGCTTCATCGTGCGTTGTACTATAGGACGTCCTCAGCAACACCCTTAGCAATAGCCATAGCCGTAGCTGTAGCCACCAATTCGAATACAGCCTACATGCACAGTTTAACTTTTATAGTAATGCTGACTCTTGAAGTTTGATTTCAAGTAGATTTTAAGAGGGGGAAATGCATGGACGCAGGAAACGTAAAAAACCAAAGTTGACGTACCTAGATGTTTTGAAGAAAGACACTGGACTGGAGACAGCAGAGCTATGGACAGCAATGCAGGACAGAACCCTATGGAGAGCCAGCAGAGCTATGGACAGCAATGCAGGACAGAACCCTATGGAGAGCCAGCAGAGCTATGGACAGCAATGCAGGACAGCAATGCAGGACAGCAATGCAGGACAGCAATGCAGGACAGCAATGCAGGACAGCAATGCAGGACAGCAATGCAGGACAGAACCCTATGGAGAGCCAGCAGAGCTATGGACAGCAATGCAGGACAGAACCCTATGGAGAGCCAGCAGAAATATGGACAGCAATGCAGGACAGCAATGCAGGACAGCAATGCAGGACAGCAATGCAGGACAGCAATGCAGGACAGCAATGCAGGACAGCAATGCAGGACAGCAATGCAGGACAGCAATGCAGGACAGCAATGCAGGACAGAACCCTATGGAGAGCCAGCAGAGCTATGGACAGCAATGCAGGACAGCAATGCAGGACAGCAATGCAGGACAGCAATGCAGGACAGAACCCTATGGAGAGCCATCACAGTTCGGGGACAGAACCCAAAATAAACTAAACTAAAACTTAAACTAAACTAAATGGATGGCCAACCCTGTCTTTAAGGAGAAGTAATTTTACAGATTCTTATCAAATTTGTTTAGATTATACCCGTATGCACCCTACATTAGAGGATGTCTAGCTGCTCAATTACAAGACATGGTATTTGGGAGGACGAGGTAATTGGATATAATACGAATTAATTACCAGGCTCCTTCTTAATCAACCTGTAGTCTGCACCGTAATGTTGACTCAATTTCTACTCCAGTGAGAATGCCTCATCTGTATTAAGCTCTATTACTTTAAGAGAGGGATGAGACATTGAAATTTCAGGGAAGGCAGTAAACTGCACTCATCGCCATATATGGCGGTGACTGCTCTATGTTGAGACACCCCTAAGTTCTGATGACCCTATGTTCCAAAAAGGCCAAATAAAACAAAAAACATGTTTAGCGTCCCCGCCTGCTTCCTTTTCAGAGGCCATCTCTTTTTTTTCCTTCTTTTTGTTTTAAGGATAAATTTTAACGATCTCTGATGAATAAAAAGAAAATTCTAAAATAAATAAGATCGTATTTTTAGACTTTAGCACGCAGAAAAAAAACACAGAAAAAAGCTGGCAACCATCTTGAAAAATAGCCCGGCCGGTTGTCTTGAAAAATGTGTCGAGTGGCCATTTTTGAAAAAAAGAAGAAAAACAAGAAAAAAAAGGCCCTCCTCCTTCCTTTTTTCAAAAAGGCAGGACCCTAAACATAATTTAATTTTTATTTTGCCTAACCCCTCATGATCTACACTCTAGGGTTATGGTGAGGGGTTAGGATTAGGAAAATACATTAGGAGTCTCTGAACTTAGGGGTGTCAGAACATAGGTATGCAACCTTACGAAAAGTTTCTGATATATGCCATCTATTAAAGGAACATTACAGAATTGGTAAGAAAAAAACTTGTAAAATATACCTTTTGATCACAGATTTACATAAAACTTACACGGTCTAATGATAATGATAGTAGAAAACATAAGTTGAAATATTTCTGTCTGAAATGCCATATTTGATGAGAAATTAATAAACTAATTTTCCGATTGGAGTTTATCGCTCAGTGAGCGTTTTACTCATTTTGTTGAATCTATATGATTTCATGCAAACGTGTAATCGGTTTTTGCACTATTTTCTTGTGACCCAGATGGCCGATCGATCTCAAACTTCTACAGGTTTGTCAGTTTATGTATATGGTGGATTACATAAAGTGCTTAAACTGCCAGCAACTGTTTTGTTAGCAAAAACCAATTATGTAATGTTCCTTTAAAGGCAACTTAGGTTTTGGCTTTGAATCGCTGGGCCCAATTTCATAGCAGTCAAACAGCAAATGGTGCTTAGTCTAAGCAGAAACCGACAGGGAACTTGTTGGAAACAATATGCATTGGGTGGTATTTTTGGCCGGTAACCCATTTCTGCTAAGCAAGATTTTCCTGCGCTAAGCAAATGTGCTTACCAGCTATATGAAATTGGGCACCGGTTTCAAAAAAGGGCCATAGACAGTCATTGAGGGTCTTTGTCGAGCAGTCTGTATTGAGGTTACAGAATACAGGTTTGAATCTAGGCCTGGCCTTTTGTTATCTTGCAATCAGGGAGATTTTGTTGCAACAATCAGGGAGATAATTAGTTGCGTGTTCATTTTGCCTTCGATAAAAATGATAAAAAATCTGCTACTTCACCTTCTTGTAAATCAAAATCAGGGAGAGTTGGCAGCTCTGCATGTTATTTTTTTCCCCCTGGAGGCACTTTTTACTTGGAGGCACCTCTAGGTGAGAGATTTTCAAACTTTCTGCTGGGATTATTTCAAGGGGCATAAAGGCGATGACCAGGGGCATGGATGGCAACTGCCTCTGTTGCCTCAAAGTCGTTTCATGGCTGCATATTGGAGGAGTCAAGGCCGGTGCTTGGCACTCGGAAGAAAAAAACAAAGTCACTTCGGTGGTGTGCATCATCCCAAGATTCCCAACAATGCACTGTCTCTTATTGCTTAATACAGCATGCATGTGAGGGGGAGTCCGTGGCTTGACTATGGCTCATTGTAAACGCTAGTGACAGATAGTCTGCCCTGGATTAATTTGCAGCTAAGTAGACCCTTCCGTACAGGCCATGCGCCTTGTCAAGAGGAATCTATCAGGTTGAGTTAAGGTGGCTGACTAGGCTTCGTACAAAAAAAAACACCACACTTCGGTCTGAGGTCATAATTGCTGATGAATCTGATCTCTTGGCTCCTGGCTGAGTACAACATGGTTCTCATTACGAGAGAAGTCACTCGTGACAGAAGCACATCGTGACAATGACGATGACATCGACAATTATGACAACAATATCATTGCTAATTACAATGACAATGCTAATTGTAATGACTATGTCGACCACAATGACATGAACAGTAACAATAAAAATGTCACAGACAAACAACATAACGATGACAAGAACTTTTTACTTCTCATTGCCCCAAAATAGTGCTAGAATTTGTCTCAAATTTTGATACAGAACTGTATCTTGTTTGTATCTGTATTATTGTAAGCAAAAAATTTGAAGTTTTGAACACCCTAAATTTTCAATCTGAGCCCAATTTCATAGATCTGCTTAGGCAAACAAGTAACTAAGCATAACAAAATTATTCTTACCAGAATAAGTTTACCAGCCAAACTACCATGTCACAAGTACAATTTGTGACTGGCATCCTCCTCATTTCTGATAAGCAGAAATTTGTTAAGCAGTAATTTTCAGCTTAAGCGGCTCTTCAATCTTGGGCTTTACATTCTGTTTACAAATTCTTGCTAGAGCCTATATTCTTGGTGCAAGACATTGTTGTACGGTTTCTTTTTATTACACGACCACTGTGCTTACTTGACTCAACGCTACCAGGCGCATACTTTAGATCGATGCACAATGTGTACCACCCACTTTAAAGGTGCTGCATACCTTTTTTTTGGAGCCTACTGATTGTGTTAATCCTATATAAATGTAGGTACATACAGTAAAACTAGCTTATGAAAATTTCACGTTTTTTTGAAATATCACTGAAAAACCGGAGCGAATATTTCCATGCAGGAAGAATATTCCCCATAGGAATACACAGTCTGACAGAAAACGCTTCTCAGATTCAAATTTAGGGGAATAAAAAGTGATATATTTTCCATTTAACCGTAGTACTTCGAAGTTAAAAGTTTCTCAAAATTCATTACACTACCCAAAGCTGCTGTACTTCTTACCAAGTCAATTTTGATTGCCATTAATTTTCAGAGTCATTACTAAACTGTACTGTGCCTTTAAATGCACAGGGTTACACCAACAGGCAATTGTTGCCACAAATAACACGTCCACATACATCAATCTCTATGGTTTCTTTGGGAATAAATCTAATAAATACCCATGGCTGTTCGATTGAGGAATTCTGCTAAGCTCAAGACAGTTATTGAAATTACTCATCTGAAAGTGAAATGTGTAAAACAGGTGGTAGAATGATATAACAACTTGGATACAAAAAAGGGGGAAACACAAGACTGTTTATTCACAAAGTCCTTGAAGCCCTGACCAAAATGAGAGGGAATTAAATCAAACAGGATACCAAAGCCTTTATGTGAAACAGATGCAAGGGAGATGGGGTGGGGGAGCAGGGGATGTAGTCCTTTATGCTTAAATGGAAAAAAAACGGGAAGAGGAGGGCTGTCTGTCTCCAAAATGAAACACTAACTCAACCTAAGCGAGCGTTTGTCCAGATTGAAATTCAGTCAGCAAATCCAAAACTCAGGGTTAATGAACTAGAAATCATTTAATGTGTATTTGGTTTGCGGTAACACCACGTGTATATATCTACTTTGCTGTGTATGTTTCTGTTTTTAGAGAACTTGTCTTGCTGAACTTGTCTTGCTAAAGAACAGAAACTTCTACACAGCAAAGTAGATATACACATGGTGTTACCGCAAACCGAATATACATTGATACCTCACCGTGCAATGCCTCAAAAACCATGTAAAAATTATTTGCACTTATTTCTTATATTAGACTAATGCGATGTGTTTGCTTGTTTTTTGGCTCTACACATTTCCACTTTGAATGAACACAGAGACCAATGTTAGTCAGCAAAGAACCCCTGGCTTCCCCAAGAAAATATCTTTGGCTCTGCCCCTGAAACACCCACTCCACCCCCCCCCCCAAAAAAAAAAAAAAAAAAAAACTAAAAAAAAACTAATAAAAAAAAAATCTATAAGTAATAATAAATAAAATAAAATAAAATAAAAATAAATAAATATTAATACTACTAAGACAAGTTCTCTAAGGAACAAAAATCTACACAGCAAATTAGTAATACTAAAAAATATTATAAATCAAATAAAACATAACAAATAAATAAGTAAATCAATTAGAAATAAAACAAGAAATAAATACAAAAGTTAAATAATAAAGTTATCAAACTGTTTTTCCTTTCTTTCTTATTACAATAATCTTAACTTGTCCTGCCCACCTTGTTTGTTTTAGTGGCCTGTGTATGTTTCTTTTGAATGTAAATTTCATTTGTACAAACTGAATCTATCCATTGGTATCATTCATTTTCCTTGTAGATTAATTCTTTGGTTGTTACTTGCAATTTAGCTGTTTTGTTGTCCTCTTGTGGAGTATGAAGTGGTGTAGCTATTGGAATGTGAAATTAAATGGAGTACTATAACTCCATTGCAGAAAAAAAGAAGGAAGACAAAAAAAGGTAAATAAAAAAATAAAAATAAAATAAAATAAAAATACATGCCGACGCAAGGGATGGAATGTACTAACAAAAACCTTTGGCACTTCAGTTCCAAGTTGATTTGAGGATTAAAGCAAAGTGAAGTTGACAAACAACTACTGCAGGAGACTGTGAAGTTACACGACTTTCAACCTGCCCCAGTGAATCAAAGAATGACAGCAACATCTAAAAGCGCACTGTTAAAGGAACATTACAGAATTGTTTTTTGCTAACAAAACAGTTGCTGGCAGTGTGAGCACTTTATGTAATCCACCATATACATAAACTGACAAACCTGTAGAAGTTTGAGATCGATCGCCATCTGGGTCACGAGAAAATAGTGAAAAACCGATTACACATTTGCATGAAATCATATAGATTCAACAAATGAAAATGCTCACTGAGTGATAAACTCCAATCGGAAATTAGTTTTTTCATTTCTCATCAAATATGGCATTTCAGACAGAAATATTTCAAGGGATCATCATCATTAGACCGTGTAAGTTTTATGTAAATCTGTGATCAAAAGTATATTTTACAAGTTTTTTTCTTACCAACTCTGTAATGTTACTTTAACTTTTAGCAATCATGAATTTTGGCAAATGTCTTCTCGGCATGTCACTATAACGTTTCCCCAAAGTACGCAAATTGAAGACCAACAGACCACCAATACTCTCATTATTTACGGTTAAATGTCACAAGAATACAAAGTCAAGATCTGCGGTCTCTTGTGGTACACTATATTGGGAATCTAGCGAAAGGAAATTTAATATGGGGGTTGAACATTTGGCTAATTCCTTTGGTGCACATTACTAAACGCCAAATGTCCCCCCAGTGCCATGCAATTAATCCATGATTTATTCAGGTTCTGAGGGAAACATAGGGCAGCCATTCACACTAACTTCCAATGCAAAACTTTTACTCTACATAAGTGGGTTTCCTTTAGAATTGTCAAATGGTATGATCGGCCCCTGAATCTGGATTGCAACAATCTTCTTTTTAGTAATAGTATTTACTCTGCAGCTTAATGTCTTGGTAGATCCCAGGGAAGAGGTAGGGAGGTGACTGTTCAGAAGTAATTTCGACAACAGTTCCCGTTGAAAGTTAGCTGTTTTATGTATATATTTATCCCCTTTTTTCGGGGGTGGGGGGGGGAGAGGTAAGCGGTTGTGACTTTGGATGTACAGACGACTCTACGTGACAAATTTGCATTAAGAAAAACATACACTGTTTTAGGTCCAAAACCTATAGCCTCAGTCCACGGTAGACCTAAATCACTCTATCCTTGTCAGGTTTCCTGTATTGCAATTAGTGTTATTAATCCAGCATGGATCGGGACTAGACTACACTCAGCTGTGAGCCTCACTCCACTCCCAGCTGTACTCCGAACATGCTCAGAGAGGGCGCATTATGCAGCCGAACCAGAAGCAAGCGCCCCTTCTCTTTCATGATAAGTGTCCTGGGTGGTTTGCCGGACCAGAAACACAGAGGCAAGCCCCTTCTCTTTCACGCTAAGTGTCTAAGCTGGGTATTTTATGCGCACTACACAATGCACAGGACCTACAGTTTTACGTCCCATCTGAAAAAGACATGGGTTTGATGTTAAGGAGCCCTATCATGTCCCAGACAAGCCACCAACCATGACAAAACATAGAATGGTCTCCCATCCAATTACTGACCATGCAGTCACTGGTGCTTAACTTGGCAGTCATACCACTCGCTCCTTCATTGGCCATGTTCAGACAGCGTACTAAAGTTAGACACAGTTTAACTTTACGAGCAGCGGGTGGTGGTCGTAAAAATAAAACTACCTTGCGTTCAGACAGCTCAAAGTTAAACCCGACACACTTTATCTCCGGTTTTAAGAGGTCAAACAGCATTGTGACCCAACAAAACAACATCCGCCACATTAAAACAAGCGTGTACAAAAGAGGCGCTCTTTCACAATTTATCCCATGTTACGCAACACGTCGTGGGTCACCGGTCACAGGTGTGGACTTAAACCGGGTGTGGTTAACTTTGTTATGTCCACACACCGTGCTAAAAGACAAACCCAAACTGGTTTAGCGTTAAAACACCCACGCCGACCGATTTAACTCATTCGGGTTCAACCCGATTCGGTTAAGTTTTAAGAGCGTTCAGACACACAAAATTAAACTCAAACGAGTTCAAACTGCCTTAAAACCGACTTTAATAACTGTGTCTGAATGACTTTATTGATCAAACTGTCGGGGGAAAAAAAAACTCTACATCAGCTCAATAAAGACTCTCGTCTCATTAATAAACGTATGTCTGTCCAATCTTACAGATGGCAACCAGGCAAAAAAAAAAAGAAAAAAAAGAAAAAAAAAGAAAAAGGAAACTCAATTGAATAATCAGACGAAAGAGTTAAAAAGTGGTTAAAGGCCCTGTACACTATTGGTAAGATCGAAAAACAAAATCTTCACAGATTCACACATAACTTACATGATTTAAAGTAAGTAATGGTAGAAAGGGTTCCTTAAAATATTTCTGCCTAAAATGCTGTCGTTTCTGAGAAACGAGTAAAACAATAGTGATTATCGCGCGCGATAATTTGAAAAAACAGAAAACACATAAGATCTCTTTTCACTATTTTCTTGTGACCTCGATGACCAATTGAGCTCAAACTTTCACAGGTTTGTTTGTTCATGCATCTGTTTAATCACACAAAATGTGGACACTGATTTTGAGCTGTTACCAAAAGTGTACAATACCTTTAACTTAGGTTTAATTTCATCTCCCCAATCTGGAGACGCTGAGATGAGTATACAGACGCTTCATATCCTCCAACTAATCAAATGAATTTCACAGTTTCAGAAAGACTCAGCGTTTGCATTATTCACTTAATTTCTTCACTAAATCTCCAGCCTTGTTGTTTTAAATAACGAGGAGGGGGAAGGAGTATTTATTTTTATTTGTTTTACCAGTGGGATTGGAACATTGACTCTGCCGAGTGGCAGGCAAGTTACATTATTTTGTTACTACCAATTCTGTTGAAATCACTGCATGAAGACTGTTGTCTTTTAACTTGTATGAGTGTTTCTGCGATTTCAAATTTATAACAAGGTTTTTTTGTGATCATGGGTTTTAACTTTTTCATTATGTGTTTTTACTCTACCGTATATATAGTTAATTAATTAATTATATTGCTTACTGATTTTCTGGTGTACTCTATATTTTGTTGTGATTTCCCGTACAGAGTTCTTAATATTTCTATGTAAAACCCTACATGAAGAATAAATTACTACTTTTATTATTAAAGGAACATTACAGAATTGTTTTTTGCTAACAAAACAGTTGCTGGCAGTGTAAGCACTTTATGTAATCCACCATAAACATAAACTGACAAACCTGTAGAAGTTTGAAATCGATCGGCCATCTGGGTCACGAGAAAATAGTGAAAAACCGGTTACACATTTGCATGAAATCATATAGATTCAACAAATGAATAAAACGCTCACTGGCGATAAACTCCTATCGGAAAATTAGTTTATTCATTTCTCATCAAATATGGCATTTCAGACAGAAATATTTCAAGGGATGTTTTCTACTATCATCATCATTAGACCGTGTAAGTTTTATGTAAATCTGTGATCAAAAAGTTTTTTTCTTACCAATTCTGTAATGTTCCTTTAAACCACATTCCTTGGAAGGAAATTGTTTCTAAAAATGTTATACATTATTAACAGCAATGCTTCTTACCAATTAAGTTTTTATAATCATTAATTTTTGGAGTAATTACCAAAGGTATGCCCTGCCTTTAAGATCAATCTTAGCTCTTTGTGAAATTGAGGCCAGGACTTGTCACTCAGATGACTTGAATGAAACAAGTTTACATTAAAGGGGGTGTAGTGAAAAACTGGTTACACATTTGCATGAAATCATATAGATTCAACACATGAATAAAACGCTCACTGAGCGATAAACTCCAATCGGAAAATTAGTTTATTCATTTCTCATCAAATATGGCATTTCAGACAGAAATATTTCAAGGGATGTTTTCTACTATCATCATCATTAGACCGTGTAAGTTTTATGTAAATCTGTGATCAAAAGGTATATTTGTTCTTACCAATTCTGTAATGTTCCTTTAAGAGTTTTATAGAAATGTGTGTATTTATGATGTATTTATTGTAAAACATCAGAGGACAAATTCATTCTATGTTAGGCCTTTATTGATGCAGGGCCATAAAAGTGAGCCCTGATGCCTGAAGCGCTAGACAACAGAACGCACAAAAACAACAGCACTAGGCATTTCCTTGAGGGGAGAGAGCCTTAGAATGCCATTCAGTCAACTTCACACAAAAGCTGTCGTCTCTTTCTTTCTCGGTAATCAATGCTTTCCTTACCACAACAAGAAAATGATGTTCAACAACCAAAAAGGGAAGCGGACGGCAGTCGGGAACCAGCTAATGTGATTGTATCCCCCTTTGACTTTCCTCCATGCAGCTGCCTGCACTCATTGAATTTCCTCATTGGTGGGTAATGTGGTTCTCTATACAGGGATGGAGAACCGGGTCGTCACGCTCAACCTGTTTCAATCTCTCAAAGCCTTGTAGAAAGTTAGATATCCTTCCCGATGGTATAATAAGACATGTAGGCTTGTGAAGTATCAAGTCATATGGTTATATAAATAGTTTCCAATAGACGCCATCTTTACCGGCAAATTGTATTTTGGCTTGCAGGCGCATCGAGCGCTCAAGTTATAAACACAGCCGCATTGTTCGGTAACCAATCGTGCAATGAGTTTTGTGAAATCTGCGCATGCTGCACGCTGTTCTCTTGCGAAACGCATGACTGTGTGTTCCAAGTTGCCCTTAAAAATGGCCGGTTTACGCTATATTACAACCTATCTATTGAGTTGATTAAAGGAAATGGACGCTTCTCACTACCAATGGAACACTTAGCTAGTGCATCCAAGACCCTTTTTTAAAAGTAAAAGGGCTCAAAACATGCACAGGACAACTTACCATAGTCCAGTAACTTTAACATTTTGTAAAGTTACCAAAGAATAAAACAATTGTGATGATCTAGTGTTTTCCGAAATATACATAACCCACAAGATTTATTACGAACTTTGAAGTTCATGTTCTCCTAAAAATTTGGCAAATTATACAAAAAGGAAGAAATGGGAAGGAAACAGTAACAAATTATCTTGTACATATATTCTTCGTTCCAGTGAAAGTTTTTAGCTACAAGTCAAGTGGACATATAAATATTTTTTCAGGAAAACCATCAAGCCCTGCCTTAAAAAAATTCACAATTACTCTAGTTGTACACAAAAAGTCGAGAATCAAAGCAAAAGGTGGTATAATGAAAAATTTAGTAGTTATAGGTAGGGTCATGCTTTGGTAATGACCCTGAACAAAATTTATGTAATTTCTATCTGAAAGCTAACTCCTGATAGACGGTAATGGTAGTAAGCATCCTGTGAAAATGATGTCATTTCAACTTTTGATAATCCCTGCAGCCGATTTCACGAAGCGCTAGGATTAATCCTATGTCGAGTTAGGATGAGTAACTCGTCCTAACTTAGGATGGGTTCAATGTGTCCTAACGTCTATGGTTACATAGTCCTAAGTCCTAAGATTAATCCTAAGTTAGGAAGAGTTTGGTGAATTCGACGGCTGGAGTCATAAAATTGCAAGGAGCTCTTGGGAACAGTATTCTCAGCACTAGATAAAGTAGAATCAAACAGCATAATCCGTTTACATCTGTCAAAAATAACAGCTACTTGTTTTCACCAGGCAGACATTAAAAGATCTGAATTCACATTAAAAAGTTTGAAATTTCTCATCCCTGTTTTCAGTACCACCATCATAACAGAGATCATGTCATTACAAACCTTAGTTTCCCCTCGACGTTTGGTCCATGTTGTTACTTAGTAACCATCTGTTAATTTATGAAATGTTATTGATTATATCATTCTAATATTTGGGCCACCGGGTCTACAATCTGCAGGGCCCAATTTCATAGAGCTGCTTAAGCAGAAAATATTGCTTAACAATTGCCTGCTAAGCAGAAATGAGCAGGATACCAGTTACCAATTTTACATGTGGTATTGTAGTTTGGCTGGTAACCTTATTCTGGTAAGCATAATTTTGTTTTGCTTAGCTACTTTTTGTGCTTAAGCAGCTCTATGAAATTGGGCCCTGGAGGCATTTGCCTGAGTGTGTGCAAACCTCCCCTTGAAAAGATTGACAGTATCAAAACAATAACAACCCCCCTGTTTAGGGTGCACCCCCAAAATAACTGTCTAGACCCTACAGCCTTCAAACCTTACTTCCTACACCCACAAACTGTGGAGTCTGGATCCACACCTGTATAACTTTGATTCTAACCTGTCAGTATTATGGCTTGGATCCATGATATGGTCTGGTATACATCCACGTACCGGTGGGCATACTTGGTTTAGCTGCCCAATTGAAATTATTTTCCACAATTCCCTGCAGTTTATTTATTTTATTTTTTCTAATCATTTCAAAAAAAAAAAGAATTGCATGCACGAGGTTACAATCTCATTGAGCTGGTGTCACAAGGAAAATGCTTAGCACATAAATATCTTGCTTAGTAGAAACGGTTACCCTATATTTCATATGATGACATTTCATAGAGTGTGCCCTCGGGCAAGACACTTAAAACTGTAACTGCTTCTTATCACCCAGGAGTAAATGGGTACCTCGGAGGGTAGAGGTGGTTGATGTGAATGAATAGCGCCATGTGTGTCCACTTGGCTGCCGGTGCTGCATACTCCTAAGGAGCTGTAAGATGGCTTTCAGGAATGCTTGAGGCCCTCTGAACAATGGTTATGATGATGCAAGGCGCTTTAAGAGGCCTACCAACAGTGCATACAAAATACACCTTATTACTGTTTTTACTTTAAAAAGTGGCTTTAAAATTTACTTGCTTTGTGAACAGCGGTGAATCATTCACAAATGCTATACACTGCAATTTTTTCAAGGATTTGCATGCTGAATCAGCTATGATGAGAAACAGGTCTTGCTGTTGTATTGTACATCGTTATTGTTTGTTTTTTCCCATCACTTGAACACACAGGGGGTTCTTAAAATAAAAAGTGTGATAGCTGTTCTATAAAAAAACTTCAAAGTTGTTCAAACGTAATCAGCACATGAATCATATACAAAAACATGATGTAATTATGACGGGCAGCTCAGATGCATCAACACTACTTGTATGTGAGTTTAGATTGAGCAATGCTGCGCTGATCATTGCGCCGAGTTCAATCAGTTCCAAGTTGATGTGAGGATTAAAGCAAAGTGAAGTTGACAAACAACTACTTTGCGAGACTGTGAAGTTACATGAGTTTCAACCTGCCGAGTGAATCAAAGGTTGACAGCAACATCGAAAAGCGAACTGTTAGAGTAAACTGAGTGCATCTGACTTCAACAACACCTCAAACCTGTTTAACTAATAATAACTAGTTCTTGTATTGCTCAAGGACACAAGTGTCAAGACCGGGATTTGAACCCATACCCCGGGTGACTCAACCACCAGAACTTGAATCCGATGCTCTAAACCGCTCGGCCATGACACTCTGTGTTTGCTCACTTGGCCGCCCTCTTGACTTTACACCATTGCCCACATGAATTTTGGCTGCCCTAGGGCAGCCAGGCTGCCCTAGGGGTTACATGAGCCCATGAATTGGGGCTACATACAGCAGTCCAAGTTGGTGAGGGAGTTGGTATTAACTGAACTCCCATCTGTACTGGCATTAATATCGGACAATGGCAGAGGGTTACATGGTTAGATTTTTTAATAGTGTGCCTCAAGAAGAATCTCTAGAATCAGATTTCCAGACTTGATCAGGGCCAAATTTTATGGCTCTGCTTATTGTAAGCAAAGAATCACCGATTACCGAAGCAGGGAGTTCTGCAATTACGTCAAGCGTATTTCGCAGGTTAGCAGGGGATTTTTGCTTGTGTACGTGCTCCATTTGACTAGTCATTTTCGCTTACACAGCAATCGCAGAAATTTGGCACTTGCTCTGTAAGCGTAGAATGGTGGTCGCAAGTGTCTTTTACATCCCTCTCTTAGTTTTTGGGGTGATAGTGTCAACTTAACTCTTGTCTAAGGGTACCCTTAATTTCGGATCATATTTTGAGCATGGCTCAATAAGTTAGACTAGTCTAGTGTGCCTTGAGAAACCCCAGTCTTACAATACTTGCTTAGCAGAGAGTGGCCTGACATTCCACCGCGCTTGAGCTCCTCTCCAGAGTGGGGGAGAGTAAAGACTATGAGCAACCACAGGAAGGAAGTGGCAACTGGGGGCCCACTGATTTACAGCTGGCCATACCTGTTTCCGATGTACAGCAGCAACTGACTCCAGACACTCATGTTTGTGCTGGCAGCAGACACAGGAGAGGTGAATTCTTGGCAAACAATTTTGACCAGTCCCCCCCCTTGAATATCGCTGATTGTCAGGAACACATGCTAAGGAGGAAGAGAGGGGGAAGGGGGTTATGGAAGGATACCACAAAAACATGGAGGAAATTTCCTACTTAGAATGCTTTCTTTTCGGATGGTCATATTTCTTATGAGGTGAAGGGAGGGAGGATTCTTAAGTCGTTTCTTAAGGGCGATGTCTTGAGATGAGAAAGCATCTTTGGGTGTTTGACTAATGTTTTTTTTTGCAGCCCTTTGTTTCGGATGTTGCCCGGGGCACTTTGAATACAACACTGAGGTCGAGGTCATCAGCTGTGAGATTTGCCCGCTGAATCTTTCACGCTCTATCCACAGCCTGGGTGGGTTTCCCCCTTATATAGGTTTGGAGCTGATTCAGGCTGGCAGGTCTAGCAGAGTGGGTTTAATTAGGCTGTCCAGAAAGCTTGTTCATCCCCCCAAGGGGTCGAGGGTGGCAGTAGCGTGGGGCGACCCCTCTGGTCCTCCTGGAGAAGGGCACAGCCAAGTGTGGATTCCCCATGAATACATTTCACATTGTACAGTACATCACCCTTCCTGTGCCCCAGGCTCTATTTCAAAAAAAGATGTTTCACAGGAAATGTATTTGCTTAAAGAATAAACTTCAACCAGTCACAAACATTTTCAATGGAGTCTAGTATCTGCTAAGCATATTATCTATTATTCCTTACCTAGTAAATTTGAGTACCAAAGCAATTTGAAGTACCCTAGACAAACTAGGGTAAATTTTATGGGGTGCACTAATTTTTCTAAGGGGGGGGGGTGGCACTTCTGATCAATTAGTTTCCATTTGCATTGTATACAAAAAAAAACAAGCCCCTTATCAGGCTCTTGTTATGCCATTTACTATTTTTTTCTAAGATCTGGCGTGGATGAAAACAAATGTATTTTGTTGCCTGTAAATAGAAAAATAGTTTTAAGAACACTGTAAATACTACATTGTCACAATTTGTCTGATAAGTTTTATCCCAAAGTAACGATTTCAACAGCCACACCCCAGTTACGCCACGATTTTACGAAAATCAGGTGTAGAGAAAAAAAAGTTAACAAAGAGACGGAAATTTCTTAATATTTGATGCTGAGATTCTCTGAGGAGACACTAGCCCTATACTTGTCATTTCCTGAGACTTATTGATCTGTCAAATGTCAGACTTTAGGGCAGTCTAAGGCAGTATCCGAACAGGCGGCTACAGCTACGGCTCTGACTGTTGGTAAGGTTGTTGCTAAGGACATCCTATAGACCATGTGAACATTGTTTACAATAAGTGTGACCTTGTACATTCTTTGAGTATTCTGGCAGGCAAGATACTACACTGGTCCTATGGGAAAGTTGACATTTTGTGTCATAATTTCCACATTAAACCAAGAGTTATGAAAGTAAAAGCTGGACAAGTTTTTAGATGTGCCCCCTTTCATCATATCAAAAGTTGATAAGAATTAGACAGTGCAATCTCCATAAAATATAAGATTTTATGCTTTCTTCCATTGAGCTGTGTACAAATTGTGCCTTCAGGAAGTCCAGGCTCTGTGGCTCTTTTGTAAACATGTGATGTCACAGGTCACATCGTCTATACTTTATCGCACAATCTAGTCGAAGCCGTAGCTGTAGCTGTGGCTTTAGACTAGAGGAATAAGTGGTTTACATCATCCCTCCAGGACAAAAAGGTTGTTAGTGCAGTTTGTATGGATTTCATAAAATTGGTGTTGAATATTTTGGAGCTCCTGGTAATTGGAGTTTTATGATCAAGAGCCCTCTCCAAAAATTAGTTTGGCAAAACAAAACAATTAGCTTCTAAGGAAAGAATTTACTTGTGGATTTTGGTTTCTTTTTTTCTTATTCGCATTTTCACTTACTGACCTTTTGATCATTACGGATTTGAAATTGCAATTAACGACCTTACAGCACTAAGTCCGGGATATGTAAATGCAGAAACACTAAATTGTTTTTAAATTACAAAACGTACATAGCCTACTCAATTTTTAAAACATGTAGTGAAGACCTTCAGAGAAGCCAAGCATGCACTGAAGCTCACAACAATGAAACCAGGAAACCAACTGGAAAAAGTCACCGCTGGTCCACAATAAAAATATGGTTAAGAACTATTATGAGAATGCTGTCCATTCATGTATAACACAACCTGTTGAAGTTTTGTCTTTTTAAACGTAAAAAATATTAAAATCAAATTTTGTTTTTGAAAAGTTCACAGCCCGGAAACGTTAATCATGTTAGACCAGAAGGGGGTATGGGAATATCGGGTTGATTGAGGGGTCCGTCAAAAATAATGTTCTTAAAAGTAAATAGTTTCCTTCTTTTTTCCCCCCTTATAATTTTTACTGCATGTTATTCTGGGGGAGTAGGAAATCAACCAATTATTTTGAACCGGATGTAAACAGTGATTTTGAAAAGGGTTCTATAAGGGTGTCTCAGTAGGGGATACAGTTTGGCTCAGTGGTCTCGTTCCCTGCCTGTCACCTCTGTGGACCCAGGTTCGAATCCTACCTCAGACCAGAGCCTTGCACGTGGATTGGGTTTTCAGTTCCTGATTGCATGGGTTTTTCCCATTGGGGTTTCCCTTCCACATCGAAAACTTAACATTTCTTCTCATTTTCTATTCATCCTGTTATTGGACACTAATTGTTGGATTTGAAATAAAATAGTTCAAAGTCTTTGTGGAATTAAAATTTTGCTGATTAGGAAAAAAACAAAAAAACATAGATAATGATGATCAGTTGTAAACAAAGACCGTAAAACAAATAGGCAGCTATTTTAACAAATACCATGGTTATTTGTTATTTAATTTTTGTAATAGCAAACCTTAGTTATGTGAAAAAAAAATTTTTTTAAATCTTTGAGGAATTTTATAGATACTTATAATAAGAACTTGTTAATCACATACTTTCATAAAGAACCCAGAAAATGTGCCTCCACGTTTAAAAAATATAACACAATTGTTGTCAAAAACTTATTTGTGAGACTTTCACAAATAGTACAAACATATACAAATTTGTTTGCAATTACAAATGCAGGTAAACGTGCCTGATTTAAACAAAAATATTTTCATTGATTTCAAAAATGTTAACCCATCAAGAATACGGCATATTTGTGGTGTGTCGTGGCTGATCGATTAAGAGCTACAGACCCAAGCTCTGGTGTTTTTGATCAGCAGAGTGTTGGTCCGAGTCCCTCTCATGGCACTCATATTCTTGAGCAAGTTACTTGACCAAGATTGCTCTGTCATTCCGATGGGACAAGAAGAAGCCATAGGTCCCGTGGACTAGGATTAGAACCCAGAACACTTATCTTGAAGAGTAGAGGTTAACCCTGGTGTTTCTGGTTCACATAGCAAGCACCCTTGTTCACAGGTTTCCTCAGGCTTGCAAGCTACAGTGATGAAGTTCACTTACGAGGCATCCTTGGTTTCATTACCACAACTATATAACAGCATACTTCAGGTGATATGTAGTAACCAACAAAGTTTTAAGGGGAAGCTCCGTTAGGAATCCACATGCCTAGACCACGGAGGAACCTTCCTCCATGCCTAGACAGCAAGTTTCCAAACCCCCAGCCCCTTCAAATAAAAATTACTTGTAGTGGAGAGAGAAGGAAGTTTAGAATTACAGGCAATTCTCAAGTTACAATACGTATCATTAGATGTTCCTATACCCTGATGAACAAGATTGTGGTTTATCATACGTTGCCCCGGTCAACAGACAAACTTTTTAGGTACGCTGCAAAACTCAAACAGGAAGAAATGTTTTCTACGAGCCTCTAAGGAAGACTGTGTTATGGATTAATAATACAACATGATGAATGCCGGGAGAGAAAAAAGAACGCCGAAAATATGTATCGATTTCACCCTCAGCTCTGTTTCATCTTCACCTGTGACAGATTGAAAATAGCCGCGTCAACTCTCAGGGGCGTTGCCATTTATGCCAAAAAGGAAGACGCTTTTATCGGGGAAGGGGAAAAATAAATCAGGGATGACTGTTGGTTGGTGGCAGGGGAGTTCCAGATAACAAAATCACCTGTGCATGGTTTCACCTGCGAGCATAAATAGTTACACTGTCCCAGTTTCAGCACGCCAAAGGAATTAGGGAACTGCCGGTGTGGAGAGGGGAAGTTGGCTCTCAAGTTGACAAAGTTTTCGCACACGTTTTCTCTTTGCAACACTGGCGACATTTGGTTCGAGTTTGTGTCCAGGTAAGACTGGATGGAGGGAGGGGGGAGGGGGATAAACCCAGGTGGTTTACTATACCAGCAGGAACACTCAGTCTGTCAGAAGACATTTTGACACTGTGTATTAAAGGTATTGTACACTTTTGGTAACAGCTCAAAATCAGTGTCCACATTTTGTGTGATTAAACATATGCATGAACAAACAAACCTGTGAAAGTTTGAGCTCAATTGGTCATCAAGGTCACGAGAAAATAGTGAAAAGAGAACTTATGTGTTTTCTGTTTTTTCAAATTATCGCGCGCGATAATTACTATTGTTTTACTCGTTTCTCAGAAACGATAGCATTTTAGGCAGAAATATTTTAAGGAACCCTTTCTACCATTACTTACTTTAAATCATGTAAGTTATGTGTGAATCTGTGAACATTGTGTTTTTCGATCTTACCAATAGTGTACAGGGCCTTTAAGAGACAAACTGTGGATGAGTTTCTTAATATGTATAAGAGGAAGTCTGGATGAAAGCACATGGGGGCTGGGCTTGTTTTCCTCACACAGTCCCTAGACTTGAAATCTAAACCGGCTGTGGTTCTGTGAGATGGAGACATCAAAAACAAACAGGTATAGGGCGGGAACAGACTACTCAAAGGTGGTTCAAGTCCAGCAGAGGGGTTGTTTACAGGCGGGGGTATAATTTCAGACCTGTTCATCCTCGGCTTGTGATTCTACCACAGTGATTTGTATTGTGACATCACACTTTGCTTAGCAGTTAAGATTGATTCTCGCGTAAAGGCAAAGTATACCTCTGGTTTTTGGACCGTTTGATTGTTTTAATCCTATATAAATGTAGATATATACAATAAAACTAACCTGTGAAAATTTCATTTAAAAAGGTGGCGGCGTTTATGAGATATCACCACAAAAATTTGGAGGGGTTATGTCCACGTAGGAATCAATAATCCTAATTGGAATACAAAATCTGAGAAACGTTTCTCAGATTGCAATGTTTTTGAATCCTTTTCTCATAAAGGAACATTACAGAATTGTTTTTTGCTAACAAAACAGTTGCTGGCAGTGTAAGCACTTTATGTAATCCACCATAAACATAAACTGACAAACCTGTAGAAGTTTGAGATCGATCGGCCATCTGGGTCACGAGAAAATAGTGAAAAACCGGTTACACATTTGCATGAAATCATATAGATTCAACAAATGAATAAAACGCTCACTGGCGATAAACTCCTATCGGAAAATTAGTTTATTAATTTCTCATCAAATATGGCATTTCAGACAGAAATATTTCAAGGGATGTTTTCTACTATCATCATCATTAGACCGTGTAAGTTTTATGTAAATCTGTGATCAAAAAGTTTTTTTCTTACCAATTCTGTAATGTTCCTTTAAACCACATTCCTTGGAAGGAAATTGTTTCTAAAATGTTATACATTATTAACAGCAATGATTCTTATAATTAAGTTTTTATAGTCATTAATTTTTGGGAGTAATTACCAAAGGTATGCCCTGCCTTTAAGATCAATCTTAGCTCTTTGTGAAATTGAGGCCAGGACTTGTCACTCAGACGACTTGAATGAAACAAGTTTACATTAAAGGGGTGTGTTTGGAAAACAGGAAGAAAATGAAGTTCTCATCCCATCTGTTTGTTTGAAATGAAACTGTTTTCCGTTTGTTTCTTCGTCGGTCGGTCAAAATCATGGTCTAAGGAGCAAATAGACCTTATGAAATAAAACAGTCAGTTGCTCGTGGTTGGACGTTGTGCAACGGAAATTTTCTCTCAGCAACGCGTTGATCCGGATCTATGGAAGTACCTGATTCGGATGACTTGGTTACCTCAGGAAGTCTAGAGGCTGGTGACTTTGCACCTGCCTTTGGGCAAAGTATGTCCTCAAACAAAAGTGCATCTATTGGGTCATAAAATAGTTTGGCTCAGTTTCGGGCAGTTGGTCCATTGTTGCAAAGTTCATCTGACCTTTGGGTCCATGAGGTTGTGTCCTCCATGATGACAATCTGTCATGAGTGTTTGGAAAATCTGCAGATATATATTTTTTTGAATCCCATTCATATTTTTTTGGTTGTTTGAGGTTTTTTTGTTTTATCTCAGTGAGTACTAATGTCTGTACTGTTTTTGATTTCTGGGGCCTGTTTTTATAGAGGCAATCTGTAGGACAATAAAGTTTATAATAATAATAATAATACTACAAGATATTTATATAGCGCATAATGCAGAAAGCCTCTATGCGCAAGCAAAACATAAAAACAATGACATAAATATAAAGCAAGTTACACAACTAAAGATTCAAACAAATGAGTTTTTAAAAGTCCCTTGAAAATCTGAAGAGAGCCAGCTTGGCGAATATGAAGTGGCAAGTCATTCCATAACGAAGGTGCAATGAAGTTGAAGGCTCTTTGACCATAAAATTTAGTGGAAAAAAGTAGTTAGCGTCAGTAGGGATTGGCCAGCAGAACGAAGAGGACGAACAAGGATGTATGTACGGAGAAGATTTTATCTTTGGATTCTCCCATATCCTCATAAATACTCTACTCTATGACAACTCAACACCCAAATGACCCCAAATAAGACAGGTATGCGAATTCCAATGACAAGCAATTTTTATATGGGCCTGTAGTACCTTACAAAGTCAGACAAACTGAAGACTTCCTGAAGACAATTTGGGATCCATCTAGCTATCATCTAAACAACCTCTTGGATCGACCAAAACACTGATCATTTTTTGATGATACACAAAATACGGTAAATAAAAATAACAACTGAATGTTGAGGAATAATTTCCACACACATGGCAGTTATCGCGACAGAAAAGTTTCTCCGTTCTGTAGAAATATTTTAAAAAAAGTAAGATTTCAAGATTAACAATCTAGTATAGCTTGTTTGTTTTTTGGTCATTTCCTTTTTTAATCATACCTTTGAGTTTGATTGATAGGGTTAATTGGGAAGTATTAACCCCGCCAGAGCAAACACAACTCATAAAAGATAAAAAATCTCTTCTTGTAAAACGTGTTTTATTTTTTTCAAATTACACCATGAGAAAAAATGGTACAAACTGCAAGATAGGTGATGCCTTCTGTCTGCACAGACAAACGGATTGCAACCTCGCTGCAAGATTTCCTTGGGGGGGGGGCAACTGCCTCAATGTCTGCAGAGCTGTCTGTGGTCTGACAGAGGAGGTAAGCCCGTGTCCGGCTCTCTACCCTTCAGTGGTATGCGCTTTGATCTCTAACCAAACAGATATCCAGGTCATCCCAGCTAGAGACGGGCACATTGGGAATAATCAAACCATATAGGTGCCTTTGCTAATTGGGCTAATGACTTTAATCTGGATGCTGAATGTTGACAGGGGTATGTACATCACCAACCACACTTAGGGTGTGTAATTGGGCCAGAGTACACACATGGACCTACTTGTACTAATGATGATGAGATGTCCAGGATTCAGGTCAAGGTCACTGATGGAGAACGTGACCAATTCAACTGAACTGGGCCCAATTTCATAGAGCTGCTAAGCACAACAAATTGCTTAGCATGAAATTTCTTCATTGATAAAAACCAGGGTTACAACCAAATGTCCATGTGTTGCAGATTGCTTGTTACTGGTATTCAGCTGTTGTTTGCTTATCCTGAAAATCACGTGGAAATTTGGTTGGATAATCCTGTTTTTATCAATGAAGAAATTTCATGCTAAGCAAATTGTTGTGCTTAGCAGCTCTATGAAATTGGGCCCTGAAGGCAGGATTTCATCGTTAATGTCTGATACCAGGCTTTGAATCATAAGGCAACAGCCTCTATTTACCCTGGTCTTCCTTGGTGCCCCTTCAAAAGTTGCCCATAGACTTTTAAGACTCTGCAATGAAAGTGCCCTTTGCAAAAATATAAAAGGCCTTGATGAAATTCCAGGCCTGTGATACATAATTTATGAATGATTGTTAATCTGAATGCTTAACAGACCCCTTGTATTGCGTGTGACACTGAACAGTGCCCTCACTGAGATCAAAGGGAAACTTCGCATTTGACGAGAGTTGTGCATGGCTTGTACACATTGGCACTTTCCTCTTATTTGTCCTCAGCAATGGCAGCATATAAATGCAAGGGAGTATAAACTTGTTACCAGTATACAATTTGTCTTGAGAAATATTTCCATCTGAGATGCTGTCATGAACAAGAAAATTCCACACTTGAATTCTTATTTTGACCTGTCATATCAAAATAAGCATGTAATTATGCACAAAATCTTCCTGTCACTAAATACGCAAACCTTTTTATAGGAGAGTTTCCAAGCAGGTGCTTCATTGAAAGCAAAAATCTGGGCTTAGTCCTAATATACTGAATTGATTTAAACTGCTGGCTGACACCTCCAAGATGTTTTATGACAGAACGGATGCAAGATATAACTCAAAGTATCCAAACATTTTGGCTTCAAAAAGTGGGGGAAAAAAACGAAACTAACTTTCCAGGAAAAGGGTCATTATCAAGATTAATCACCTCTTCTCTCTATTTGAAGCGAAAATCCTCAAAACAAAAATTAGATGACTGGAAGATGACAATACGTGAGAAGTATAACTAGGCGCAGATCAGAGCCTTATCACTCAGCATAGGGGGAAGAAGTAGGGTGCAGCTACTGAGAGTTTGTGACCCGATTCTCGGGCACCGCTCATCAGTTCGTTCACTTGCCCTTAATCCATAGCACCATCCTGGAAAAAAAAGGCTCCAGTCTTGAGTGATCGTTCTCTTCCTACACAGTGATCTGTGTAAACATCCACACACTCTAAGACCATAGCCCTGGGTCCAATCTCAAGGCTTCTGCTTATACTGCCGAGTTCTGCGTTTATGGTCACCTTTCTCCACTTGAAATTTGTGCACTTTTCTTTTTATAAAGCAAAAAATGCTAATATTGGCGTGAAGTTTGCATGCGCCTAAAACATGAACCCTTTGCTAACTTGTGGAAAAACGCTTGGGTTAATTGTGGATCTTTCTGGGCATTTACAATAGACCGTCAATGCTCATTTCTGGCTTACGGTAAGTAAAGCCATGAGATCGGGCCCAGCTAACCACAGACGCAACGACAATCAAACAAACTTGGACTGTCATCAAATGTAGTACCCGAGTCAACATTGTTAGTCCTCTAACTCTTAGTTCATCATGGCCATGACCTGTCCTGAATCCATCAAAATACTGCATTCAACATTAAACTCAACACAAATGTTTGTACTTTGAAGATTGGTATACCTGACCTCATGCTTGTGTGATTTTGGGGTACAGTAGTATTAATCCATCAAATTCAAGCAAAGCCATGAGATAGATTTAGGTTGTACCATAATTTGAAGTTAATACTTGTAAGTCAACTCAGGGGAGGGGGGATGCTGAGGAGGGGGAGGGGACTATATTGTCTACTTTCAGATTCACTTTCAAAGTTCACTCATTTTGGAGAACCAACCATTTCCAGCAGGATTTTATATCTTAAAATGAATCATTAACATAAAAAGTCTTTCAGTTGCACCTCTAAATCTTTGCCACCGCCCATCAACCATCATTGGTGGACTTTTTGGACGCTAGGTGGCAACAGATTTACCACGTAATTGCTCTCGGCAATGTGCGCATGTTTAGAACTACGTAAACAATGGAATTTTGGTATGTCTGCTGCCATCTAGCGTTCAAAAGTCTCCCGTTAAAAATGACATTGAAAGAAAGAGGGAGATGGAAAAGAAAACAAACCCCTCAACTCTTACAGTCTCAAACCAGCGTTACTTATAGCACATGCAAAACTGTGTGGAAGGATGCTGTTCATGTCAAATCACAACAGATTAGCCGTGTATCCTTAACTGTAAAGTCAAAGCGACAAAGCGTATCAAGAGTGACTGCCCAATAGCCTGATGATGGAGACCAATGGGGAAAGGCTGGAGGTAAAGGGTTGGGGGTCGTAGGAAGGAGGCGGGGCGGGTGGAAGGATTAACTGGAGATCTCACTGGAGGTCCTTCATGGGCAATTCCAGACAAATCAGAAACATGAATGATTTTCATAACCTGCTATGTTGACATTGATAATAATCAATCTCACCACATCAAGCCAATACAAATTATTCACAATGCCAAGGTGTAATTTTTATGAAGCTGTCAAGCAAAAGAAAATGGTACTCAGCAAATTTCTGCTAAGCAAAAACTAGCAGGGAACCAGTCACAATTTAGACACACAACATGGTAATTTGGCTAGTAAGCTGGTTCTGCTAAGCAAGTTTTTTCTTTGTTAAGCAAGCTTTTTCTTTGTTAAGCAGTTCATTTTTTCTTAAGCTTTTGAAAGTTACCAGCCAAAGTACAATGTAACATGTACCACCTGAGACTGGTGTCCTGCTCATTTTTGCTCAGCATACCTTTTCAGGCAATATTTTCTGCTTAAACAGCTCTATGAAATTGGACGCTGATTTCGCTCTTGATTAAAATCTGACTCACTAAACATGCATGAGACTACTTCCAAGAACTTGTGATTAACATGGCACCAATCTAAGTATTTTTGACAACATCCTCATTTCTTCTTTTCTTAAAATTGCCGAGAGGGACTGATGACAAAGAAGTGTGAAAAGTCAATGGAAGGTGTGAAGTTGACATTGATCTTTTGAGGTGAAGAGTCCCTCGGTGAATCAACCAAAAATTGCCCATGGACTCCGGAGTTCATGGCATGGTCATTCTCTTGATTTCTCACTTGAAAAGGCAATGTTTGAAAGACGCAAGTCTTTTTTTGGTTGTAAAACTGGGAAATCAGCCAATACTGCATTCAAATGTTTCTCTCATGTAACTAGAGACAATTTCAAAATCGGTATAAGGCTCGGAAGACAATTAATCTGGCCCCCCTTTTTTAAGTTATGATCAGAATTAGTTTCAGGGCTAGAAATACTCACTGGTCCACAAGTCACAGCAGGGTTTGCTCTTAACTTTTTCACTGACGGGCCAGCGGGACCAGTAAGCTTATTGATTCACTAGTCCATTAGCATCTTCACTAGTCCGTACTTCATATTAAACAGGGATGCTTTTTCAATATGGAACTAGCCGGCGGACCACTTGGAGAGAATTTTGACTGGTCCTCAGGTGTTTTAACTAACATTTGGCCGGCGGGACCACTGTTAAGGAAGAACGCTGCGGTGGTAGTAATTTAAGCATTATGCCAGTCACATCACAAATCGAACAAATCCCACAGTCTAGTGTTTTCCCAAGCACATGTCTGCAAAGATTCACTAATGGATACTTTAGCATTTCAACTCTAAAAGTTCTCCTAAATAACCAGCAAATATCAAAAGAGAAAGAAACTGAGTGGTCTCGTGAAAATAGTTTAATGGGATCCAGTAAAGTCTCTCAGCTGCAAGGATTATAGTCCAATTAAAGATTTATATATTTTCTTGATGTTCAAGTCCTGAATCACAATTACATAGACAATTTTTTGCACATTTTCAATAACATTTTTACGAGCTATATCACACCACATCACATCAAAACTGCTAAAACTAAAAGTGTATTTAAATCACTCCTAAATATGACCTGTTTGTTTATTTGCCTTTATTGTTGTAAAGCGCATTGAGACTTATGAGTGATATGCTAAATAAGAACTGTGTTGTTATTGTTATTATGTATTTATTTATTTTAATTTTTTTTAATTACAAGCATTCTTCCAGCACTCTTCCAAAAACAAACAACAGCACTTTCCTTTTTAGAAAGTCAAAGATAGTATGAACATGTAGGAGTGACTCACACTAGGAAGGTACAGTGTTTGCCGGTTACAATGTGTAAAGAATAATTAAAGACAATTGATTGAACATCACATCTGCTTGTCCGACCACTGCCAATAACTACAAATTGGATTATCAGTTTAAACTACGGAAGTGAAGAAGAAAAAAAAAAAGTGTCACACAATCCCTCTGTACAATAAAAACAATTAGAAAGTCGGACAAGTGAAACGCCGGACACGGACAGGGTGGTTAAACAATGACCAGAATAACAACACTGCCTGATGGTCTAATAGTAGTAGTTGCAGGGAATGTCAGGAGTGCACGGTAAGGAGCCGTGAACACCTGGACCCAATTTCATAAAGCTGCTTAGCAGAAAATAGTGCTTAACACATTTCTTTGCTAAGCAAAAAATGAGTGGAGTACCAGTCGCAACAATGTAAACTTTATGGAATGTTGGCTGGTAGCCAGTTTCTGGTCAGCAGTATTTTTCTGTGCTTAGCATTTTTTTTTGTGCTTACAGGCTTTATGAAATTGGGCCCTGCACTGCAAGGTATTTACAGGAAAGAGACATGTCCAGAGACAGGTGTATAGAGTGATTATTATCATTCATAATACCACATGGCACATGGCACAGTTGTAATAACCATTCTCACTGCCCTTCCATGCCTTTCCTTGTCTGGTATTCACACATTTGGAGCAATAATATGTGACCCCCATCAATTTTGCCCTGTTTGATGAATGCAACCACACAAGAATTTCCTTCCAGAAATGTTACAGTATAGACCGACACCGCCAGTACGGGCCCGGCGTTTTCATCTTTCAGAGGGCAAGCCTATTTTTCACTTTGCGAAGGTTGCTTCCACTGGAAAATCTTATAAAGTCTACGGGGCACTTATGAAGGGAGCACCGAGGCCAAAACCAGGGCAACAGAGGCCATGTAATTCCTAGCCTGCAGTATACCCACGAAAGATAATGTTGCCGAAACACACAAATAAAGCTACAATTTACCGGATAAAGTCAAAAAGGCTGGTGAGGACAGTCCCTATCCCCCCCCCTCCCCACCCCATCTCCAGGTGACACTTATCATTCCGGCCTAAATGTGGCAGGAATTAATGACTATCCTGTTTGGACAAGAAGTCATTCGCTGAAGTCAATCATAACAACTGGAATGCACCTGCCCCGGGTACAAAAAAACCTCAGGTGACAACATCTTGGTCTGACTATGTGAGAAAACGTCTGCAACCCCCTCCCCCCACCCATATCACCTCAACACAAGTAAATACAAGCAAAAGTTGACATCTATCCAAGGCTACAAACAGCTGCCTCTGGGAAGTGGGGCGGGGGGGGGGGAAGTTGGCATAAAACTTGTTGACAACACCTTCAGGTTCCCCACTGTCTTCCAGGAAGCATTTTACACAAAATCCTAAAAAAACAACCGATTTCTTTACCTTATTTTCTTAAGATTTTAAGCAGAAAACATTGTTTATAAGCTTAATTTGCAAAGCGAAAGTAATCATGGATCCGTTCACCGCCAACAGACATCATCAAGCAATTGCAATTAAAGAGGTTCGTCTCAGCGCATTTGTAAGCAACTAACAAGAGGCAATGACCAATCACAGCACAGCTATGTCAATTCAACAAAAGTTTAGTGACCAATTAAAGAGGTTCGTCTCAGCACATTTGTAAGCAACTAACATGAGGCAATGACCAATCACAGCACAGCTATGTCAATTCAACAAAAGTTTAGTGACCAATTAAAGAGGTTCGTCTCAGCACATTTGTAAGCAACTAACATGAGGCAATGACCAATCACAGCACAGCTATGTCAATTCAACAAAAGTTTAGTGACCAATTAAAGAGGTTCGTCTCAGCACATTTGTAAGCAACTAACATGAGGCAATGACCAATCACAGCACAGTCAATTCAACAAAAGTTTAGTGACCAATTAAAGAGGTTCGTCTCAGCACATTTGTAAGCAACTAACATGAGGCAATGACCAATCACAGTACAGCACAGTCAATTCAACAAAAGTTTAGTGACACATGGGAAAATAAAAAAGAAGAAGTTGAGTCCAACATGACCAACAGTTACCGAGATTTATTTACAGATTCGCAGGCCAAAAAGACCCCCTCGCCAAGGATTTTCTTCGTTAGAATGAAACAAAAAATTCAGCATCTGTTACTTTCTTCATCTCCTGGTACATGACTCAAAATAACACTTCCGCTTTCCTTGAGCCATTTTCCGTGGGAACCCTGTGGCCAGAATGATCCTGCGATTATCTAATGAATCATTTGGAGCAAGTGTTCGTTTTCTTCAATCTTCAATCATTTTGGAGCGCTCACTGATGAAGACAGGGGTTCGTAGAACTTCTGAAGGGCCTGGCACTGGCAAACACTAGTTCATTAGAGGGCTTGGTCTGAGGCTACAAATGTCTAAGCGCCAGACTCTTCATGCAAAAGATCACATTGTTAGAAATTGTAGTCAACAGTGCCAGACTAAAAGCATATAGACCTTTCTACTGCCTTTACTGCTTTATACGTTTTCATTAAGTTTTATCTTTTTAAAGTTTTGTCTTTCCAAGGTTAACGTTTTTAAAGTACACATTTTTTTTTAATGTGAAACTCCAAAATAATTTATAATAATAATGATAAAGTAATGACTAACAAGTAATGTAGACTTGAACCCTTTGGTGTTAATCTCGATACAAAGGAGACAGTTATTTATTTCAAATCTATTTGCAGCTACGAATGTCACACACCTTTGAAACACCCAAATTAAGGGAACCCTACAGCAATGTGGATTTGTATTCGTACTGATGCTATGCTACATGACAGAGAAGTCAGATGGGGGTGCCAGTTTGCGGAAAGATTGCAACCCAACGTTTCCTGACTAGCCCCCCTGTATGAACATAATCTCAGGCATTGTTGTCAGCAATTTGCCAGCCCCAGGGTGGGGGGGATACTGACTCCAGAGATGTCTAGGGTTTAAAGGGGCAGTGTAGGTCACTAAAGCATCCTGCATGTATAATCACATCATTGCGTATCATTCTTCTACAGCCATTCTGAAGTAGCTTTCATACTTTCTTCCTGATTAATGCAAAACTATGCAAAGGGACTGCTTACATATTCATGAGTACTTCTGTGACATCATAGCAAGAGTTCAAAAATTCTTTAAAAAGTTTGCTACAGTGGCAGAGCTGTAACTTCATGGCACTGCTCACCACAGAATTCTGTGCTTGCGGTGCCTGGGAAAGCTTGTGATTCTATTGGCTGTACAAAATTCCACGATTAATTGGGACCAGATTGACTGCTACTGGTCGCAACAATCCTCTCCTTGTTCCCCCTATATGCAACAACATTAATGAATAAAAGAGGAAAACAATTACTGCTCCATGATGAATGTCTACATGGTGTCGTGGCCGAGCGGATAAGAATACCGGACTCAAGCTCTGGTGTTTCTGATCAGAAGAGTGTGGGCTTGAGTCCTGGTCAAGACACTTGTGTCCTTAATAAGCAAGACACTTAACCGTTATTGCTGTGTCCTTCGGATGGGACGTAAAGCCATAGATCCAGTGTGTTGTGTAATGCAAGTAAAGTAACCCAGTGCACTTATTGTTAAGAGAAGGGGCTCACCCTGGTGTTCCTGGTTTGATTGGCTGAATTGCGCCACATACCTTCCAGGATAAATACTGTAGCGCTTAGAAACGTAGTATTTAAAAGCGCGGTATAAATGTAAAGTATTGTTATTATTATTACATGCATAGCACCCAAAAGAAAAAACTTAAATATCTGATGACTAATTTTTTCGATAAGAAAAAAGGAGTCACACCTGAAGATCTTGCAGACAAAAACTAAAGACAGGTACATAGGAGAAGTCACAAAAGGTTAACAGTCAGGGCAGCAAATGTGGCCAGAGCAAAAAACCGGCCAGCCCGGCCTGGATGCAGCGGCGGACAGGTGAACCAAGACAGAACCGATACAGGAAGTAATGATAGTGACTGTGTAGACAACCCAATCAAATGCTACCTTTTGTCAGCCGGTCCACCGGGGCCATACCTGGTATCTCTCAAGTCAAATCGTCTTTGTCATACAAGTGTCTAGAGAACAATCATAGGTTCAAGATCAATTTGCTTGATACAAAGAGATGCCAACCTTTGTTCTTCTTTTTTTTTTCTGTTGTTGTCGGTGAATGCATTTAAAATTGGAAACAGGGAACTGAGTTATATTGCCAACAGAGGCAGGTGAGTGAGGTAATGAACTTGAGGAAATGTCAAATTTCCGATCAGATTACTGGCAATTTTGTTCGGTATTTTAGGGAGATTTTTTTTTCTTTTCTTATCCCGAAGACTAGGTTAGTATGAGCAAGGAGGGAATATGTCTAAAATTACTGGACTGGGAAATTATTTTTCTTTGTAGTACTGGGGTTATAAATCAGTTACAACTTATTTTCTGAAAGATTTTCTTTCAAAAATACTTTTAAGGTATAGAACTGCAATATTTGGCAGAGTATACAAACCAATCTTTTGGTTTTCAGCATCAGCACCAGTCAACTAAGAGACCATTCAGAATAGTCAATATAAACAACATTTTTTTTTTTCAAAATTGTTGGTGGGTGGGTCAAAAGAAATAATTGAAAATAGAAATTAAATTTGAATTTAAAATAATAGAAGAAGAAGAAGAAGAAAAACAAAATGGTTCAGATCGTTGTTTGTTTAAAGCAAGGAAAAGCCATTAAAAACTACTGATGTTGGAGACATTTGATCGCAAATATCTGCATCATTTTAGGTATTACTTTTTCCTTTAACAATTCCAAAAACATTGACTTATTCTGATTGGCCCCTAACCTGGAAATATTTCATCACATCAGTTTGTCATGATTTTGTAAAAATGGTAAGAAAAGTTGATCACAAGTGCACCCAGTACAGCACCCCACTCCACTGTTTGTCAATATTTTCATAAGCCCCCTTTTCTTTTTGCAAATAAGTGTGCTTACAGGAAAAATAATTATTTCTGGTTGGGGAAAATGACTGAATTTGAGTCTGGATGCCCTTGTTCTACTTGATTTGGTGCCTCATTGGCTAAGTGAGGTTCAAAAATACTGACTGAGAAAAACTGTGCGAGGTTGTAACCTCTCCATATCCCCCCTACGTCCCAGGCCTTGTCATGAAATTGAGGCTCATTCATGCTTACTTTCAATTGGTAAATCCAAACATGTAAGAACTGAGACCAGGGTAAACTTTTTTCAATTCTCTGTAAAGATTACAATCTAAATATAAAAATAGAAAAAAACCAACAAACCTTTTACCATTTTTTAGATGATTTATGTACAGATTGACATGTTGACCCCAACGTTTAATAAATTATGAGAAGTCATAAAGTTTGTTTTTTTTTTTTATTGTAGAGGCTGTGATCTGTTTATTTATGTTGTTTTTGAGTCAAGTACAGATTGACCGAAGGGAAGTGTGTTGGGTGATAAGGGAGCGTCCTCAGGAAAATAACAGCGTTTGTTTATTTTATTTTTTTACAAGCCTTGATTTCAGAACAAAAAGTCCTTCACAGCTGGGGACGTCCTGAATAAAGATTGCACACTGAGATGAACTAACTCAAGAGAAAAATGTTTGTCAACTTTAAAGTAGTTGATGAACTAAAGAAATTAAAGGAGCAACCTCAAAGTCCAACACTGCAAGACCTTATTGGCTAAATGCATAATACGTGAAAAGCATACAAAGACACAAAATTAAATTAAAATAAAATTAAAATAAAAACAACCCAGAAGTTAAGTATCCCGCGTGAAAAAATTAAGATCATAGAATACAGCCCTCATCGCTAGTTACTCAGGGGTCAAACAGGCCTCTTGTCAGCAGCTAAGAAATATTTTGTAGAATAAGGTCACGGGTTCGACTCCCACCCGAGACGCCTGCGTTTTTTCCTCCGTACAGAACAAGTAAGTCAAGTAAATCATGTCTTCCACCCCCTTGTCAAAAATGGACAAGGTTGTGTCAAGGCAGACAAGGTTGGTGTCTATATAATAATAATAATAATAAAATAATAATAGTAATAACTGTATTTATATAGCGCCTTTTGCCAAAGGATACAAAGCGCTCAGTATTTTTACCTGCCATGTATGTGGAGCTACGTTTTGAAGTATGAGACCTATGCATTTATAGCACAATGTAATGGTTTACAAGGTGCGGTGGCGCAATATGCTGCCAATCAAACCAGGAACACCGGGGCGAACCCCTTCTCTTTTCGATAAGTGCACTGGGTTCTTTTACGTCCATTACACAACACACGGGACCAACGGCTTTACGTCCCATCCGAAGGACGAAGCAATAATGGTTAAGTGTCTTGCTTAAGGACACAAGTGTCACGACTGGGACTCGAACCCACACTCTGCTGAACAGAAACACCAGAGCTTGAGTCCGGTGCTCTTATCCGCTCGGCCACGACACGCCACTATGGAGTTGTCCATGTTGTTAAGAAGTTTTAAAAAATAAATTTTCATAGTGTGGGGTGGTTGAGCCTCTGTGTCTGTTCTTTCTTTATTGTGAACAGAATTTCAAAAAGGACCTATGTGTGAGTTATGTAAAAGAAATATTGACTGAAATTTGTTCTTGCATTATCACAGAATATAGTCACTCTGTGAAATCTGGCTTTTCCATTTCACTCAGCCTTGTGAATGGAACAGTCCAGACATTACCTCGTGATTATACTCAGCTGACAATTGACTAGGTATTACACCAGCGATTACAAGTACCTCTGCTAATGAGCTAATGAGGTTTGCTTATTTAGCTGATTAACAATCGGCCTCCATAGAGTAAGGGTTTTTAAAACTAACCACTAGATGACTGATTTATGAAACACCCAGATACACAGCAGACCTCTACCAGTGGTTTTATATAAATCATCTGATTCAGACACATGTAAACAAAGCCAGGCACTTTAAATGACCCTCATTGCTAATGGTTTCAGTTTAGTTTTGTCCTCCCCCCCCCTTTTTTTCAATCCCAAGAGCCCAGGTGGAAATCTTACTCACCGATATTTTTATGGATCAATTTGTCATTGTTAACAACAAAAACGTTCCTGACTACAGATTTCTTTAGCACCGGCCACTTGGGACTTTTAAAACTGTCCACAGGTCATCAGGTTGATATAAAAATGGCCACACTTGGGGGGGGGGGGTTCTGAAGGGTCAGTTTTGTCACTGCTTCCCTTCTACAGATGACAATTGACTCAGATATTAGTATGCATAGCAATGACTCGGCATTAATGTGCATTTCCTTCTGAGGAGAGATTCCCCCATGACGCGTACGATTATAGAATTGGGTCCGGTTATTAAAAACAAAAACTTTAAAAACGGAGAGGAAGAATTCTCGTGTTGAATGAAACCAATTTATTTCGACTGAGGGATCCGGTAGGAGGATGATTGCGGGTCATTGTTGTTTGGGAGGTAATGACAGGTTGACAATGGAAGCAATTGTGATGAAGAGGACAGGGACGATGGGAGTATTCTTCCTGTTGGAGGTCGTCTGGATATGTCAGCCGTCCAGTGACTTGTTTGGCCAGGGGGCATGAGGGGGAAAGATGGTCATTGCTGCGGACAGGGTGCTGATGTGGTAATCAGGGAGGAATGAATTAAGAAGCAAAGGGGGTACTGTAGGAAAGCTTTTACGGAAGGATGGGCGGAAAGTGGTGAAGATCTCATCACCATCTTTCCTAATCGCGGAATACAGTCTTATAGACTCCAATCATGAGAGAAAAATGGTATAAAGAAGGATGTGAAAACTCACAGAAAACAATTCTGACTATTTCAGCTTTTTAGCTTAAAAGATTAACCTCACCATTTGTAATGTTACAAAACAGAAAATGTGGTTTAGTACTTGATATTTGAAATAAAAAAAGTCGCATCCCCTTAAATCTCCTGGCTGCTGCGTCCCAGGTTGTATCGTAAACTTGGGTGTGATCCCTGGCGACATGGCAGTTAACAGTAGGATGGCTTTTGACTGGCACCCCGCAACAAAGATATTGACAAATTGGGTTAGATAGGGTTAGATAGCTCAGTTGGAAGAGCACCGGCATGTTAATCCGGAGGTCGTTGGTTCAAATCCAGCTCTGGTCAACTTTTCTTTGTTCAATCCCAAAACAAAAAATGCATACTTTTAATACTGATTTTGTGCATTTTTTTTTTAACTTCTTTTCTTTAAGGTAAGTAGAAAGATAAATTTAACTTAAAAACAATAGAGTGGTTATAACTATGTCAAATCATAAAGGAAAGACCAAACATACTTCAGATGAAGCTAGAAGCAAAAACAGAGTGGTGCCCAAAACAGAAAGCCAGACATAAAAAACAAACAAGTTTAAAAGACAATGCAATCAAAAATAGTTTCAAAATAGTACCCCCTTAAAAGATTTTTAAGAAAATTTGCTGTTACCCTTTGAGGTTTGGGGTTAATGATGATTACCAATGAAAGTTACTTCTTTGTTTAGTCCGAGGCTACAGCATTGAGTACGGTGCCAGTTTGTTACCGGTGGTGATCATTGATACAGAGAGGTGACAATAGAAGCGCCTCGGAAATCATGGAAGTGACAGATTAGAGGACGGTGCTTGATCACCGTACTCCGAGCGTGCACCTGGGGAGGATGCCGGCGACTGGGGAAATCAAGGGGTATAGGAAAGGAGAAATCCTCAACTTGGAAGGGATGAGGTGCAGAAAGGAGCAGGGGAGGTGTTAATGAATGAGGTGATGAGGGCCACCAGGGATGTGATATATCCTTTTAGTTTCTTTCGCCATTGTTGTTATTGTTAACTTTTTTTTAGGGGGGGGGGGTGGTGGGTGTTAAGGACTGCTTTCAAGGGAAAAGAGTCATTGTTTTAAACGGAGGTCAAAGAGAGGAAAATGACACTTCTATGAACTTTGTCATCTCAGAAAACTACTTAGTTATACACAAATATTTGGGAATATCAATAGCAAGCTTGAGTATTCTAATTTGAATTACACAAATATTTGTTTAGTTATTTTATAATACACATCCAACAGTGTCAACAGTGCCAATGAGCCTTTCCAATAAAAAAAAAGCTAATTACATTCACATATTTAATATACTGATGTTAATTTTGCATAGGGATAAAAATTATTTTTTCGTTTTTTTTTTTGCCCTGATATCGGTGTGCATTCAGTATTGCATACTCGGTACTTTCTCAAGTCCTGTGAATAAAATCCACAGGCGCATCACAGGGGTGTCACTCCGGTGGGATTCAAACCCACGACCTTTGCCATGCTAGAGCAGACGTCTAACCACTAGACCACCAAGCTAGCCCAGTGGCCAGAGGCAGGTTGAATCCTACATTTTAGCAGTGGGTACCACAACGATTTATCAATTTGCATCAGAGATAAAGATTATTTATTTTTTTTAATTTTTTTTTTGCCCTTATGCACTGACTGATTGTTTTCACACTATACTATGCAAAGCTTCAAATTCTACTGAATAAATGGGATCCTAATTCTAGATATAGACCCATTGCATATGACGTCACACTCTCAAAAAGGAGGCAGATCATTGGACGATAGCTGTTCTCTGTGCGTAAAAACGTGCGCGTGACCTCAGCAAACCTGTAGCGTTTTGCGTTATACAAGGGGGAGCTATTGATTTATATAGACCCCTTACAGAACACAGAACGCGCCTCCAAACAATGCGCATAGTTTTGGGTGTCAACTCTCTTTTGTGCATGTTTGTATACGATTTTGACACCCAAAAATGACACCCAGGATAGGCACATGTGAGTACGCTGCGCGTTGTGCTGTAGATTCTGCTGACCCAATAACACCCCCAGAAGTCTATATATGAAGGCAATTACACATAACTTTTGCAATAACCAACTAATTGCGGCTTCCTTGATATCAACTGAACTCATGAACTACAGAACTCATTGCACACTCACAGAAGAAGAAGGGGAAAAAAAGAAAAAAAAAAAAAAAACACCACCCAGTTCTACATCTGAGGATTATTAGAGGAAACCTATTTTCAGAAAACAGCCCGGGGCTTTTGGCCAACACATCAGTGTAAATTAAAGGTCTTCTTCCGGCAGGCGATGTTTCTGGAGGGCTTTTTTGTAAAGATGTCGTAACCAATTTGAGGGATGAGGTAAAAGTTTGGGAAGGCCTGAAGATCTTTTTTTTCCGTGTAGATTTTCTCCGTTTGACCTATACTGATGATGCTCGCTTGACACGGCATGCACGATGAAAAAAATCCTGTTAGGATGGACGCTTACGTCAGACCTGCTAAACTCGATAGGTTTTTTTCTATCGATTTGCAAAGTTGTGTGGGCTTGGGGTAAACAGTGTCTGTTTCTTCCCATCACTTTTGGGTGTCATAGAAAACATTATGGATAATTTATCTGCATTTGGAGGAAGTGTTTGCCCAACCACAGGTCATGAAAGCCCACAAAGTTTGAAAGAACTCTTGAAATGAAGAATGGACCGCAATCTCATTCAACAAATTGTACAGTAAGTAATTATGCAGGGCTTGAATTTGACACTGGACTGCAGGCCCGAGGCCAGTGATTTTAGCATTGGGCCAGTAAACTTATGGCCATACAAGTCCGGCGGTCTTGTGTTTTCAATTCAATAACAATTTATGTAATTCACTCTATAATATCTTGTAAACAGAAACAAATTCTGTTCACATGTTGACTCCGAGTAACGATTAGAAATATAGTTAGTACCCTTAAAGACAAATGAGGTCAATCTTCTCTTGCGTGTCTTAGTGCTTGCTCAATTAAATGCAAATTAAACTGTGCAAGGAAGTCTTTTCTCAGTTTGAATCTAGTTTTGTAAAATTATCTCTGGTCCAGTAAACATTTTGAGATACAAGTCCTGTGGTCTTGTGGATTTTTCCCCCAAATTCAAGCCCTGTTATGCATGCAGGTTTAAAGCCAATTTGATTAGCAAATCCAATTTTCACCAACTGTGCAATTCAAGGGAAACACTTCACTAGAGTGAGTACAACAACAAATTGTAAACTGTCTTGAGTGCAGGGAGTACAGTGTCAATTGTCCCCATTTCTGTGTTCGAATGTAAAAAATTAGGAACTTTATGTGTATTTTTCATTTCCTCAATCCCACATTGAGTCCATTGGCTTTCTACAGTGCAGCATTTGAGGCTTTGCATGGTGATGTATGAGATTGAATGGTTTTGTGAGCACACCATGCAATAAATATCTTATTAAAGTAAAGGTGTTGGCAACGAAAAGAGCCAATTGTTGGACAATGTTTGATTTAAAGAACTTGGTGTGCATATGTAACCCTGACCAAAATGTGGTCTTAGGTATCAATAAGTCATGATAAAGGGAGAGTCAACAGAGAATCTAATCTGACAAGAGGCTTATCTACTCTCCCTCTCAGCAAATGTCAGCAAGCAGAAGTAACACATATAAAGTTTCACTAACTCTCAACCAGCCGTAAAATTAGTTTGAACAATTTTCCCGGCCACAAAAGGCCGGCTTATTTGATTGCGGCAATTGCCTTGGATTACCCAACAATGGCAACTGGTTTCCCAGTTTGTCCTCCAACAGTAAATTAACTGGTCCCCCCCATTATGCCTGGAGTGTTCAATCCAAATACTATTCAACCCTGAAATTGCCGAATTGACAAGTGTTTTTTTCTTTCTTCCACATTGCCCATACTATAGACAAAATGACAAAATGACAAAACTGGGCTTTCTAAAAAACCTTGCCATAACTATGAGTGTGTGGTGAGATCAATCATACCAGGAATTCCGCTGTTTGTTCACACACACACACCCAGGGCATTGTGGCAGCGATTGAACTGATTGATAGATAACCTAGCCAGGAGGCAGAGATTCACACCTCTGGTTCCCTCGTTATGAACAATCAAGAGAAAGAGGAGTGAATCTCCTGCAGGAAGGTTACAACCAAATCTTGGTCAAAACATGATGCAGGAGGGAAACTAGGAATCAAGTAAACGCAAATGTCTTGACATAATTTATAGGGAGTCAATATTTGCTGAAACATTCAAATAACAGTGTCCAAATTCAATACATTTACTAAGTAATTAATAAAAAATAATGGTAATAATAACATAGTCTTACCAATATCTATCAATAAGGTGCTCAAGGTGGTTGAACAAACAGAAATATTTTAGACAGATTAATTGCTTGAATTATGAGACCAATTTTGTAGCACCTTCTAGGGGTTTACATTCAGCAGCCACTGCCACAAACACCACGGCGAACCCCCTTCTCTAAGCGATATGTGTAATTGGGTTCTTTTACACGCTTTTACCTACGGCTTTACATCCCATCCAAAGAACGAAGCAATAATGGGTAAGTGTCTTGCTTTAAGGACACAAGTGTCAAGACCAGGACTCGAACCCACACTCTGCTGATCAGAAACACCAGAGCTTCAGTCCGGTGCTCTTAACCGCTCGTCCAAGACACGCCAGTAAATCACAGATGAAGCAGAGTGTTCAAATGAAAGGCACCGTGTGCAAGAGACGCCAATACCTCCCTCTGGCTAAACCTATGGGTTAACCACTTCAACACTAAGATGTTGAGGACTCCTGGAAACTTTCTCCCAGAAACCTGGTTTGCAAACCACTTCCAAATGATTAGAGAGCACTCTACTCCACGTTACTTCCTCCAGAGATTGTTGATTGGTTTGAAAATGAATTCCCTCGATGTTGACTCAATATATGACCATGAAATCTAACAGGGTTCGACCTTAGCGGTGGTCCGCTGGCCAAATGCCAGTTGTAACAGCGGCGGACCAGCTGAAACACCTTGCCAAGTGGTCCGGCTGGCCAGTCAAAAATATCCGCAATGGTACTACAGAACTCTGACTATTTATTTATTTTTGTTAAAGGCTACCTTTTACTACACAAAAGCTGCAGTTTTATTTGAAAAACTTTTAAAAATAAAACTGCAGCTTTTGAGCAAGTAAATTTAATAAAGTTTCGCCGCGGACGGACCAATAAAAAACCTGGCGGACCAGTTAAAAATCAAGCCAACTGGTCCTGCTGGCTAGTTGAAAAAAAAGTAAAGGGCAACCCCTGTCTAATCATGAAGTATCGATATTGATAAGTAGTGACTTGTGCTGTGGAGAGAGAGATCAGGGAGGAAGGAGTCTTGAAAAGTAGTTCCTGATACAATTGCCTCCAAGCTCATAAGCCATTATGAGATATGGTGGACATTAATACTTTGAAACTATAGGTTTTGGGTAAATTTGTTTGTATACACCCAAACCAAACAGTGCACTCCCATAGTGTCCACCACAAAGCTCAAAAAGGCCAATTTCTGTTGCCTCAGTGCCCCCTTGAAATGCTTCAGTAGAAATTGATATTTTTCCCTCATTGCAGTGCCCTTTACCGAGGAGAAAACTGCCCTGCCCTTCTCAGGAAAGAAGAATCACGCCTGTCGGTGTATTATGGTCAATCAATTATCAACCATAACTTCAACATGAGAAAATATGGACGTATTGCTGACAGGTGCATTTCTTTTTTGGGTGGGTGACAACTGCAGGCTAACCAACCCAGCCCCCAACCCCCCCCACCCCCACCCCAAAGTCCTTCACGCATTCACACATGGGTATGTATCACATACTCAACAATTACAAAATCTCATTATTTCTTTGTGCATCATTAATCACATCCTTTCTGTAGATAAGAACAATAGCATACCCAGCTGTTTTGTTCTTTCCCTGTCTTTAGTATAATGCCTAATTGTCATGCTAACTTTGGTAGAAAAGTGCAAGCGTGCTTAAAGAGCGATTTGTCATTGTGAAGCCGGCTGGTTTATTTTGTTGTCCTGTCCCTATCAAATAAACTTTTTACTCAAACACACGCAACTGTTCCGTTGTTGGGGTTGAAGTAGCTGCTGATAAAAAATCCTCAGCTGTTTATAACAGTAGTACATAATCTGAATAATCTCTGTCAATTTTTCACTTCATTCTTTTAGGGGTACACCATCTAAAAAATCTCCTTTGGAAGAGCAAGTGGCTCCTGAGTCCTAGAGAAACCGGTTTGTTTGTTTTTATATTTTGACTAAAATGTGCTCCAGCCAATGTCTGGAGACAGTGTCCGGTTTCCTCTCAAACTGAGGAATTTGCCAAATATCTTATATTTGAACAACAAGAGCGATGGTGTAAACTGCCCCTTTTTATGGAGTGACAAATGCCTAGCTGCAAGGGGGCAGATGACCTGCCAAAGGCCGTAACATTTTTTTCAATTTACTGGCTGACAGATACACAATGCGCTACTTCATTGACTCCACTGCCGCGCGACAGTCCAACTACATAAAGGAAAGTCAGTGATTGTAAGTGCCACCCTATACTCCCCCACATTAAATTGGCACCATTCTTCGGATGATCCCAGCACCTTTTGACTTCAACGCACTGAGGGTTTTAAATGCTCAAAGGAAAACCCTTTTAACACCACTTGAAGAAAAAGTTTTTGAAAGCAAGAGGGGAAAAGGTACACCAAATTGGTCTTAAAAGGTGTACTACGTCATTTGCTTTTGGTAGTAAGAGTACTGGCCTACTTTGGAATTCACTGCCTGTGTATTCAGCTTCCCTACCTCTTACAGCCTGTCCCAATTAGAATAAAATATCAATGGTCATCTTTCTACTTTTTGATTTCCTCTCTTGTTACAGCCTTTCCTACTTTAAACCCCAAACCTTGAGTGGCCTGTTTTTACGGTCTTGTGATTGGTAACAGTCCCACAAAAAATAGGTAAATAAAAAAATTTAAAATTCAACCTTCATTTACATGTTTTTGAGGAAACTGTGACTTTGTGCAAAACTATATAGGCTTATTTTATTTGGTGTTGGAGACAATTTTCTTGCACATCTCAGTTTACAAATCAATGAAAGTTGTCCAATTTGAAAATTCCAATATGACCTTTCCTCTTGACAGATTTATCTCACTGCAAACGATCTTGCTGTTTCAGTGAGATGGAAAAAAACACTAATCCACTCTCCTATTCATCAGCAGCGGCTTTCAACAATTATCAATCGGTAAACATTTCATTCCGTGAGTTATTTATGATATTGGGTTAGGCAAGTTTCTCAAAACCTTTTCACAGTTGCATAAGAAGAGTAAGGTCGATAGCAAGGGCACCAAGTAAAATATTAGACCATCGGTATTCCAGTTTTCAGAAAAGAAGCACGTACAGTGTGACCATCAATGTTGATAAAAACCATTCACTTTCACTTAAAGGGTGTGCAACATCGGCAAGATTGAAAATACAAATGCTCACAGACTTGCACATAACTTACACGGTATAAAGATCGTCATGGTGGAAAACTTCCCTTGAAAAAGTTTTGCTTGAAATGCTTGTAATTAGTATAGCAGTTATCGCACATGTCCAAAACCCGATGTTTGAAAACATGACAAAAAATGGGATTTTTTACTGTCTTCTCATGACTCTGAAGACCAATTGAGCTTAACGTTTTACAGGCTTGTTATTTCCTTTTAATTCTATCAAATATTGAAGCATATATGTACTTTACCTTAAAAGACATAAGATAAATCTTCTCTTAAAATTGTCTTCAAATAACAATAGTTCATTGTGTAACTGTTTTGATTCTGGTCTTATGACAAAAACTCTGGTACAGTACAATTTTGGGCAGCAAGCCTGCGGTCTTGTTGATTTTTTCTCCAATTTCAAGCCTTGGCGAGAGTTTTTGCTGATAAAAAGGTCTGAAAATTATGTCAAAGTTAAGGGAGGTAGGTTGAAATGATTGCTTTTCCATTTTTTAGACATACCCTTAAGAGGTGTAGGTTTCAAGGAGGTTTTTTTTAGAAACAGTTTCCTCAGTGCAAGAGAAATGGATCAAGGAACATGACTTCTTTATATCTGAAAAAAGGTAACAGCTACCTTTTTTCACCAGGCAGACATGAAACAAATCTGAATTCAAATAAAAGTCTGAAATTTCTCATCCCTGTTTCACAGCCACATTGTTGCAACAGTTGGCTCAGCTCACCACACCAAAATGCCATTTGCAGAAAATTGATTCGACCACAGGGTCAGCCGAGTTTCAATTTAATTGCCCGCTATCTAGACTAAAAGAGCAATACCTCCATGTAACTTGGGTTTCAGTTACAGTTTATCTCTTGGTGCTGATAGACTTCTGATCCCTTGGGGGAAATCTTAACAATTTCAAGTGATTTTGTCTGACAAGTTTAAAGTCACAATTTTAAAGGGAGTGCACAACAGTGGTAAGATTGAATATAGAAGTGTTCACAGATTTGCACATGACTTGCATGGGATACAAAGATGGTCATGGTGGAAAAGGGTCTTTACTTGAAATGCCATTGTTTTTTTAAACAGTTAGTTTTGGTCTGGCGAGTCCAAAACATAGTGTTTGAAAATATTGAATGTTTTTTTCTTGTGACTCCGATGACCGATGACCAATGACCGACTGGGCTTAAACTTTCAAAGGCTTAATATTTTGTTGGTCACATAAAGTGCGGATATTGGTCTTTGACAATAATTACCAATGTTGTCTGCTCGCTTTAAGGGTTCTCGGTTTTGGGTAAAGCAGCATCATTTATATCCGCTAGTTTTTTTTGTTTTTAAACAGGCCACAAAACCAACCAGTGAAAATGTCATCACTTATAGCTGGGCCCAATTTCATAAAAAACCTGTATAGGCACAAAAACTTGGTAAGCACAGACAAATCTTGCTTAGCAGAAAGAAGTAACCAGCCAAGTTTCCATAAAATTGCACTGTTGAGACTGGTACCCCACTCATTATTTTTTAGCTCAACAGAGAAATTTGCTAAGCAGCATTTTCTGCTTAACAGCTTTATGAAATTGGGCCAGATCATCTACTTGTACCGCCATGAACCAACGGCTTTACGTCCCATCCAAAGGACATACATGTAGCAATAATGTTTTAAGTGTCTTTTTTAAGAACACAAGTGTCAAGACCAGGATCGAACCCACACTCTGCTGATCAGAAACACCAAAACTTGAGTCCGGTGCACTAGACCGTTCGGCCACGACATGCCATAATATAAAATTGGCATTAAAGGCAAAGTCACACACAGGCCCTGTGGCCAGACCTCTGGCACTAAAAAAAAATGATTAGTTAAAAGAACGCTTAAATGATCTTAAAGGGAAGGTATACGTTTGGTAATCACTCTAAAAATTAATGGCAATAAAAACTTACTTGTTAAAAGTAAAGCAACTTTCGAAAAGCATTTGAGAAATATTTCAATTCAAAATACTGTGAATATGGGCAAAAATGTCAGTTTTCATCCACCAAAATTTGAATCTGAGAAAGTTTCTGTCTCAAATTGTGTACTCCTATTAGGGTTAGTCTTCAAGCTGGAGAATATGCGTGGACATATTCGCTGCGGATTTTGGCGATATTTAAAAAAACGCGACCTCCTTTTGAATTGAAATTTTCACAGGTTAGTTTTATTGTTTATATATGCATTTATATGGGATTAAAACAGTCAAACGGTCCCCAAAAACCAAAGGTATACTTTGCCTTTAAATGCTCTTAAAACACTTTACAACTTTTTTACATACATGCACTTTGTTGGTACAACGTATGATGTTTATCAATGTTTTACTACCGGTAAATGTTGGGTAACCAGACTGATCCACATCCATGTAGGAGGAAGATGGACAAACATGTTTTCACACTTCAGGATGTGTGAATCACTATCAATGCCGCCACCCAAACTGTTTTTTTATGGCTATTTTGCAAATATTAATTTATTGGTACACATGTAATTTAGCACTTTCTCAATAATTTACGAGGCGGGGGCCATCTGAAAATTTATGAGCTCTTTTACAGCACGTGTCACCTCACCCGGGGTTTCCTGTGGGTGGCTGGAATTCTTCAGCTGGAGTCCGGACATTTTCTGCGGCTACTATAGCTGATTGGAGTTCCCCCCCCCCCCAACCCCCTTCAGGGCATTACACTTACAGAACTTGGAACCATGCATGACTAGGTTATTTTTGCATACGGGGTATATGACTAACCCACTGGGCAGCAATGTGTGTCATGATGGACACCTATATAGGTTCGGACAGTGTGGGATTTCTGGAGCAGGTTTACAAGTTGACAGGATGACTACTTTTAAGAACACTTAGGAGTCGATCAAACGGACTTGTTTTTCTTTGTTCTCAGTAAGCGGTAAATAAAGTGGCACTTAAGGATTAGTCAACTTTCCCTGAAAGGGAAACAAACAAGCAAAGTAAATCCACATTTCAAATTTGTTTAATGTCTACTCTATTTATTTACTTATTTGTGGCATGTCGAGGGCTGAGCAGATAAGAGCACCGGACTCAAGCTCTGGTGTTTCTAATCAGCAGAGTGCGGGTTCGAGTCCCGGTCGTGACACTTGTGTCCTTAAGCAAGACACTTAAAGGTACACGTTGCCTTTGATCGGTCGAGTTGGTCTATAAAAGCGTTGTAACCCTTTGTTATACAATGCATATGGTTAGAAGGTGTTTTAAAGTAGAATACAATGATGCACACAATATGCTCGAAATTGCGTGGTTTCCCTGAACTTTGCGAACTAACACGGTCATAAAATGGCCAACTGTGTTAGTTCACAATGTAAAGGAAAACCATGCAATTTCGAGGCATATTTGTGTGGATTATTGTATCTACTTTTATAACATCTTTCTAACCATATGCATTTTATAACAAACGGTTTACAAACGCTTTTTGTAGACCAACTCGGCCGATTCAAGGCAACGTGTACCTTTAACCATTATTGCTTCATTCTTCGGATGGGGACGTAAAGCCCTAGGTCCTGTGTATTGTGCAATGCACCGTAAAAGAACCCAGTGCACTTATTGTAAAGAGAAGGGGTTCGCCCCGGTATTCCTGGTTTGATTGGCTGCACATTGCACTTGTAAACCATTACATGGTGCTACTCATACTTCAAAAACGTAGCTCCACATATCTTGCAGAATAATTACATAATACTGTTGGAGCGTCACTGAGCGATGGATCTGAGTGCTATATAAGAAGCCACTATTACTATTATTAATCACTTATTTTTATGGAAGTATGCTTGCCAAACGTCAGTTAAAACAGCTCAGGAATTGTTAATTCTCTCCAAGTTATCCAACGAATTACACCTATTAATCCAAATAAAGCAACGACCGCACACTGCTTGAATGAAATTTAAGTCTCATGCACAATTTGCCATGAAAAATACCTGAGCTCTAGAGAAGGAAGCTGTTTCATGATAAGGTCGGTTAAAAGCTGGCAGATCCGAGTGTAAGAAATAGCACCAACTCAACTGATCAAAATAATCAAAGATGGTGAAGGGTGGTGGGGGGAGGGTGGGAAGGGGTGGTGGACCAAGCAACCTGGGTGTAACAGAAACATCACACACACAGGGCATTCTGCCTGGGGTGAAAAGTACAGGGATTGAACCATCTGCAGTGTGTCTGTGGGCAGAGACCCTACTGCTGCCTCCTACTGCTAGAGACCCTGCCTGACCCTGAGCTCTTAATACCGGCAGTCTTGATTGATACTGGGGAAGTCTTGATTGATTGTAGGAAAGCTGAAAAACTTTAAGGTTTTGTTTAGGGGGGGGGGGGAGAGTGATCTGACATACTGACAAAAAGTCATGGTATTGTGAATACAAGAGAGGAAAGGTAAGATCTTTGCTAAGAAGGTGTTTACGCTTACCAATTTGATTGGTTTCAGCTTTGCTCTAAATATGTTTTAGATAAGGGAATTTGGGTTGCATCAGTTTTTTGCTTTACAGTAAACCGTGTTAAGTTGTGGAGGAAAGTAAAGCTTTAAAAAGAAAAGTAAAACTGATTTATCGCTAATAGAACACAAGTTTGTTGATTCCATGTCTCCATATAGGCTCCCCTTTGACCTCCCTTGTTAGATCCCCATCTGATTGATGGCAAGGTTTCGGTGAAATGCACCTGTTTTATGTAGCAGGAATGGATAGAAAATGGCCAGATTTCTAACCAGAGCCACCTGAAAAGGTTTATTCTGACTTCCTGGATGGCCTTTTTTAAAGAAAAGAAACAGGGGCTTCTGGTGACAATGGGCAGTCAGGTTGGCGTACTGGTATCTTGCCTTGCCTTCCACCTCTGGGATCCCGGTTCAAATTCACACCGGGGCATACGTGGATTGGGTTTTTCAGTCCCTGCCTGATTGCGTGGGTTTTCCCTGGAATATTTCTCTGGGGTTTTCCTCCCACACCTAAAACTGAAGCTTCCTTCTTGTCTTCTCTCCACGGGGTTCTTAGCTAGTAATAGTGATTAAGTTGCTTTCTGAGAGTCCTTGGCTTCACAACCAGAATTAATATAAAAATGAAAAAGGAGAATAATGTCAGAAGGGCTTAGTGGTGTTATAATAGCAGGGCGCTGGGATGGAATATTAGGTGAGGCTTTGAGTACCCCCCCAACTCCCTGCTTTGTTTTATCCCACTTTTTACAGACCACGTATTCCTTTTTTACAAAAGACTGACCTGTACATTCCAGGGTATTTCCTGGCAGGCAAGATACTACACTGGGCATAAAGGGAAATTGTACATTTTGTGTCATAATTTCCACATGAATTCAAGAGCTATAAAAAATAACAGCTGTACAAGTTTTGAGATGTGCGCTCTCTCTTTTCATAATTACAAATTGGACAGTGCAATTCTCCAAGGTGTGATGTCTTACATTGGGCTGTGTACAAATCCGGCCTGTAAGAAGTTGAGGCTCTGTGGCTATTTTGTAAACATGTGATGCCACAGGTTACAGGGTCTAGGCTATGGTCGGTCTAGACACTAGTTTTTCATTATCAAACTTAATTAGTGTTTTTATTAACAGAGCCCCAAAACAGGAAGGAGGACATGGGAAGACGTGCATAGTACTAGACTAAACATTATATACAGGTTCCAATGGACCCAATGCATTGATGTCATCACGCCGTCATCATCTTAGAGGTAAAACGATGAATTAAACAATGGAAACAAGGATGGGGTAAAAGAGCAACTTTGTTGTTTACTATCAGAGGATGCTCTAATCCAATGACTTATGTATTTTGATTTTTATTTTTTTTTTTTCTGTAAGGACCCCAATAAAATAACCCCAAATTATTGGCTTTTAGGGGTTATCCTTGGATAATTTCAAAAAGTATGAATTTCATCATCATAGAGTTACTATATTTAAAAAAAGAAGTAATCACCGTCTTTTTAAGGTTGAGTGGCATTCTGGCGCTTTTATAACAGTTGGTAGTAGGGAGATGATGGCACGTTAATCCTGTGGATCGCAGGTTGCTTGCCCCCAACTTATTATTATTCTGACTTTATAGTTACGTAAGATCTCAGTAAAGTTGTATCATAACCTGGCACAATAACACTTGTGGAAATAAATCGAGTGAGTTTACCCGCAATAAACTCATTTTGACTTGATGCCAAAAGCACCCTGGGTGTATTTCAATGCGAGAGGGAAGCAATTTGCACGCAACGTGTCGGGCTATAAAACTTCATAAAAAAATATTTTTTATAAAACTATTTCTGTCCCAGTACTGAGTTGGGCTTCAACGGTGACGTTTACGACAACATCCCCTTGTAATACTGACAGCAATCGTGTATTTAATAACATTCTGAAGATGAAACTGTCCACCTCTTCTCCAACTGGATTGATGTACATGTTGTTCACACCACAAATCCATCAGGACCCTTATTACCATCAAACATACACACACATGTACACCCATGTAATACAGCAGTGCTGAGTGTACACCCATGTAATACAGCAGTGCTGCTGTATACTCATGAACAAATTAGCCATGCGTGACATCACAGGGCTGAGTCAATCCTCACCTCTTAATTGGCTAAGAGTTGTCACAGGAAGGGCCTTAGCTGACCAATAGGAATCCACTAGTGACTTGGGGGTGTGGCTCTGGTCATCTCAGCATTGCTTCCACAGTCACACACACACACCTCATTGATGGATTTTTGGTGTACTGCGAGTATAATTGCCATTGGTTGGGTACAGGGGGTAGATAACATCACAGTTAAAACAAGACACTGGAAAGAAGCTTCACATGAAATACAAACTAGAATTGGATTAAATGTGCAGAGCGGATGGTCTTCACTCGGACACAAACAGTTGCCAGCTAAGGATCTAAACACAAACCACCCGAAGGGGAACAGTTACTCAGGCATTTGGCCCTCATTGGGTAGCAACGAATTCACTCTCAACACCAGGCAGTCCTGACAATTGGAGTTAAGCCGTGCATAAGTATTGGTTGAATAAGTGTTTGTGACTGTGACATGTGAATGAGCATTGATCCAAGCCTGATACAGCACACACAGTGGCAGCTGATTTGATTCGTTCAAGTTGAATTACTGAAAAGGGTAACTCGCCGCTGACTATTTGCAAGGAAAACGGTTGGATTTAATAAATATGGTAAGTTGACTTTCAGTACTTTACATGTATAGGTACTTGGGGGAAAATGATTTTTCTACTTTGGCAAAATGCAAACCTGTCTCAAATAATAACCAACTGGCCCCAGAAATGGCATTAAACACTAAAAACAGAAACAAAACTAATGACTTTTTAAAATGAAGCCTTCTGAAATGGAAAAATCATTGAACCTACATTGAATACTGACTGAAAATATTTGAATTTATTGAAAAAGAAATTGTACCATTACATAGTAAAACCTAAATACTCATCCATAATTTTCCCAATAAGTAAAAACCACAACTTTCCAACAAAGACAGTTGAAACTTGTAATCATGCCACGGTTACCGGTATATCACTGAGGAATTCCTCTACTTTATTTTAACCCTAACTGCCTTGAATAATTTACAAGGATCCTTTCTCATTCTAACATAATCCAACAGCCATAATGGTAGCTCAACCGCCTAAACTGATAGGCACTGATTACGGCTGTATGCCTGGACTACTGCAGTCCTCGGTCCAATAGAATCAAACAAAACGCTGTTGGATTTTGAAGGGTCGGGTGGTTACAATGCATAATTTAACAGAAAAAAAACATCCAACTCTCATTAATGGACCATTTTGTTCACATCCAATGGAGTACAATGTATAGTACCCCGACTGCTGATTTTCTTTACATGTGTATACAAAATAAGAGCATCAGACTGTTTTCCCATTTAGCCTCAGTTTGGTGTCATTAAACTGAAAAACAAAAAGGCTGTGACACAAGAAAGGCTTATTTCAGAGTTGACTGTTTTAGTTCAGAACAGAGTCTATTATTTTTGCATTCACAAAAATGTGTGTGAATATAAACAGATGCATGCAAAAACTAATTTCAGCAGAAATTGAAAAAAGTCTATAATATTCAAAATAAGTAAATAAATAAATAATTTAATCAGGAACAACTTCAAATTTGATTTTTTAACTCAACCATTCTTTTCTAAAGAAGAGTTATGAAAAGACTCTTATCATTTTTTTTCTGTTTAGTTGAGTCAGACCTAAAGAAAAAATACAAAAATAATCATAAAGGTGTGACAGTCATAAACTATTCTTTAAAACTAAAACTGAAACTAAACAATTAATTACTATCATAATAATGGATCAGCTGCTTTCGTGTTTATGGTTCCTTTTGTCTTAATTGTCCTTGTTAAGCACTTCAAGACGTTGTGTGAGGCGCAATATAAAGATGTGTAGTATTATTATTACTATTGTTATTATTATAATTTGAAAACAGTCCAAAAAATGTCTTAGAAAATTAATAATATGCACTTTGAGACGATATAATAAAAACCACTTATTATTATTTACTATGATTAACTAACCATTGGTAACTTGGCAATGTTTGCTAATTTCCACAACGGTAAAGTAATTTACACTAACACATCACACACAGCACCTGTTTGGCTCGTCCCAACAAAAACCCAGAAAAGTGAACAGATTACGCCTACATTGGTTTCCATGATGGAAAAACAAACGTGTTGACACCAGCCTGTCCTGCTGTGTTCACAAGAACAGGGTCATGGGTGCAGATCCCGCTGTGGCACCCCCGTCCCAATCTATGGGCCGTCATGTAAACTCACAATCACAACGTACATTATGGGTTTTTTTTACGAGTTCAAGACAATCAAAATTTATTCAGTTGGTAGCTCATATGATCCGCTGGTCATTAAACTCTGGATGGCATTTTTCGATGAGTGTTTTTTCAGATTAGAAGAGTCCTAATTTGTTTAACGGATGCACAAGGTGACGGTTTTCCCTGGTCATCCAACTTGTAATTTGATGAGAATGAATGGACGTTTAAATTTCCATACAATAACTTTGATAGACAGACGTTTATGTTTGCATCACAGGTGTGCAACATTTGATACTGTCAAACGTGCACCAAGAGAAAATCTGTGGTATTCAAAAGGAATTTTACATATAATAATATAATACCACCCACACCTCCAAAGGTGAAAACAAAAATTCCATGAAGGGAATAAATGGATGACTTGTAATAACCCAATGATTTACAGGGAAAATAGGCAACAGAGATCAATTCAGTTTTGGAAAACAAAAAATCATAAAAATTGTCAGTACTTTCCCTGTGACAAAATTAGTTAATGTGTTTTTTTCATACTCTCCAATGTGCTCTTGGATTCAACAGTTTCATTTTAAACATTTTGAATGGGCACAAAGGCCAATACCACGCACATTTATCAAGCTTCTAAAAAAAGGTGTGTAAAACAAATTTAAAATGCTTTTCTGGTTAGGCCCATAGCACAAATAGCCATTCCATTTCATTTAAAACATTTTGAATGGGCACAAAGGCCAATACCATGCACATTTATCAAGCTTCTTCCAAAAAAGGTGTGTACAAATTTTTTAAAATGCTTTTCTGGTTAGGCCCATAGCACAAACAGCCATTCCAAAGAATATTGGAAATAAAACAGCCGGACACATCATCATCGAATATAACTTTGTGGGAAGTCCTTAATCTTCGCTTAGATTCACCTGTACATAGTAAACATACCTCTGTACTTTTTTTTTTTTTAAACTGCACTTATTGTAATAGGAAGCAAACTTTTAACCGGGTTTATATATAGTACTTCCGACAAACCTCGTCGTCCTCTCTCTCTCTCTCTCTCTCTCTCTCTCTCTCTCTCTCTCTCTCTCATGTTACTTTGTCAGGGTAGGGGGGCTGGTGTCCACGAGACACTTCGTGGGGTCTGGTTATAGAGAAAGAAGGGGTGGGGATACCTCCCTCGGTGCGCCTATCCAGGTTATTAGACTGGGGCCAGTTGGATTAGGCTCTATGGCACCAGTTGGGGGTTAAGGGAGCAGGTGAGGCTGATGAGGCTGAGGATAATTATCATCCCTCCCTTACTTTACCTGCTCAACAGGTATTAAGGGAAGGGGGAAGTTATATATTTAGAGTAACCCCATTTCCCTTCCTCCTCGTCCCCCTTCTTTGGATCAGGAATTACGGAATTATTAAAGGGCGGCAAAGTGCAGCAATTTGTAGAACAATAGGAAAAGAATTGGTGAGTGGGAGGCTATCATTTAAGAAGTCTCAATTGCTTTGAAGGTGGAATTATTCTTTTGATGTTGGCTCTTTGATATTGTACCCAGCCTACTAAACCAACAAGCAAAGCAAATATATTCATGTATATTTGTTCTAATACTACTGTTCAGGCAGAAGTATTTTGATTACTCCTGATGAACCCAGCCTACTAAACCAATAAGCAGAGCAAATACATTTATATATCTTCATATAAATTTGTTCTAATACTACTGTTCAGGCAGAAGTATTTTGATTACTCCTGATGAACCCAGCCTACTAAACCAATAAGCAGAGCAAATACATGAATCCAAGGAACTATTTTGCCTAGCAATTTTGCAATAGACTGAACTTGTTTTGTGCACACTAAATATTGACCAGCAAGTGTTGACTTTGAGCAGCTTATAAAGATACATTTTGTGTAGCATTTTTGCTACGATATGCAAGGAAAATGTCTCACTAGAACAGCACACAGCATTCTAAATATCAGGTCACCTGTTTCTGTTATACAAACTATGTTTCTCCTTGAGAAATGTTTGCGATTATAACAGCCAGTGTTCTCCTTTAACAGTGGTCCGGCTGGCCAAATGCCATGTTAAAACACCTAACGACCAGTCAAAGTTCTGTCTACCTAGCTAGTTTACTGTTACCCACTGCTAACATCAAACTCACCAATTGAAAGCTGGTGGGGGACCAGCGAAATGACAAGCTAAATGGTCCCACTGGCTAGTCACTGAAACAGTTAAGGGCAAACCTTGACAGGAGAGTCCAATTTCATTGAGCTACTTAAGCACAAAAAGAAGCTAAGCACAACAACTTAATATGCTTACCAGAATGAGGTTACTAGCACTATGAGTAAGCACTATTTTTTACTTGGGCAGCTCTATGAAATTGTCCCCTGTTAGATGACTGTGTAATCACAACCATGAATAGCGGGAGTAGGTGGTCTTTTTTTTGCAATATTCTTCCAAAAACAATTTAGGCTCCAGCGCAGCATCTTTATCAAAAATATCTAGTTGAAATGTTAAACATTTTTGGAGAATCATTTTCACTACAAAACCTAAATCATGTAAAACACGTCCTTTGTGGAGTAAAAGTTCCTCTAGAGAGAGGTGTGTTTACTTTTTCAAAAAATAAATAAATAAATATTGTACCCTAAAAATATCTAGCCTAATACAATAGCAGAATTTATAACATTTTTTTGAGCATCGTTTTATGTAAAAATTGAAAGAAGAAGCATGGAGCAAATGAGCAATTGCAGAATGCCTGTGGACACTTGAAACTTACAACAAGAAAACAAGTAAATAGCAAATCTCATAAAAGGAAGCAAGTTTCGTGATAAAGGACAGGCCATCAGTTTTAACAAGGCTGTTCATGTACATCAAAATTTGAGGATCAGACATTTAGGGGGGGGGGGAGGTTCCATGGTCAAAAAATGGGTCTGTACATTCCAAAGAGGAATTTTTGCACCAGTCAAAATGGTCAAATTCAATGCCATCAAAATTCAGGAATGAACTAAAAATTCCTAATGTACGGACCATTATTTGAAATATGACATCATCAAACATTTTTTAATTTTAATAAAAATTGAAGGGTATCAAACACAGTGGCATCGTTTTAATCTGCGGTTAGAGAAATGTAACTTTTCCCCAATTTTCACAAGGACTCTATCTATTGGAAAATGAGTGGATCAGAAAAACTAAAGAAAAACCAAAGTTCCATTTTCATGAACCAAACTTGACAGGCCATCACCTTAATCAGGCCTGTTCCTACATCAAAATGGGAGGATCAGACATTAATCATGCTATAAAATCAGTCAACATCAAACTCTACGACTCAAAGAAGAAGAAAAAAAATCAAAACAAAAATCAGTTTGATGATCGAATTTGTCAACTCCCATGCGAGGGATTCCGGCATCAAAATGTGGGAAATCTGTCGAAAACCGAACCTAATCTGTTGCAAAATCCCTTTAGATGAGAGGTATGATATAGGACCGGAGGGGAGGGGGGGGGAGTATCTGGCAAAGGCCCCGTGCCCCCCGCTCCGTCAGGAGTTGCTTCCACACTTAATCTCCACTAATGGAAGGGCTTAAGGATCTGCGAGCCAAAAAAGATAATAAACCCAAACGCTTGATAGATACAGGAAAAAGTGGCTTGAAAAACCTGGCTTAGTCCCTAATAGAATAGGAACTTCCAATTAGTTGCCTTCAACATTTGAAGCCACAAGACCCTGCTTGTAAGAGTGTGTACTCATTTAGCGGGTGCTTTTCAAGGTTGTGGTAGTATAATGAACCAATCAGCTTTAATACTAGACCTAAATTATGTACATGTACAACACATTGTTTCACTACAGAGGGACTTGCTCACTTTTTTCTTTCCTTTTTTACTTTTTGAAGTTCTTTCATTCGGTAATTTTATCGAGCTGTTTAGTTTTTTTAAACATTAATCATTCGGTCTTCTTTAATGTAGAGGTTGACGAAAACTAATTCTACATATCCTGTAGAATCAGTACTAAAAGTGGAGGATTGTTTTGAATGTACTTTCCGACAACTAGTGGTGTAGGCTACCTCTCCACAAACAGCAACTGTCTATTGATTGTGACGACTTGGGTAGCACTTACAGACATTATGTGTCTTGCTCTGCCCTGCGCCAGAAACACAAAGGACAAGACACAGCAATCCCAATGGTGTAAACTTGTTAACAATTTTGTAATGGGATTTTAACTCGGACCTTAGGATGCATGTTTGTGGTTGTGGTTGGTCACTTGCTGCAAAATGAGCAGAGCTTAATGGATGGATGAATTCCTAATACAAATGAACACTTATTGATATGCTTGTATACACTAGCATTTCTAAGGGTCCCGAATGAGTCAATAAAAAGTACAAGTCAATACAACAATTCATTTGGTTGGCAAAATAACTCATACAGCTTTAGCAGAAACAACAGATGTGTTTTGAAAAAAACGATTAGAAAAATAAATAAGTAGAACTGTTGCGATCAGAAGCACTTTGTGAAGATATGTGTTTAAGTGTTAGAATGATGCATCCTCTCTTAATCTCCCATCCTTGTAAACACGCAAACATTGTTTCCCCCCCCCCCCCCCGCATTAAAGCAACTTCTCGTTCATGGAGATGAATCGATTAACGTCATAAACAATCCGGTCGACACTGATAAGAGAGAGAGAGAGAGAGAGTAGGTTGGGAGCAGTGGTTGGTGTAAACAAAGTACACTGGCTCTCGACACTGGGGGAAGTCTTTGACGTCCATACAGAATCAACGTCTAAGCTCCCCCCATAGATGTAATCACATGTTCGAGCTTGAATCAACCCGCATTACCAACCGGGACTCCTGATGCCCACAAACAGTTCCTCCGACGCTGACGGTTGCGTAACCCCTGTTTCGGATTTCTTCCATTAATACACAGAAAGGCAATAACAATCCCATAATGAGCTGCGGGGGGGGGGGGGGGGGGGAGGCACGGCAGGAAAGAGTTATCAAAACCAATTTGGGTTTAAATTTAGATTTAATTGGACAGACGGGATAAAGGGCCTTCTCGCAATTAATTTTCTATTAGTTTATTTAGGGGAACTTAATGTAATTGGCAAAGTGCATGAAACCCGACTGACTTATTATTTCATGATTAATAGTAGGTAGTGATTAGTAACAAGTTAACAAGCTTACTGACTGATGCAATCCGGAATAATTGCACGGCTTTAAAGGACATAATTCTGGTAAAAAAAACCTCACTTCATACAAAGCTCAGTGCATGTGCAGGCCTGATACTTTTGCCTCCGTTGCCCCTGGTCATTGCCTTGATGCCCCTTCAAATAGTCCAATAGAAATTTACAATTTCCTCATAGAGGTGCCCTTTACTAAGGAGAAAGTGCCTTGGTGCCCTTGCCCTAGTAAAAAATAAAGCATCAGACCTGCATAGGTTGTGTTTAATGATACAAAAATTTTAAAAGTATGTGTCTGTTTTTAAAAGTGATGAAGGATGGTTCATACAACTGCAAGGATTCTGACAAAGAGAGCAGCAATCCATAATTGAATTTACAGGATTTTGAAGATTCTTCAGAATATTGTTTTCCTTCCAAAGCTGACCTTGTGCCACACAAGACAGGAGCCTCCTGATCTCCATTTAAAGATTTTTCGTTTGCTTCTGAAAAAAAACCTGAGAGAATTCAAAATGCCAAATGCAGGCCTGGAATTTCATCTTTGCAAGAGCAAGGCTGTTTTCATATTTCAAAGGGCACTTACTTCCATCGGAACATCTTAAACTCTATGGGAAACTTTTGAAGGGGCACCAAGGCCAACACCAGGGGCAACAGAGGCCAGGGCTGCAGTACCAGGCCTGCAAATGACACGCAATGAATTCAGAGTACTTTTCACATGCATAATTTACATGACGCTGATACACAGGAACTAAAAACAAACAGGAGGATTTGTTATTTTGCCTCTTGAAGTGATTCAATCTCTTCTTTTACAAGCTAAATAGAGTTTGTGGGGACACTGGGGAACTTGTGTATAGCTAGACGAGGGTATGCAACTCAACCAATGAATATGGTGTTTGTGGATGGTATTCAGTTTACCAGGGTGCAATATTGAGACTTAACAAGCTTTGGTTTAACCAGGGTGTGAAAATACACAGTAAATGGGGGTTACACCATGGGATAAATTGGACTGCGGTATGGTTAATCATGGAGGTAGTTTCTACCTCCACGGGTTAATGTGGCTAAATCAGGATGGATGACTTAGGGTTTGTGGCTAGACTGGGGTGTACTGTGAATGTAGCAAAATTGATGTTAACTTCAACTCAACAGAGTGGTAAAACCAGGGTTTGTGGGAACCCAAGTTGTAATAAATATTGGCAGACGAGGGGGGTTTGTGGTTTAACAAACTGAGTATTACATAATGCGGTATCCTCCTTTATTCCCACTGGTCCATCATTTGTACCCAATCAGCCACAGATTAGCTGCTAACTGTGGCTATAACTGTGGCTTCCTGCTGCTAATCCCAGATGGGATTAACACATTGGGAAACAAAACATGCCTCCCAACAGGTTTGACGTCCGTATGTGATTATGAGGGATGATACAGCAAGATATTTGCGCCTGCTAAATGGTCATTTGTCTGCTGGTCATTGTAGGAGATTAAATCTAATCAGGAAGGGGCCCATGGACACAAGACCGTATCAATCATGAGTCATCATCATTCAGTAGTATTGATTCTAATACATTACTCCTCGGTTAATCCCATTTGAATGACAGCACAACTGGGTGACACACGATCAAAGAAAATGGTTTTTGAAAACCCAAATCCCTTCATCAGAGGGATATTATGGCGTCTTGCCAAGTTATCTCCGTCAAAAGTGTGGAAACTTGACAAGCCTGGGTATCTCATTCTTGAGAAATTTTATTCTGTCGGTAAGCTATAGTAGATCTACAGGCCAAAACGAAACATTTTGCAAAAAATGGTGGTTTGATACACACACAAAAATGTATTTTTTTTATTGATGAATAAATTTAAGGAAATCATCAAAAACCGACCCAAATACTTTGGATTGCAGAGTTTCTTAACTAAGACTCAAAAAGTCTCTGTATAAAAAAAACCATGAATTTAATTTACAGATTTTGTAACAAATTATCTTGATCTCTTGAAGTTCTTATGAAAACCTTGGGAGAGCCAACATGTTTATTCTGTCATAATCAGGGAACACCCGACAAATACAACTATGGCATGATCAATCTCCACTGTATTTAAACTAAAGTTCAGCCTCAAGTTTGTCTGTATACAAGGTTCACTCAATCACTCCAAAGACACCCCACAGGTCCCACCGATCCATTTACAGCCGGCTCTAGACACTCTCTTAGTCTTAGTGATGTACAAGCTGTCGTGCTTAATGATACCCTCCAGATAACTCTGAGCAATGCTGTGTTAATGGATCCTCACCAGTCTAGAGCCCTTCTGATCTATCACTACTCCCCTCAAACCCCCTTGTGGTTGAGTCAATGTCAAGCGCGCCCATTTGACAGCTGGGACACATACCCAGCCTATTGGTTTAGATGACAGGCTGTGGGTGGTGGACTTAAAACTGAATTACTTCTTGGGGTAAGGTGGGGGGGGGTCATAGTGTGCTGGGACATCTTGTTGGAAACTTTTGCCCCATGAGACTTGTCTCATTAGAATGACAGGAACTTTGCCAACACTGGGCCTGAAGAAACATTAACCCGTAGGGCAAGGTGGGTCATTGTGTACCGGGCCACCTGTCAGAGAAAAGTTTCCATGTTATTTGCCAGACTTCTAAATTAGTTGGTTTGTTTTTTTTATTTTAAATTTTTTATAATCTAACTTTGAAATTTAACTTGTTATTTCACAAAACACTTGAACAAGTTTCCATGCAATTTGAGACACAGGTAAATTAATTTGCGCGTGGTTGGGTGAGTTTCCCTGTGATTTCACAGTATGTGAACAAGTTTCCTTGCTAGTAATTTCTGTTTGGTAAGGGAAGTTTCCTGTGATTTAAAGGACTTAGCGTAAAAGTCTGTCCTGATTTGAAGAATACTTGAAAACTTCATTTCATTGCAGGGCAACATGCATTACAAAGGTGACTGCAAACAAATTTCTTTATGACGTCCCTTTCGAGAGGGAATTTTATTCCTGAGATAAATAAAAGCAGACTAGACAGACCTTGGCGAGGGGCCCTCTTCAAAAATTAATTATCCAACATTCCCCACGAAAAATCTCTACAGATAAAGTAAAAAGAGGTGGTGCTGAAAGAAAACAAATTGGACAAACAAGTGGGACCTTGGAAACACGACCCTATAAAAAACTGTTTTGGTTACAAGAACTTCCCCCTGGATGGCTAGTAATTGACGATGGCTCGTAATTGACAACGGGTTCTCTAAGGAAAAAACACGAAAGCAATACTGTATATAAGAAAAAAAAGAGAACCTTGAAAATAACGTAAATCAATTACAAACATAAACCCCAAAGATATACAGCTTTTGGCTAGTAAATCTGAAGAAAACGGGGCAGCCATAGGAAAAAACACGACAGCCTGTTTAAGAAAAAGTGGACCTTGAAAATAAAGTAAATCAATTACAAACATACCCAAAGATATAACAGCTTTTGGCTGAGTAAATCTGAAGAAAACGGGGCAGCCATACGGAAAATCTAAGAGGCATTACCACTCTTAAGAGGGGTATTTTTTTAGGCTCAACACTCAAAGGATTGTGAGGGTTACAGACAACCATGTGTACATCCTTTGTTACAATCGACAAAGGATTTGACACAGACAGGAGCCATACCTGCTCCAGGCTCAGACATTTCAATTATCTTCATTATTACAAACCTCCTTGATAAGAGATGGTGTTATCATCATCTTGACTAGATCTTCAAGGAATTCCAGGGGGGGTGGAGGGGGATGGACAATCTGTGAGTGGGTCTGTTCTCAATTTTGAAAATCATCCAAATCCTTGTTGGGTGAGATAACAAGAATAATATTTTTGTTTCACCCTTACACCGTGCTAAGCAACTGTTACATTCTCAGTGTTGTCCAAGTCCTGCGGGGATAAAATAAATCTACGGGCTATTCAGATGGGATTCGAACCCACAACCCCTGCACTCTACATGTAAGCACTAGACCACCACAATAGAGTGTGCCCTGTGACGAGACGCCAGTGGATCAACTTTATTCAAAACTCTCTGACTCACATCAGTGCCGGGGGAAAACTAAAATAATACGCTCCATTTCTATTGTCTCAATTAGATAAATATAGAAGTTTTGTCTGAAGTTATTTCAAATTAACATTCATTTTGAAAGGGATGAGGATATCGGGGGGGGGGGGATACTGATCTGTTCAGCTTGGAAACATTTTGTTTTTCTCTTTTGACTACATCTTTTTCGCTGAAAAAACCTATTCTTTTAGTTTTTGCTGGTTATTTACAACAGTTGGTTACAAGAAAACAATTACTCACAGGCCACAAACTAAAACTAAAAATTTCTCCCATTCAAATCAATGTCACCAAACAGAGGCTGGGTGGGAAAGTAGTCGGGCACCTTTGTTATTTCTTGTATTAGTGTCAGTCCGAGTGAGTAATGGATCCATGATTTCTAACAGCATACAAGGTACAAGAATGAAAGATAGCTTGTTAAGGTCAATTCACTGACTTGCACTTCTAAATGCAGAGATAATGAATCTGCACTTTCCGACGTTTTTTTTGTGTGTGTGGATGTTATCTCCTTGAACATTTTAATTAAACAGGAGGATGTGAGTGTGGGTCCCCGCCCTAGTATTATTTCTGCACACTCCCAAGGTTTCTTGATGAGCACACAAGGGCAGAGCTAATAACTTGATCATTAAGTGCCAAAACTCAAAATGAATCATATCCATTTGATCCAAACTGCAAAGTGTGCCATCCATTAGACAACTCACAGCACAAGCTGTCAATTCACGCAGAAGAAGAAAACAACAAAAACTTCTGGTTGGCAAACTTTGATCTCCCTTTGGGAAAAGCCACTATAAAAAAAAAAGCAAACCATGCAGGAAATGTATGAAATGGATAATTTCCATTATCCCAAGAAAAGCAATCCGACCAATCAATCAAAGGAAGGAAACTGTTTTTCCTTTGAAAAGAAAACAAACGACTTCAGGAGAAGCCATTGGAGGGGAAAACTTCACCGCAATCTTCTTCTCCATCTCTCAACCCCCCCCCCTCCTTCCCACTCCATCACCTTCTTTTACCAGTTCACACACAACTTGACCAAGAAGACCTCCCCCCTCCGGGGCTCCGGGTCAGATCGGGCGTTACCATCCCTCATCCCCACAGACACCTGTTGTTAGACAGCAGCAGGGGATAGTCATACCGCCCTCGGGGGGGCAGGTGACCGAAAATTAATTGTCCCTTCCTGATTAAGCAGAGCCTCTTCCTCTGCGATTTCCTGCATAGCGTTCCAGGTGATCAAGTTCGAAAAAAAATTGAGTTAATATAAATGTGGGATTAGATCTGTGGGTACCTTCTGTATACAACGAGGGCTTGCGACTTAAAAATAAAGAGTTAAACCCGGATGTATGGAGTTAATTTTTTAATATCAAGACACAATACAGCTGATGCCGATGATCTCGATCAGAGTTAAGACAATGATGATGCAAATTTCACGAGCGAGAAACTGTGTATTTGAAACGATGAATCCAAAACCCGGGTGCTTTTCAATGGCGTACTGCTTCTTTGGGCAGGACCAGGTTTTAAGGAAAGTGCAGATCAAGCCTGGCTGATTTAATAATAAATGGTTGCAGGCTCTGTTTTGTTAGGCTCAAGGGATATGGTTCTATGTTATTGATGGATACATTCATCCCGAATTCCACTTCACAAGTTTGGGAGAACACAGTGTAACATAGGGGGTCGTGTTGCTTACAAAACATTGACTTGAACTTTGAAACTTGTTTTTACTTCAGCCTGTCCTGTCAATAACTTTTCAAAGATGACATTTTTTTTAAAGACTTCACACTCAAGGAGTTTGCATTGTGTACTTTTCCAAGTACAACTTTGATTGTAAAGTAACTTTGGGAATAGTCAGTTGATATTACTTTGAACAAAGTTTGTATTCAAAAGGAAAAGGAAACACAAGCGGTGTCGAATAAGTACACCCTGGATCCCCAGGGTCCACTCTACAGTCTTCTCTTCAAGGCTATCAGAAGCTCACTTATAGTTCCCATCCATTGTGGTCACCATACAAGTCCCCAATGTAGCTATTAGGCTTACAGTTTACCTGTAGGGCTTTGTAAAGGATAAGTTCTCCAGCTGGAGTTAGTTGCAAAGAGGTTGATAATCCGATGTAAGTTATTAGTCCCAGAAGTTTGATGGCAGATAAGAGGGAAGCTGTCTGAATGGACAGCCGGATACCATCCAACGAAAATCAAATAGCAACGATAAAATCATGGTGTTATGTATACTCTGAATAGTCCTGAAGCCAGCCTGAACATGCACCAAAATGATATCTTAGACAACATACATCTGGAAAACAGGAGGTTGTGACCATTCCTGCCCTCCCCAACCTCGCCCCCCAGCTCACTCTGGAGTTGGCTTTCTTTCTTTCTTTCCAGCGCCGAAAATACAGTTTGTCCTGTCACACAGCAGTGATGAGGAAATATCTGAGATTAAATGTCCATGCTTCCAAAGGCAAGGATTTCACCATAATTTCAAAGTTTCTCTTGTTGATGCCACAGCAATAATTCTGAATATTTTTCTTCCCCCCCAGAATACACACGAGACCTCACACCTGATCTGCCAAATCTTCATTGTCCTTCTTGCCACATGGCTGTGCATAGTGCCCTCGTCAGCCAAGCCGGCAGGCAGGCGAAGGAGCCAAGACCTGGACAACCAGATCCAAACGGATACCGGGGGTCTGGTGTACCAACTGATGGAGAAGATGCAGGGGTTAGCAGATGAGGTGAAGGAGTTGAAGGAGCGGCAGGAGAGGCTTATGACGAGGGAGTATGGACCCACGGCGATACACGACAGGCGTGTTACAAAGATTGGTAAGAATGGGGCTGAGGGTAGTACTACAAAACTCAAACACAGATCTGCGAGCTTTGGTCTACAAGGTTCTCCTATCCCGTACATACTTACACTCTCTCAAAACTAACCGAGTTCTTACAATATTCTAAAAGTGGTGAGATAAAAAACTTTTGCCCATCGGTGTCTGTGAGGATTTGTCACTGCACTTTGGTAAATTGAAATGATCTTTATTTGTTTTTTCTTTGTTTCTTTCAGATGGGGCAGCTCCTCTGGACTGTCAAGAGGCCCAATCACGGACACCATCAGCAAAGAGTGGACTCTATTACATCAAACCAAGGGGTATCTTTGAAACCATCCCAGTCTTCTGTGACATGGAGACAGAAGGCGGTGGATGGACACTGCTGCAACGCCGAATGGACGGCTCTGAGGATTTCAACCAAAACTGGCACGCCTACTCCCGAGGGTTTGGCAGCCTCACCGGTGATTCTGGCTCGGGAACGAGTTCATGCACATTCTAACGGAGCAGTACAACTACAAACTCCGGGTGGAGCTTACCGGCTGGGAGGGTCAGCAGCTGTACGCAGAGTACTCAGACTTCAAGATCGACAGCAGGCGAGCCGACTTCAGGCTGCGGTTGGGAGAGTTCCTCGGCGGGAACGCGACGGACGCGCTCAGCTACCACAACGGGAAGAGCTTCACCACCATAGACAAAGATAACGACGACAGCAGCAGTATCAACTGCGCCGTTGTTCACAACGGAGGATGGTGGTTTAAAAAGCTGTGACAGGGCCAACCTTAACGGCCTGTACTACCAAGCCACTCATTACATGTACCAAGGGGACTGGGACGACGGTATTGAGTGGAAGGAAACTGATGGACTATTGCCCTATTACTCGTACAAAGCCACAGAGATGAAAATCAGGCGAATGGAATAAAGCTCTTGAAGTTTAGAATGCAATATCCACCAATTTAATCTAAAAGATGAAGAGAAAAAGACCTTGCGTAAACTGTTTGCAAGTTTTGCAAAGATGGGATGAGAGACGAGTGTGAAAATTTTGAGGATTTTTTCATCTACAGGGTGACAGAAAAGTACGGTAAAATGCCTCATGCCTTTTCACTGTCATGTACAGTGAGCTTTTACGGACGGTGTGCCTTGTCTCAGTTGTGGCAGTTGCTCAGCCCTTTTGTCATATATCCCTCTTAATTCCACCAAGTTTATCCTGTACCTTCCAGTTTGATTAACACACTTGATTCGAAGGGGTATATCGATGTTTGAGCTCACAGGAATTTGGGCGGTTATCAGTGGTGTGATATATTTGTACTATTTGCCCCAAAGAAATTCTAAAAGAACCAAGCCCTGTTTAATCACTTGGCAACACCAGTCACATGTGTTTTAAGGAACTACATCTTTTTCCACTAAAGTGGAATTTCTGTGATAGCCTCTGCAGCGTTTTGTAAAGCCCATAATTTGCTAGCCCAAAAGGACAGGGTTTCTAAAGGAATTTTTGATTATTTTCAACAGTATTCTTTTGTGATTGTAACTAAAATAAAATTTAAGATGCAATCGGCTTGTAAAATTTCAAAGGGACTTGCTGTTCCCTCGTACATTCTTACTTACATTATAAATGTTATACTTTTTCCCCCTCGCCCTTAATATTGTCAACTACTTACTTAAGTCAGGCAGATAAATCCTCTTGCTTTTTGGCTTATTTATTTATTCTAATTGTTTTAGATCTTTTTAGATCAAGTGACAGAGATTGATTTCACTATGGCTTAATAATGACGTATTATACAGTTTCATATGTGTATGAAAATGTTTAAACTAATGCAAACTATTTTAATGACTTTAGTTTAAATGTTCAGGGAGATAATTGTAAAAAAATATTGAACAATTTGTTTATTACAACTGACACTCCTTTCGTATTATCGAGACTAGAAATTTGTTTGTAGATTCATTTTAACAAATTACGAGTTGTAACCATTTACTACAATATTTGCATGGTCGTATTATTATGCATAAAACACATAAGTTTTATAAAAAAAGACAAACATTTCAATAGTGTTTATTTCGTTGTACCCTATAGTCTGTAAATAGACCCACGATATTGCTGTAAATAGTGCATTTTTTTCATACAACATATAATCACTGTATCAGCTGTGCTGACAATGTTACCTAATTAGAATATTCTAATGAGTAGATGTAGATTTAGGTCACAGGTACATCGTGTATGCAAATCACCTTATGAATATTTATTACTGTAACCTTTGTAGATGAGTTAGTTGAATTGTCTAATTAGGACAATTAGTCCAGTGCAAGACCTTGTAAGAGCATTTGACAAATATATCCTACCCTACAGTCAAGTTTCTCCTAAACTGCATATTGCATACAAGAAAGCGTCATGAAAAAGATGCTAGCAACATCCTAAGATAGCTTCGACTATTTCATGTAAATAAGAAGAAAAAAATTGCTTAGCACAGAAAGGAACTTGCTTTATAACAGAAACAGGTACCACCCAAAATACCATATAAATGAAGTTTATAGATTGTTTCCTGCACAATTTTGTTTAGCAGAAAAAAAATTCAAAGCACAATTTTCTGCTTAAAAAGTGAGCTATGATTCTTGTTTGCTAAAAACGTTTCCGTTTTACAGTGAATTTTCCTTGTCCAAACCAAACCTTGAAAATAATAACCTCAGTAATTACCAGTAAATTCATACAAATAACTGTAAATTATTTTAGTGTTAAACGCTTACGTCATGAATAGTATTAAGTGAAAGTGTTTATAAGTGGCCAGTCTTGTGAATAAAAAGTATTATATTCTACATGAAGTCAGATGCAAATGTGTGTTTTTTTGTTTTTCAAGATTCTTGTTAATTGGTTTTATTGCACGCTTACTGCGCAGAGAAGAACTATTTTGTCCTGTGAGAGACTGATGGCCTTTAGAGAGAGCTCTCTCCGGCTCTGGGGGTGGGATGGGGCTGGAATTGGGGAAGGGTCTCACTCAACCTCTTATTGTGCAAATAGAGGGGGAAAACAATAACCACAACAACAACAACAACAAGAAAAGTCTGGGTTCTTTTCCTCGAGGAGACCTAATTCAGTCCTCCATAAAAGTGAGGATGTTATGACATAACAATACAACACACAGTGTAGAACTTAGAAGGCCAGTTATCAATTACGTCCAGATAAGAACCACTAAGATGACCACTGAATAAAGTCCACAGGCAGATGGAATCTGATGAGAATTGAGTATACCCTTGAATGTACAGGCTTGATTCTTCAATGTTGTATGGGCAATGCAGCTTTTCTTTTGTAAAGGACACCTCTATTGGGACCAAGGCAATGAGCAGGGGCATGAAGGCAAAAGAATGTTCAAGTCTCGCACGATTCAAAATTCCGAGACCAAATTGGTCCAAACCATATTGAATTTTACGTGTGTGCGATTCTGTTTCTTCACATACTTTAGTTTAACATGGTTTATGGCCGTTAAAATTTTTGTGTTGGGAAAGTAACTTTTATCCAGGAAATATAAAGTAAGATCAATTTAACAAATCAACAAAGAACACCTGAGAATAAGACTTGACCTCCTTTCCCGGTTACTTGTAATAAGAATTTTGCCCAACTGACGTTCATGTTATCATTAAACCTATGTAATGGTCGCACAAATTCGGCGTGATTGGCAAATGGGGTTTCTATAAAAATAAGCATCCTCGTCCCAGTTTTAAATTTTGGTTTCAATGTTAGTTTCAACAAACTATGTGTATAATTTATAAATTTAAATTGTACTTATAACAAATTGCTCAGGGTATTTTTATATATCATACAAGAATTTTGTATAAATAGAATTTAAAAAGAAGATTTGATTTCATTGAAATCTTAAAGTCTTTGTTCGAGTTGTTTTCTTGTTTTTGATACACACGAGACTTGCACAGTCTATTGCCTACATTGCCTCTATGAAGTATCTGGCCTGAATACGACACAAATTGTTATTCTTTCGGAGAAAAAAGATCTGGTTATTTGTCCGTAAATGTGAATACAGGCACTCAGACCACCCAAAAAAACAATACAAGAAGACCAAGAGGCTAAGAACAAGTTCATTTCCCCCATCAGTCCACACATCCACATGACTAATCACAAGGGGGGGATCCAGCCATCTTAAGCCATCATCACCGAGTTTCGTTTCCTGTGTGCTCTCCGCGTAGGTCGTGTCAATAACAAGACTTGGGATGAGCAGGTGGGACGGCTTATGGAATTAAATGTGTAAAAAAAACACTGAGGCCATTTGCTATATGTGCCAATTGGGTTGGCATACTGGCTTCTACAACTGGTGGAACGAATGCATCAAGGTGGTTTTTTTCTAGAGTGTGAAGTGTAACGTAGTTACAAATTGGTAGAATCGGTCTTCATTTCACAGAGAGAGCTAAGAATGATCTTAAGCACAAATCAATATTTATTGCTAAGCAAAGTGTGATGTCACATTAGAAATCACCATGGTGATATTAACGACTCATCTTAAGATCAATCTCAGCTCTTTGTGAAAATCGTGCCCAGGCTTGGTACATTGTTCTTATGAGTGCGAGGCAATGTCTTCCAGAAACAGTTATTTCTATGCGACAAATGTAATTCATTCATTTATCTATTAATTCTGGTTGTGAAGCCTAGGATTCTCAGAAAAGCGACCTTAATCACTATACTAGCCAAGAATCCCATGGAGAGAAGACAAGGAAGGAAGTTTCAGTTTTAGATATGAGAGGGGGAAAAAAACCAGAGAATTATTCCAAGGAAAACCCACGCAATTAGGTAGGGACTAAAAACCCAATCCACATAGTGCCCTGGAGGGGATCAGACCGGTGTCCAATAGAGATGGAAGGCGAGGAAAGAAACCTCTAAGCCAGCCCAACGGCCCTAATCCACTGGAACACTTCCAGGGGTGTTCGGGTCCACAACTGGCTCAACAAAATGCATCAAGGGTTTTGTGAGAAGTTGAAGTGTGACATAGATGCAGCTGCAAATTAGTAGACTCAGGCCTGGTACTTTGTGCTGATAAGTGCAAGGTTAGGAGACTCGGGCCTGGCACTGGTACTTTGTGCTGATAAGTGCAAGGCAATGTCTTACTACAGACGGTCATCTTTATAAAGGGAAAGGTTACTTCTCTACTGAAACATTTCAAGGGGTGTTGAGGCAATGATCGGGCCATGGAGTCAAATGCCCCTGTTGCCTCCTGGAAGTATCTCCTGTGAGATTGTTGTTTACTTTAAAACCGATTCATGACTGAAGCACTTGCAGACTGCCGACTTGTACAAATAGTTCTTAGAGGCTTTGAGCATTTAGGTTCTTTCTCAGAAGAAACTTTTTTAAAGTCGTTCAATTCAAACTAAAGCCTTAGGAAAGAATAATTGTAGATGAGAGCTGCTTAAATTTTACTAATGCTACATGTGTATCTATAAACTCCTCTAAATGCACACATTTGAGTTCAGATACTTAAAGTATACAGGCACCCCTGAACAAAGATATTGACGAAATATACAGACTGCCAACATTAGGGCTAGATAGCTCAGTTGGTAGAGCGCCGGCACGTTAATCTGGAGGTCGCAGGTTCAAGTCCCGTTCTTGTCCATTTTTCTTTGTTCAACTCAAAATTTACCCAGTTATGTGGTTTGTTATTTGGTATACAGGTACTGTTACAACAGTTTCAACTTTCTGGAGATGTCTCATTATGTTGAGTCATATTAAAAATGACATAATCCAAGCCGCTGTCTTTCCCATTACTTTTAAAGTCTTCAATACTTTACTTTTAAAACAAAAACGACAAGAAAAACATGTGAAAGAAACGTAGACCAACTAAAGTTGTGCGATTGAACAGCTTGATGTAAATTCATGGTAACACGAATTGCTTTTGATAAGCATTGCCTACACAAACACGAATAGCAGTAACCACTCTTGTAGAATGTTCAACCCATGTACGGATCAAGCTGGCTTAACGGTACTTCCCTTTTTTCAGTCGACCACCCTGGTTAGAGTCCTGCCAGATCCAATCCAGACTGATGTCTTCATGTGGGATGTTAGTACCTAGAAGATCATGGGGGGATGTTCCTAGAACAATTTTTTTTCTCCCCACATAACATGTGGAAAGGCATGGTACAACATCAGGAAGGAGTACATTCACTCCAGACATACGTACAAATTGATAGTGAACAAAAATCTGCCCTACCTGATTTCCATACACAAATATCTCATGCGTTGTCGGATGGAGACACAGCGCTTGACCATGAGCAGGGTGGAAGGTTCCTGGCAGCTGGAAGGGTGGGTAGTGGGAGCGGTTACTTGCGCTGCTATCCAGGAGCTGGCTGGCGCCGAAGGCACGTATTGACTTGGAATCCTGTTTAGTGTTTCAAGAATTAATAGAATCAATTTAAAAATTATTCTTAACTATAGCTTGATCGTCATCGGAAAAAAATTCATTGTGGCGTGTCGTGGCCGAGCACTCTAGACTTAAGCTTTGGTGTTTCTGATCAGCAGAGTGTGGGTTCGAGTCCTGGTCTTGACACTTGTGTCCTTATGCTAGACACTTAACCATTATTGCTTCATCCTTCGGAAGGGATGTAAAGCCATAAAAGAACCCAGTTACACTTATTGCTAAGTGAAGAGGTTTGCCCCCGGCGTTTCTGGTAAAGTTGGTTGCAGATTGTGCCGTATCACCTTGTAAACCCTTACAAGGTGCTATATTTAATTGGGTCTCATATAAATTGGAAAAAACTGCGCATACCTATCTATTTTTTATGTAACTCCTGTTGCTTTTTAAACACAATTCAGCCTTTGGTTGCGATGTTTGAATGTTTTTACTAAACCAATAATAATAATACCTGTCTTCAACAAACATCAGCACCTCAGAATAATGGACTAGATCCATAGCATATTGTAAATGCTTCATATTAATACTATTATTATTTGCTGCAGGATTTGGGGCTCTGCATGGTGGAAGTAGATATATAATAATTCATATAGGGAGACCGCCAACATAGGGCTAGATAGCTCAGTTGGTAGAGCGCCGGTACGTTAATCCGGAGGTCGTTGGTTCAAATCCCGCTCTTGTAATTTCTTCTGTGTTCAACCCCAAACCATTTGAAATTAACCCAGTCAGTTTCCCTTGTGGTTCATTACTTGATATATAATAATTCATACGGAATGAGATTGGACAAAGAGTATACACAATTCTTGATAAATGGCTTGCGAGTCTGGGTCCCCTTTATTCCAGACCTGGAACTGCCCAGATGTTACAACTCAGGAGGTCTTACAGACCCTGTGAATCATCGAAACTACAACATTGGTCACAATGTGGACTATCTCTTTCTCCCTTTGGCGATTGCTGCATTTCTTCTAAGGAAGTTTGAAGGCTCAAGGAGGTATTAAGAAAATCCTAAACTAAGAGAAAATCGAGGGAGTCACTCACTTTTGAGTGTGCTATAAACCTCTTTTGTGGCGCTGTTGGGTCTGAAAAAGAGCTGATTGTCATCGTCTTGATAAGGTTTAGCCCTACACTTTATGATTACATACCCCCTGTACTAGGGATCAAGTTGGCTCAGTGGTTTCTTTCCCTGCCTTTCACCTCTGTGTTTGAACCCCACCTCAGACCGCAGCCTTGCATGTGAATTGGGTTTTCAGTCCCTACCTGATTGCGTGGGTTTTCCCATTGGGGTTTTCCTACCACATCAACAACTGAATATTTCTTCGCGTTTCCTATTCATCCTGATAATGGCACTAATTGTGCTGTTGGATGTGTTATAAATTTAATTAACTAATAATAACACTAACCAGTGACTTCTCATTTTCACCTCATTATTCAAAGTGATAAGCATCAGTGTTCGAAAGTGTGCAACCTGGTTGTGAAAACATACAAAAGACTCCTTGCATAGGCCACCACCGCCGAGGACAAGCAATAGGCCCCTTGCATATGACGTCACACGACCCAAACAGCGCCCTCACTGAGGTCAATGAAGACCTCTCATTGGCTGGGAGCTGTGCACGTCGTGTAAACGCGTACACATTTCCATTTATGACCTTTTAGCGGTGGTGGCCAATGCAAATGGTCTATGGAAACGTGCGAGCTTAAACATACAACACACAACTTTCAGCCAATGAGAGGTCTTCCTTTTCCTTTGACCTCAATGAGGGCGCTGTTTAAGCTTGAGTGATTTCATAACGCAAGGGGGTCCAGTAGTTGAACTGAAGATGCTCTTCCAACAACTCATTCAACCGTGGGAATTTTTTTTCACCGTGGCTATGGTGCCAAGTTTGGACTATCAGTTCCCAAGCGATTGAACCCTAAAATTATGTACTGATAAAAGGGTCTAGTAGCAGCTCAGTTAACAGTGGGGACTTTTTGTTGTGCCGAACGGATTGGATACTGCAGTGAGTAATCTCAGGAAGTGATGAAACAAGGCTGGCAATTAAGGAGTTTAGGCACTGGTGAATCCCAGGTGCTTGCGACCACCGAACTGCCACCAGTAATTAATGCCAACGTGCCTTGCCAAGAGCCAGATGCCATGTTGGGTGCCTCGGATGCGAGTCGCAAGAATACCTTAGTTTCAAGGATGATGTGGGACTAGAGTAATAGATGCCACTAGTGATTAGGGTCCAATCGGAATCGCCAATCGATGGAAACAGTCTTTAAAATGATGCCTAAAAAATGGTGGAAGGTAAGATCAGGCATTATAGTTGGTCCTTAGAAAAAACGTTGCAGCGTTTTTTATTGAGTACAAGGGCTGATCGACCTACACATGGTGTAGACTTTAATAAATGTTTAAGGCTATTTATTTACAGGTTTTCAAGTTTTTTCAAGGGGCAAACAAACAACAAATAAAAAATAAAAAATATTAACCCAGATTAAAGTAGGAAAAACATATGACAAGATATCAAATGACATAACACATATGTTAATATTCATCTACAATCTTTAGTCTTAACAACTTTTTACTATTTTCCTAAAAATGTTATAGGTAAAAAAATAGGGGTAAATCCCACTGATTGGTCATAATGACCAATCGAGCAGCATTTCTTGTTTTTCAACGGCCAGCGTATAAACGACTTTTGACTGATAATATGAGGATAACTGTCCCTGTCCGAGGCAGATTCACTGGCACCTAATACCGGAACAGCAATTGGTCGATGTTGCTTCCTTTTACATCAAGCTGGCACCGTCTGCAAATGCATCTAATCAAAGACTCAGGATGCTGTGGAGGTCAGTTAATGGAGTGATTAAAGACCCAAGAAGTGATTGGTCACTTGATGGCTAAACTAAGGGTAGCTTTTAAATGATCGTTTTGAAGGAGATTTTTTAAGTTTGTGCAGTTGTTGCCCAATTTCTAACACCGTGTGGCAATCAAGGGGCATTTCAATTGCTCTTGTGGTCAAGCGTAAGCCATTGGTATAATGTGGGTTCATGTTTGGCTGTGTTGGCCCGAGGTGTAGGTTTGGACTGATGTGCAGGCTACAATGTGCACATCTTGTTTGGGGACACTTTCTTAAGATTGCTTTTCTCTCCAACAGTGATTTTGATAGTTGTTGGTAAGAAAAGATTCTACCAGAGTTTTAACCTGTGACAATTTTTTTTTTGTATCACATACTTTTTCTAGTTAAAGGAACATTACAGAATTGGTTTTTGCTAACAAAACAGTTGCTGGCAGTGTAAGCACTTTATGTAATCCACCATATACATAAACTGACAAACCTGTAGAAGTTTGAGATCGATCGGCCAGTTGGGTCACGAGAAAATAGTGAAAAACCCATTACACATTTGCATGAAATCATATAGATTCAACAAATGAATAAAACGCTCACTGAGCGATAAACTCCAATCGGAAAATTGGTTTATTCATTTCTCATCAAATATGGCATTTCAGACAGAAATATTTCAAGGGATGTTTTCTACTATCATCATCATTAGACCGTGTAAGTTTTATGTAAATCTGTGATCAAAAAGTACATTTTACAAGTTTTTTTCTTACCAATTCTGTAATGTTCCTTTAAGTAGACTTCACTTGACTTTTTGGATAGAATGTTCTTCACTTGGTGCTACATATCGGGTTGATTTGACTAATTATGGGATTTTACTTACTTTTTGTTTATAGACAGCAGAGAATTCTACCTGAGATTCTACGTAAGGGGAGGTTTAGCCTTTAATATTTCTACATAAGTATATAATCTACACTATAGACCATGTTACATTTGTTTACAGAGTGGTGACCTCGTACATTAGAATGCTATTCCTGAGGGGCAAGATGCTACACAGGCTCAATGGGAAAATTTACATTTTGTGTCATAATTTTCACATAAATTCAAAATTTACAAAAGTAACAGCTGTACAGCTTTTGAGATGTCCCCCCTTTCTTCATATCAAAAGTTGAGGAAAATCAGACAGTGCGATCTCCATAAAACATAAGATTTGTTGTATTCTTCCATTGAGCTTTGTACAAATGTGCCCGCCGGAAGTCCAGGCTCTGTGGCTCTTTTGTAAACATGTGATGTCACAGGTCACATCGTCTACACATTGCACCAACAAATGTTTCAAACTTGTTGTTGGACTAATTCCATTCGACTTGTGGGAGATGTTTTTTTTTTTATAGGCTCTGCCTTGCTTTGGATCGGACGAATAATATTGAACTGACCTCAACAAGCTGCTCCTATCTTATCTTAGCACCTCATGACCAGGGTGATTATGCAGTTAAGGATTTTAAGCCAGGGCGTTTTTTGAAGCTAACTCAACATCCCTAATTATTTTTACTGTAGGATTTTCTTCTCTGCTATTAATAAATCACTTTTAAGTACGTACTTTTTATTTTTGTTACCAATTTGAGTCATAAACAGCAATATTTTTTTAGAACAGAGGTGTCACAATCTCATGGGCCACAGTCATTGTGTCACATGCTTTACGCGCAAGGTTTACTTCCGACTCCAAACCTGAAAAAAGTGTTATATTTAAGTTTCAAAATCAGTCATTTTCATCGTTCACAGGTATTTCATTTTTTTAAGAAAAATAAATGATTCTGATACAGAGCTTGAGTCTTTGCAAGACCAGGGCCCAATTTCATAGAGCTGCTTAAGCACAAAAAGTAGCTAAGCACAACAAAATGATGCTTACCAGAATAAGGTTACCAGCCAGACTACCATGTTACATGTACAATTTGTGGCTGGTATCCTGCTCATTTCTACTTAGCAGAAATTTGTTAAGCAGTATTTTCTGCTTAAGCAGCTCTATGAAATTGGGCCCAGGTTTCCCTCAAGGATTTTTCCAAATCTGTGGGGCACTCTGGACCCAAACTGTGCAAGTTTGGCCGAAGCACGCTGAATTGAAGCGAGGTCCTCCAAATATGTTTTTAACTTGATGTTTACGTTTGGTTTTAGAATCTCATCTGTGCAGTCTGGAGCATTTTAAATGGTTGTGAAGCCAAAGATTCTCAGAAAAGCGAACTTAATCACTATAACAGCCAAGTATCCCCATGGAGAGAAAACAAGGAGTCTAGGAAGAAAGATTCAGTTTTAGATGTGGGAGGAAAAACCCAGAGACATATTCCAGGGAAAACCCACGCGATCAGGTAGGGACTGAAAACCCAATCCACATAGTGCTCCCAATGGGATTCGAACCGGGGTCCTAGAGGTGGAAGGCGAGGAAAGAGACCACCTACGCCAACCCGACGGCTCTAAATGGTTTTATTTTACTCGTAATTGCTTGTATTGACCCAACACGCTAGATTGTGCACAGGGAGAGCCCTGAAGACCTCATTATGAAATCCACATTCTAATATTTGATTCATATTATGAATCCTTAAAGGTATTGTACACTTTTGGTAACAGCTCAAAATCAGTGTCCACATTTTGTGTGATTAAACATATGCATGAACAAACAAACCTGTGAAAGTTTGAGCTCAATTGGTCATCGAGGTCACAAGAAAATAGTGAAAAGAGCTCTTATGTGTTTTCTGTTTTTTCAAATTATCGCGCGCGATAATTACTATTGTTTTACTCGTTTCTCAGAAACGATAGCATTTTAGGCAGAAATATTTTAAGGAACCCTTTCTACCATTACTTACTTTGAATCATGTAAGTTATGTGTGAATCTGTGAACATTGTGTTTTTCGATCTTACCAATAGTGTACAGGGCCTTTAAAGAAAAGCTAGCTCTATATATAAGATTTCCCGATGGGCTTCCGCTAATCCTTAAAGCCACAGTGTGTGAAGAGGGAAGATGCTAACAGTAAAATAAAGTCACACTTGCAAACAGGGTAGAATTATGTTCATCAAAAATAAACCTCGCAGATTTTGATATCTTAAGCGTCTCAAATGCCATTTTTGGTAATTCAGATCAGCCTTTTTAAGTACCACAGGGAGTAAGGGTAATCAACTCAATATCCTATGGTGTCCTTGGAATTACACTGTAATGACATTATCAAAGTACACCGTCATTTAGCAGTTTTGTAAATAGGTACAACTCCCAAAGGGGGTGGGGAGAGTAAAGCCAAGGTCCGAACATGACCACTCACTTTTTTCTTCAAAGTTGACCGATGATGGATTATGGGCGAAAGTGTCCAGAGTCCGAATTGTAAAGTTTAACATCAATGCCATTCATTAAAGAGTTATGAGTATACTTCCCCCTGTGCAAAGTTGTTGTCTTATTATGTTGTACCTTATTCTGGTGTAGCGCAACCAAGCTGTCCGTGTGATGGTCGTAAAGAAGGTTCAGAGACTGGCTCAAGATACTGCTTGGCGGTGAGGTGGTCCAGTTAGTGTACGGTGAAGAACTCACAAAGATCTCCTGAAAATGAGTGATTTATCAATTTAAGAAAACAGCTTCGAGGATGGGAAGATTTAATATAGTTGCATCAATACGACTACAGTGGCCCCTAAACAGGTTACATCCATTTATAGTGGACTCATACAATCGAAATGGCAACAAGTGTGTTGACAAGAACAATCTTATCAACAACCAAAAAGCTCCGAACACCGCTTTCGTGTGAGGTTTGCACCGCAAGTGATCTGGTTGCAATTTTTCAAAGAACAACAATTTAAAAATCGGCTACTGGCCCATTTCACGACGCACAGCGCACTCAAACGCGCCAATCCTGCACACCATTTTAGGAGGCAAAATGTACACAAATGTGACCCAAAATGGCGGAATGGTAGATGCGCATTGTGCGGAAGTGCGTTCTGTGTCATGCCAGGGGTAAATAGAGGGGGGAAAAAACAACAAAATGTAACTACAGATATTTAACAGTGATAATGCTTTATAAAATAGAACATGAACCATTAAGAACAAAAAAATATTTCTTTACATTTTTCACAATGTCCTAGGGCCTTCAACAAACAGTTGCCCCATTAAACTATCAAAGAACAATGTTGTTGGCTACGGCACGGCTACGGCTAGATTTATAGGAATTTATATATATTGGAAGTATAGTACATCCTTAGCAACATCCTTAGCAACAGTCGTAGCCGTATCGGTAGCCGCCAATTCGGATACGGCTTGATTCTCTTATATAAAAATGTCTTCACTGTGAGTAAGTTACTACCTTCTCACTACTTTCAGATCCCATCGTCATTACATATGCCTCTGGGAAAAAAAAACACAAAAAGAACTTGAGTTACCGATGCAATAACTTATCTTGAAAACAATTTTTACATAATACTTTTCTTGTAAATACTTTTGCTTGAAATTTGGAGGGATTGCTTCAAATGTATTCATCCCCCCAAAATAATGATGTACCATCTCCTTTAACACCGGAGGGTAATTGACAGAACTGCTGATTCACATCATTAATTGAAGATTTGTGATTCACAATTTTTGAAATATTACTTGCATAAAATTGACAGCCTTTTTTTGGGGGGGGGGGGGACTGCATGTCCCTCAGAAGCATCTCCAAATCCCGGGGTGGCTGCTGGTTTGGTTGATAACCCCCATCAGTGTTCCCCCCTCCCTCCTCCTCCCCTTGCGAGGGTTATAAGGTCTGGGTATGCACCAATGCTAAAAGGTCTTATGGTCGACCTTAAAGATCAACTTGAACAAAATTTACTTTATTGTTCTTTTGTTAGAGAAATGTGTGCAATGATTGCATATGATTGAGTACAGCTCAATAAAAATGGTTTCATAATGTAAAAAAAACAAACATTTTGATCGATGTCACGCTGGGCAAAAATGCTGGCATTCACAAAAAGCCCCAAGTGCCTAGGAATCAAAACAGCACTGTGACATCACATTACCGACTCAATCCAAACAGGACAATGAAAATTGTATAGCAATGGAGATAAACAACCTTCAGCCATACCGTGTTACGTCACAACATAGATTTATGCTGGTTTTCTGAGGCACTGGTACTAGTCAATGTTGATTTTGCTTTTCATTCATATTGGTCTTTGCTGGGAGCCATGCAGGGCGCTGGCAACGACGGGAAAAATTAGTTCAAAAATCGTAGAAGGGGTTGCTTATTTTCACGATCAAGTTTTAAAAAAACGACAGGGAGGAAAACTTCACACTTATGGAAACACAAAATATACAAGGATAAATAGTCAAATTAGTTTGAGTGATTTCATTCGAGTTGATCTTTTAGAGTGAAACTTTTTAAGGACAGAAATCCACTGAGTCGTCATGCGTTTTGCAAAATGCGTAGTGCGCAATCCTTTTAAATGAAAATCCACGCCAAGCAATGCACTTAATCTTTACAGATAACGTAGTACACAACACGGATACATGGAATTAGGTGCATTGCTTGGCTTGTATATTCATTTTTACGCAGTGCACACTATGCATTATGCACAACGCATGAAGAGCACATGAATTTCCGGCCTTCTAGTCATGCTGTGTGGCTATTAAACAATGAACGAAACAAGCATGGAGGAATATTTGGTTTGCGTTAACACCACAGCAGAATCTACTTTGCTGTGTAGATTTTTCTAATGAGTAAAAACAAAATATAATTTTTAATTCCCGACGTACTTGTTACATCAATCATATTGTTATTATAAAAAGTTGCATTGCATCATTCAGGCCGAGTTGCACAGTGCTTAACACATGGAAACATTAAAAAACAATAAAATACAGGTTTTAGTCAAAACTATGAGCTACAAGAAGCAATTAAATGGACTAAAAATTCTTCAAAACCATAGATATATAATAACAGTAGCAGATCTTTTTTTTTTTTTTTTTTCTCTTTCTTTTTTTAAATGCTGCTTTCTCAATTCCTGTTTGTCTGTATAAATCAAGTTATATTTTTAATATCGTATTTAACATAATATACATGTACATATTCTTAATGTAATTTTGTAAACCAAATTCTCTTAGTCTGTGACTTTTTATTTGGTGATGTATTTTTAAAATAAACCAATTTTGAATTGAATTGAATTGAATTAAAATCTCAACTTTTGCTCTGAATATAAAACGGAAACCATTTGGAAACCATTTGGTTTCTGTCTTGTAACACTGGACATATGGTTACTTCTTCATAAGTTATTATTTTTTTGTTAGAAATTTTCATGACGTATGGAAATAAATTTGAGCTTTGAATTGAAAAAAACAGCAACTCCAAAACACCTACCTTGGTCAGTAGATGATTTGTTGTAGCCATCATGGCATACTGGCGTATGGACAAGATGAAACGAGGAAAATACGATCGTGTTGTCTAAATCAATCTCACTCCAAGAAACCTTTGCAAAGAAAAACAAAGTTTGCATATCAAATATTTGGACAAAAAGAAATTCATGTTGCACAAACAATCTACGACCGAGCTCCTCTCAAATGATTTCTTCTGTGCAGAGGAAAAAACAAAGAATTCAGAAGAAAACAAGTTATAGAAAAAGGTGGAAAACAAGGTTAAAAACATTCCATGTTGCAGAGAGCATTTCTTTTTCTTCTAAAGATCTGAGACTCCTTGCAGGAACTCTCCACCTCCCACCCCACCAACCCCCCCCCAAAAAAAAAAAACACACATAAAAACACACAACCCCAGTCCCCTAAAGCTAAGTGAAAAAGACCTATTACCCATTTTGATCAAGATTTCTTTCTTAAGTTAAAATAGGTTTTCCTGCTCATTTTCAGCAAATAAGCCGCCAATTTAAACGTTGCACTGTTCAAAACTGTCATTTTAACAATCCACTCATTCAAACTCACGGCAACTTCTCGCTGAAATTCAAGTTGCTCCTACTCTGCTGAAATGAATGCTGATTTGGCATGGCTAAAAAGAATGCCTCATAAGTTCAATTTGAGTATAATGCTATATAGACGATGTGACCTGTGACATAGAGCCTGGACTTCCGGCGGGCACATTTGTACACAGCTCAATGGAAGAATACAACAAATCTTATGTTTTATGGAGATCACACTGTCTGATTTTCCTCAACTTTTGATATGAAGAAAGGGGGGGGGGGACATCTCAAAAGCTGTACAGCTGTTGCTTTTGTAAATTTTGAATTTATGTGAAAATTATGATACAAAATATAAATTTTCCCATTGAGCCTGTGTAGCATCTTGCCCGTCAGGAATAGTATTATAATGTACGAGGTCACCACTCTGTAAACAAATGTAACATGGTCTATAAATTTGTACACTTCAAAATGAAATTAAATGACTGTTACAACTGAAGAGGCAATATCACTTTAAAAACGAATGCATGGAATTGATAAAGGCTGCTTTGTTTTTTAAAATAACCGGGAGAACCTGTATCTTGTTTCAAGGACTAATGGAAAAAAGGAAGAAGGCAGGAGTTTAAGGAGGAATATCATGAGGGAGGGGGGGGAGGGAGGTATCATGCTCTACTTGCAACCCCCTCCCTTCCTAACTCCTGCCTGGGTGTACCAATGACATATACAGACCGTGCCACTGACTTTGCCCAAATATCCCCCATCTGACAAGAGAGTCCCCAGAGCAACAGCTTTCTGTTTCAGCAAAGTCACGTCAAAGGCCACTTTTTACACAAATCCTGTCCCCTCCTGACTCTGCACTTTGCCAATCGGACTTCAAAAGACACTGATAAAATAAATCATAAATCACGGAGTCAACCCACCTGACCCTGGACAAACGTCCCCATTAATGAGGTAGGATCGTCCTCTGTGTTGTCATTCGGGAGTTGACCGAGGAACAGACCGTGTGTAGTCAGTAGAAGCAAGGATGGATCAGCGGTGAGCACCAGGTCAAGTAAGGCCACCTCTCCACAATCTTTCAGACAAAATTAGACAATAAATAAAAAATGGCAACCTGGACGAAAAGCTTGGATTTCAAGACAAAGTCTACTGGACCAGTGTATTCAGTCAGAATTATGAAATTCACTCGCATTTTACTTGACAAGTTTCTAAATTTCATATTCCATTTATTCATACAACTGGCCCAAAATACCGTTAAATATATGGGGCCTTAGCTCTGGAACTCGCTCTCCAACCGACTTCAAGCTTCGTCTAATCTTTCCATTTTCAAGTGATTATTTAAATCTACTGTAATTCAAACTTATAATTGATTTAATTTTATATATAACTTAGCCGGTACATGTAATCCTTACTTACTTTGCTCTGCTGATCTTATTTGTCTTTGATCTGTATTGTTCTATGTCTACTGTTTTGTAGTTTAATATGTATTTGTGGTAATGTTGTACAGTACGCTCCTTGAGCCCTACCTTGTGCTATTTAACTGATTATTCAACCTATGTATTTGAAGTTACATGGGTATTTGGTTTGGGCTCAAACAGCGCACCTGTTTGGGGCTCACGCTTATAAGCTTTGCTTCTAGTGAGCTCCCTTGCAGTATCCCCAAAGTGTGTCTATATCAACCTGGCTTAACTGTATTATTATTGAAACAAGTACATTATATTATTGCCTGTATAAGATTTGATACTGTGGAAATACAATAAACCTGGAAACCTTGAACACAGGTCATATTCACCAAGCTGACTCTGTTCTTATTTTCAAGGGACTTTTAAAGACTCACTTGTTTGAATCTACATTTTTGAAACAGATTGCTTCGTATATTTCATTTAATTGTTTTATTGTTTTGTGTTGTGCATGAACTAGCTCCTGCATTAGGCCTAGATGCAATATATAAATGTCTCACATTTTATTATTGTTATTAATGGCCAGTGATCCAGTGGGCATTTTGACCCCTGAAGTCCAGTCACACAAAGATTTGTTCAGATGATGCATAATAAAGATACATAAATGCAGAGGTTTGGTAATACAGATAACAATTAAGTGATACGTTTTTCTTGCCTTTTATTATTGCATCTTCACTTCTGAGTGAGTATACAGTACTGAGTATACAGTGCTTTACACACACATCGGTGAAAGGGTAAAACCAAATAGTCTTCTTTAACCCCGTTGCAAATTTAACTTCTATTATTATTATTTTCACTTCTCTTGAAGAAAATCTGACAGTGAAAGGAGATTATTGAAAAATCCATAAATCAGAAACAATCCTGACAACCCGTCTTTTTTCAAACAATGCTGCCTTTGACCCTCAATCTACTTTTAGAGGGTCACATTATACAATTGTTGACTGCGATGACATGGTCCATGGTGTTTTGTACACCCGAGGGGGCAAATGGCACCTGAGGCGAAAGCCGAGGCTGCCATTTGCCCCCGAGGGTGTATAAAACCCATGGACCATGTCACATCAGGCAACAATTGTTTTGTTATACCTCTGTCTTGAATTCTTAGTATTATTTTCCTCATCTGAAGGACTCCAATTTCGTCGAAACGATGATAATCTCGATCCTTTGCTGCACAGAAAGTTGTAAGATGCGCGCGCGCGCGTGAGAGGAGAGTGGTACATGGATATTTGATGCCCGCTCATGTGATCGTTCTGCGCCAATGAAACTACAGCATTCAAGACAGAGGTATAACAAACCAAAATGTTAACCATCAACTCTAAAATAGGCTCTGACTGTGGCATCATACATGTCTGCAGTTTTGAAGCCACCATGAGGGCTATATAGCTCAGTTGGTGGAGCACTAGCACGTTAATCTGGGGGTTGCAGGTTCAAATTCCAGTTCAAGTCAATTTTTCTTCGTGCAACCCAAAATTAAACTGAAAGTTCACCCAGTCAGTTTCCCTTGTGGTTGATTACTTAATAATTTGAAACTGGGGTGTGCATTCTACAATAGCACACCACACTGATGATGTAATTTCGAGTTGCTCAAAAAACGCGGGTGTCAAAGACAAACATTACTACGCGATCACTGCATTATCAACGCACCAAATTGCACTAGTAGTAATACTCAGTGCACACAAGTAAACATAAAACCTGGACAGTGAATGCGTGAGTAGGGTAGTGAAATCTGACAAGTTTGTCTGAGATCTGGGCACTTGGCTTCTATTTTTAGCCCCAGTGCGGTGTGCTATTCCAAACAAAACATGAAAATAATGGTTCTGAAAAGCATCTCTTACCACTCAGAGAGATTATTTGGCAGAGTTGAGCTGTCACATTGTACCAGTGCGTAGAGTTGTTGTCCGTTTCAAAGCTGTTTATTGTTACCCCGATCACGATTCCTGGATACACAGGAAGGAAGGAAGGAAGGAGCATTTCAATAATCAGGAAACACCAGTGATATCTGAGTCTGTGCAAACAATCAAATTAGAGGGCGCTACACCAATATTTACTTTATAGTTGAAAACAAATTATTTTCAAAATCTACAACAGGGTCTAAATTGGGGGAGGGTGAGAACCAAACACAAAACAAATTGATATACTTGGATTGTTTTTATTGTGGCTGTTCAACACATGAACACAGGTATTAGAAATATGGATTTTTCAAATAGTGAAAGATTTCCCTTGACTTGATATTTTAACATTTGTGTTTGATATTACAAATTGTCAACGTGTCAAATCACACAAACTATTCAGAGAACTAGAAAATCTGCTAACCATCGAAAAAGCACAGTGAATAAGGCCAAATTAATGGCTTCCAAATTAATGGCTTTGACAGTGGTTATGGAAGGGGGAAAAAATTCCTATTCTTCAACACCATCAGCATTGCAGTCAACAGCCATAGCCGTAGCCGAAGTCACTCGATTTGGACGTGGCCTTAAAGTTAGGGTCATAAAGTGGTAAATACTCCAAAAACTTAATGTTCGTAAAATCTGACTTGGGAATGGTGAGAAGCACTGTAGTTGATAGTATAAACTATTTTGACAAAAAGATTCTCTTCAAAGTAATATGGTTTGGATTATTTTTACCCAAAACATTTGAGTCTGAGAAGGAGTGAGTTTTCTGAGGGTTTGTGTCCGTTTGGGAATGCTGTGGCCAGAGATGCGGTTGGTACCTGCTGTCGCCTCACTAAACGTGGATGGATGAGACGTTCGTGTGAAAGTACCGTGACAGTTTTTTTGCTGTTTTCTCAGCAAGTAGACACCGTATTCAACTGAAATTTTCACACGTGACTTTTATTGTATCTTCCTTTACAATTTCGCCTATAAATAAGCATTACAATGACAAACACCAATCTTTGATCCTGTCTTTAACCAAGAACTTGCCTATAACTAGATCAAGGAAGTTCATACTTTACCCTGTGCCTCTGATGTTGTGTTATATTCAAGTCCCAGAACGGCAATATCAGGTGAGCATGGTGCTGTTGCCAAGTGAAGCACAACTGCATTGTCTAGAAGCAGGCTGGGGTGACCCACTACTCCTACGCCTACCAGAGGATCTCCAAGCTTAGTGTTCACAAAGGACACTGTTGATCAAAAGCAACGGGATGTGTGCTATGTTAGTCTTTTTGCATAAGGTAACAAAAGAGTAGGCAACAAGGTCTTGACTGGCCATTTAAAACCGGCAGGGTCATGGCCATGCGATAAAGGACCAAGCCATGACTTAACACATGAACATGTGATCTCCTCTCGACCAATCAGAATGGATAAACTGTCCCCAGGTATTTATGAGTTAAGTTTCTCTACTCACAACGCACAACTCTACTTAGCCGGGAATCGAACCAGGGCCACATTGGTGAGAGGCGAGCGGTTTACGCACAAGCCACCCATGCCACCCCATATAAGACTCCAATATTATTATCATTAGTATTGGACAGTCAGCATCCAATGGCAGACTTGCGACAGTAGAGGGCAGCAGATCAATCTGGTAATAAGTTCATTGTTTAGGTAGCTCCTAGCGTGCCCATATTTCCAAAGACCTTTGATTTACCAAGTATCTCTGCTGTCGAGCATCCCTGAAAGTTTCTCCGTGACAGAGTACAGTTGTTATGTGGGCGATCTTGGTGGCATAGTGGTATCTTTCCTAGCCATCCACCTCTGGGACCCCGGTTCGAATCCCAAGGGAAGGGGCACTATGTGGATTGGATTTTCAGGCTCTACCTGATTGCGTGGGTTTTCAAAAGAAAAAGTCTCTGGGATTTTCCTCCCACGTCTAAAACTGAAACTTCCTTCCTTGTCTTCTCTCTATTAGACTCTTGGCTGGTATAGTGATTAAGTTCGCTTTTCTGAGAATCCTCGGCTTCACCACCAGAATAAAAAATTAAATGAAATCATGGAATTACCTACCTTTTGTGAGATCCAGTAATGATGTAGTTATCTGTAGGAGTTGTGTTGAGGTGTCCAGACTCACTTGGGCAGTCCAAGCTTCTGAGCCACTATGTGCTGTGAATAATTCCTCCTTGGATGAAACAAACTGCCATACACCTGTTGTGATATTCTTTAAAGAGTACGAGAAAGACGCAAAAATAATGCATGTTGAATCTATTTATGTGCATCCTGCTCTTAAAAGTAGAGTAAAAGATTGGTTTTTGTCACCGTAATGCTGATTTACAGGAAAAATTGTAATGAAAGATACAATAAAAGTCACTTGTAAAAGTTTAAGCTCAGTGAGTACAGTGTGTACTTGCTGTCTAACAGAAAAAAAAACTGTCACTGTATTTTCACACCAATGCGGGTACCAACTGCACCTCTGGCCACAGCATTCGCAAACGGACACCAACCCTCAGAAATATAATGAAACGATTCATGCATGAATCGCTTCTCAGCTTCAATTGTTTTGGGGTGAATAATTACCCTATCCATATTACTTTGAATGGAATCCTTTCTCAAAGTACTATCAACAGCTGCGCAGTGCTTCTCACCAAGTAAGTTTTTATGGTCATTTATTTTTTGGAGTATTTACCAATCTATGGACCTATCTGTAAATATTTAAATAATTATCGCTGTAATATTTGCCGGTGAGTTGACCAATCGTTTGAAACCAATCTACAGAGGGGGGTTTTGTAAGGCAGGGAACAATTTCATCCAGCACATTTGAATGGAAAAAATATTTTGACTGAACAGATTTTTTGTACACTAAATGCTGATACTGAGTAGCAAAGGATGATTTTTGTGTAGCAACTAATGCAATTGGCGTAGCCGTTCGCTATGCTATACAAGGAAAATCATTCACTGTATGGTAAATAAAACAATCTTGTACTACTTCAATTCAATTCAATTCAATTCATAAAGCTTTATTCATCCTAGATTATTAGGCAATAACCAAAGATTTGTTTACTATGTCTTTACCACCTAATATTAAACAATGGACCTCATGCATTGATGTCATCAAGCCGCCATCTTAGAGGTAAAACTATGACGAAACAATGGAAAAAAACGCGCAGCTATGTACGCGCAGTGCACAGGATCGGCCAATGGGATATCTTCTTTTGACCTCTAACCGAGGGCGCCCTACTCAAATGACACCATGTGCATAAGGTCTATAACAGTAATTTAACAATAATTAGATTTATTTAGCGCTAAATTACCAGAGGATAAGCACTTTAAGGGAGTAAGTCCTTTATAATAAGCTTTTTATCATACTGTGATTATAAAAAATGTTTGTTAGTGTCTGGCATTGACTGAGGGGATTCCATTATGTCCCTGATTGTCATGACTTACCCATGAGTCAAGTGGGAAGTGAAGGGTTCGAATCCAGGTGGAGTTCTTGAGGGTCACGCTAGGTGCCAGTCCCATGGAGCTAAAGGCGTGCCCAATGGAATGTGTGTCCACGTCATCATGGCCAACATCAGCAGAAATCTCACAGAGGAATACCTACAGTAGTAGCAATGTTTTATACACAGATATCAATGACTAGAAATCACTCAATGACCGCAATGTACGGGCTCAATAACATAGAGCTACTCATAAGAAGCAAATATTTCTGAAACATTTTCTGCTATACAAAAATTAAGCAGGACACCAGTCACAAATGGTACACGTGACATGGTACTTCGGCTGGATGGTGACCTTATTCTGCTAAGCAAAATGTTAATGTGCTTAGCTACTTTTTGTAGCCTAATTTCATAGAGCTGCTTAAGCAGAGAACATTTTCTGCTACAAGCAAAGAATAAGCAGGATGCAAGTCACACATGGCTGGAAGGTAACCCTATTCAGTAAGCAAAATGTTTCGTGCTTAGCTACTTTTTGTGCTTAAGCAGCTCTATAAAATAGGTACGTACATACCTTGGCCCAATTTCATAAAGCTGCTAAGCAGAGAATTCTGCTTGGTAAATTTCATTGCCAAGCAAGAAATGAGTGGGGTACCAGTCGCAGCAGTGTAAACTCGATGTTTTTTGGCTGGTAGCCTATTACCGCTGAGCAAGATTTTTTGTGCTTCGCAATTTTTTGTGCCTACAGGCTTTATGAAAATGGGCGCAGTTGTTAGAAAATAATGTAGTGACCCTTTACTAGTATAAATGTCTGACAAGAATCAAACGAAGAAGCAGTTGCCAGTCTGTTTCAAGGTTTTGTATCACGTAATATTTACATAAAATACCATCGTTGACCACAATATATGACTGCCATGTTCAAAACAGGGGTGAGAGTCATTGCTGACTAAAATGTCTGAACCCATGCCCCACATTTGAGCAGGTTTGTCGAAATAATTACATTGCCACCTTTTGGTAAACCCTGGAGTTACAGATTTCAAGAAGCCTTTGTTACTGTTGTATCACGGTGCATTTCAGGCGACCCCCGCATGGTTTAGGCACACACCATATCTTTAACATGCAGTTTGGGACTCTAGGAAGCACATGGGCAGAGAGTGTCTGTGATGTCAGTACAAGTGGTTCAGTTAGACAGACTTACAATTTTGGTTGGCTCTATGTAGAATTTCCCATTCAATGAGCCATCATTCTTTCTGTGCGATCCCACTGCTAAACGATAACCTATATGTTCAAGGAAAACAAAGATTTAACTATAACATACATATTACAAAATTTACTTTAACAGAGAAAATTTCAATTTCTAAACATTTCTTTCAAAAACACAATTAAAGCAAATATTGTCTTCATATTGTCTTTAATTTAAAATTCTCTTTTTCTTATTTCAGTGGTTTTGAGTTGAAGGCCACACCTGGCAGAAATTGACTTTTAATGCTATAAAAAATCAACCTGGTTTAAACAGAAGAAAAATGCACTGGTGGGCCCGATCTTCCTTGAAGCACTTTGTTTCAGCCCCAGGAGTAGGTGAGTCCCTGGTGACAGTTAAGTGTAGCCCTCACCTTGAAGTGGCCGTCGAGCCTTGTGAGTTAGGCGACATTTCATATAAAAAAATATTTTAAAAATGGGATGTTGCCGAACATCACACGGTCGGACGGCTACTTTAAGGTGAGGGCTACACTTAACTGATTTTGGCTGTCGACTTAAATCAAGTGTCACCAGGGGCAAGTTGCAATACTCCTAGGGCTGAAACAGGGTTACCCCCTGCACAGTCCGTAAGGATGTAGGCATGGGTATCATCCACAAGGAGCCTGGCTGGTAGAGCAGAATGCACTACCTTCCCAACTTTTTACGAAGCTCAAGGGCACAAGTGTCTTGACCGGGATTCAAACCCACACTCTGCTGCTGACAACACCACTGAGCATTTTGGGTCAAGTCTAGAACTCAGCCACGACATGCCATCGTGGTTTAGGCTACTACAGTTTAGGACTTACAGACTCTCCATCTACAATCAATTTCAAAAAATAAATAAATAAATAAATAAATGAATCACTGTAATTGGTGTAATAATTGCATAGGAGAATACATTTACCTGATGTAGTTGTGGTCTGGCCAGAGCATATCACACTTCCTAAGATTCCCAAAAGTAGAGAAATTGAGCAGTAACATTGTCTCAACATCATTACTTCCAAACTAGTCCTGCTTGTACATCAACGAGTTTTGCAAATGTTTGGCAAGGGTCCGTTCTCTGAGCCTATTCTTTTGTGTAATTTATGTTCAGTAGTTGGCTGGAACCGTAGCACAATCAGTGAATGATAGGTTCAAAACACAGACTCAACAAATTTCTGAAGTAGTTGGGGTGCCTTCATGTTTAGGATGGGAGGAATTATTGATTGAGTTCGCAGGCTGGTTGTGTGTGTCGTCTGAAATATCTCAGCAGTGGCTACGTTTTGGTCATTATTCCCTCCTCATCGTCAGAGACAAACCACAAGTTGTGTATTATGGAGATATTGCACCGATGTTTTTCAAGGAAACCATCACAACTCCAGACGTATCTGAAATGATGAAATAATAATAATTGCTTTTAAATTTGTTATTAATAAGAGGTAAAAATGGTGGCATGACATCCGATCAGACCTGGGCCCAATTTCATAGAGCTGCTAAGCACGAAAATATGCTTAGCATGAAATTTCTTCCTTGATAAAAACAGGATTACCAACCAAATTTCCATTTGTTGCATATTGCTTGTTAATGGTATTCAGCTGTTATTTGCTTATCCTGAAAATCACGTGGAAATTTGGCTGGTAATCCTGTTTTTATTGAGGCAAAAATTTCATGCTAAGCAAATTTTTGTGCTAAGCAGCTCTATGAAAATGGGCCCAGGGGCCAATTTCATAGCGCTGCTTAACGGTAAGCAAATTTTTGTGCTTACTCTGTAGCAGACAAATTTGCTTTTTAAAGCGTAAGCGTGTTTCACAGGTTAGCAAGAAAATTGGGCGGCCAGCCTGCAAGTTCATCGTGAATTTGCTTTATTATGCCATTCATTTTCATACAGTAAGCAGTGGAAGGTTAGCATGCCTTTTCGCTTACGGAATAGCGCTATGAAATGGAAACTCGCACAGTAAACCCAAAATTGGCTGTTAAGCACCTCTATGACGTTGGGCCCTGGCAGCCAGGACTCTGACAAGGAAAGGGTGCATTTAAATTACAAGCTAGTATATTTTAATATAATATCATACATTGTGAGTTCCACAGAGTACTTTATTATGAATATCATGACACATTGAGGCATGCTGAACCAAAAGAGGGCGACAATCAGCAATAAGGGGGCATTTTTTGTAACTTCTTCTTCTTCCACCTAACTACATGAGCGAAAAAAATGGCCAAGACAGAAGGCCCTGTGCGTACGACATCATGGCTTATTTGGCTCCAGCTATATCAGATATTTTGAAAACATGCGCTTCAGGTATGGGAGGGATTTCAAACAGGCGAATGGCGCCTAAGCCATGTCAAACAAAGCTGAAGCCATTATGTATTTGAAAAGGGCCATAAGAAACGGACATGTTTTCCATGGTCATGTGTTGTCAACAACGATGGCGCTGTGCCTGCTGTACTACTGGCTTTACTGCTCCTGTTTCTGTGTTTGTATCTTAAAATTCCATTTACACCTGCTCAAATGAGCAGTTAGGCCTATATGGTACATAATTATTTAAAGGCACAGTACACGTTTGGTAATGACTCTGAAAATTTATGGCAATAACTTTTGGTAAGAAGTGCAGCAGCCTTGAGTAGTCTAATGAATTTTGAAAAACTTTGAACTTCGAAGTACTACGGTTAGTCCAAGTAAAATAAATAACATGTTGCTCGTCCCCGCCCGCACCGATTTTGGAGGCCGCACCAAATTTTGTGTTATTTGTTATTTATAAAAAATAAAAAATAAATAAATAAATAAATAATAAACAAAATTATAAATTTTTATATCGAGAGCTATTTCAAATGTATGCTTCATTTTTATTTAGCAATTTCATCATCTGTTATGCATGTACAGTAGGCCTACAAAAAAAATGATATTTCCACAATGCAATGTGAGAAAATCCTCATTGAAACGTCTTGCCCTTCACGTTTGCATGCCACAGTTCTTTTTTGAATGAGATCTTTGCAACAGGACGTGATGTCACATACACAGAATAATTTTGGAGCAAAAGCAAGAAGAACTCTTGGAAAGAATAACAATATGTATCGAAATGGACACATAAACACACATGGTAACTTTAAACAGAATTTGAGGACATACAGAACATGATCATAAAACCCTAAAACCATCTTCAAAAACGATATGGCGGCCATCTTAGACATGGTGGCCATCTTGAAAAAAATAACAAAAAATTTGAAAATAACAAACAGCAAGGACCTCCCTCACCAACTTTTTAAAAAGTCCGGACGAGCAACATGTTATTTATTTTACTTGGCCTTATGGAAAATATATCACTTTTTATATAGCGTTTTCAGACTGTGTATTCCTATGGGGAATATTCTTCCTGCGTGGAAATACTCGCTCCGGTTTTTCGGTGATATCTCAAATGCGCGACCACCTTTTGAAGTGAAATTTTCACAGGTTAGTTTTATTGTATGTACCTACATTTTAGGATTAACACAATCAGTAGTCTCCAATTACCAAACGTGTACTGTGCCTTTAATATTCATGCATGGAGCGAGGTGATACAACATCATAATTGATAAATTTGACACACTATTCATTAACAAAACTGTCCTGCACTTATAAAGGCATATTCCCAAAAATGTTTACAAAATTATGCATCAACCCCTGTTCCAATTTTTCTAAACTTTTTTTCTTTATCCAATATTTTTTTTTTTTTCAGCAGGGAAAACAAATTATCATTTTGGATTCTATATGTACCACTGCACCTGAAAGTTCTGACCTACAATGACCTAACCTTTGATTCACTAAAGACAACAACAACGTAATGTGATTTCATTCAAGGTTTCATAAGGGTGTTTTGGCAGTGGCACAATAAACTGACAAGTTAAACCATAGGACGGGCACTTTTTCGTTATTCCATTGACAGATAGAGTCCAGACCATGCATGCTCCTTGTTTTAGTTTATTGGCCACCAACCGAACATGAACAGATGGAGGAAGGAAATGCATGGCCTAGCTCCTAGCCCACCTTGTTGGGCTGTTATGGCTCTCTTTTAACATCGGTCTTGTAATGGTGAGTGTTATAAGACCGATGTTAAAAGAGAGCCATAACAGCCCAACAAGGTCAATGTCATGCATGAAGGTGGGCTAGGCTAGCTCCTTTCTTTTCCAAAGTTTATCCACAAGGCAAAAATAAACTAAGGAACAGCCTCTATAACGTTATGTCTAAAAGAAACATTTCATCCAACAACCTGGGAAACATTTGTCAGTTTTAAATCAAAGTATTACTCAAATTAACCACATAACTTACGGTGAGTATCCACGTTCGAAAATTTTGTTGGAAAGTTGCTTGTCGTCATGTCACTAGCTGATGTCGTCTGCTTCTAATTTTTTTGCGATGCGTGCACTTGAAAAGCGCCGCCTTGTGACGTTCTGAAGTAATATGGGGAGCCGCGTTGGACAAAAAGCAATATTTATTTAAAACAAAGGTAACCATTGATCTCATCAATATTAATGAAATAGCGCCTACCGCCCCCCCACGAAAAAGACGTCCCCCCCACGGAAAAGAGAAAAGTCCGCATCGTAACTATGCATCTTGGCCTAGACATGGTCTCAGGCCGTAACAGGAGGGGGGGCGACCAAAAAAAATCCAACTTCTGAGGGAGGCACATCACCCCTCAGACTCCCCCGTGCTTTTCTGCGCGGCGGGCGGTGCTAACCCGCCGATGTACTTTTTCTTTCACATTCGGCCCCCCCAAAAAAAAATCCTGGTTACGGGCCTGATTGAAGGTAATAATAAGAAAACCTGCATGCGGACTTCTTCGATAATAAAAGTTTTCAATGACGGGGACCTCTTGGCCGACACTACAAAAAACTAGATAAGCTATTTGTATGTCTCTCTTAAAGGAACAGGAACATTAAGAATTGGTTTTTGCTAACAAAACAGTTGCTGGCAGTGTAAGCACTTTATGTAATCCACCATAAACATAAACTGACAAACCTGTATAAGTTTGAGATCGATCGGCCATCTGGGTCACGAGAAAATAGTGAAAAACCCATTACACATTTCATGAAATCATATAGATTCAACAAATGAATAAAACACTCACTGAGCGATAAACTCCAGTCAGAAAATTAGTTTATTAATTTCTCATCAAATATGGCATTTCAGACAGAAATATTTCTAGGATGTTTTCTACTATCATCATCGTTAGGCCGTGTAAGTTTTATTCAAATCTGTGATCAAAAGTATATTCTACAAGTTTTTTTCTTACCAATTCTGTAATGTTCCTTTAAAATGCACAATTATATTGTTAGCCTCGAAAATTATGCCAAGCTTTTATAAAACGTATGATTCTTTCAAATACATTCATAATAGAAATGAAAATGGGAGATAACACAAGCTAAGAATACCCTTGAACTTTTAGCAAACATGTATCATCGGGGCAATAATTAATTGAAAGGATTCGTCTCGTTTTATCTCAAATCGAATCATTGAAGATATCTTCAACCAGACGCTGTTCAGAAATATGTAAAATAATTATCATGATTGATTTGGCGCTCTATACAAGTTACTACACTATTATTTCAATTCACTAGAAAGTTTGGATTAATGTTTATTGTATACTATTGTATTGTTAACTTCCGCATACTAACAGTACACTCAGATCCATCCAACGAGTGACATCGTAATTGTATGAACATTCAGTCATACAATCAATAATGTGCCAGTAACTCATGTGGATGACGTGCTGTAGATGTCAGCGGCAAGTTTGTAAAAAAGAATAATGCTCGGGAATGTCGATGACATGAATGTGGCGAAACAAAGCAGTAGCAGTCATGCAGTAGTTTGGAGTCACCACATCAGTCGAGCATTGGAGGTTTGCGGTTGCCGATCTGAACGGTACGGTACGCCTTGGGACTGTTCCACACGAATGGAAGGGATGGACTGCGACTGGGCGAGCTTTTAAAAAAGGAAGCTTTGATTAAACTTCTTTGTTTTAATTTTTGAAAAAAAGGCGTCGGCTCGCCCGCCTTGTTCGAGTTTTTTTGCGTAGCCTACTGAACTGGAGACTACATTACATAATCCATCTGTCAGTGCAAATTTTTTATTGTATTAACTGTCACTGCTCTGGACTGGATGGGGATAAATTTCTTCAAGTTCAAGATTGGTAAGTACCAAGTGGGGTGTAATCACAAGATATTATTTTTCCTATAAGGAATTGATAAAAATGATAGGCCCTATAATAGGATTAGTCTCGTCAATATGTGGTTTGACCGAGACAAAATTGCAACAGAAATGATTTTTTTTGCAACAGTCTTTTCGAACCCTCCAAAACAACATATCAAAAAAGTAGAAAAAAGTATGCAGGGGAAATATGGATAATTTGCATGAATTAAAAATTGCCGTTTTCGCCTCTATTTATGTATACATACGCCCTGATAGTAGTAAAAATTTATATAATTTTCACATCAAAACTGTATGCAAAAGTCTCTTGAAACCCTTCAAAACAACATATCAAAAAAGTAGAAAAAAGTAAGCTGGGGAAATATGCATAAATTGCATAAATAAAAAATTGCCGTTTTCGCCTCTATTTTCACTAATGTTTGTGTACATACGCCCTGATACTGATAGTAGTAGAATTTATCTAATTTCACATCAAATTTGCATGCAAAAGTCTCTTGAAACCCTTCAAAGCAAAGTATCAAAAAAGTAGAAAAAAGGAAGTACAGGAAATATGCATAATTTGCATAAATTAAAAATTGCCGTTTCGCCTTTATTTTCACTTATGTATGTGTGCACACGCCCTGATAGTTGTAGAATTGATATCATTGTCACCTAAAATTTATAGGCAAATGTGTCTTGAAAACAGGAAACCCTCCCAAACAAAGTATCAAAAATATTCAAAGTATCAAAGGTGCCAATGTATTTTAATTAAATTTGTTTAATTAAAGTTACGTGCGTATTATGCACTAACAAGAAATGCAATATTGACTTCTCCTTTAAGTGGTGTTTTATGCCTTGGACCGGGCACAACTGGGTCAGAAAATGTTAGGGAGGTTCCAAACTTTACAAAATTATTTACTCTAGCCCGGTCATGGGGGTTCCAGTATTTTTCAATTAATTTTATTTAACTAGGATTACGTGCGTATTACAATGCACTATAAATTAATAAAATATTTGACTGCCTCTTTAAATTATGTTTGACACTGCGCACCAGCAGGTCATCAGAAGATAATAATTTTGTAGTTTGGAACCTCCCTAACATCTTCTGACCTAGTGGTGCCCAGTCCAAGGCGTCAAACATAACTTAAAGGGGCAGTCAATATTGCAATAATTGTTAGTGCATTGTAATATACGCACGTAATCTTAATTAAACAAATTTAATTACATTATACTGGAACCCCCTTGACCGGGCTAGGCATAATAATTTTGTAAAGTTTGGAACCTCCCTAACATCCTCTGACCCATTGGTGCCCGGTCCAAGGCGTCAAACATCATTTAAAGGAGCACTCAAATATTTAATTAAATTACAGTGCATTGTAATACGCACATAGTCTTAATTAAATAAAATTAATTAAAAAATACTGGAACCCCCATGACCGGGCTAGAGATAATAATTTTGTAAAGTTTGGAACCTCCCTAACATCTTCTTACCCAGCAGTGCCCGGTCCAAGGTGTCAAACATAATTTAAAGGGGCAGTCAAATATTTCATAGTGCATTGTAATACGCACATAGTCCTAATTAAATAAATTTAATTAAAAAATACTGGAACCCCCTTGACCGGGCTAGGCATAATAATTTTGTAAAGTTTGGAACCTCCCTAACATTTTCTAACCCAGTGGTGCCCAGTCCAAGGCGTCAAACGTCATTTAAAGGAGCAGTCAATATTGCATTTCTTGTTAGTGCACAATCTGCACGTAACTTTCATTAAACACATTCAATTAAAATATATTGGCACCTTTGATACTTTGAATATTTTTGAAACTTTGTTTGGGGGTGTTTCCTGGTTTCAAGAGACATTTGCATGAAAATTTGAAAAAGACATTGATATCAATTCTACAACTATCAGGGCGTCTGCACACATACATTAGTGAAAATAGAGTCGAAAACAGCAATTTTTAATTTATGCAAATTATGCATATTTTCCGTGATTCCTTTTTTCTACTTTTTTGATACCTTGTTTTGGAGGGTTTCAAGAGACATTTGCATGCAAATTCGAGGTGAAAATTATATCAATTTTACTACTATCAGGGCGTATGTATACATAAATAGAGGCGAAAACAGCAATTTTTTATTTATGCAAATTATCCATATTTCCCCTGCTTACTTTTTTGATATGTTGTTTTGGAGGGTTCGAAAAGACTGTTGCAAAAAAAATCATTTCTGTTGCAATTTTGTCTAGGTCAAGCCATTTTTTTGCTTAGATTGACTAGACTAGATTAACAGTATTAATTATGTATCATATAATATTAATTTTAATATTTTTATTGTTAGAAAAGTTCTTATATTTTAAAATTTCATTTATTGATTGATAGATTGATTTAAATAGTTTTTCATTGTTATTAATTTTATTTCATTTTGTTATTATTTAACTAGACTTAGAAAGATAGTGTCACTGATTGGTAAATACTCTTACTTGTTAGAACTTATAAGCACTGCAGCTGTTGATTGATTTTAAGCTATTTTGAGAAAAGATTCCCTTCAAATTTTTCACCCAAAGACATTTGAATCTGAGAAACGATTCCATTGAATCGTTTCTCAGATTTCCACGGGTTGGTGTCTGTTGGGGATTGCTGCGGCCAGAATGCCCTTAATGCCCGCTGTCACTTCGCAAACGTGGACGGATTGGTTTTTGTTGTGAGAATGCCGTAACTGATGATTGCTGTGTTCTTAGCAAGTAGACACTGTATGAAGACATGGACTCAGCTGAAACTTTCACAAGTGTTTTTTATTGTATCTTTCTTTATAATTTTGCCTATATAGAAACAATCTAGAATGAGTATATGATTATGACCCTACCTTCAAGTAAATTTTGAAAATGAAGTAAAATAAACAATAAACAAAAGCAGGCTTGGAATTACATGGATGCCTTGGCCTTTGTTTGCCCCTGGTCTTGGCCATAGTGCCCCTTCAAAAGTTTCCCATGGACTTTCAGATTGCATTGGAAGTGCCCTTTGCAAAATGAAAATGGCCTTGCCCTCTCAAAGATGAAAGTCCATGCCTGCTTTATGAATCATAACTAGGATGTGCCGCAACCCCCAAAAAATCTTCACAAGCATCTAAATTGTTATTCTAAAAAGCTGTTTTTTTTCCATTCCTATTCTGTGTTTTAAAAAGCCATGGGGTGGTATTCCTGCAACCATGTTGGTGTAGTGTCATTATTGGTCTTCCTTTTGGCTGTTATAAACGGAGGATCTGCATACATGGCTGATAATGAAGGCATGATGTGTTACAAGCCACCTCCACCTGCAACGAGTGTAAGTAGAACCTTTGAGAGGTAGGCCTAAATGATGAAGGATTTATCAAAAAATGTAATCATTTGATTTATTTAATTCTGAAAGCTCGCAGGTTAAATTTGTCATAGTCTGCTCAGACAGTCAAAGTAAAAAAAAAAAAACATATTTGAAGAACCCAGCAAGAATGTCGCTATTGCCTAATTTTCAATTGATGTTTCTCCAATCCAAATCATTGTAACCAAACTGAGGCTGGAAGAAAAATAGTCTGGTTCCTTTTTTTGTGCGATGACATTTAGAGTTCGTCACTGTTAATGGATACAGGGAACATGTTCAAGATTTGGTGGCAGCATGATCTTTTGTGCAGCAGTGGAAGTAACAACAGTGAACATTAATCCCTAAGATTACATCACCCAGTGTGAGTTGTCACCATTATGCCAATTTTTTTCTCACAAGATATTTCAGTGGCAAGCAAAATTGAACCCGCATCTGGGAACAGTGGCGTAACCAGATATTTTAATTTTTATTTATGTATTTATTTATGTATGTATTTATGCACATTATTTTTATGTATCTAATGTATCGACCCATTCATTTGTGCATTCTTTTAATCCCATTTGGGGGCAAGAACAAGGGGGGGGGGGCAAGAGTTCTGAACGGGGGTGGGGGGACCCTCTGGTTACGTCCCCTCTGGTTACACCATTGTCTGGGAAATTAAATTGGTGCCCCAGACACTTTTTAGAAATAGGGAAATGTTGTTAAAAGTGAAGACAACTGGAACAACAGCCATGTGTGATGTGATGTTTGAAACATTCTATTTTATGTCGAGAAATACTTGGGCCTTCCCCTATGAGCCCTAATTGAGTGTTACTTGAAAGCTCTCATTCTCATCTCTTTGATGAACAAATAAACCCCTTTTTTAAATTTAAGTATGGGCACTCCAGGAAGTGCATAGTTTGCCATGGAGCGTCACAAATGATTGCAATATATGTTTTTACAGAAATTATGAATTATTTGAATGTGTACCGCTTTAGGATCACCGGCCACTTTTTGAGTTTGATGTGACGATAACAACACCTAAAAGTTCTATTAGTCCCTTGCCAATAAGGGCAGATGTGATAAGCAAAAACCTGACCATCGTTGAGCAGTGTAAGTATACAGGGCACCTTCTCAAAGCTATTCCAGGATAAGTTAAGGAAAAGTTTATCCACAAAGGGTATATCATTCAGGATAAGTTGTGGATCAATTTTTTGTCAAAGTAGTTATAATATAAGTGGCTTTGCATTAAGGGCAGATGTAATAACCCAAACCCTGACCATCGTTGAGTAGTGTAAGTATATAGGGCACCTTCTCAAAACTATTCCAGGATAAGTTGCGGAAAAGTTTATCCACAAAGAGTAAATCATTGAGGATAAGTTGTGGATGTATTTTGTTTGTCCATACTAGTTATAAAGATGTTCGGCCAGTACAAAGCTCGTTTTTGGATCTACAAGTATGTTGACAGACTCCCCACTGAACAGTCTGTGGTTTGGCCAATAGACCCCTTACACTAGCTGCCATCGTTGATGAAACGCGCACGCATTAAAGGCTATTAATTGGCTGAGAGTCATGCATAGCGCGTACACGCGTGCACTTTTCCATTGTTTTTCATCAAAGACGGTGGCCAATGACATCATGTGCAATCCATCTATTGACAAGATCTCATAGCCCTTGCAGTATATGTCTTGTGACATGCCTGTTTTATTGCTCCAGTGCGATACGCACACAAATGCTTACAAGTGTTGAACACCTTGAAAACATACACCTGTGTACGCGCGGCATGATGGGCCAATGAGCAACCTCCTTTTGACAACAGAGGGCGCCCCACTGCAGTGGAATCGTGTTCATATTTAACTCCTCTTGTGAAAACCAATGATTTCAGTTTTGAATTGGGGTAGGTTAAGGTTTTTATCCGGACAAGACATTTTGACAGACAAGTTAATCTTAATTGTAATTTATATTGACTGAATTTCAACAAACTTTAAGTGCTACCACTACCCTCTTTGTTTTATCATTCCTTTCCAAATTCTCTGTAAATTCCTACAGGTGGCATTTCCTGTGTTATTGCGGGGATTCACATTTAATTTCCCCCTTTCGCAACTGAACTTAGACTGCAAGTTCCCAAAAAACCAAGACTGACACGGACTCCAAAAGGGCAT